>JAOXJM010000003.1:18928932-18945562 GCA_026413425.1 Tringa solitaria
AATAATGATTAGTCCAGAAATGGTGTGGTTTCTGTCAGATATTTGGCTCATTTAAATGGCATCTATTCTAATACATCCAAATATAGAAAGGACCTACAGATGGTGTTTGTGTCCTGAAGTGCAATGACACTTAATGTGATGAAACATTATTGTGGCTAAACAATTGAACATCAGCCTCCTCCTTGATTTTGATAGCTAAGAGGTTAAGAAGTCTTGCTTTTATAGGCAGGGGGGCATCTTGGGGGGGAGAGGAGGAAAATAATTGAAAATCTTTCTGTATAGACTAAATGAGGTGATTGTTGAGCAATTGCTACTGATTCTGCAGTGTCCTCTTCAGAATAGGTTTGGAAAAGCTGGAAAGATTCAGAGATGATCTACAATACTTAACTCTTGCAAGGCAAGCAGAGATAGGAGGGGGAACTGGAGGGGAGGACCTACAATGAATCTTAAGGTTGCCCAGTCCGTCTAACTCCTTTAAGACAAGTTAATTTCTAACTGCGGCACTTTCAACATGTGCTTGTCTTACATGTTGTAAAAAAAAAAAAAAAAAAATCTAACAGTGGGTATTTTGCAGCCTCCCAAAAAGTCTGGCACTTTTTTGGCCCATACTGTTACAGAGTTTCCTGAGGCCTATGCTGAAACTTCCTTATTCCTTGTTATTCTACTTCCCATGGACAAGGGAATAAGATTAGTCTGTTCCTCTTTCCTCCAAGTTTTTGATTTAAATTGTTTTCCTAATTCTTGTCATTTCTAGACTGAACAGCCAAACCCAATGTTTAGAATGTATCATGTCTTCTGGATATTCTTATTATTGCTTTAAAGAATTACCTGTTTATCCACACCTTCTCAATACAGAATAGATAAAAATATGTATCTGAAGAAGTAGATATATAAAAGTGAGAATGATATTCCAGCAGAAACCTGACAATACAGAGTGAAGGAATTACTTTGTACATTTATTCAGACAAACTGCAGAAGTTCAGTGAGGACGTAACCTATTTATGATTTATAAATGGGGGTATAGAGAAAGGTTTCAGGTAGGTGGTTGCTAATTGAGATAATCTGTCAAAAATATGTCTCAATCTGATTGTCAGTTCTGTCAAAAAAGATTTAACAAAGTCCAGTGTTTACAAACTGAAGCCATGCAAATTCAACATAAAAATTAATCCCCTATTTAATAATTTGGGTAATTAACAATAAATTAATCATGGAAAGTAGTTGATTTTCTATTACTGATATATTTAAAACAAGACAGGATTGTATTTTAAATGATTTGTTGCCACATTATCTTGGAGGAAGTATGTTGCAGCAATCTGTGAGTGAGTTTCTATGGCATGTGCCCTGCAGGAAGTCAGACTAGATAATCACAATAATCCTTTATAGTCTTGGAATTGATGAATCTTTAAATCTGTTTAGTCAGGACGAGCTGTGTTGAAAAACAGCACTACTAAAATACAAAAAAAAAGCTGAGAAGAATTGTATATACTGCACTGATGTGTGTTATGTTTTTTCAGGCAAGAGAATTGTATGTGAAAGTCTAATAGCTTTTTAAGAGTCTTTCTCCAGTGATGCCTTTCAGACATGATGTGATGATTCTTGTACACCTGTAAACACTCTTTGTGGTTTTTGATGACTTACCTATTTGGCAAAGATGCCCTTTTCAGCTATTTATATATAAACTGTAGAAAAGATTGACATTCAATTCTTTTTTGGATTTACTTATGTTTCAAACACTGTAGAGAACAGCAGAAATTTTGGTTGTCTTTGAGGGGGAGATTACCGGGAATCAGTCGTTCTGATGCTGCGTAAAGGTGTAAGGGGAAGTCAATAGCTGGGACTTTTGCTTGTGAGGTGAGAATCAGTAGTACTTGAGGGCACGGCATTGCCAGATGTGCCACATGTGGTTCAGTCGAGAAATAACACTGGCATAATTCTTGACTGTTATGTGTTAACTGGTGTTTTTAACTGTTACACCAAAGCTGGTTGTTAGCCTGTATGATGATAATTTTCTTCCTTTCCTTTTGGCTTTTGTCTGTGGAGCGTGCTATTACATTCTAAGCAGTAGTGAAAGCACCTAACTTCTATTTCAGAAGGTGACCCTATTTAAAATAGATGAAAAAAAATCTCAATATTCCACGCTAACAGGAATGCTTTGATATTTGTTTTTTATAATAATGAGATGCCCTAAGTGGAAAAAAGCTGTTTTGTTCTGATGTTATTGGGATCTTTGTTTAAAATCTGCAGTTTTAACAGCTGCCAGCCACAGGTCCATTGCAAATATTTGCAGTGTTATTGTCACATACATGGAACAAACATTTTTAAATTGAAGAGGTTTGAATTAATTCTTTATCCTGGGAATTGTACCTGTTTTCTCTTAACTTTTTATTTGCAGGTCTGCCTCTCATCTTTTAACTGTTTAATTTTTTATTTACCAAAAGCTTGCCTATTTTACAGAACAAGTGAAAATGAGTGTTTGAAAACTGGCTTTATTTATAATTTAAATCCTACTTGCTGCATTCTGCTCTTTTTGGGTTGGTTTTTTTTTGGTGCTTTTTGTTTAACTAGTAAATGGTAATTTATGTTTTCAGTCCTGCTGTATTATGGGGTGGCTATCAGCTCAGTGCCAGAGTTTACATCTAGTCTGTTTCACACATCCTTTCATAGGGTGAAGGAGCTTATCTTTAGCTTGCGTTTTGAATCAGTTATTATTTTACCAGTATTCTTCCTGAGGCCATATGTGGTGCTGCATTTACTGTCAAGGCAGAAGAAATTACTTGTTTATACTAGTCTTACTTTGATGGATCAGACTCTTCTTAACAATATTTCTGACTGTTCTGAAACCCAAACCGTCTTGTCACAGAATATCTGAGTTGATCATACAGTGCATTTCCATCTGCTATTAGCTGCCTGGAAGCATCTTCCCTAAAACATAGAGATCCTCTGCACCTAAGCATAGCCAACACCGCCTGCATGGTTCAGAGAAGTCAATATCCGCAGGGCTGCCAAATAAAACAACTTCTGCTTTTATTGGCTTTGTGTCCTTGACCTGGCAGCCGAGGCAGAGGCTGCAGCCAAATGGTAGTAGTTATTGACACAACTGATTCTTTGCATCTTTCTCTTTAGGAAAAATTCTCTTCATCATGGAAAAACATTAGCATCTGAACTTGAATGCATAAGAAAGGACAGTTATTTAGTCAGTAGTAACAGTTGTTTTTATGTGTGTGGATCCCATGACCTGCCCTTTATTTCTCCTTCTGTCATGCTCTGAGGTAGGAGTATCAGAGATGGTTTGAATAAATAAGAGCTGTGGCTCCTGCATTCATTTTCCTTTTTTTGTAATAGTAGGGGGAGGCATATAATATGTCTGAGACACAAATTAGCATTACTGTTAGAAATGCTGATACATCAATATGAGTTTGCATAGATTGAAATAGCTCAAAGAAGCATAAATCAGAGAATCATGGAATACCAGGTTGGAAGGGACCTCAAGGATCACCTGGTCCAACATTTTTTGACAAAAGCACAGTCTAGACAAGATGGCCCAGCCCCCTGTCCAGCTGAATCTTAAAAGTGTCCAATGACAGGAAATCCACCACTTCCCTGGGATTATTCCAATGGCTGGTTGTTTTCACTGTTAAAAATATTCCTCTTGTGTGCAATCAAAATCTCCCCAGGAGTAACTTGCACCCATTACCTCTTGTCTTTTCCATGTGACTCCTTGTAAAAATGGAGTCTCCATCTTCTTTTTAGCCACCGTTTAAACACTGGAACATGGTGAAAAGGTCTCCCCAAGCCTTCTTTTCTCAAAGCTGAACAAATGCAATTCTCTCGGCCTTTCCTCATATGGCAGGCTTCCCAGTCCTTTGATCATCTTGGTGGCTCTTCTCTGGATCCTCTCCAACTTGTCCTGTTCTCCACCCACCACACAGACCACTTGTCTAGACCGTAAGGTGTCTGTTTTTCTAGGAGGAGGTGGTGGGGAACCATGTCGAAAACCTTGGAGAACTCCAGGGTCTGTAGCTCAACCCACATCAACCAAGTAGGTTACTTTGTTGTAGAAGGTGATCAGGTTTGTCAAACAAGATTTGCCCTTGGTAAATCCATGCTGGCTTTTCCCAATCACATGTTTCATTTGACTTGTGACAGCCCATGGGGGAATTCGTTCCATAATTTTCCCAGGGACTAAAGTAACACTGATGGGCCTATAATTTCCTGGATCCTCCTTTAAGCCCTTCTTGTATATGACGTGTGACATTAACCTTCTTCCAGTCTTCTAGGACGTCCCCTGATCTCCACAACTTCTCAAAGATTACAGAGAGCAGCCTCATAAAGAGGTCAGTCAGCCTTTCTTAACACCCTCGGGGGGATAGTGTCAGGGCTTCATCAATTTCTAGGGATCAAAGGTTTGCATACCAGCAAAAGAATCATGACTCTCAGTAAGGAGAAATAGTCATGTATAAGGGAATTCTGACTTACTTTCTTGCAATTTTATATTTCATATTTGATATTTGAATAAATATGATTGCATTATAATGCAGAGCAGAAACAGAAAATTTGAAAATCTGATTTTTAAGTTGGAAGATAAATTTGGGTGATGGGCTTACCTTCCAAAAAATCCTCATCTTAAAAGTAAAATGTAAATAACTTCACTTCCTGCTGTTCCTCATTTTAGGAAAAAAACCCACAACATTATGTTATTTTCTGTACTCTATCAAGTAATTATTTTATATAGACAAAATTAAGACTTCCAGGATGGATTAGAGTTGTGCTAAATACCGGTGTGAATTAGTAGAAATGGATCAATTCTCTATTTAAATCGCTAGGTAGATGGGCCATAATCTTCTCTTGTAAAGTATTTTCCTCTGTTGGACAGTGGTTTCTTATTTTGGAAGCTTATTCAGTTAAGGTTCGGTATTAGAACCTTCTAATAATTCAGAGAGATATTCTGGTTTTTCATCTTGCTATTTTTCCCCCTCATCTCAAAAAAAGGATTAGGATTAATATTTTTAATGTGTGTAAAGCAGTTGTGATTTTATCAGTAGCACTGGTTCCCCTGACAGCAACCTAAATCTTGTAAACCTTAGTTCATCTTGATTTTCAGTGTGTCAGGTAAATCTGGTGATTCAGTCCATCCAGACTATAAAATGAAACGTTCTGTTGCCTACACTGCCTTTAGCTGCACAAGGGGAAATGCCACAGGTAAAATGGGAATGTAAACTTTTATTTCCTGTTAATCTTTATCTAAAGAACACGATACTCCTAAAGTCAAGATTTTAAGAATAACAAGTGGGATTTTGTAATTGCAGTTATGTAATTTTTCATTTCTTATTGAAATTTAAGGAAGCTATGCTGAATACTTACCTATTACAGTGAATGTGTTAATGATATTACGAAGTAGTTTTTTGCAGAATAAATATTATACAATAAAAACAGAATTTTCATCTTGTTTTTCTGACTCGGAGACAGATCTTTGTGACCAAAATCATAAACAAAATGACAGACATTATCACAGAATGATACGGGGTTGGAAGGGACCTCTGGAGATCATCTAGTCCAACCTCATGTTTAGATGGAACTTTCTATGTTCAAGTTTGTGCCTGTTACCTCTTGTCCTATCACTGGGCACCACTGAAAAAAGACTGCCCCATCCTCCTGACACCCTCCCTTTTGGGGTGGGTGCCCATTTATAGGCATTGATCAGATCCCTCCTCAGTCTTCTCTTCTCCAGACTAAAAAGACCCAAGTCCCTCAGTCTTTCACAGGTTAAGGCATGAGAAACCAATACGTTTTTTTTCTCAGACCTGTTCCTCTGCAGATGAAATTGTCTCTTTTGGAGGAATGAAATTTACTGGAACCTGCCTGTGAGAAGCATAGCTGAAACTTTTTTGCAATATTGAAACAATATTGAAATGTCTTTACTTTTTTTTTTTTAATTCACATGAGAAGTACATAGCTGGAAAACGGTTGGGATACATTCAGCCATTTTCTTTAGTGATTCACAGAAATGTTGCAGGACAAATAGTGGCATCATGCTCAGGATCATTAATTCCAAAATGTGCTAACCAAGCTGGTCTCCAAATAATGGTCTATGTTCTATATTTTATTGGAATAATAATATGTGTTTTGCTTGGATTTTTTTCCATAACAATTCAGGTGCTCCTAATACAACTTTAAATCCTGGCTTTTGGCAAAATCTCCTCTAACATAACAAACTTGTATTGCATGACCTGCATAAACACTCTAACAGAGACAAAGAGTTGTTAGAAACATTGAAGAATACATATATCGACCCAGTTGTACAGACTCTTTTTTTCTCTATCTGCTGTATTTGTCAGTTCCAAAGCAGCAGTACTACTTCTAGACCACTCCACGTGTATGAATGGCAATATTAATTTTACGTGCTGTGTGATGCTGTATGAGACAAGCTGGAAAAAGGATGAAAGTATCAGGTTATACACTTGAACTCCACTGGATGTGAAGTTTCCTGTTAAGGGTGTAAGTAGCATTGAAAGAGCAGATGTTTAACTTAAATGCAATGGAAATGCTTTGGGAAGAAAGTATTTTTCAACTTTAGAATTTGGCAAACCAGCGTAAGGCATTTCTAAGGAGAAAATATGTATTTGACAGCACTTATTTATATACTGTAATCAGTTTAATTTCTTGATAGATATTTATCATCTAAGTTGTAATTTAGACAGCTTGGCTATTGCTAATTAGTGGGAACGTTAATTATTTATTAATCTGCCTTCTAATAAAAATATCATCATGTTAATTTGAAGTGGCAAAAGCATTTAACTCTACTTTAAAACTGATGTGAAAGGTAATATAATTTCTCTGTCCTGCAGAATAATGACCTTAAAATATTGATTTATGGGGGATGATTTCTTGTATTTGTGAAAGAATATAGCCATTTAGTTATGGGTAGGAAGCTTTCTTCTGAATGTTATAGGTTCTTTTGCATTCAAATAATGGTAAGAAGTCTACTAAAAGTATGAAATATAGAGGCTTCCACGCTTATTCAATGCTGCTTCAGTTTCTTTGAGAGCAAAATGCTTTTATTACCTCTCTGACAGGTAAACACTGCCAGTTAGTATTGAATGCAGTGTCTTCCTTAGAATCTCTGGATTTATATCTTTTTCTGATGGAGGCTGTACATCTCCTCTTCTATTACATCAGAGGATAAGTGGCTTCTGCTGGCACTGAAAGGCAGTGCTTCCAGCAGGAGGTATTTTGAATGACTGTAGCAGAGATGGCAGCAGGAGGTTTAAAGTCCTCTTTCAGCCAGATTTGCCAATATTTGAAACTTTGAGGGAACAGGACTTCGGGGAGGAGGGGAAAGAAATACCTGTACTGTGGACCAAGATAACCATTCCTCCATCTGGAAGAGCACGTAATTCAGCAAATATATTTTGGGATGTAAAGTACCATTATGATTGCAAGTTTTATGTAAATGGGGGACACAAGTTTACAAGGAAAATGGAAGGTGATGATGTGAGCAGGGAAGATTTGATACCAATTTTAGTTTTGCTTACTAAAGCCCTTTGCTGCTGGGACCTCATGTTTACAAGCAATGAAGGGCAGGTTGGGGATGTGAAGGTCAAAAGCAGTGACCTTGAGATGGCAGAGCTCTCAGCATCCTGAGAGAAGAGAGCAGGGAAAAAGCAGGATCACAGCCCTGGACTTCTAGAGAGATGACTCTGACCTCTTCAGAGAGCTGTTTGAAATAGTCCCATGGAACAAGGCACTGGAAGGAAGAAGGATCTGAGAAACTTAGCTGTTTCAAGAGTCATCTAGACCAATCTTAAGCAGAGATAGTCCATCCCAGTGAGCAGGAAGTCCAGCAAAGATGCCAGGAGGCATGGATGAACAAAGGAGCTCCTAACAAAACTCAAACCAAAAAAGGAAGTATACAGAAGGTGGAAGCAGGGACAAGGAGTCCAGGAGGAATATAGAGACACTGTCCAAGCACACAGAGACCAGGGTTAGGAGAGCCAAAAACTCACCCGGAGCTGCATCTGGCAACAGATGTCAAATGCAAAGCAAGAGGGGCTTCTGTAAGTAATTAAACAGTAAAAGAAAAACCAGGGAAAATATTGGCCAGCTGCTGAATGAGGCAGGGGCCCTGGAAGGGGTATAGAAAGAATAAGGTGCTGAATGCCTTCACCTCAGTCTTCACCAGGTCCTAGAGGTTGGGAGAGGGTCTCAAGCAAGGACTTACCCTTAATGGAAGAGGATTGTGCTTGGGAAGACTTTAGCGAACCAGATGTACATAAGTCAATGGGCTCTGATGGGAGCTGGCAAAGGTCATTGTGAGGCCACTGTCAGTCATCTTTGAAAGAGGTCAGGGACCTGGGCAAGCTGGAGAAGTGGTCTGGTAGGAACCTCATGAAGTTCAAGAAAGGAAAATGCAAAGTCCTGTCTCTGGGGAGGAATGCCCCCCGGCAGCAGAACATGTTGGGAACCAACTCACTAGAAAACAGCTTTGCAGAAAAGACCCTTAGAGTCCTGGTGGACACCAAGTTGACTATGAGGCAGCAATGCACCCTTGCAGCAAAGAAAGGTAGCTGCGTCCTGGGCTACGTTAGGGAGAATGCCAGCAGGTCGAGGGAGGTGATCCTTCCTTTCCATTCAGCACTGGTAAGGCCACGCCTGGAGTGTTGTGTACAGTTCTGAGACCCCCAGTGTAAGATGGAGATGCAACTGCTGGAGAGAGTCCACAAAAGAGGTGTTATCGCAAGTCTCATGCTGCTTCTACTTGTTCTGAAGCCCCCAAACTCTACAGTCTTGCAATCAGGATAATTTAGTCTTCATGTAAAAAAGAAAAGGGAATATTATGCTTTTCAAACTCAGAGAGGGTCTTGAAAATGTAACCAGTGAATACTTGACACAAAATGTCTTTTATGTCTCCCAGAGGTATAACAGAATTATCAGCTGCAAAAGTCAGCTACATGTATGTTAGAGATTTTTTTTCCTCTTTAGTTGGTTTACAGACCTTTATCCTTCATTCCACTCATATTTCTATTTCAGTTGTGCCGATCTTATTCAGAGAGATATCTGGGGCCACATGCTGGGGAAAAAGCAAGCCTCTTTGATGTTCTTGGGCCCTTTACTTACTGTATTATCTTTCAGAAGGTTGACATACATTTATCTAGTTCAGTTAGTAATAGTTCTAAGGAAATGTGATAAGACGACAATACATTTTGCTTTGTGTTCTTTCAACAGTTATATGACGTGACAAAGACATTCAAAAATGGGAGGAGACACTGGGAAACTAAAAGCCAAGAAATCAACCTTGATTAAATAGCAAAAACCTTGCATGTGTGTTTTTTTCCTCAGAAGGGAAATGTGTCTTAAATTGTTCTTACATTTCAAAATGAAAACAAATTAAATACATTTAATATATAAAGGATTTGGAACTGGCTTCAGTAAATGTAATATGGATTGAAAAGGAGAGGGGAATGTTAATGTTACTTGTTTTACAGTATTAGAAATGAAGAAAAATTAAATCTCTAAGTTTATCAGAATAGTTATCCCCTCCAATTCAATTTCCTTAAGCTTTGTTAAAAGTTTATTACAAAGTTATGAAAGGAGGTTAATGTTGCTATCACTCCTAAAAAAATTAGGATCTTCAATTGAATTTCAACAAAATATTGGTAAGCTGCAGTCTCTTCCACAATTTCATTATGAAGGTTTTTTCACCATCAGTGACAGCAAGGATGGGGGAAGGCTGGAGACAGAGGGTCAATTTAGGGTATGTATTCAACCAAATTTCTCCTCCTCTCAAGGTCATTATCCCATAGAGCGCCCCTCCTTATTTTTCCTGGAGAAGACCAGTCTCTCTTCTTTGCATCATATTTTTTCTGTTAACCAAAAAACTAAACACCACTAATTTACACCCAAAATACTTGTCTTGTTCTGGCCAAGTTGCATTTCTTCATGATGATGATACAGATTCTGAAAGTAACAAAAGCATATGAATACTAATAGCGTGAAGTCAGACACCAAAGACATGTCAGATTTGTTTGAAATTGTTTCTGTAACTGTTAAATGTTGTCATCTGTTATTTGTCCCAAGTTGCTGTACTAGATGACTTAAGTATCTGAAGTTGTAAATAAGGAAAAAACGTGAGACAAGATGTACGTCTTGACTGCTAGTGAGTGTAATAACTTGTACCTGGAGTTATTTACATATATGGTGTAACTGATTTTTAAAGTGGAAAATTTGTTTAAAAAGGAAATGGAAAAATAAAATTTTCTTTGTACCATGCTGCATTACTATCAATAAAAATAAGTTCCAAATTGCATCTTTAAGTTAGAAATTTAAAGCCTGTGAAGTGATGTGAACAAATAGGAAAGAACTTGTGTTCTTGAAGAAGGGCAGTAGCATCGTACTAACACTTCATAAATATATTTTTCTTCATAATATTCTGTGAAGAGCTCTGAAGTTGAGATGGGTTGGTGTGTTAAATATGGATCATTGTGTTAACAGGTTTAAATCTTACCTGTTTCATAAACAGCAAAGGTGATTTAGGAAAAAAAACCAGCCCTTTTCAAAAGCAAATTGCTTTGGTAACATTTTGGAGAGTCGTCCTCCTCTGTGTTGTGCTATTACCTTAGATGTTGCTATTGCTGTTGTGTTACCTGGGTTCCTCTCGATATTTATAGCTATGAAAAGCTGTAGGGTATTTTTGGTTTACAGCACATACAACCGATCACCAGGTTTTTGGACTTGTTGGTAGATAGCTTTGATTTAAATTCACCATTTCATTTTTGGAGCGACCAAATTATTGTTATTTTCTGTTTATCATAAAGGATTTTAATGTAAATGCATTCAAAAAAGTTTGTTTTTATGTAGAAATGAGCACTCTGAGAAAGTTCTGAAATTATTTTGGAGGCAATCCAATCGTTGCTTGCCTGTACAAAATTGCTGGTAAAGCACATTAAATGCTCTTAAGTAGAGGAGGAGGTTAGCACAAGTTCTGCACAAATGAAATTTCTAGCACATTTCAGAGGAATAGTGAGAATAATGAGTGGTGAGAAGAATTTGGCTATATACTGCTTTGGTATAATTTAAGACTTCATATCACAGGTTTCATTCTTTAGAGAGTATTTTTTTTTTTTTAGACTCAAGTGAAAACTTGTAGTTTCTACTTGGATTGTTGCCAAGAGCAGCAGGGAACCTTGTCGTGAAGTTGCTGTTATAAATTCAATATAAATCTTTTAGCTCTTAGCTCATGAATTTCACTGTTCGGAAGAAGCATATGGACATATATCTAGAAAAAAGTTACTGTACTACTTAAGTATGGTATATGGGGATTCAGATACATCATTTAATCCAACACAAAGGAAAAGATAATAGCAACATCTCTGCTTATCTTGTAGAGGCTTTCTTTTGTTGTTTTGCTCTGCTTTTGCTTTCTTTATTAATGCTACATCATTCTTTTTACCACTTAAGTTTTCCCTTTGTCATGTAACAGTATTTTAAACTATTTTAGACATTTTCATTGGCAAAAGAGTCTGAAGAATTTACTAGTGACAATGTGAGAGAGTCTTTTTTTTTTTTCTGCCACTCTAATCTACTCTGCTTTAATGCAGACTGTAAATTGAAATGCCCTCTGTGAATACAGTAGAGATTCCATTTAAAACAGATTTCTATTAGAGTAAATAATTTCTGTTTGAAGCTAAAAGCTATGAATATTCATAGGAGAGAATAAATGCTATTCATGTTAATGCATTCTTACTAATAAACAGAGAACTTCAGGATAGAAGGGTGGAAATAAACCAAATAAACCAAAACTGAGGTGTCCTTCTGAGGAACAGTCTATTATTTGTTTGAAAGACTAATGTTGCTGGTTGAACATTCAGTGGTGTGTTGGTGAAGGAGTGGGAGCTCTGCCGCAGGCTCTAGGGGAAACTCCAGTGAGGTACCGCCACCCTTTGTTAATGTACTTTGTAGTTTTAATCGGGAGAAGCTGTAATTTAGTTACCTTTATTCTTGCATGATGTTACTTTTCCCTATTTGTTTTCTGTATTTTTAAACTGTTATTAAAGTCCTTTTTAGTTCTGTAATAAAACAGGAGTAGATGTCTAGGCACACATGTAGAACACAAGAATACGTGCAAGTATGAATTGTCTTCTCAAATTTCTTTGCTTTTCTGTGGGTGCCAGCCTTCATGCCTGAGTATGATCCACAACTTGCAAGTTGTACTTCAGTTCCTTTCCCTATTCCTGAGACCATTCCTCTGTTAACCTGTAAAGTGTGGCCTATATTCATCAACAGGCACTTGATGAATACTGTCAAATTTGATGGGTAATGTTTAAGGCTTGCATGGTAATAATGTTAGAGTTTGGGGGTAAGATTGAACTATAAATATTGCACAAATCTTTAATTTAAAAATCCAGACAAAACTGAAAAGAAAGGAATCATTTTTGTGTTGTTTTGAGTTTTGCTATTTCCTTTCATGTGCTGATGATCCTCGCAGGCTTTAATATCCAACTTAGATACTGAAATCCATAACAAGGAACCTGGGAAAAGCTACTCGCTTTCTTCTATAAGGAAAATACTTTTTTGTGCCCCTGTCCCCATTATAGCCTGAGGCAATTCTATAGGAAATGTCTTAAGGGACCACTCTTGAGAAAGGCAAAATCCTGAGTTCTTTACAGTAGTGTTAAATGAAGTCGTGGTAACAAAATGACTATAAATAGGTCATCTTCCATAATATACCAGTCTTTTATATATTTTCATGTTATGTGGTATTTATTGAAAGAAGAATGATAAAGGCAGCCTTAGTATTTTCAAAGCCGCCATAGGCATGAAACAGAGAGCTTGTGCTACTGCACTGGGGCATGAAACAGCCCTGTGTTCCTGTGAGTGCGGGTTAATTTTATGTGCTGACCTGTTGAAAAACACCTGTGCTGAGTGCTGTGCCCAGGTGTTGGTTATTGGGACATCTCTGTGGGAGTTTCAGCTGGTTCCACAGGAGCGGTGCCATGGGGCACAGCTGAGCCCCTTAGCAAAGCTGGTGAGAGCCAGTTTGGGAAGGGGCAAGTGGCCCCAGAGACTGTGAGGGTGAGGAGAGAAAAGAGCGGGGAAATGGTGGGGCCCAAAATGGCAGATCCTGAGGAGATGGACAGGCATCGGAGCAGGTATTCACACTGTGGTCCCTGGGAAAACCACACCAGAGCAGGCTTGTCCTGAAGGACTGCAGCTTTCTGCAGGTGGAGAAGGGTGAGGAGGAAGGAGAAGCAGAGAGGAGCTGCTATGGGCCGATTAGACTGACCCCCCCCCACCATTCCCCTGCTGAGGGGAAGGAGAGTTTGGAGGAGCTGGGAGTGAAGGAGTGTAGGTGAGCCTATGAAGAGGGTAGGTGGGGAGAAGGGGGTCTTTATCTTTGTTTCTTACCACCCAACTCTATTTTAATTGGCAATAAATTAAATTTCCCCCAAGTGAAGTCTGTTTTGCTGGCATGGTAATGGGTAAGTGATTTTCCCTTTCTTTGTCACAACCCAGAAATGTTATCATTTTCTTGCCCTCCACCCCCGCCTATTTACCCCAGCTGGGTGGGGGTAAAGATCGACCCACCAGAGCCCCAAAACCACCTCTTGACTTTTGATCTCCATGGAGTTAATGTGGAGTCATTAAAAGAAAAAAAAAACCACACCCGTTAACACCAGAATTCCGCTTCTTGGTGTGTAGCTGTCTATATGACGATTATCCAGGCACTGTAAAGTGGGACTTGTTAGTAGTAACAGATCAAAGAAACATCACAAATTAATTTGTATCAGGGGATAGAAAAATAAGGTAACAAGGTGTGCTAGAGAACAGACTTGTGCTGCTTGTAAGAAGAGAGTTCTCAGTTCATTAAGGCTATCCAGATGCTTTTTCCCTGACACACCTTAATTATTACCATAAAAGTTTTTTCATAAATACTTTTATATTCTGGATATAAAACACTGTCAAATATGTTCATAAATGTGCACAGGAGATTATTCTGGCTGGACTAGTAGAGCAAATTGTTTGGTAGCCTGTGACAAAGTGAGATGAAAAATGAGATGTTATAGGTTGTATGAAGGTTTACTGTAAAACAGAGTGAGCACTTACATATTGCATTTACTTGCATTTTATTATTTAGCTACTAACAAGACAATAAAGTTTCAGGCTTGTTTATGGTGCAGCTCTGACTAAAACAGCTTAAATCTAATGTTTAAAATATTTTTTTCTGGAAATGTGATGTCCAGGATAATCTGTTTCACTTAAAGCAAGTTGGGTATGGGTTTATTTTTTTGTTTGTTTAGTTGTTTTTTTTTACATGGGTATAGGAATCCTGATCAGCTTAGCTTAGTGTTGAATTTTTAAGGTCTTTTTTTCTTGGAAGAGAGAAGGCAGAGGGATGTTATTAAAAGATGTGCATCCACCTCCCTCCCTCTCTCCCAAATGGACCTCATTAGTCACGAGACTCTTGTGGTGTTAGGAGAGGCGTTAAACTGCTGTTTGACTGCTTCAAACTCTGCTGCCTGCAAGCCTGGAATTAAGCTACCTTCAACTCTGTTCTAGCCCTTCTTTCTCTCTCACAAGTATTTTCCTTCCCTTCATGGGCTTTGCATCTATGGTTCACTTCACAACTGTTTGCCTGTGATAACAGCTCCAGCTCCTCTAGCTTCCCACTGTCTGATACCTCTTCATCCTTCCTCATAGGGGACCTTGTATTTTCTAAAAAGGACACCATATGTTTAGCTCTCTGTCTATCAATACTTGTTCAATCTGTTTAGAGCATATAAAATATTTCTGGAAGAATAAGTCTGAGAAGGAAAGCTGAAAAGGACAGATTGTCATGATCATGGAACACAGGTGTTTGAGATTTGAGAAAGGTTTGAGTCGAGTGTTTTTCTTTTTTTCTGATCATGGCGCAGGACCTAAGGCAAGTACCTTTTACAAAATGGTATTCTAAAATCTCATGTCTCATTTATTTGTATTTAAATAAATACAAATAAGTACTTCTGATATCTATGTAAAAAATAACTGTGTAAAAATAACTCCAGAACATATAGTAATTCAACCAGCATAGTATTCTGGACTTGAATTCATTGATAGCCTTGAACCATCATTTCAAGAATGAGGGAGTGGCTCTCTCAGGAGATTTATTTGGAAAGCCTGAATATGATGATTTTTGGAGCTGATTCTCAGAATCATTTCATTGCCAACTGTTTTATTGGTAGATATGCCTAATCTGCTTGTTTGTTAGTCCCAAATTCCATTGTCTTCATCTTGTGTTAGAAATTACAACCTTTTCTTGTTCATGTAAATAGCATATAAAAATGGATATTTCCTATACCTGCTGTCATCTTCAGCTTACATATGATGTACTCTGGACCACATTTAGTGAAAAAAACTGAAACTGAAATCTGGTAACTTTGTATTTGTCATCTATGCATTATTATCTTCACAGAATAAGTATTTTCAGCCCTAGAAATGTATGTCTTTCTGTTGGATCTGGTGTCTGTAGTTCATTTTTTCAGACAGGCCCAGAACCAATGTAGGTACATAGTTGAAAGATGATGCTTCTTTTAATCTCAAAATTGTTTGATAAGAACAGCAGATGAGTCCATCTGTGCTTAACCTGCTTCAGCAAAACAGATGTGTAATCATGTTCAGAGAAATTAACAAATTGCTGATCAAAATGGAGCACATTTGAAGTCTGTTTTCCTAAGTCATGCAAATCTAGTGATCTTTGTAAGAAAATCAACTCAAGTAGATGGAAATTCTTTTCCCGTCTCATCTTACCTATTTTTGGCAAAACAAGTGAAAAACATCTTTTCTGATCATATGTTGCTATAGAAAACATACGTTTTTCTTTGTGGATGTTCATCTATCAAATCTAGTCTTGGTAAATGCAGGTATCTTTATTTGGAGAGCTTTTATAAAACACTTATTTGCAAGCAGAAGTGCAATGAAGACAATGATAGCGTTCGAAGTCTCAGTTTCCGTCCATCTAGTCAGTGAGATTCAAATGTTTCAGGTTTTGCACACAGGTAGTAATGGAGTTTGGTTGTTGGAAAAAACAGCATTCGACTGCAACAGGAGAGATTTATTTCACTTCTTCTTGGGATCCTCAGTCATTGCACATTGGCAATTTTCTGGACTTTGAGACATGGCTGCGTAGACAAGAGCCGCCCTGACACACAGTTCTCATCCAGCAGATATGGCAGTAGTTAGGGCACGCATCCTTATCTTATAAGTGCTTATAGGTGGCCTTGCTTTTTAGCACCAGACTCTCCTTTTTTTGGACTTCCCCTATAGTTATTTCCTGCAGGGGAAAAAAGGTTTTTCTACTTTTGTCTGTTTTGGGGGTTTGGTTTTAAGTTGGGTTTGGGGGGTGTTTTTCATATTTGAAGTCAATACTAGTCCTTTCAGAAAGGATTGTGGTGTTGTGTTTTTTTTTTTTTCTTTTTTTTTCTGGTGGTGGTACTGTGGGTTTTTTTTACTGTCTATGGTAATTTTCCTCTTTTAAAGTAATTTTGCAGGTGGATTTTATCATTAATTGCGTTAGTCCTCTTTAGAATGCAGATAATGAATATTCATATCCCCCCACCTACCATAGATAACTGGGTAAATGTTAGTAATTGGAATATCA
>JAOXJM010000003.1:18954178-18967110 GCA_026413425.1 Tringa solitaria
CTACCATTAATTGCTATAACTCTACTAAAGTAAGTGAACAAAAAGTAACAAGTTCACAGTGTTTTTTTTCTTTGATATTGGCATTTAATTTTATTTAGAAGGATTATCTGTTTAATGATTAACAATTGCAAAAAATCGTAAATAGCTTAGTATTTCTTGTGTCTTTGTCCTTCAGTAAGCACATGCAGTAGATAATAGTGAACACTCCAATGTAGTATACTTACCACTGCTTCTTCCTTTTCTTTTGCAGACATTTGGGCCTAGATTTAGTTCCTCGGAAGGACTTTGAGGTTGTGGATTCAGATCAGATCAGTGTTTCAGATCTTTATAAAATGGTAAGAAATCTGTGGGGTATTCCTTTGAGTTTTCACTTTGGGAGGGAAAGAAGGGAAAAGATTTTTATGTTTCATTCTTATGTATTTTCTTGATTAGAGTAGTGTTGTAAACCGAGTGGATGTTTTACTGCACCCTCACTACCGGACTAGTCAGTGTCTCTACTACCCTGAGTTTAGTAAGAGTGAAGCAATCTTCTTACAGAAATGGCATGCTTGTATACATTTTAATTTCAATTTACAAAGTATCATGGTATGAGAACTGGAGAAGGTAACTTTAAATATTTTTTCTTTGTACAATTTCCTTGTTTTTAAAATCTATTGTTTAAGAACCAGCAAAAGCTCTAAAAAAAACGTATCTTTCATTTCCAACTAATGGGAATCCCTTTAAACTTAATTACTAAAATCAATATACTAGCATTAAATGAAGTAGCAATGATATTTTTTCATTTATTTGTAGAACTAAAGAAAAACAGGGCTGGAAAATCTTACGAGGTCATCCAGTTGGTTCTCATGCTTAATATCAGGGTCAACTGTCTCTGTCATTTCTAACAATTTCTTTTCCGTTTCTAAAAATCTCCAGTGGTTAAGACTTCACAGCCCAGCCAGGAAATCTTTTTGCTCAGTTCAGTTTTCTTACAGTTTGGAAGTTTTATTAATGATGGTCATTATTATTATTATGTCGATATGCTGTTGCTGTTTTGGATTATTGGCACCATATAACAGTTGATTTCATGGAAAGAAATAAAAGTTGTGTTACATAAGAAATACTTACATCACTCTCTAGTACTAATTTTTAATGTTTGTTCCTGATTTGCCGTAGTCCAAAGAAAATTCAATGTTATTCAGCAGTGTTTTCCTTCAAGTACAGCATAGAAATAACTCAGTACAAAATTAAATCAGTAATGACTCAGAGAATGCAAGATAAGTTGCTAATAGGATTGCTTTATTACTTTGTGTTTCATTCTGCAGGTTTTTTTTATTCTGAATACTGTAGTACAGCAAATAGCTAATATTTAATTGTCAGAGTAGTCTTGATTACGTCACCCATCTGTCATGAAGAAAGTGTCCATGGCACAGTTTGCTGCTCAGGTCTGGGCTGGTATCAGGACGTGCCCAATAGCCAGATCACACTTTGCTGTTGCCTTAGTGTTTAGATTCAAGAAGACAGTGCTGTCTAATGACATCTAGTTCATACTTAGAAGGCAATTTCAGGAACCAAAACAGCTGAAAACCTGGGTTTTTTTAACTTAAATTTGGCAGAAATTGAAAGGGGTATTGGTGATTTTTTTTGGGGGGTGGGGGAGTGGGTGTTATGTGCTTTTTGTTTTGTTTTTATTATTTAACAAAAACCCAATGAGAGAATCCTCTTTACTCCTGGCAAAATACTTAATGAGTTGTCAAATTAGCAATGAGAATTTACATTGTAAAATAATCTTGCGGGAGTAGTTGTGAGAGCCGAACTAGTTTCTCATGTTTGCAGGATTGTAGAGCGTTAAATGCACCATAGAAGAGTTTTGTATTATCAGAACAATGGATGAGGTAACACAGTAGACTTTCCTATCTGTGACAACAAATTCAAGCATTTTATAGTGTCATTAGCCTTAGCATTACTTTGATTGGTAAATTTTAAAATTTGAACATCATTTTTAGCTCTCATTTTTCATTGCTAAATATGTTTGTGACTATTGTATTACCACTGTATTCAGCTCCTCGTCAGAACTATTGTGCTTTGAGGGCTTACACATCCTGTTTCTCCTGGTTACTCATTTTGAAGCTGAATACTAGTGGCTTCAGGAGGCTGAATATTTGTCAGAAATCATTGCTTTACTCCTGAAGGAAACCAAATTGCCCTTTTCTTATAACAATATTCATGATTTTAACTAACATGGTGGAACACTTGTTTAAAATTTATATTACTTTTGAAATTGTGGGAAAACATGTCAGAATTCTGCCACAGAGCTCAGTGCTGGAGTTACCACTAGATCAAAGCTGTCGTTTCACAGCACAAGTCCAGCAGAATGTCAGAAACAGTTGAATAGCACTGAAAGGGGTTACAGGACATAAATGTCTGAAGGCATTTGCAATAATCAGAGATGTCCAAACCTGGTGATTAAATGTTTCACTTTTCTGTAAATTTCTTGATTTGTGTATGTGTTTTCAGGATGGATTTAAGAGGTGCATGAAAGGCACAACTATTGACTATGTTACTGCTAGGTCTCAGCCATTTCTTCCAACTGTCTGAAAATAATACCGTGAGTTTACCAGTGCTCTCAATAAATAGGCAAATTTCAACTGAATTCTGCCATCACATCATAATTGCTTATACTTTATTCAGACAAAAAATGAGATTGGTAAGAATGAGTAGTTATAAAATAGAGACTTCAGTTGCCCAGAACTCTGCTATAAAAGGAAACCAACTGGACACAAACTGTGCAGGAAGCTCATGAAACCTCTTTGTGATTTTGTTTGTTTAACAAAGTAGATTGTCAGAGGACAGATTTGTATACATTTGATTTTAAATCCTAGTAAGAAGTCAGTTGAGAATATGAAGATAAAAACAGTTTGTTTGAGACTGACTTGGTAACAATAGGATTCACTTATCAAACATCATTAGGAAAGGAAAGAGGAACAACAACAATAAAAAGTAATATTGCTAGATAAGGTATCCTGAGAAGGAAGTTTGATGGGGAAAAAATAAAAAAGAGCTCAGGAGAATGGATAGCTCTTTCAGAAAATTTAAATCCCACAAGTGACTCACTGAGAGGCCAAGTTGGATAAATTAAGGATTATTCTTTGCCTTCAGTCACTAGAGTGAAAGAATGGAAAATTAAGATTACCAAGAGCAAGTATAGAAGAATGGAAATATAGAAAAGTATAATAGCATAGCACAAATGGGTAAATAGAAAAATTAGAAAAGCAATGCACAAATTAAGATATAACAAGCAGGTATTGCCAATTGTATCAAAAAATAGTTTTATCTAAATAAACTTGTAGTAATTGGAAAACTAGAGAAAAGTTTTTGCACTAGAGGAAACCAATTTGCACATGATGCAAGCAAATAAAATGGCCTTTAATGTCCCTTTCAACTCTCTCAAGCACTGGTAAGGTGCTAAACTGTGTCAAATCACTAACAATACCTGTGGAAAAGTGAAAGGAGTCAGACCTGAACAGAGGGGGAAAGTTTATAAAGTAGTTATTGGTCCCAGGAGATTTAGAGCTCTATACATTTGATCTGAATGTCTAGAGAAGCCGTATCAGACATGTTAGTGATAATCATTAGGAAGATGAGTTCCTGGACACCAGCAAAAGGCGAGCATACTTTACACCTCTAAAAACAGTGAGTGAGGAGGACGTGCTAGTAATCATTCTCTCTCTGTAAAAAATGCTGGAAGAGAAAAAAAAAATCCAATTATTTGCAATAAGGAGGTGAGTGGTAGTGACTGTGAACTTCTTCAGAATAAGCAATTTTAAAAAGTTCCAATTTACTTCCCGAGCATAAATGACTCTAGTGGATAGAGGAAAACCAGCTGATGCCATATTTAGATTTTCATAAAGATTTTAATTGTTTTTTTAATTGAAATTCTCCTAAGGTCGCTAGTTCTAGATTAAATTACTGTAAAGTAAACACAAAGCTAATTGGAAAACTCATACTCAAGAAAAAAAAAAAGAATGGTTGTCAATAATTTGGTTAAATAGGAGGAGGGATGAATCAGCTTAATTTCTAGTGGTCATCCTCCATTTTGTAGTGCTTCATGTTTCATTAATGACTGGATGATGAAACTGGGAGTATGCTTACTAAATACGCAGATACCACCAAGTTGAAAGAGTAATATATGGGAGGAAAGGATCAGAATTCAAAACAATACAGAGGAATTGAAGAAATTATCTGAAAAGTTTAGGATACAAGTGAGAATCGTAAATGCAAGTTTTCAGCTTCTGCAATCAATTGTTGCTTCTGAAGTACAGGTTGGGATGCTACAAGCTTAGGTGATTTTGTAGGAGAAGATTTAAGTATTATAATGAAATCATAAGCTGAATTAATCTTTTCATGCTAATGATGGATGAGACAAAAATCAGTGGCCCTAGTTTACAATGGCAAGGATCCAGTTAAGACTTAGCCATTTGATGAAGATATACTGAAACAGATTGTCTTGCTAAAGTTTGTACAACCTTAGCAGGCAACTATCTTTTGGGAAAAGTAAAGGCAAAACTGATGCTTTTTTGTTTTTAAGAAGGAAGGTGGTAATTTCTTAACAATCCTATTTTTATATCACCTCACAAGGCTTTTCAGGTTGGAAGGGGCTTCAGGGGAGATCTAGTCAGGCTTCCTGCTCAATGCAAGGTCAATACTGAATTCAGATCAGGCTGCTCAGAGCATTGTCCAGTTGGATCTTGAAATTCTTTCAGGAAAAAGTTTGGATCTCTGCTCTACTGCTTGACTGCCTTGATGGGGTGATTTTTTTTTCCTTATTGGAAAGTTGGGATATCCCATGTTGTAGTTTGTGACCACAGTATTTTGTCGTCCTGCTGTGCAGCTCTCTGAAGACATCTTAATAAATAACCTCATAGTTATTGGAAGGCTGCCATCAGGTCACCTCCAGGTCTTCTCCGGACTAAAAAACCTGCATTCCTTCCAGCGGAGTGTGCTCCAGCTCCCATTTGCTTAGATGGCCCTTTGCTGAATGGGGTGCAGTGTTTCAGATGTAGCTTACTGAACGTTGAGTAGAAAGGAATAAACGTTACTCTCAATCTATTGTCTGTGTTTCTGTTAATAGGAGGAGTAAATTGTTAGATGTCCTGCTGCCAGAGTGTTCTCCTGACTTACGTTTGGCTTGCTGTTTAGCAGGACCCTGCCAGTCAATTCCCAGCCTATAGCATGGAAGTATTAGCCTGTCTCAGGTGCAAGACTTGTATTTGTCCTTGCTGTGTTTCATACAGTTCCTTTTAACCAATTCCTCTGGATTGCCTGGAACCCTCTGCATGGAGGCCTCCTCCTGGAGTACATTGACAGCTGCCCTCAATTTAGGATCATCTGTGAATTTATTAGACTGCTTAGGAATTGGGATAGACCTCTGAAGAATGCATGCCATCAACCACTAGCTCTTGAGCCTGACAATCCAACTGGTTGTTGGGGTGTTTTTGCCAGTATTGTTAGTCTGCCCATCCAGGTGTAACTTCACAACCTGGGTACAAGAATGCTGTGGAAGACCGTGCTGAAGTCAAGTTAGACAACAGCCACTAGTCTTCCCTCATCTGCAGATCTTTCATTTTTCCTTAGAGGGCAATTAGATTGATGAAGCATGATTTTCCCTTGGTAAATCCATGCTGGCTCTTTTCAGTCACCCTCTCATTAATATACCCAAAAATGGCTTCCAAGAGAGCATGTACACTTTGGGCACTTTACCTAGCCAGAGGCAAGGGTATGTAAAATTATCTCAGTCAGTGGTTGTGTGTATTGTAATAGTGTGGTCCTGAAGCATAAAAGCACTAAGAGAGTTAGTGAAGTCAAGTCTTTTGATTGTGAAAAATTTAAAACCTGGGTTTTGGCCACTTACTGTTACAGGTTTACCTAAACGTGCACTCTGTGAGCAGCTGCTCTCCCTGGGGAAACTACAGCTCTTCAGACCACCTCTTATATTTCTCTCGGTTGAGTTTATCTCCCACTTTCTTACTTAAATTTAGAGACAAATTTTAGTCAAAAGAAGCCAGGATACCTTGAGAAGCTTAAATAACTGGTCTTTTCTATGCCAGCTGATTCTGAGTGGTTGCAAGTGACAAAAAGATTAAATAGGCAGTTCAGCCACCCAAACTTAGAGGATTTTAGCATTCAAATAGTGCAGTAGTTAGTCAACAATGGAGCTGGAGATCATTATTTCTTCTGCTGACAGTGTGAAAGAGGACGTTTTTATAACTCTGAATGTAAACAGATGTCAAAATATGCCATTTAACTTAGTATCTTCTTGATTTAGTCTCATTATGAAGATTATCTCTCCTTTTGCGGTAGAAAGTCTTATTTTTGTTCTGTGTGAAAGACAGTGGCATAGTTTGGAAAAAGTACTGCCGAATACATTTTCTGCCTATCTTTTACTTTCACCTCTTCTGAGGTTGTGAGGTTAGTAACAGGTTGTGTTGGTTCTGGTACAGAATGTATATGTATATGGTCAGAGTAAGATGTTGGCTATATGATAAGAAGGATAGAGATGAATGAAGACAATGTTTATTAACATGTGGTAGTGTTAATGTTAATATTTCACTTTAAAATGCTAATGTCGAAACGAATGTGTATGGAACAGGCATGGCAGAATTATTAATGATATGGTTTTTAAAGCTCTCTGAAACCTTTTCAATTTAGATTAGTATTTAAATCTCCCTTTGGAGATTAAATGGGTTCAGTGAGTCTTGGAATCCATTTTCTGATTATAACATCTCCTTCCTGCATAAAAGGCTTTAAATACAGGATCATCCTCCAAGTTCTGTTTTGAAGATGTAGCTCTTTATACGGATGCTTCTTTACAGGTGTTGGCCAGCTGAAGTTGTAGAAGAAATTCTTTAGCGATTTATCAGGATTTCATTTTCTGATCAGAGCAAAAAGTTTAAACAAAGTCTAAAATCCATACTTCTTTCTACGTATCTATGGTTTTTAATAAATGCACCTTTTCATAGACAACATGCCAGTAGATGAGGATTAATGGTGAGGTATCTCCCATTTAGCAAGAGAAGACTTAGATTACACAGTGTAGAGTGATGGACTTCTCAAGAAGAAAATCTATTACAGCATTGGAAATTCTGTGTAGCTTGTGACAGCCATTTACATTAAAACCTAAGGCAAATGCCACCTGTACATTCAAGTACTTAGGCTAAAAAATGGCTTAACTGAGGAGAACCTTCAGGAAAACTAGTGGTCTCATGAGTGATGATAAGCTGTGAAAAAAGGCCATGAAAAGTTAATAATAATCCTGAACAGCTGTGTTTTAAAATTACTGTTCTAATGCTGCACAGATATAATGTAAATATTTCTTACTTTCAAAAAGGTTTGAATTTTACTATTTTGTATCTCCACAGCATCTGTCAAGTAGACACAGTGTCCAGCAGAGCACATCACAGGTAAACATCATCTGCATATGGATTTGCGTTGTCTTTAAGTGTTTGGTAATGTATTTAAGTGTATGATGGAGATTATTGGGTAAGTCCCTACCCATAGAACACTTCCTCAGAAGATCCCCCAAGTAATTAAAGGTCCTTCTTCAACTTTTCCTTAGCTCTAACTGTTGTTCTTAACAGATCAACTTCTGTAGTGATACCAAAAGCCTTCATCTGCCCACTTGAGCCTTCTTTCCACCTGCTGACACATGGCTTAGTAGGCTTCTGTTTCATGTTGTCTTTCTGTAGTAATGTAATCCTTTCCTGGTCATGGAATCTGGGTCTAATCTGTGCTTCCACAGGTACCTGTCTTTAAAGGATGAGGATTTACTTGGACTGAATTTAAAATCCACAATAAAATTAATTTTAAACTCTTTTTTTTAAAGCTGGTACAAGTGTGGGTTGAAAGTCTGAAAATGTTAAGATTTTCTGTGTTAGTATGTACGTGTCTGTGCACTCGGAGACTGGCCGGGTGAGCTGAGGGTATCCGTGCAACCTGCTTATTCAGATCAGCATAAACTGTGGATAAAGGGAAGTGATTGAGTCCCCATTCCTGGAGGGGTTTACAAGACGTGTAGACGTGGTGCTTAGGGACATGGTTTACTGGTGAACTTGGCAGTGTTAGGTTTACAGTTGGACTCAACAATACTAAGCATCTTTTCCAACCTAAATGATTCTATAAAAATTAAATAGTAACTTTATTTCTAATTATACTCCTTTTTTCCCCCCTCACACCAATTTTCACTGTTGTAAATAGATCTTGATATATTGAGTCAAAATGTAAACCTTTCTGCTATTTGTCTTTATTGGTTGCTCATGTTATCAACAATTGTTAAGATTTCTTTTTGTTATACCTGCAGGGTATATTAGCCTATAAAGCCAGATTCTGAATGACCTCCATAAATGAATTGCAGCTGCTGAAAATAAATAATGTAACAAATGTTATTTTTAAAAATGCTTTGAACTCCATCTGCTTTAAATGGAAATCATCAAGAACCAGCCTAGCACCATCTTATAGTTTATTTTCAGTACCAGAATCAGGATAATATTTGAGAAATAGGATTGGTTTACTTAGTAAAAATAGATTTCAAATGCTGATAAAACCATTTATCTCATATTTCCTTGGTTATTGTGGTATCTTAAAATATGGAAAAATAGAGGAAGAAAACTTAATCTCTCATGTATCTCTAAGGTAGAATATATTTGAGATTAAGCTTTTATTTGATGGAGAAAGGAGAGCAGAATCTCAGTAAAAATTACCAAGTTGGTCATGAGTCCTTTATTTGTGAAGAACTAAAAATCTTTTTCATTATTTTTAATCAGGTGGATACAATTCGTCAGCGTCATGGGGAAGCTTGCCGTATGCCAGTGCCTCATCACTTCTTCCTCAGTCTAAAGAGCTTCACCTATAACACAATTGGAGAAGACACAGATGTCTTTTTTTCATTGTACGATGTTCGAGAAGGCAAGCAGATCAGGTAGGAATGTTATCAATTAACTAAAAAGCTTCCTAGGAAAAAAATGATGAACAAAGCATTAAAGGCACAGAAGAGTTGAATTCTGTTGACATTTCTGACTTGGCTTCCACACGTTACTGAAGGTCTTGATGTTCAGTAGATGCCTTCTTAGGGCTGGTGTTTAAGAAGTGCAGCAGGGCCACGCCATGTAACTGTTGTGAAAAGAGGACTGCGGTGTGTTTGGGTGGTGAATTGAGGCTCTTGAGCTCTCATCCATTCCTTGCCTTACAACATGTTACCGTATTGCTAGTTTGCATTACTCTGCTATCAATATAAACGGAAGTATTCATGTTCATCTCTGTGTCTAGGCTGGACAACTGTGCTGCTCAGCACGTTGAGGTACTAATGGTAGCAAATACGAAATGTGCGGTATTTTTCATTTACAAGCACATGTTTTGAAAACATCAGAATAAGCAGAAGAGTATCGCAGCATGTGCATCATGTCTCAGAAATTAAGTAAGTGTAGGTTGGTCGGACCTAAAGTACAACATGTTTGTGGGTTTTTTTTGACTTCGATTAAGGTACATCCTGACAGTTGACAGCACATTTGCTACCACGGTCAAAACTGTCCTAGTTTTCAGCAAAATAGATTTAGATTGGTTCCAAACTAAGGAAAGAGCCCCAGAATGTTCTTTCATCTGTTTGGAAGAACATTATTATTATTTGAATGATATTTGTCCAAGAAGGTTCAGAGTAAAGTGATAACAGTTTTGTAGTTCTTCGGAATACATCCCACTTAAAAAGTGATCTATATTAGAAAGCTCCAATGACTTGATTGTGTCTTAGAAATATGTGTTTGCCATGGTTTAGTTAGGCAAATTGAAGATAATTTTGCAGAATATGGCAAGAATGCCTAATCTAATATTGCATCACATTGATTTCACTCCCACTAAGTGAGAAATGCTTATTTTGATGTAGTTAGGAGGACATACCTTTAATTTCTCTATTGAGAGAATTAAGAGAATGTAACTGTTATGAGGGAAAGGTGCAAATGGTAAGTCAAAACAAGATTACTCACAATTAATTAGTTCATACCACAAAGCAGCAAATACCAAATGATTTAGATGAGGAAAGCTACGGGAAAGACAAAGGGACAAGCTGCTGCCATGACTGCAGAAGGCCTCAGAAATTGCTTCAAAAGGAGGTGAATTGTCTTGGGCTGCAGTTTGTATAGTATGTAAACATCAAATGGGAAAGCCTTAAGAAGGGGTTTTGGCAGTGATTAAAAAAAAAAAAGAAAATAATAGTTATGTTAAGAAAAAGTGCAAAGAGTGGTTCAGGAAGATTTAAGTATATATAATAATGCTTTCATGGGCAAACAGTTGTTATTACTTAGCTCTTTGTGTTATGCATCAGTGATTTGCTGCAGTGAAAACAGCATGATTTTTATATTTTCTTACATTCCAAAGATGCATGGGGAAGAAGTGTGTAATGAGGCTGAGCTCTGTTTTAGAAACTTAAAAACAAATAACAGACAAACACACTGCTACAAATCTAGAATGATGTTTTTATATCTACTTTAAAAGATTAAGTTTCTTTCCTTTTCTGTATGCCTCAGGAAATGGTACATTAAGGTAAAAAACCCAAGGAAAGCTTCTGCACACTGCATTCTAAATGAAAAGGACAAATTGACTTTTCTGAAATGGTTTCCAAGTTGATAAATTTCTTATCCAAACAGTTCACACTGGAGGTTGACTGGCTTTCAGCGTTAGTGCCTTGGACATATAGTAGATTACAAACCTCATTGAACTTGTTGGTTGCAATAGTTATTTCCCAGTCAGGTTAAATGGAGAATCAGTTAAGGTTCCACTGTTTTTCAGGGACTGAAGTAATAGCATGTACCAATTATGGGTTAGGTATCAGGAGGCTGGAGCACCAGCTGAAATACAGTTTGAGGTGTATTCCCAGGTTCTGGATACAAATAATTCAGTATTGTACCATGTTTAATGGTTTGGTTTGTGCTATCTGCAAATAAGAAGCAGACAAAAGATGACGGTGGGGAGACATAGATATAAGACGTAGATAACAAGAATAACAGTGCTGCTATCAGAGGGGTAAGACCTAGAGGTAAAAAAAAAGGGAAAAAGCGACTTAATTTTTACTTTAATCATAAAAAGAGATATTTGTAAATAAATAGAACTGGATCAATGAATGTCTGCCTAATAACTTGTTTCAGCCCATGACAGAAACAATCTGTCAATCTGAGGATAAGGTAATGGCTCAGACCAAAAGGGATGAAGGTCTATTTGTACATTTTAAAGTATTTGGGATTTTTTGTTGCAAAAGTTGTCCCATATTTTTACATACAAAAGGCATTAGTCGAGCAACAAAAACTTTGTTACTAACTTTTAAATATTTTAGGTTTTTTACCATGTGGAAGTTAGCAAAAATCAATGAGAAAATTGCTTTAGTTTTGATTACAGCCAATGGAGAGGTACATCGCCATTCTGTACCTTCGAGTGAATGATCATGAAATGATAGAGTTTCATAGGAACTAGAAAAGGAAAGAAAGAAAACATTAACATAAAGATGGTGAACTTCAATAAGGCAGGGTCAATAGGCATAAAAAAAAATAGTTAAACTGTTATAGAGGAAAGAAATATGAAAGTTGTCAGTTCCTTATCAATACTGTTGAAGAGCACAAAATCCAATTGTTTCAATATGAAGGTAAGATTAAATATATGGCAGCAACAAAAAGTCTGTATCACACATTCTTTGGTGAAATGGAGTCTGGAAAGAAATATACATTAAAAAAAAGGAGAAATTGCACAAACAGGGATGGGAAGAGACAGAAAATTGAGGAAAAAAGCAATTAGCAAAGGACATCAATGACAAAAAAAAGAATAATTCTATAATGCTTTAGAAGCAAATTTTTTTTTTTTTTTTTTTTTTTACAAAATCAAGACTAATTTAATAGATTAGAAGGGGCATTAATCTATCAGTTGATGTTACCAAGAAAGTTGGACTATTTAATAGCTGTTTTGCCTCAGTCTCCCTAAGAAGGCCAACTGCAATCAGATGACAAATGCAGAAAGTTCTGGAACAAATAAACTGTTTATTAGCACTTACAATAAGAATTTTTTTTTGCATTTTTTGAGCATTACTTGGATGGAAGAAGTAAACTAAATTGAGTAAAGCAGCGGGATTTAGCTATTTTTACCATAGCTCTTTTTTTACTGATAAATGCATAAAATTTTGCTTAACTTCAAAAATTACACATTCAAAAGCTTGGTATAAATTTTACTGAAAATAAACTTGGAAGAATCCACTAAGTATGAAAAAGCATAAATTTCAGTATGACTTCTGCTTTATGAATTTTATGTTTAAACGTGTAAGGGTTTTTATTCTGACTGCATCTTAAACTAGAGTAGATGTTTCTAGCACTGTTTTACCAGTTGCCCTGTTTTACCCCATTGAGGTTTAAAAGTTTCTTGCAGTCCAGAAATATCTTGAATTATGGAGAGTGAATAGAACAAAAAAGAAATTCTGATGTGATTTAATTTGAAAAACTGGAACCTGATTGTTAATTATGCATGGAAAATAGTGTCATGGATATTTCTGCTTGTAACCCCTCCATCTGCCCATGTACTGTGTCTTTACCTTGCCTGTTACAGTAGGCTCCTCGTGGCTGAAGGTTTTGGAAGATAGGGTAAGTAGCCATGGTAGTGTCAATAGCTTTGGCAGGGGAAGTCCGTGTGTACCTTTCTCATACAGAATATACTCAAGGCCTTTTTGTTGGGATTTTCTCTGGGGTGTCTGTAGAAGGCGTACGTTTGCTGATGATTTCCTCTCGTTAATACATAGCGTTCTGAGAAGACCTTACCATCTTTCAGCTGTTCTATTGAGTCAGAAAGCACCACTACCCAGGGTTTTTGTGTCCCTTTCGTCCCTTTCGTCCCTTTCGTCCCTTTCGTCCCTTTCGTCCCTTTCGTCCCTTTCG
>JAOXJM010000003.1:18982426-18993532 GCA_026413425.1 Tringa solitaria
GTATTAGATAAATATGAAGACATAATGTTGGTGTAATGTGTTACTGTACTGTAAAGTTGTAATATTGTACTGCACTCTGCTTAATACATCATAAAATTCGTACTAAAAGATTAGATTATCCCATGTCATTAAAGCTAAAACATTTTTAACTTACTAATTGACATCTCAGAAAGTAGCTGTAGTTAAAGAATCATCAACTACCTGTTTTTTCTGGGTTTCTTTGGGGCATGTTAACAATCCCTGAGGTTATAAGCATGTGTTGCAAATTAATTATCACTGAATGAGGTTGTGGGATACCTGGAGATTGGCGTAATAGTGAGTAACAAGGAGAGTGAAACAGCCAGAGAGAGTGGTCTGGATTGCTTAGCAAGATTAACATAACCAAATAACCATGCAAAGGTGTAGAACAAGATGTCTGAGTCGTGCTTACAGAATTAAGGACCATTCCAACAAAAGTAGCACTTCTGAAAATATATCAATATCTATAATGGTCAGGTTGCTTCACATGAACCCGCAGTGTAGTGCTGTAGTAAAAAGGCTAATAGGTGGTTTCATAAGTAGGGATAAGTACTGACTTGATTTCATATGTGTGAAATACACATATGTGTGTATTTGTATTTATGGTGTAGGTGGTACAAGTACTAGACTGTTACAAACTTACATTTTTAGAACTGTTCATGAAATGGTGTTGAAAAATTGCACTATGGGCAAGTTCTATAAAATGATTCCAGCACTACTTCTTGAATTTCTTAACAGTGTTAAATCGCTTACTTGTTTGGAGACATATTTGATTGCATAATATATTTAACGACTGACATCACTACTCTGTGAGACATTAGCTTTTCTAAAGGGCTCTTTAACATACAGAAGAAAGCCTAACAAAAAGCAGCAGCTGAGCACTGAATCCAGACATTTCCAAGCTGATGTTAACCCGTGCAGTTTAACAGTAGGGATGAATAGCCTTTTGGAGCATGCTACCAAAGGAAGCAGTGCATACTCTATATTTTCAGATTTTTTTCAAGCCAACAGTGGGTAACGTGCTGAAAATGTGTTTTAGTCAAATAAAGGTTACTGGAGTTGATACAGTCAAGGATGCGACTGTGAAAGGATCTATGATACAATGGAAATGTAACTAGAAGATTTAATGATGTGCTCTTGCTTTATTTCTATAAAGCTGTAGGAAGAAAATTCTGGTCTATACTTAGCGTGTTGTCGCACAAATACTGAATAAATTGCTTTTAGTCCTTTAATTTATTTGTATATTATTTGTCTGGCTATACATGCTGGGTTTGCTGGTAAAAGGACTGTTTGATTTGATTGATAAGCAGTTCTACCCCTTGAATCTTAATGTGTTTGAATTAGTATATTGCTTCTGTAAATAGTATATGTTGAAGGAGATTGCTTAATTGGTATTCTTGTTACTTTCACTTTTGAGTGGATTTTAATGAACTCCATTTTACCAAAGGCAGTGTATGCCTCGGCAAGTGTACCTTTGCCTTTCCTGAAGTAGTTGTAACATGTTCAAATCCTGTGCTTCATATACTCACGTTATTTAAATGTTATTGCATTATGAATATGCATCAACATGATGTTTTTGCATGTGGAGTACTTTCTATTAAAAGTCTTCTATTGCTATTCCATGTAATTTTATCTAGACAGTGAGTACTGTTTCATATGCTTTGGGAATTAAAATTTATAATACCTAGTGCATCTTTAAAAAAAAAAAAAAAAACCAAACAAAAAAAAACCCAAAATATTTACCTGTATTTTTATGTTGCAGTGTGTACTTGAAACTCTTGTTTATTTCTTTTAATATTGTTTGCTTTTTAGTGAGAGGTTTATGGTGAGGTTAAACAAGAACGGAGGCCCCAGGAATCCAGAGAAGATAGATCGAATGTGTGCACTTTTCACAGTATGTGTCTGTTCCCTTTCTTCTTCCCTTACAGTAGTATGATTGTAGATGTTGTCCCCCTGAGGGGAAAAAAACCCAACTCTTCCTTTTCAATATATTGAGTAGAATGGAAGCTGTTTCTAAGTTTCATTATGTTTATAATTTAATGTTAACATAAGAAAATGGATGTACATCTAAATTATTTTTATGGCTAAGCAAACACTCTGAAGTACTTCCTTTTAAGTGCATTTGTTCCTGCTTATAGTTTGAAATTTTGAATATTTTCATTGCATGTGCTGTGTTCTTAGATAACAGAAAAAACCTGCCTTGCCCTGAACACAAAGCAAGGCAATTTTTTCAAAATCAAAGTTAGAAAAACAGCTACAACATCACACACACAGAAATCCAGAGAATTCTCCAAACAGATCTTTCTCATGGCCTGCTCGAGAGCCTGTGTAGCAGCCCCAGGTAGATGGTGCAGCAGTCACCTATCAGGTTAGCAGCATCGTGTGTGTGATGGAACAGGAGACCAGGATGCGCTGCAGAAGCCTCAGCCAGGTTGAGCTACAGAGAGTTGGTTGTAGTAAAGGAAACGCTGTGACTTGCTAAGTTTCTACAGCAGGTCTGTGCAAATAGCTAGCCCGTCCTGACGCAAAGCAGATATGACCAACTGTATCAGCAGCCTTGAACCATCTGTGCCAGAAAGACAGGATAAGTAATACCCATCTGCAGATCCTACCAGATGATACCTCAGTTGGGAGTGGCATAGCCAGCTAAGATATACTTCCTTTTAATTCTTCAGACTCACCTCTCACCTAACTTTATGGTTTTGGTTATGCCAAAAAAAAAAGTTTTGAAACACTCAGGCTTTAATGTACAGTCTGCACTGGTCTTAAGTTCTGTTAATAATTGCCCCAGAATTATGTGTCCAACCACGGTTTTATCTGTCACTTTTTCTCAGAAAGAATATGGAAATCTAGAGACACTGAAACTTAACAGCTCATCACAGAATAACTGTAAGGAATTTCAGATCCCAAGTGTGATAAACACCTTCCATCATGACTCACCTTTAGCTAGCGCACATGCTAGAATCTCTTTGACAGAAGTATTTTTACCTCCACTGAAAAAAGATGGCAGGCATCTCTGGTATAAGCTTTAATTCTGGCAATTGAACCCTCTAAGGTCAAGCAGGGCCTGAGACTGAAATAGACATGGCGCCCAGCACCCTTCCCTTTTCTCCTTTAAGAAGATAGCTGAATTTCTCCTCTTAAGGAGCAGAGCATTTCTAGCCAGGTGTAAGGATGCTCAGTTCTGTCTCCATCTGGATTTGAGATGCAGGCCAATCCAAAATTAGCGCTGACATTGATGCTGACATCAGTAGCAGTTCTGGTTTTGGTACCAGTGGGGTGCTACCAGCTGATTAAACATCAGCAGAGGTAACGGTATCTTAGTGCCATTGGCACTGATGTCTCCACTGTTGGTAACTCAAACCCAAGGATCTTTCTCTTCTAGGAGGGAGGTGGCCAGAGAGAGCAAGCTTCAGTAGTGGTATATGGATCATGCAAAAAGGTTGAGGATAGGATTAAGAATTGCTCGGATTATTCCCAAAAGGCAGCATAGACCTGGTTCGTATTAAATTTGGCACTTCCTGGCCTCTAAGGTTCATCAGTCTTAGAAAGATTTTCACCATCCAACTTCCCCATCTATACTGATCCCACATGACTCAGGGTCATGCAACAGCTTTCTGTTTCACGCTGTGTTCTGAACAGTGTGAAACCGTTTTACTCTGGTGACCTGCAAACCAGTCTTTACACGGTTTCAAAAATACAAAAAGAATAATGATACACTACGGGCAGGGGTATAACATAGTTCCAGAAGAGAACTGCTGCATATTATGGATGGGGCCAGCCCTGAGTATTGCAGACACATGCTGCTCTGTAGCACCTATCCTGCTGACCAGAGATTGGTCTACCTTTGTATTTAACTGTACAAAAATACCAAAGCTGCCTCAGTATCAGCTCTTAGAGATGCTTAGATTTATTGTCTGTTACTCTGCCTGGTTGAATGTATACTCTACATAACAGGAATTATGATAATTGGGAAAATAAGCTGTGCAAAAATTTGTATATTTCTGATAAATATTTTTCATCAACATATACAAAGAAATTTCCAAAGTATGTAGCAAAGGAGCAACAAATAATAGCTTTTTGAATAACTATTTTATCTGCAGTGATTTTGTTTTATTGTAATTTCTTAATTAGGAAATTATTCCAAAATAAGACAGTTCTGTGATTTTCAGCTTCATTCCCAAGATTGTGTTAGTTCTTGCCTTTAAATCTAGTTATTTCCTTGCACTCCCCCACACCCTGCAGTATCTTTCTAAAACTCTAATCTTTCCTAGAGGCAAGAAGCCCTGTATCTTAGATAATTCAAGATATTCCTGTCTTTTCCTTCTATCTCTGTTGCTTCTAGGGGTTCAGCTGTCTCCTTGTGTAAGATATCAAAATTACTTAGGTTTTGTTTTTTAATCTGCTGTCATATCGTACCAGAGGTGAGAAACTGCTTCCTCTGAAGATTAAAGCTCACTCAAGCAAACTTCAGCCTATGCATGCTTTAGAAACATTCCTGTGTCTGAATTTTAACGTTACCTCACAGTATAAGCTTGCCGTTTTTGTTAAATATCTTATTCTCTGTGGCCTGTGAGGCTGGCAATGAAATTTGGTAAAGCTGTTTAAATTACTAATTAGTGGCAGTCAGATATCCTTGATTCCACTCTCTTGGGGGTAGGGGTGGTTGGTTTTTTTTAACATGCAATTAGACCTTTATAGAAACAAGCATTGTGAAGAACTAACCATTATTCTAGAGGAAATCTTTTCCATACCTAATATGGGGGAAAACAAATTAGGAGTGACTTTCTAAAAAGTCATGTAATTAGAATTATTATGGAATTATTTTGTTTATCAACCAGTATCATTTAAGAAGCTCAGAAGGATGTGGGAAATAAACCACCTGTGGATGCAGTGCTAAAAACACTTTTCTGAAAATGTATTTGTTTATATTGCACAGAAACAAATCATAAACATAATTTGTCCTCTTCTGGATCCTAATTCATGTGTGTGAATTCCCTGCACAGAAATTACCCGAGGACTTTCCTGGCAGGGGTTTAGGTTTTTGATTGTTTGGTCCCTGTCATAGTAAGAATTTCTCCCCTTGTAAAAAGCCTCTGCTCTACAAAATGAAATACAAGGCCATCTGGGCCCACATTTCTTGTCTTTTGACTGTGACACAGTATATTTTTTTGTGAAATTGAAAAGCGACTGAAGTGTGAACCCATCAATATGTGCATGCCCTACCATTTTCTGATATTTTGACAGCTGCCCTTTGAAAAAATAGTTCTCTAAATTGCTGTTAATTAGAACTGGTAATCTGATAGTATAATAAAATTCCCCCTGTCAAATCACAGGTATTTTCAAGAATCTATTTCTCTCTGGAGTATTAAGTACTACCTCCAAGATTTTTTGCTTTCTGAAATGTATTGTCAGGCGCTACTGAGATTAAAACTATGTCAGATCCCTTCTTACCGTGGAACCCTGGTTTCTTCAAGACATGGAAGATAAAGCCTACCGTATGCCACACTGGTATGGTAGGTGATGAAGAAAGCCTAGAAAGTATGTTCCCTTATTCACGTGGCAGCAAAATAAGACTTGAAGAGAAAACGCTGAAGAAGATTTATATAGCTTAATTCTTTGGCTTCGGAGAGACACGCACTGCTCGCTGGTGAGCATACCAAACAGCACATTTGCAACTCCCTGCATATGCTGCCCAGGGAGATACAGTGCTCCTTTGCAACACAGTAAGAAGATACAGCCCTGAATTTATTACTTGCCTGCTGCAATTTAGCAATATAACGCCTCTTGAAAGGGACTGAAACTTCTCCTGAGAGTGAATTCTCTGTGTGCCTAGTTCTCAGTCACTGTGCCCAGATTTTATTGTGCTGTATCTCACTATGATCTGAAGTTCAGAGTTTATGTGCCTCAGTTGTTGAGATTTGGATTCTGAAGTCACACGGGAAAGAAACTTGCTGTGTGAATTAATGTTCATGTTTTAGCTTCCAGAAAAAGACGATTTTTAATTCACTAAATGGATTCGAACTAGGATTGACAGAACTTAGATGTCTACAGAAACCTGAAGATTTCCTCCCCCCTTTATATAAAAATTGCATTGTTTCCTTTTATAGTGGTTTTAATACCACCTAGTTCTGTGGCGTTTTTTAAAGAAAAATAGAAGATTTTACCTGAATCTGAGGTTTTTCCAGTTGATTTTTGCATTGTATTTGCAAAGGAAAAAAAAAAAAGCAGGATTAGAAGGCCAGGCTACGTTTGTGTGTAGGTGAATCTGCCAGTGTTGTTCTCCCCACACAACTCTGCATTAGAAGTGACTGTTACCACTGGGATGGTTGTCTTTATTCAACTGGAAAGGAAAGAGAGAAGTGAAGAAACATGAACACAGAGCTGTCATCTCAAGTTGTCTGTAAAGTCATACCTAAAGCCTTAGAGCTGTTTTTAAAAAGCCTTATGTTGAAAACATTTTGTACAAACAAACAAAAAATTATTTAGAATGACGTGAGGTGATGTCCATCGCTTCAACGCAAGGGGAGGAGTGAAGTGAACAACAGTAACTGAGTTTAAAACCTCCTTTTTGGCTATGTCTCTTCCACATGCACACACATTTCACTCACTCTCCCACATTCTTAGGAAGACAACATTAATCATTTTGCGTTTCCCGTTGCTTTTCTTTTGAGAACTGGCTGGAGCTACCCTTTATGTTTGGGGAGAGTTTGAAGGCTGTATGGCATGAGCCAGTACATAACAATAAGGCTATAGCTCTGAGTGCAGAGAGAAGGCGGCACCAACTGTTGCTGTAGAGCACAAGGAGCCTTTTTACATCCCAGCCTAAAACATGAATGAACATTCTCACAGTGCATGTGATCTGTTTAAATTCTTCTTGTCTTGGAGATTAGTAACATGAGGAAAACTTGTTGAACAATGCTCATGTTTTTAGGAAGAAATGTTTTTTAGATCATTCCTCTAATGTGAAAAAAAGAAAAGGTGGGGGAGGAATTTCTTAGAAGTTGATCTCTGTTTATAATGTCATCAGAAAAAAATACAACATGCCAAGGAAATTACAATTAAGACAGCTTCTAACATGTGAATGCAAAATGCCACAGTAATGAATTATTGGTGAGTATCCTGTATATTTTCTTAATTTCTTATCTTCAATAATAAAGATTTGTCAGGGTCAGTAATACCTTCATCTTTCCTTTTAATCTTCACTAGGTTCTTCTTTTCTTGTTTTTTTTTTGCCTTTTCTTCAAGCTTGTTCTTAAGAATTTTGACCTGCTATTCTGGGACGTAGAATCTCAGAGTGCTCATCCATGTCTATAGTTGCTTGCCATAAAAATAATTTTGGGGAGATGTTAAAGTCTTGTGTTTTGCTAAGAGATTACTTCATCTTAAAACTGTGTTTATTTCTTAGTTTTTCCAATACCCTGTCACTGCTTCTTATGTACTGAATACAAGAGTGACCATCTATGCTACTTAAAGTGTTAGAATGCTTTTAGCCAACTGTGGCCCTTTCCAGCTACTGTGCTCCCCAAAACATCCCTTAGAGTGGGGCAGAGAGTATTTCCAGCCAGCAGCACGCACGCAGTCTTCCCTGCTTTTGGACTTCTAAGAAGGTTAGCTATGAGCTGAGAGCTAATTGTCTCTCATCCACTCACACAGAAAAAGCCTGTAGGTTCTGTGCATGGAAGAGACACTGCCTTGCTGCTTTCATAATGGAATGAACATACATCATAGGAAACAGGCTTAAAGCTGCTCATTGAAAAGCATTAAAATAAACCATGTTTCCAAGTCTCCTACCTTTTTTCTTCTTCAACCATTTGCTTGTTCTGAGGAATTGCATCTACCTACTCATAAAATAAGACACACTTGAAGTTCTATATAAATTCTGACAGTCATCCTGCAGATTTCTTCTACAGCCATCATGTGAGACTAAAACTGTAATGAAAAGTCAAGAGCCAAAAAAGGAAAGTAAAAGCAAAGGAACATGGCTAGGGATGGGTCTGGACCTGTAGTCAGGGTATGTGATGAAGGAAGCCAGAGTGAGTTGCAGCTGAAGTAACTCAGCGGGTTAAATTTATTTTGTAAATCTAATACAGTCTAACAATATGTTTGATTTAAGGATTAAATGAACTTTTAAAATGTTTGCTGGAATTCTGATACAGCATCGCTTTTTGTGGAGTCAGAATTTTTCATTCCTTTGCTTCTAAAGAAATTTCCAACCAAATATAATCCTTCTGTGCTTTGTTTCCCTGGCTGTAAATTAGAAATACTATTACTTTCTTTTATTTAAAGATGCAGGAGCTAAGTGAATGGAGACTAATACTGTGTAGTTCTTATTATTGTTTATGAGAATTTTACAGGCACTTCTTTTGGAAGTGGAATGTGTTCATTTTTTAATGCTGGTTTTTTTTTTTTTTCCACTCTGTCAGGATCTCAGCAGCAAGGATATGAAGAGAGATTTGTACATAGTTGCCCATGTAATCCGAATAGGTACAGTATGATTTATAGCTTGAAATATATACAACTAACGATGGTTTTATACTATTTTTAAATGTATGTTTTATTTAACTGACATGATAATGATTTAGCCAGTTAGAAAACTCAGTTATAGACTATGCCTATCTGCTGGGATTAATATTCAGCCCAGACATAGCTAAGTGTTAAAAGGTTACTGATGACTGTTTAACAGTGATCTATTTTTTTTCTCAGTATGAAACAAAATATTTGATTAAACGCCACATTTGGGGGAGGAAGGAGGAACTGAAAAGGCTTTCTGTTTAATGTTCCAGAATTTCAGATGAGGTCTTTTCTCTGATTATAGATAGATAGTTTACAGGGCAAGACATCAGCATACCTGGCCATTCACATCTTGTAAATCAGAGGCTGTTAGACAAATATATATAAAGATCTGTTTTCCACTGCAGGATTCTGCAGTGCTTCCAAGAACCCACACCTGGCAGGGTGTTCTTTCTTCCTCCTGATGCCAGAAAGGAGCATTAGCAGCAGTACCTCCCTGTTAGAAGCCTACCAAGCCTGCAGCCCAACAGTTAGCAGCATACACTCGCTGCTTTTCAGGTTCTCTTGGCTGCTCGCATAGAGCTGACCAAAGGAGAATTGTGGATGTGTAGTACCAAGACCTGACCCTACTCAAGGAAGAAAGCCCTTCCTTGCTAATGTTTGATTAGTCACCCATTATAGAGTGGGTTTCTCTGAATATTCTTAGGCCAGGGTATGCTTCATTTATTCTTTTCGAGATTTGCAGTAGCAAAAATGGAAAGTGTTTATGATCAAAGTTGAATTTAGAACGTGTCTTATACAGTATATAAATGCGGTGCTTTAAGTAGTCCGTGGACAGCAAGATTAATTTTTAAGCCCAGCAGTGTGTTTAAGTGAAATGACTATAAGACTTCTCGTATGTGAATTAAATTGCTAGAATCTCTTTTAGATGGAAGGTGTTGGATAGGAAGAAAAAGCTCTAGTTAAAAAGGATAGAATTAGTAACAGGGAGTTAAATGGTTGTAAATTCTGAATGTGTGTACTTTCCCTGAGAAATTAGCAAGTAAGTATTTTACCTATGTTAAGTATAACTTATTTCAAATATTTAGACCTAAAACATTAACAGTGTATGGTAGGAACAACAGACAGTCTCTTCAATTGTATTAAACAACTGAATAGTACACTGTATTTCATGTTTTTTGGGTTTTCAGTTAGCTGAAAAATGGCTTGGTGCTGTTTGCAATGAGAGGGTGCTTAACCCTATTTCCAGCATTCATTACCAGCCACAGATACCTTTTCTGAAGTACGGAAGGTCTAAACTGCTAAGTGAAACCATAGCTCAGTTGTGTTGTCCTGTGAATGACAATATGCCTTCTGAGTCACAAATCTGCTGAAAGGCTCAGTTTTTCATTATCTGACTTCACTGTGCCATAAAGTGTCTAAAAGTCAGAGTTACTCTGTATCACTTGAGATTATAAGTGAAGCTTGTGGAAAGATACACTGTAGCTCGAGCTCAGATTATTAACCTTGATGCAAGAAGTGCTGGACAAATTATTTTGTGTATGTTACAGGTTGTCTTAGATTATCAGCGTGATTTTTCTAGACTTGGCTATTTCTACTGCTTTAGCAATAGGAAGTTAATAATTGAGTAGCTGTGTGCTCCAAGACAAATATGATACATGATACAATATGTATAATCTGTTTCCTTAAAGCAATTGTATAAAGTGAAAATTTGTGTAAATACTGGGCTATAATGGAAGGACCACAGTCAATCTCTGTGTGGATAGAGAGGTGAGCGCAAGCCCTGTTCTTGGCTCATTCGAGAGATGATTTGTAGTCAACCCAGCTGGATGCAAATATGTGTCATTGGGGCTGCAAATCAAAGATGGCCAGACATGACGCTGTTCACTTTGCCCTTGAGTGTTCTCTTAGCGAAATGGGGTGATGTGCCTTAATCAAAGTAGTCCAGTGGGTCACGTAGGTTCAAACGGACCTCTGGATTGGAAAACATATAAGAAGAAAAAGGAGTGGGAAGTATACAGAAGACTGCAAGCTGTAGCTGAAACAGTGTAGGTATGAATATTCAGAGGGGTAATAGAACAAAATGGACACAGTGGCTCCACATGAATCTCTAATATTTTAAATTTCTTTTAATTTTAGGTCGCATGTTGCTAAATGATTCAAAAAAAGGCCCCCCTCATTTACACTATCGCCGCCCCTATGGCTGTGCAGTATTGAGCATCATGGATGTACTTCAGTCAATCTCTGAAATAAAAGAAGAGAAGGATTTTGTTCTCAAAGTTTACACGTGAGTAGCTGTTAGAAGGAAAAGAATTAGGAAGAACGCTTTGTACATGTTGGGTGATGTGATACTAAAGAAGTATTAAATATCAGGGGGCCATAAACTGCATTTGTTGCTTTATCCTCCTCACAAGGTAAACAGGGCTGTTGGCACAGCTTTTTGATTCTGTTTTATTCCAGAAGCTCGTAGAAAATAATTAATATGATCACAGATATTTCAGGTATGTGATATCACAGAATCACAGAATCTTCTAGGTTGGAGGGGACCTTCAAGATCATCTTGTCCAACCATCA
>JAOXJM010000003.1:19006822-19034959 GCA_026413425.1 Tringa solitaria
ACCACAATTCTTGTTGGAGAAAACACAGGGGTTTTAAAGATGATAATCTATTTGGAATTGTTCTCATATACATATATATATATATGCTTAAAATACTAATTGATACAAGGAAATGTGTGAAAGGACCACAATTGTGCTGTTGAATGCTTCCTGTCTCTCTAGAGATGCTGGACACCCAGATCAGATCTTCTCCTCGATTCAAAGGGCACTGCATATGTAGAGTTTAGATGCCAAGCTATAGGCATTTGTCTTTGGGGAAAAAATGGGTCACATTTGTGGAGAAAAGCAATTTGTAAATATCTTTAAATACCAGGTAAGAAAAGAAAGGCGGCCATAGGAGTGAGCATAGGCTTTCACTGTAATGATAAATGAGGACATTGCCAGAGTAGAGACAAGATGTGGAGAGGTAGCCATGAATGGTGCTCTAAACAAAAAATGTCATTATCCTGGGTATTCTCTAGGATACTGAAATCTCTGAAAAATTAAGAGATTAAAATACGGTGTAGCTTCACTGATGCAGTGAACAATATTCATTCTAATGACTACTCAGGTTTTTGGCAATGAAATTACGTTTGACATTATTCAAGTGATAGCAGGTATTTGCCTGTTGTTTGCTTTCAAAACCATAGATCAAACTGTGGTTTGGGTTTACCCAATTTCCAGGATAGAATGTTTGGGTGGAGTAAGGTGTTTTTGAGGTGGGTAAGCCGAGCTACATGAACAAGGACTGTCCATCAATCTACTTTGTGCTTATGTTGTTACAGCCAGAATCAAACATTCTTTCATAGCTTTGCCAGTAATGTCTAAAGTTAGAAAATATTTCATTTTTGAAAAAACAAACAAAACCCCAGCCCTGTTATGCATGTTAGCAGTTGTCAGCCATGTCTGCTGCTTTTATTGTCTTTGTCAAACTACCTTTTCCTTGCTTTGTTTCTTTCTCATTAAAGACAGGGTTTCCTCTTTCAGAAGAGAGCGCAGAAAGTTCACAACTTGTATTTTGCAAATGGATGCAGATTTTTTCAAGGCAGTGATTTTAAAAATGGTTTTTATGAATAAATTAATAAAGGGTAGGTCACCTAGTATTGTTAAAATATGCAGTGATCATCCTGCTGAACCAAGAAATCTATTTTTAAAGAAATAAGTAGCTCTAGCATTTCAAATGAATCTTCTCGGTCATGGGTTTTAACGTTTTCACTTTCTTTTTAATAAGAAATCCTCTCACATGTAGACATCTTAACCATTAAAATTCTGTAGCTGTGTCTTATCACAGTTTTCCTATCCCATTTTGTTTTCTAAACAGTAGCATTAGCTCTCTTTTCCCCTCACTCACTTATGAGCAACATGAGTGGTAGCTGCTCCTCATTAAGAAATAAAGTGAAACCAGTCTTTATGTGCTTATATCTTGCATGGTTATGCGAAACAAGGTTAAGATCCTACAGAATAACCATGCCTGTTTTCATTTCTAATGATATAATGTTATTTGTTTCCTTCTGTGTTAAGACCTGAGAAGAGCATCATAAAGATATAATTATCTTTATTTTGTCCGAATCAGAAGGGATTCAGTCAGACCAGCCTCATGAAGAGGTGTGCTGGGTTTTTGTTCATTTTGGGGGGTTTTTTTATTTATTTTCTAAATAGCTACTGGGTGTAAGACCATCCATCTGATCCTCACAATTTTACCTTTCCCCAGAGATAAGAGCAATGAGGCATGTGCTGCTTGCCTTTTGGATTGCAACTTTATTTGTATACAGAACTTGCTGGTCAGAAATCTGTTGCATAGGCATGGCGTTTGTCAGTTCCCCAAGGACATCCCTTCCCTCCCCCATGTGCTGATAAGTATTCTGTCTTTTACTTTGATCCTCTGATGAAAAGTGCATGCTTCATCGTCTACTTGTGAGTGATGTTTCTTTCTCTTTTTTCTCTCTCCTTTGTCTTAATTTCCTGGCTTCTCTTCCTTTCCTTTCCCTTTGTTCTCTCTCCTTTCTTTCTGATGCAGAGATGAAGATAGTTGGGTGTAAGTTTCTGCTTTTCTGTGTAATGTCTGCTTATTGCTTGCTTTTTCCCATTTTCATATCTTTCATGGAATGTTGGGGATTGGTAAAGATGGCAAATCATGACATCATAGGGAAACTCTGGTAACAGAGAGGCTCAGGCTTTGTCTTAGCAGTCTGTCTTCATACCACAGTGTTTCAGACAAATTTAGTAGCTGTGACAGATGAATCAGGAGCAAAGGGGGGAAACATCTCAGCATCTGTTCTCTCAGTGATCACAAAGTCATGGCAAAAATACATTAAGAAATGGACATGGCAAAATCCATCAGCTATTTTCAAAGTGTTCATGGCAAGAGAGTCAACAAGACTAAAAGACATAATTATGTAATAATTATCCCCACAGAGCATTTAGAAGGTTAATAAAAAATATTTTTGCCCTTAGTAAACTTCCAGAAATGGGAAGTTAAAATACTAAGCTGGAGGAGATAAGGAAAAAATATATTAAAAATCAGCTTACTACTGTTGAAAGGAAACTTTTTCAGGGAAATTGTTGAATTTAAAAAGAGCATTCCTTCCTACACATAGAAGTTGTACAGTGGATAGCAAATAAGCTAGTAAGTATTGTTTGGTGCTTTTCCTTGAAACAACTGAGTGTACTGTTTGCTGAAAGCTAGAGGAACACAGAGTTAAGCTTGCATAATGTTGTTTTTTTAGGCGGAAAAAAAAAGTTAATTTAATTTGCTGTACAAGCAGTAGATAAAAGCTCTGTTTCCTCTTGCTGCTATAATGTTAATAGTTGCATACTGTAGCTACTTCAAGAATATAGGCCTTGAAAAAATGAGTGAGGGGCAGAGAAATAAACTGCTGAAATGGATGTAATGTGGTTCCCAGAGTATCTGTCCATACCGGGCTGCTGCTTTTTGAGAGGCGAGCAGCGATGTGTGGGCAGCACAGCAGTTCCACACCAGGCTCCAAGGTGGCTTCTCTGTTAAAGTAAGAGAAGGTGCTGCAGTGTGAGGCTGGCGCTTTGAGTATGCTGAGACACAGTTGAGAACAAGACCAAATGGTGAGCCAGAAAGAAGGCCAGAGAGCATTGGAGACCCTTCCCACACACTGTGCTTTGTCAGATTTGTCTTTTAGTCTATTTGCTTTGTAAAAATAATGTGATGATATTAAGCTGATTATGGGGCTCATTCTGTTAACCTCGTCAGTACTAAAAGTACTGCACTTCAGAAGTCGTTGCATGTTTTTCATTTGGAGAAAGTTAGAACTTTAAGGGTGTGTTATGCTGTTTGAGATCAGAATCCAGTTACCAGCACTCTGCTTTCATGCAGTGGCCTCTAAAGGTACTGCAGAGAAGGGCTATGTCCATCAGAGGAACATCTGGTTCAACAGAGCAATCTAGGCCAGAAAAAAGAGCAGTTACCAATGTAAAGAGCTAGAATAAATACAGCCAAATAACATTCTAACGTTGTCCATGATTATAAGCATTCTGCATGTTATAATTTGTCTCAAAGATTTTGCTTGCTAGACTGAGTCTCTTACAGAGCCAAACCCTTGGTGGTTTAACCGCTGTAACTTCACTGAGGTCAGTGGGGTGACACTGATTTACTCTAGTTGTGGGAACCTTTATTTATATATAGGACATAAATGTACAGTTTTGTTTTTAATTTGTAAGCCATTGTGGGAGCCCTGAATGTCCTTCTTGCCCATTCATGGGTTGCTCTGGGGGGTATTGCCACGCCTCCATGAAATGCCAGCATTTTCAAAAGATACTAAACCCAGTGAAGTTAGAGAGTAAAGTTAGACAGTATATCACAATGCGGGGCCCTCAATAGATAGGACTATCTAAACAATTTAACAAATAGAGACATAAATACTAATTTTTATAGATAGATTTTTCTTTATATCCTTGGCTGCTTAAATTGTAAAAGATTAAACTTTCAGTTTAAAATATCCAGTGAAGACTCCCTGGATAAACTTGACCTGCACGTCCCGAGTGCTGTGAGCTGCCACTTTTCCCCAGCTCACAGGGGAATGATATGTGTCCTCTGGGGGTTCATAAAGTCACACAACACTGGGCTCTTAGAAAACAAATTTGCTGGAATCAAGATGTGAGAAATTTCTTTGTCTCTTTCTCCTGTAGGAACTTATATGGACTATGTAACCTTTCTCTGACAGAGCATTCACAGGGACCATTCCTGCTCTCAGTGTACAAAATCTTTTAGGATCCCTGAATAAAAAGTGTTAGAATAAATGCAGACAGTTTCTGTAAATTGTTACTACTTTGCAGTTCAAAGAACTGTCTTCTAGTGGAAAACCTACAAATCTTACAAGGATAAATCTCCTACTTATTCTCATGGATACTAGGTAACTGTTGGTCACTGGACCACTTAATGTTATGAAGTCTTGAAAATGAAAAATAAGTTCTTTGAAGTCTTTCAGTACATTATTCATATTGTAAACACAAAATGAGTATATGGCCTCTGTAGCCCTTTCCATCATTCTTTTTTTCCCCCTGTTATACCATTAAAATAGTTTCAGGTCATATGGGAAAGGTTTTCATTTCAATATAAGCAAAACCCCAAAAAATACAATTTAGAATGTAAACTGCAGTCATACATTTGACACAAGGCTTTGTAAATAGGTTAAAACCAACAAAACAAATCCCCATGAAGATGAAGGGAGGGTAAAGGAGGAGCCACATAACACATCAGAAAATAATTCTTTTTCTATTATTGCAAAAAGTACTGTCATTCAAGATATAGAATGAATCTCAGTAACTGCTTATGTAAAAACAGCACATATTTTATGCTAAAAAGCAGTTTCTATTTCATTCTAAATTGAAAACAATTGTAGAGAGATGCGCTTTAAAACAAATACCATTCTGAAAGCTCTCATTAGGTTTATCAGTTCACTCTTGCCAGCCGTCTAACACACAGACCTCGGCTTAAAGTGTCATCCGCAGGTTTTCGTCTATAAATACTTCTGGCCCACTAGCCTTCTAGCACTTTTTATTCCTGTACTAATGAGAGGAGGCCACAGCTGACCCAGTTTTATGATCTGCAGTGCTCCATTTGTGAAGATGTGAAGCTGATGTGATCCAAGTTGGTGTCACAGTTTTTCTCTCAAAATGCGAGTTATTGTCACTTCAGAGCCAGTTCTGCTTGTGCAGTAGTTCGCCATGCAGAGGGCATGAATCATCTGGTCTGTTAAACAAGTTCTTTATTTATCTCTTTCTTTTTCCAATGGAATTAAACATGGGAAAAGCTCAATCTGCCAAGATTTTTGACTTGATGTGTAGCTGTCACTCTGTGTCAGAGCTGACAAGGATCACTTCACCATACCGACCCTTTGCAAACTGCAGTGCACTGTTTGTGCATTGTGTGCTGCAAAATGGGTTCTCCAGCCTTGCAATTGGCATACTCCAAATGAAATTTTTAATAAATTGCCCTGTGTTCAAGCATTTAGTCCAGTTTCTGTGCTGTCCATTAGTGCATCTGAGCTCAAACTCTTCAAAACCAGTAACAGCTGGAGAAGAAATTGGCTTGTGAGGGCTTGGCAAGAGATGTGCTGGGGAAAGGAGATACTTCTTTGTAGTGAGATTATTTTCACTGAAATAAATAGAAGTGTTTGAGTTTGTAGTTTTAACAGATTTTCAAGAAACAGATGGACTCCATACCTGATAGTTAAATGTTTTTTGTCTTTCCTTGATCCATTTTTTTCCTATTTTTACTATATGTAACGACCTTTGTTATTTTTTTAAGATTCAATAGACAATATTTTTACAAGAGGTGTACCATTATACTTCAATAAAATACTTTTCCCCTTCTTTTTTCTTCATTTTTATGCAAATCTGCTGGTGTTTAGATTCCTCTACCCCTCACCCCAAAGGCATTTTTTTTAATTAGCGAAGGAATATCACTCCTGTTAAGCTTAATAGAAGATAAGATACTATATATAACCAAATGCTGCCTTTAATTTAGGCTGGAAAGTGATTTGCAATCTGACATTGGACTTTGTGTAGCCAGACTGTCTTCCAGAAAAGAGGTCATAAATAGGAAGCTCCAAAATGCTAATTATAGTGAGTACAATTAATTTCTATTAAGCATTATAGCATATAAATTGAATCTTCTTCCCCTCGTGCAAACTGCTCAGAAAAAAGGATGGAGCCTGTTAAGCAGGAGGATTTTCAAAACAAAAGTCCCTACTTAAATTATCTTTTGCGATGACTTTTGTATTTCCTTGATATTCCTATAGTCAACATATAGGTAGTTTAGCTTGATTTTATCAGCAAGATAATTTTCTCTGTTGTTGTGGACTGCGGAGTGTGTCATTTGATGACTATTCTTTGATGAGAAAAAAAAACAGATCAAATATTTGAGGTCTTTCACCAGCCTCTTGCTGTCATCTTTTTCCTGTTAATGAACCATAGCGTTTCCAGACCTCTGACTGTGAGGTGTTTCAGGCAGTCAGCTCTGTGTGAATCCACAGTGAGAGGGAAGCTGATGGAAAAAAGGAGGACATTTTGCATACAGATTTCCATTCATAAGGAGCTCCTAGCAGAAAGCACCGAGTGTCAGCTACAGAGCTGTATTTTTTCCATGCTTAAAAAGTTGTACTTATCTCCAGAAATAAAAATGAAAGTAAAGAGAGGACTGAAAGCTTTTATTGTTTGTCTCTGCAGTAGATTAAGGAAAAAATTTTGTGGGGTTATAGACTTCAAGAAGAATTTGAAGTGGTTCTTTGACAGACACAAAAGGGTATCCCTCAGTGCCTGAGAGCAAATGCTGCCTATTTCGTTGTGCTTCTGATTAATAAACAGATTTAGCTACATCAGCTTCTCCAAGTACTGGGGTGGAAGAAATCAGACATTCAAGGAGTCTCTGCTTTGCTGGAGAACCATTCCATTATTTCATTAAGTCTCCTGAGGCTGCTTAACAAAATACTTTCCTTGAAAGGGTTTAATTTTTTTATTGTTTTATATTTTTCATATTTTTACATATTGCCCTTTAGTATGCTTGCCTTTGTAGCAAGTCAATAAAAGAAGTGGTAAGTGAGCCATCGTGAAATGGCGACAATAACTAAATCTTACCAAAAACCAGGTGCTACCTGCTGTGCTTTTGGTGCATACTTTAGAATTGACTGCATTAGTTTTGAAAGCAGTTTCCCGAATCAGATTGTTAAAAAAAAAGTGACCTAGAATCTGTCAAATTCAGGATAACAAGATGCTGAGATAGATGCTAGCATTTGTATTTCTGAATATAGTCATTTGCTCTGAACGCTCTTGAAAATGAGGTAGTGTGAAGTTGGCAAGTATCCATACTGCCTGCTTTCTTGTATCTGTGCATATGGACATCAGGGGCTCACCAGAAATCTCACCCCAAAAAAATAAATAATTCTTTCTTAATCCATCTGAACTGAACTGCAACCAGGTTTCCAAAAAGGCTGCTATTATTTTGTTGTTAGATAAGAAAGAATTATGAAAATGTAGGAAATACTTGAAGAAGAGCTAACTGAACATCATTTTCTGCTGATCATCACAAAAATACTCATTTTTATTAAAACATATTGGCAATAGGAAGTCTGATGTAAATGATGTTTTGTCAGGCTTAGATTGATACTTCCAAATGCACTAACAAGGCAAAGTAGTAGAAGACTTTATTCCCTTCCCCACTTACAATAAAAGCAAGTATTGATCCCAGAGTCACACTTAATAAAGGCATTACTAACAATGATCTGATTTTATGCATTGATGTTAAAATGTTCATCTTTATTAACAATTAACTTGCTGCTTGGAATGATTTAGGCATCAGCCATAGTCTTGCAGAACACAGAAAATGGTTTGCAGAATCAATATACATTGCGCGCCGGCACTGAGTCTTCCGTGTTGAATTAAGGCATGTGGCTCCGTTCTTTACTGTAGGTGATATACGCAATGACTTGTACCTGACCTTAGAAAAGGGAGACTTCGAAAGAGGTGGGAAAAGCGTGCAGAAGAACATTGAAGTGACCATGTATGTGCTCTATGCAGATGGAGAAATCTTGAAGGTAAGCACTTGTTTCCTCTTTGAGCTTCAGGTGCTGTCCGCTTGCTTCATGGCCGTGTTCTCTTGTTTTGTTGTCTCTGATGCAAGGGAAGTGCAGAACTAAAACTAGATCTTGCTTCTCTTTTTTTTGTAAGTTTTTAAACTATATATTATGGTGAAGAAAGTGGTGAGTTATAAATTCAAATTTGGAGCACATCCTCTATATGGGTATAGGGGACTTGGAGAAAATATTCATAAACCAAAAAGCTTCTGTAATTTCAAAATGTGGTGTCAGTAGCTATAGTAAAAACAAAATTTAGTGTAACTGTAGTCAGAAAGAACTGAAGAGTATATGACAAATACCTAAAATTAAATAATTTGTGTCGTACAACATGATGAACTGTGATTACAAGAAGGACTTCTAAATCTGTGTTGTTGGAGTTACAGTACTGAATGTAGTTTTAGAAAATAACTCCAAGATGTTGGCTTTCACCCTGGGATGGCTCCATTCCAGCTGTGGATGGTGATGTCTAAAGTTTTTCTTTCTTCCTCTGTTCTTTTAGTATTACTGCAGAGAAGATAAGTCAGCTTTGTGTGGGGTGGGAGGGTGTAAAGATACAAAATTAAATCGAAAGTATTTTAACATAAACATCTACCAGAAATAACTTCCTCCTACTTTTTTTTTTACCTCCACTGCAATAAAATGGCCTTTGTAGCCATTATCACAGGAGAGTCTAAACAGCAAAGTGCCTCTGTACCAAAATCATTGCCACAATTTTTTATAGTTCTTTTTTTTTTTTTTTACTTGAAAGGAGAACTTCTCCTTTACCACAACTGACTGTGATTTCATTAAAAGTAAAGAATGTCTCCTGAAAGGAACTGGTTTGTTCTCATAGCTGTTGCAGGAAGATCACAATCCTCTTCTGTGTAATTGCATTAGGTATACCTTTCACATTGAGTGATGGAGTTTTAATCATGGCTTCATTTCACAGCAGTCTGCCAAAGACCATAGTGGGTCTTTACCCTCTAATATCAGCCTCTTCAAATGCTAACATACCTAATGTTAACTGATTACACTGTAACTGTGGTTAATGATTAAGTATAAAAGCCATATAATTTCTAGACATTAATAGTCCTTACTTCTCTGTGGTTTTAGTTGGAGTGGTCATTCACAGATATGAAGTTATCTTTTTCTTACCCCTTGCCTGTTATTACTACTGTAGCTGCTGCAGGGCTTTACATGGGGTAGGGGAACAGATGCTACAAAGAAAGAAAGAATAGTAAAAGGTAGTCAATCTGATGGGGAACAAAATCAGTCATTGTCATAAAGGAGAGACTTTAAACATAAAGGACGTATTTAAAAGAAAAAGTTACCAGTTTTTATGTCATTACTCCTATGTATAGTTGCAAAGTAACAAAGATACTTGGTTTACGTCAGGGAGATCTTTGGTTCGTGATGTCTAATGATCCATTAGATCCACTGTGTTTCAAGCATACAGACACTAGAATTCTACATAGGAAATACTTAAAGGTGTAAGCTAGCAAATCTACTGAAAAATATATAAAAAGGCCATCAAGGTCAATAGAAATTCAACTCTCCTTCCCTTTAATTTGAACTCATTCTCACCGCTTAGGTACGTTTGCGTTCTCTCATAACTGCGGGATAGAACTAGAAAAATAACAGATAAAACTGAGTATCAGTTGAATTAAATATAGAGGCAAAGTTCAAAAGTGCTAAATGACAATTTGAGAGAATAATGACATACACATAAGAAGCAGCTATTTAGAATTGAGTTTGCAAGCTAATCGTGTTGCCTCTTTTTTTCATCACTGCCACAGTTTCTACATGATTTAAAAATTCTGCAAATTCATCTACCAAAGTTAAAGCGAATGAGACAGTCATCTGGAATTACTTCTGACTTAGTGGGCTATCTTACCATTCAAGGGTAATGTCCTTGTAGGAGACAATTGACCCTAATGGGTGTATGTGGCGGCTCTAAGTCTACAGAAATGCCCTGAAAATTACCGGGATTCAGCTCCTTAAACTGTAGATTTCCAGTTTGTCTCAGCTTTCAGAATGCAGGTTTCAGTTCAAGAATCCAAGAGAAGTTTGTGCTCAGGATCTTCCCCAGGTTTCAGGTGAAAAGCCCTGAGAAGAAAGAGCCCCATCAGTTCCAACCATCCCACCTGTGCAGTGGGTTTGGGGAAATCTGGGAATCCATTTACTTAGACTTAACGCAGGTCTGTTAGACTGAGTTGGTTTAGTATGCCACTAAATGGGTACTGTTTCACCTTTTATAGTAAGAATTTAGTTTTAAACCCTAGATGGCTTCTTTTTCACTGCAACCATCTGGTTTATGTAATCTTTGGTATGAACTCCTAGAGCAGTGTGTGGTGACCTGCCATTTTCCATTAGGAGGGAGCTGGTTTCACCCAAATACAGAATATAATTTCATTCCTAAATGAAGCAGCTGTAAAGAGACTGCTGGATCAGGACATTCAGCATAATCTAAAAGAAAATACTAAAGACTGCGACAAGAGGAGTCTAATTGCATTTTAATATGAATGTTAAGAATAAGATGGGTGTTGGAGAGGGTTTGGTGTGCTGATGAAGGGAATTGCTTTGGTTGAGTTTCCTGTCCCCTGAGTGATCACTTGCATGACCCAAGGTTGCTTTCACAGTCAAGTGTAGCTATTTTCTTTCTTCTGTTTCATTTGTTTTATTATTACATTAATAACTTTCAGTAGGTGATACAGTAGAAAAACTAATAAAAAACTCCAATTTAGGCTCACGGTGGTAGGGGCAGAGCACCGAAAGTTTAATCATTGACCCTGAAGCACTACTGTTCTTGGTTGAAATATTCTTTACTGTTCCTGACCTCTGGCCTTTCCAAAGCAGAAACAAATGAGACAGTGTGTGCCGAGTTACATACTGCAGTGGGGAAATTGCCACAAAATTTTCATCTGATATTAGAATAAAATCTCTACTTTTCCTGACCAGGAGCACAACCCAAATCTGAATTATGCCTTTGTGAAGACTTTAGCAGAATCACACACAGCATTAATGAGAATATTCTGTATGTCTCAAATCCATATTGCTGCTGAGTATATCTTGGTCCAGAAATAGTTCTATTGAAAGCAGTGAAATTATTCCCAGAATATGGTGCTGTTCAAAATGAAAATGAGTATTTCCTTTTCAAAATGGTCTTAACTCAATTGTTAGTATCTTTCAATATATAGTCTGAAAAATAAAAAAACGTGACACGTTTCTTACTTATTTTTCTTTCTATTCTGGTGGCAGGAATATCTTATTGATTGCAGGGCATACCTTAAATGATAAAATTATTTCCTGTTACTTTTTCTGGTTTAGCTTCCCCCCTCAGACTATAGATTATAATATAAATGCATAAAAACTACATTAACAACCAGAAGAAAGACTACTTCCCTGTTCATTTGTTTAAAGTTGGTAGCATGAAACAGCATTCGAAGGCTGACCATTTGGCTGCCAAGGCAGGTAGTTTTTTGAGGCAACAGAAAAAACTCACATGAAAACTTGAATTTTTAGCGTACCTTAAAAAAGAAATACAGATACTACTTTACCTTCTCCTAAGAACCTAATGGAGAATGAGGTCTTAGAATTGCAAGACATTACACTTATCAAAAAAATATATCTGGGATATTGCAGGCATTCTGGTTTTTAGTGCTGCCACCACTGTTCTCACTCCAACCTTTTCGTATCTCCAACAGTTAGTTCTTGTTGCTGTACTTAAAAAATCACCTTTGTCCTGGAATTGTGGCACATACCATATGGTTACTAAGACTTACTTGAGAGAATTGAGTTTTCTGACTATATGCTACAGTCCCTCAGTTTGGATTAGACCTGTCCAGGGAGGCTGTTTGTGCATTGAATCCCAAAATTCTAGAGAACTTTTCTTTCTTTTGGGGCTTCTTCACAAATTCTTAACTTTTTCAAAGCCAGAAAAATATTACCACAGGTCAAACTAACTGGGTCTGGTTAACGGGATATACTTGACCTGACAGTCCCTTCAATACAGATGAAAAAAAAAATCAACATTGTTGATATTTTCTTGGAGTAGAATTTAGAGATACCTTGGGCAAATGACCGGTAGTTCTTCTTGCTGTGATACTGTTCCATGTGGGGTACTTTTACTTTGGAATTTTTATTGCATACGTCATTCTAGGTGTGCTTAGCTTCTGTTTCTTCCTGGGTTTGCTATCCTTAGAGATGTGAAAAGTGAAGACTCTCTAAGATGTCTTTTTTCCCTGCATGGTTTTACAAGATACCACCTGTAGGTGCTAGGTCTAGAACATGGGTTAGTGCCTATATAAAAAAATGTGCTTTCTGCTCCTTGTCTTCATTAGAAAGGACCTTTTACTGTCCTTATTTCAGGACTTCAGTATTTCTCCTAATTTCCTTTGCTCATGTTTTGGTTAAGGATTTCTATATGTCTTATTTTGAGAATTTTGTTCAAGTTCTCTGAGCTTTTTATATCTAAAAGCAGAAATTTAGATCCCATGGTATTTATAGGTGATGACTATTCAACAGAAATTCTTTACTTACCACTAACTCAAACAGAATTTTCTGGGATACTTGGTGAGGCTGGATGGTTCTAGTTTCAAAAAACTAGTATTTCTAGAAGCTTGAAAAGTTCAGGTATCACTTCTGAACTGAGGTACTGAAGCAGAAATCTGATTAGATGATATTTTCAGAAAAGTCCAATATTACAATTGGTGGTCCTATTAGGTCCTTTTTTCTTTATATATTTGAACTTTATGTATTTGTTGTATCTACACTATGCTTGATAGAAAACTTAGCTTAAATAATAACTTAAGATTCCTGAATTCATGCAGTATCATAGGTCTCCTAGCTCATCTTTTGACCCAAAATACAGTTTAAAGATCTCTTCAAAAATCTCAGGTTTCATTGTGTCCGAGTTTCTGCTTCTGACTCTTATGTCTACAGAAAGACATGAATTATATAAAGGTTACCACCATGTAATAAAATGACTCATCTGTAGTGATGTGATGTCTTTTAATCTTAAATTGTTTTCTTTTGTTCCAGGACTGCATCAGCCTGGGCTCAGGAGAGCCAAGCAGGAGCGCGTACCACTCGTTTGTCCTTTACCACAATAACAGCCCTCGATGGGGGGAAATCATCAAGTTGCCCATCCCTATAGACAGGTTCCGTGGGTCTCACCTCCGCTTTGAGTTCAGGCATTGCTCCAGTGAGTGCAAAAAGTAACCAAGAGAAATCAAAAAAAGCTGAGGTCTTTCCACTGTCAGTGTGTATTTAGATAAGGCTGTTACTGAGTGGGAAGTGGGAAAGTGCTGCCAACTTAAAATACAGGGAAGGTGCACTGCTAATTAGTGGGTTGCTACATTTATTAAACAGCACATTAAAACATTGTGAATAATCAGTGCAGGGCAAAACATTTTGTAGATGTTCTCCCCTGCTGTTCTTTTGCTGTGTTTTCCTGGAGAGTGTTTTCTTTACAGCAGGTACATTTTATATTTTACTGTGATCAGCAGGTTTGTGCTTGTTTTGAGGCTTGTTGATCATTTGCATAGAATTAGACATGCTATATTGTGTGTTGTTTCTTATGTAGCCTGCATGGGTTTTGTTAGGCATGCAGAGAAGTTAGTGAATAACAGTGTGGTATATATGGACAGACAGAATATGTACAAATATGATTTCTTATTTCTGTCTCTTGCTACAGCAAAAGACAAGGGAGAAAAGAAGCTCTTTGGTTTTGCATTCACTCCATTGATGAGAGATGATGGAACCACGTTGTCAGATGATATCCACGAGCTTTATGTTTATAAGGTACCAATTTTTCTCTGCAGGCTTTTCTTCTACTTGTTTCTACTGCAGTTTAAATAAGTAATGGTCACTACTTTATCTTTTTTCTTCCTCATTAGAAGTATGTGAGGATCAGATTAATAGTAGCTTCAGAATTTTATGAATTCTAAGTCACGTGACTAGGTATGGATACAGCCTTCTATTCTAGGTACAGCTCACTTTTTCCCTTCGGATAATGATGATTTGTCTTCTGCTAATCCTATCTATTTTGAATTCAAACATGCTACTGTTTATGAGCATTCAGTACTTTTACCAGCCTTTTACCAATCTACACCATTACTCTATACCTTTGTATTATGAAATTATGCTGTACTTCAGATGCATCATGTTACAGTGCTACAGCCTGGCTACCCTGTAGCAAGGGATTTGGGGCGCGTTGTTTGGGGGTTTTTTTCTATCCTGCTGATTCACCTTGGTTTATTTCTTCAGCATGATATTCAGACATCAGCTGTACAGGTAAGTTCTAAAGCGTCAGTGGTTAGGAGACCCCACTTTCTAGAGCCGGGTCTGTTCTGTGTATGTACAGGCCCCAAAAGTGGGTAAGCACAACTTTTCCCTTACAAGTGTTTCGGTGCATCAAAACGATCAATAAAAGTACTGTTAGGCAGTTGCTGGCAGGGTGTGAGTATGTGGGATGAGACAGAGTAGGTAAAATTCCATTTCTTGTCCTGTACCCACAGTGTGATGAGAACAGCACATTTAACAACCACGCACTGTACCTGGGGCTGCCTTGCTGCAAAGAGGACTACAACGGCTGCCCCAACATCCCCTCCAGCCTCATTTTCCAGCGCAGCACCAAAGAGACCTTCTCAGTCTCCACACAGCTTTCTTCTACCAAACTGACCCAGAATGGTAAGTAGCTGATCCTTCAAAACTCCCCAAGGCAACAGGGATTATGAAAAAAGGAGACAAGACATGTGCGCTCTGTTTATTTTACTAAAATACTCCTTTGTTACAGTTTCATTATATGTATGCTTTTTTTTAACTAACACTATTGAAATGGGCAGAAACTGGGTTTTTTTAGGAAATAAGGATATTGAAAGATGAAAAAGAAATTACAGACATTACTTTAAGTGCAAGAGAAGGCTAATATGTTAAAGCAAAGTTAATTTTCATTAAATAATTGAAGAACAAAAAATTCGATGTTAGCACTTAACACAAAGCAAAGGTTTTTTTTGTTTGGCTTTTACAGAGTTACTAAGTAAATAAGAAATTGTTGCTGCAACATCCCTGAAAGCATGGGAAGACAAAAGTTTTGTTCACAGTACAGTGTCAAGCCACACAGGGAAAACTACAGTATTTACTCTTTTAAAAAGACTTTATCATTCCTCCATTCATTTATTAGTAGTATTGGACTTACTCAGTCTTTTCCTTCTTGTTTTCCCTTTATTATTTTTTTCTGAGAAGCATGAACTGCAACAAGAGCAGAAATGTAACATGTAATGAATCTCTGGTGGGTCTGGGGTTTCCATTCTTACCTCCAAGTATGGATTCTAGCTCTTTCTCTTGCTGTTTTGCAGTGGATTTGCTTGCCCTGCTGAAATGGAAAGCTTACCCAGATCGTGTGATGGATATTTTAGGAAGACTGAGACATGTCAGTGGCGAGGAAATTGTTAAGGTACTACATAAAATAATAGTCTTTGGATGTATCTGTGATAGCGAGCCCAGACCTGCAGTGTACTTCTGAATGTTCCTTCATGTTGTACTTTTCGATTCATGCTGTGAATTCTTAGAGTGTATGAGTTGGGATTTTATTTTGACAAGAAACCGAACAGGAAGATACACTCCAAAAATTAATGGATAGTTAGTCCTTGGGATCAAAATAGAGCTAATCCTTAATAAAAATGCCCTCACTCACATGTGCTGTGAGTCCTCAGCACCTCAGTCCACTTTGTAGGCCTGCTGCTGTTGAGCTGTGCTGATTGCTGGGGTAGCCATAGCTACGGGGGCAGGCAGGCAAAGCCACTGGGGTAGCCATAGCCACTGGCAGTGGTGGTTTGTGCTGCCATATCTGTTCTGATAGCGTGTTCTAAAGGGCATTCCCTGAAATTACCTAAGTGTGGTTGGTCACTTCTAGAGTGAAGAAAACAGAGCTGACTCAGAAAACCTGGCCTTTTCAAGCAGCTGGTAGAGTTGATCTATATTGCCATTTTGCGAATATGTTCCAAACGTCTTTGTAGAGGAGAAAGAAATGTGAAACCTTGAAAGTTGAGTTTTGCTCAATGGCCAGTGAACCATCCCGCAAAAACATGTTCCTGTCCTAGCGCTTTGAAGGTGGAGCTATTGCCTAGAGCACCAGTGGTTCTGTAATGTCTCACCTCTCAGTAATCTATTTGATATCTGATAATTTCGTCCTGGTTTGTAACCGCTGTTGCTCTACGTGCCAATCCTTTGTGTAACCTGAACTTTCTCAGCTCCAAAGAGCTTCAAAATGCATTTGAATACTTGTGGTCTTAGGAAAAAAATAAAAAAGTGCATTCCAGAAATCCCTCTGATACTTTTAGGTGTGCTGAGAACTCTCCCTAGAATTTATTTCTATAAATCTAAAAGTAAAAGGAGGTAATTTGTAACAAAAAACAACCAAAGAGAAGAAACCATAGAGAAATCTATTCACTTTAATTAATAGTTTCTGATTAAAGCCACTTCACTGCAACTCATTTGGATGTTGCCGTATCTTGAATGTTAGTTAATCTTCCTTATAAGTTCGTAACAATAACTGAAGAGGACAATACCCCATTTATATTGGAATTCTTGAAGAATGTCATGTTTTGTACACTTTGTTTGCAGGGCAGTACAAGTATCTCATTTTTATAGAGGAAAAGCATAAAAAGATATTGACTAAATTAATCCAAGTAGAGAAATAATTAATTCCCTCCCTAAATCAGCTGCCGTTTGGCACTGGAAGCTGAGGAACAGAATGCAGTAATTCAGAAAAAAAGAAATTTTATCCTCTCAGAGATTTCATAAATTGTTAAATTTTATTTCTTGTTTTCCACATCAGAAATTTAACTAGAATATATTCAAATATCATGAGAGAATGTGCAGTTGACTTGATCTTCAGCATTCTACTTCACAGTCCTTTCTGAGGACTGTGCTTTCAGGAAAGAAAATCACTGACTTGTCAGCGTTCAGGAAGGTGCAGTGTTATGGATGAAAGGAACACTTGGCAATATGTAACTTAAACCAACTATTGCTTGTTATAAAGGCTTTATTTTCTATCATACAACAAAAATTTTTGATATTAAACATAATTTAGAGCACCAGTTAATGTGCTTCCAACTCTTAAATTTGATGAGGAACAGTAACTGATATACTCTAATGATACAAGAATGAAAGTCAATTGTTTTGCCACTGTTGTTAGGCAGCGCTTTTAGTTGGCTCACAGTGAAAGGAGCACTCAGTTACACTTACAAATCAGGCATGCAGTATGTAGTTCTTACTTTATGTTTTTCTGTCATTTCAGTTTCGAAATATTCCTTGTAAAGAGAAAAAAATCTTAGTAAAAACAAAGTAATGCATATGTTACATCATATGGATGAACGTGAAATGGTTTGTCCTTGGCAAGTGTTTTGCAAAGATATCAACATGTATGAAATAATTAAAGCAGGGGAGAAATAATCTTCTTTTGAATACAATTTAATTTGAAATTATTTGTTTATTCATATCATTGTAGTTCCTACAAGATATTCTCGACACGTTGTTTGTAGTTTTGGATGACAACACAGAAAAGTATGGTCTGTTGGTCTTTCAGTCTTTGGTAAGCTGCTGAATTGTTACTTTATCTAATGCTCAGTGAGTTTTAACTTTCTTATTATCATGTTGCTAGCAGTTTACTTCCATGAAATATATAATACTGAGCTGGATCCAGCCTTATGTTTTCTGTAATAACTTGGGTGAGGAGGGCAGGATACCCTCAACAGATGGAGGACAGCAATATTTGCTATCACTTGAGAGAAGCAAACAATAGCATCTTAGAACACAACTAGTGACTGTTTAAAGAAACTCAAGTATTTTAATGTTCCTTCGCTTGTGTAAGTTGTTTATAGAAACCTACCAACAATGTGCAATTTTCTTTAGTGTGGTTTCACTTTTTCATCTCCCGCAGGTATTCATCATAAATCTGCTGCGCGACAGCAAGTATTTTCATTTCCGACCTGTGATGGACACTTACATTCAGAAGCACTTTGCAGGGGCGCTGGCTTACAAGTAGGTTTTGTTTACCCATTGCTTCGAGAGATGGTGTTAGTGAGCTTTGAATGATGTCACTGTCAGAATCATAACCTGCATGTTAGCAGTGGTTTGCAAAAGTAGAACTGCTCAGATGAGTTTCCAGCCAGTTATAGAGAAAAGCTGCTGAATGCCACCTGTGGCTAGGAATGAGCAGACTTCAGAAACTATCTTGCATTTCTGAACTGGCAAATCTTACTTTTTTTTTTTTTTTAACAGAAGAGACACTGTCACTTAGCAACAACTCATTATCAGTCTGTATTAATGAGCTACCAAGAGTTTTTACATTTTTTGGCTTTAGAAGGATGTAGGGATATCAGACTTGTGTGAAAGCTTAGAGAACTAATTGTAATCTCCTCTTCCAAAGTAGACAGGTATTCCCATAAGGTGATGTTCGATTTGATTAGAGTAAATGTATAATTTCAGTAGATCAGAAACTTAATTTTCACTGTCACTTTGAAGTTTCTGCCTTATTTTCTAGTATTCTTTTTTGAGTTCTGCATCAGACAGGAAGACCGATATAAAAAAATAAAAAATATATTAACAATCTTCTGTCAGTGGTAGGTAAAAACCTGTAGATACTGTAAACACTAGAAGGCGCATTCATGTTTAGAGGGTAAAAAGGTGTTCTGCTTTGTGTTAATTATCAATTCTTCCAGACAAAACAAATGATTTTTGGTAGTCTGATGTCTGAAATAAAACATGTTTTTAATACAGCTGTTTTAGTCCAAATGGTATTGTGTATTTAGGAAAATAGATGCATATATTGTCTTTGTGATCTTAATTTCTAAAAATTCCTTAAGTAGAGGGGATCTGGAATTTCTTACAGAGAAAAAAAAAGATAGTATGTTTTGGTCTTAAAAATGTATTGCATACCTTTATCAAAAAAAAGATAGTATGTTTTGGTCTTAAAACTGTATTGCATACCTTTATCAAAGCTATCTCTTTAATAACAACTTTTTGGTGTTCTCTTAGTGTTCTTTATGGTCTAAGTCAATTACAGTGAAGAAATTATTTTCTGGTTTTGAAACTTAAATAAACTTATATATTATATAAATTCAGTAGCTAGGATGGCTATAGCTGACCACTGAAGTGGAGTGAAATGAGACTATTTTATAGATTTCTCCCTGAAATGTTTGTCACTTGACTAATTTTAAAATAGTGATGACAATTCCTCTTTTCGCCATTTGTTATATTCAGAGAGCTGATCCGGTGTTTGAAGTGGTACATGGACCGTTCAGCTGAGCTTGTACGCCAGGACCACATCCAGGAAGCCATGAGAGTATGTATCCATGAAAGTATTTGTGTGTCTGGTCCACCTGTGACTACAAAAGGGCTGGGGAAGCTGTAAATAAAAACAAGGGTAGTCTGGCCCTTATTTGTTTAACCAGACTATTTTTTTTAACATTTTGCCAAAATTTTAATTTTAGAGGGAGATTCACTCTTTTGCAGAAAAAAAATGGAAGATTTGGGTCTCCTTAAGTCCTTCTGAAGCCCTATGGAGAACTTAAGTGGGACTTACGTGGACTATATATGCACTGGTCACAAACATACATATATATCTGTGGTCTACACCTTGTACTTCAAGAAGTCATTATTTTAAATTTATTAGGCACATTTCTGGCATTGACACAGTTTCATTCTATTACCGGTTGAAGTTCTGGAGTATTTTGAGAAGCAGATAAATGAGCCTTTAACTGGATGGAAATTTTAACAACTGTCATTGCATGGGACCTGAATCACAGTTCCGTGATGAGCGTATGATCTTGCAGGAGGGCACAGCTTTCTAATGGGGTGTGAAACCAAGGGAATATTTTTGGTGCTATTACAGAGAAATCAGAGTGTGGAGTATTTTTACCACATGTAATTGTAAAACAGAAAGATACTGTGTCAAGCACATAAATACAGGATTCCAAATTTGCAGGAAGATATTCTTCTTTGAGTGAGTGTCCATCTGTACCTTCTTTCTGTGAGTAGGCTTGTGGCCAAACATTTGAGTCTGGGCACATTTAGAACTAACAGCAGTGGCAGAGATCAGCACTTTTCTTTTCCCCACTTTTTCACCTCAGTACAAATAGGTGAAGCACACGCTCATACAGAGATTTTTCTGTGTGAATGTATTTGTGTTTGTGTCTTGGCATGTGTTTCAGACTTGCATATGGCTTTTTTCTTTCTTCTTGTGATATTTTTGCTGTTTGTTTGGATTCCTTTAGTCTAATTTAGTCGATATTTTTGAGAAAGTAATTTTTATTTTTTGAGAATCCTCGTTCCATTTGAATGGTTAAGGCATCACCAGCATCAACAAGCTTTCATGATCCTCCTGTTATGATTCCATCCTGATACTTACAAGGACATTACACCAGTGGTAACTTTATCTTTTGGAGATACTTACATACTTGGAAACTGCTTTTTTGTAGTACTTTTCAACCACAGATTCATAGAGAATAATGAAAGGGGGACAAAGATGAAAATTATCAACTTTCTCATTCTTTTTGCTTCCATTCCCATCCTTTTTTTTTTTTTTTAGCTGCAAAGAAATCTATTGAAATTGTCAGACAAGAGGAAGTTCTCTCACTGGAGTGACTCCTAGAAGGTTTTCTTCCCCCTCAAACCACTCTGTAGTGCAGTGCAGCAGATAGAGATGTATGATATTGTCCCTTTGTGGTCTGCATTTTTTGAACATCATAGTAGTCCTCTTCAGAAATGTTAAAAATATGAATGCTACAATGTCTTTCAAAAGCTCAGTTATTCAACACACTGTTGGTAAACAAGGTACATTCTTACAAGTATTCCAAGGCAGCTCTTTGCTTGCTGGGAACCTCAAGTATTTGTCTACAAAGTAGCTGTTCCCTCTGTGACTGACGTCACTTTGAAGACCTGACAGCCCAAGCCATTCCAAGCCCAGCATTATAATTGCCACCAGAGCTTCTGCAGACCTAACAGTGCCTCTCTACCACTGACACCACTGTCACATCTCAGACAGTTGCCTTTGCAGGTATATCTTGGAGGCTCAAGTTGAGGTCTTTATCTTCTCCCATTACAGGAAAGTGATTGATTTCTTTCTTTGTTTCCAGGTTTATTTCTGGCATTTGAAACAAGTTTGTATGAAACCCATCATCATTGCTAATATGTCATTACTAATACTATATTTGGTTCTTGGGAATTTCTGTGGTCTTGAGTGTCTTCTCTACACTCCTTGCATTAGTAGCTCTTCATCTCAGCGAACAGGATAGCCCCCTAATCTCTTTTTCCCTGAATTAGCTGTTAAACATAGTACCCTAAAGCAGGTGTTGAAATATCTCTGCACTCCTTTTTGACTCTTAGCTGCCCATGGACATTTGTGATGGATATGGATATGCCTCATTGATTCTAATTTTCGACCTTTGCATTAGCAAGCGGTGCTCTAGACTATTTCTAAAATGACTTACTTCCTTCAAGACTACTTTAAATTCTCAAAAAACTTCTATAAAACCTGGGGGGAGTGTAATCAAAAGGATATGTCTACCTGTGCCAGAACACATGGCATCATGTTCCTTTATTATGCCCTATGACCATCTTCATGTAAGCTGCATCCAGCCTGGACCTCCCTGGAGAATTCTGTAATGAAGTGTCCACGTATGGCTCCACAGATGGGTTTGCTTTCCCCACTAGTCATGGCCAAACTTACTAAGTTTCTCTAAGAGATGCCCTTTCAGCTTCAGTTATCTTCCAGTAGCAGAATCACTGGTGGTTTTCATCTGCATTGAGTAACCCACTGAAAAAGCAAGACCTTTATTTCCTTGGGAAGTCACATATGAGTGTTCTAGAGCTGGACCACACAGAACATGCATTAAACTTTTTTTAGAGACTTTGAGGTACTGAATACCATTACTATGGGGCTTTCCATGAATCAGTAACACAGAAAGGGTCGGTCTTCCCAGCTGATTTCTTCAAAAGCCTGAACATGCTTCCTGAGCCATGCCAGCCAGGGAGCGAGTGAATGAGAGACTTGGAATTATGTTCTCAGTCTGACTTTTGAGACTGAGGACTCCTCCAAATTGTTTTGTTCACCCTAAATTTAAAAAAGAAATGTTAGTCTGTTGCTTTTAAGACCAGTCTGTCTCTGGACTTATTTATTACCTTGTTCAGAAATAATAATCTTATTTGATGATTCACATTTTCTCCAGTCTTGCTTTTTCTAAGAATACCAGAAAGTTGTTGATGTAATTATAATTGTTCCACCCTGGTCAGCCTGTCTGTGAGACTCCTTTTATTACTGATGCCTTGAGCTCTGCCCCAGGTCTTTTATCTCCTCTCACAGGACTTAACTTGTACCTTGCTTGAACCTGTGCACTATTTTTTCTTAAAACTGCGTAGTAGATGCCTCTTGCACTTGCTTCAAGCGTGCTGTTCTCTGGAGAAAACCACAGTGACAGTAGCAGGAAGAAGTTTGGTGGCTGCTCTTGAATGGTGAAGTGGATACTCACAGACTACTGAAAATGTCTTTTATTCACTTTGGTTAAGACAGTGAAAGAGATTCAGACCTTCAGAGCTAATCCTCTTTGCATACGCTGTGCCCATTCTACACACTCCACGTTCTTTCCTAAAGTAACCTTTGGGTTTCTGGAGGTAGAAAATGAATCTGTGCTTTTTCTTAAAGCAGCTTTATACAAGGTTGACTGGTCTGTTCATATTCTGAACATCAGGAATGGTTTGCCTTATGTTTGAATTGAACAGGCTCTTCATTTCCAACAGCAGGTGAATCCAGATGTGCAGCTCTGCTGTCCCCCAGGACTGTCCACTGGGTTTATGAATGTGCTGCAGTAAAACTATCAAATGTTGTCTGAGCATAATCCCTGCAGGCTCAAGTGACACTAGCGTCCCCAAAGAGTATCTTTATCCATTAGACGTGCAGAATAACCACAGAAATGTCTCCACTTTTTTACCTGTGTTATCATAGAAGCTTTTAACTCGTGCTGCTTTCGTCATACTGTTATTCTAGTTTAAATTCTTCTGAGACATTGCAACCAACAACCAGGTAATCTGTGCACGTTGAGATGTGCTGTTCCCGTATTCATAGGGTGAACGTTCATATGGACAGTCACTCAGAGAAGAAAGGAAGGTTACTCATTAGTAAGTGGGATTTCTTTGAGATGTGTTATCTATATACACATTTCTTACTCCTTTTCTCATCTATCCTGGAGTACCACTGGTAGAATTTAGGGATTGTTTGGTTGAGACGAAATAAGGTTGATGGTGGTGGTACCATGAATCTCTAGGTTGTTGGTCACAGGTGAGTGGCGTGTGCTCACCTATTGTGTGACTGTGCGTACTATGTTTTTAAGAAACTTCCTTTAATTTGATACTGATGTAGGGTTTTTTTAAATGCCAAACATAATAGAAGACTTGAATTTTATTTCAGTGCCCTTCTATGTCTTTAGGCACATATATGCATCATATCTGTGATTTTGTAAGTACTAAGAGTCAAAGTTAGTCCAAATGCTGATTTGTGCTAACAAGACTTAGTTTGTGTTTTTACCATCCTGACATATTTTTACCATGTGTCTGCAAAGACACTGGACTCTTCATTTAACTGCTTTTGTGGGTTCATTCTAGGCAACGGTTTAGGTTGTCTGTGCTAAGGACGTGGAGTGTCTCTGAAATGTTGCCATTACACTTTCCACAGAGAATTATAGAATTTCACACATAAATCCTCTGATTCATTGCAAAACATTATCTTCACATTAAAGTTACAAGCTATGAGGTTAGAATTATGGCTGTCTATACCAAACCTATAAAAGAGCTTGTACAAGCACTTGCCTCGCAGTGTTTGGTGTTTGCAGCAGAGATGCTGACCTTGAAGAGCTGACTCTTGTGAACCAGTTGACCTTTGTCTGGAAACTATCCAGAAGTATAATGTTCTTTGATGTAGGGAAGCTTCACTGAGAGATGTTTCAGTACAGAAGTATAAATAATGTACTGCCAAATCGCCAAAGTTACCATCATTCTTGAAAAAAAAAATGCTGTGAGTACCAGTGGCATTTTGAAATCTGTGATTGCTTTATGAGGAATTTCACATTCCCATCCTCAATCCTTAAAGCTGTAGCATTCTAAAGCTTGCAACATAACATTGCATATTCATGCATATAGTGCGGTGGTTCAATAAGGGACATCTTATGGATGCAAAAATATCCGATGAGACCAAAATTTGTATTTGAATTAACTTTCGGTTTCCAAACTGAAGTGAAGCAGACAAGAATGCTTTTCAGTCCATACAGTGGAGTATCACTAATGTTTCTGAATAGATTATGATCACTGGAGCTCCAGCCTGTTTGTTTCTTGTGCTGAATTTTGAGGCTATCCTCAAACTATGCTTCATGCCTTCCCTTAATCCTGCTATAATGGTGTATCATATTAAGCACTAAGGGAAGGAGTGAAGTTTAATTGTCAATGATATTTAGTACATTTCAGAGTTGACAGTAGTGCACACCAGATGATCAAAAAGGCCTTGTTGCTGTGTGGAATGTTCCATTGCTACATTGGTGTCTGTGAGAACCTTTGACAGATTACTAATCTGGTTAAAGACTGCATAGAACAATGTATTTTTCTTCATTGACACTGCTGTCAAATCAATGGAGCTCTGAATAATGTCGTTTACAAAATTTTAGTTAGAGGTGTTTAGGTTGCAAATTCAGACTTAATCTAGATGTGCCATAGAGCAAATTATCATTCTACAACAAGATGCAATTTGCCAGTCCTTCAGGACTGTAGCATTTATCACACTGTGTGTAATAGTGCTAAATGCCATCTTCTGTGCAGATTATTCTGCTTCTGCTGGGTGCTCTCCAAGTTTCATAGGTGACAATAAAAGAAAGATGCTTTAGCTTAATCACAAACTCGAAATAAAGAGATACTCACTACAGTACTGCAGTTTGCTGCTGCTGTGGGGGCTTCGTGTGATGCTCTTGTTGTCTTCTATTTCTACATCTACATTTATTTATATTTGTACATGCAGCTGCCAGAAATAAAGGTGAACCTTGCTGTTGTGTTCATATTGAAAAGTAGATTATCCTTCTGTTCCACCTACAGTCCCATTTATCTTAATCTAGATTATTATCTAACTCAAGTAATTACACATAAAATTTGAACAAAACCAGGAGAATAGCTTCTTCTGACATTTACAGTCATTGTGCCAAGTCATGAGAAAACTAACGGTCTCTTATCTTCACCAAGATTTTCCTCAAATTTGGTAAATCAAATTTGTCTATTTTACCTAAATGCATACTTCTTTTGTTAGTGGGACATACTAGTAACAGCGGTTATTGGTTGATACATATTTGCCTATGGGTAGCTCTTCCTTAACTGGATTTTATAACTTACAAAACCTGTTTTTCTTTCTTCTTTCTAAAGCTGAAGAATTTAGTGTTTGTGCACCTAAAATCTTTCCTGGTTCTCTTTAAAGCTCCTTTATTTTTCTTTCTCTCTTTTTCTGTATCTTAATCTCCTTCCTCTCCTACTCCTTAAGGCCTTGGAATATCTTTTCAAGTTCATTGTCCAATCTCGGATCCTTTACTCCAGAGCTACTTGTGGAATGGAGGAGGAGCAGTTTCGCGCCAGCATCCAGGAGCTTTTCCAGTCCATCAGATTTGTGCTCAGCTTGGACAGCAGGAGCTCTGAGACTCTCATCTTCACACAGGTTTGCTATTTTCTACACCTTAACTGGCAAACCAAAAGGCAGCTATTTTCTGCACAGGTAGTATATATGGGCACATGACAATTAAATGCAGATTAGTAGAGTTTTCTGCCTCGAACAAGCAGATGATGCTGCAAAATGACATAGCTGATTAACATTTTTAGTCAGTAGCTTTGCATCACTTCACAGATACAGTTGAGCTGAACTGTGGACTCTCAAGAGGAAAGTGACTTGTCACATGAGAATACAATTTCTGCTCTTCACAAAAGTAAACTGTGTTTTAAAGCCACTCATTCATGTGTCTTACAGTTTACCTAAAGAAATTTTAAATCCTTCATTGTAGTAGCTTGAGTCAATACTTGGTGTCATAGCAACATCACAGTGGAGAAGTTCAGTTGATGTACTCACAGTCAGATAAACTTAATTCCAGCACACTCTAAAATTATGGTCAGAATCATATGCAGCCTGGCTGCAAGCACACGCTGATAACCACACTCACAATTAATATGTTATTTGAAATATGGCCCAGGTGACTTCATGAAGATTTCAGGTGGGCTTAAGATACTACTCAAAGTGAGTAAGGAAGTTGCTAAATTTTGTTTCATATTTTAAAGATCCCTGTACTAAATTACATATTTCTGTGTTTAAAAGTTTTAAATACTTATGTCATTATGTGTGTGCCTCAGCTCAGAGAAGATCAGAGACAAACTTGGAACTTCCTGGTAATAGGAAGGTGGTTTGTAATCACTAATTTAGTATTTACAGATGTTTTGAACACCTACTGTAGTTTGCCAGAGAAGCAGTTGCTGTGAACGTTGCCACAAAACAGAGTGATTCCACTGGTTCGGGAAGCTGCCAGCAGTGCGATCTCTTTCTTAAGAAGCTGCTCTAAAAGATGTTGAGAGCAGCTGCTCTAATCTTTTATTTAATCACCCATTAGTGGGTATAATAAGATGAGCCAGGAACACGAGAAAGCAGTGCACAGATTTTGCAGGCAAAGTGGCAGTGAGTGAGAACAGCATCTTGTGAAGGCAGCTATTTAGGGTTCTTTGGGTTTTTTCAGTTGTGTTCATCAAAAATACAGAGGGAGACTAGATTTGAGGATGAGGTTATTTTCCCTTTTTCTCTTTGTTTCTCTTTTTTTTTTTTCCCCCCTCCTTTCTCTCATTATGGTATTTCTTACTTTGGACTTTTGTAATTTTTAAAGCCTGTCCTTGTTTAATCTTTGAAAAGTTTACTTTTTGTTTCCCCCTTGCCACTATGTTGCCCCTTGATCCCAATTGCCCCATAGGCCTCTCAGCCTGGAGGGCAGGCGAGCGGAGCTGGGACATGTGCCCCACAAAAGTGTGGTGGTACTTCAAGGCCGTCATTTAATTCTGTAAGTAACGATCCTCAGAACTGCACAAGTATTTCATCGTGGATGTTCCCAATTAATCCCTTTTCCCTATCCCAAACCCTCTTTTCCTGCATATAAACTGGAATTTAACGTTTAAGTGGCTGGTACTTTAAAACTAGAAAATGTGGAGTATTTCAGTAATTAATGGAACAGCTTATGGCATCCACGTGCTGAAAAGACAATATTGAGGGCACGTACAAGATGGTGCAATTCAAATTGTTCGGGACAGCCGAGGAGTTTCCATACTAGTTCTGGAAATCTGGACAACAGTTAAATATCTACAGAAATGCTCGAGGCCCTAACAAACATAATTTTCTTCACACTTGTCCTTTTATCCAGGATATTAGAGATATCTCTAATATAGTTCATTTCAGCAATGAGGTTAAAACTGATTATGTCCTTTCTTCCAGGCAATTAGTTTGACATGAGTAATACTGCACAATACTTTAGGGTCTTGTACAAAATAGAGCCAAGGAACTGCTGAAACGATGTCACCGTTCCTCAGGATGGCTCCAGAGCTTCCTGAAGAGATCTCGTGCATCCTTAGATTACTGTTGGATGTCCGAAATCACCACAGAAATACTCCTGTTTTATCATAATAGTTAGAAATAAGTTTAGGGAAAATCCTGTAAGGATTTGTTGGGCCAATATTGTAATTTCATTTGTATTATCCCAAAGATAAAGATGATGACTGGATTTGCGGCTGTTACAGCCTTCCAAGAGTACCATGAGCTGTTTAAATGATTCATATTTGTTTATTTTGTTAGTACATTGTATGTATGTAGCAACAAATAGGTGACAACACCCAGGAGGCTATGTGAGGTTTTGTGTAATCTGAATTGATTGTAACAAGACAAGATGTTGAGAGAGATAACGAGCGCGAAGAAGAAAGAGGTAAATTTATATTCAGAATAATTTAATGGGCTCTACAGTTAGTTGTA
>JAOXJM010000003.1:19046395-19070264 GCA_026413425.1 Tringa solitaria
CTACGAGATCTTCAGCATGTGGCAGAACCTTGGTATGTCTATTCCTTCTCTTCCCTGACAACCAAAGCCAAAGAAACCCTGGATTTCTGTTGGGATTTTTCTTTCTAGCATCATGGAATATTTAACCTCTCTTAAGAGTTGTAAAACCAAGCAGCACTTCAGTTCTCACACCAAAATCTGTCTTCTGCACTGTCTCAACATTGTTTTTTATTTTAAATAATACATTCCTGTGAATTTGAATGCAGCAGCAGGTTTTACTTGTTTTGACACATCAGTGAAAGTTTTTATATATTTGCAAATATAAAATCATCTTTTTCTAATCCCAGCTGTGCTGTGGTCAGGTTCATACGGAGATGCACTGTTTGCTCTCTGACTTCTGTCTAATCCATGGCTGGAAAGCAGAAATTTAATTTTTCACAGCTATAACCAACTTTATAATTTTGTCAATGATTCAAAAACCAAAGTTGTCATGACTCAAAATTATGTGTGTTTGATAATAAAGCCCAGAAGTGGCACAGAGTAAAGCTCTTTTTTGGTGTCTTCAGGTATTGGTATGCATAACAACTCCTAGCAAGATTTGTAGCAAAAATGATGCTACAAATTCAAATGAGAAGTGAGAAGCCTGTTATAGATATGTAGATACAGATATTTATCATTGAATGTTGTTCCAAATATGGCTATTTTGATTTATTCTCTGTGACTGCACAGTAAGCGTGTCACAGAAGAGATCGTTAGTGAAATGCCTTGGGTTTCTGTTGCTGAGAAGGAATGCAATTTGGTCCTCAGTCAAGGTCAGTTATGAAATTGAGACTTCATAGCACTGAGGGTGAAGAGCTCTGTCGTTCTTTGAAATCTAAATACGTTCTATCAAATACTGGTTTTCTCACCACCCCTTTCAAAACCTTCATAAATTAGAAGTATCTGTGGCCTCTTTTCCCCCTAGTTAGTATATTTTAGATTGGATATTTTTGACAGTTTGAATTCCTTTGCAAGTAAAATGCACTGATAATTTTTGCTGAAGGCTTTCACAGTGAACTTAAAAATGCTCTTAGAGGCTTTACAAGGAATGGTGTAAAGTAAATATTATTTTTCCAGTCCTTTCATGCAAAGAAAGTGTTTGATTTTCTAATCCTCATGCCTATTGCTTTGTATATGTTATTATTGCAGTGGTTCCCCGTTTTCTCAGTGACACGTAATGAAGGCTTCTATTTACTTACAGTTGCTTTGTGTTGTACAGGTGAGCATAAGATACACTTTATTCCGGGAATGATTGGCCCCTTTCTTGGTGTTACACTTGTTCCACAACCAGAAGTCCGGAATATCATGATCCCTATCTTCCATGACATGATGGACTGGGAGCAGAGAAAGAACGGCAACTTCAAACAGGTGAAATCGCTTCCCAAGCACTTGTGGAATTCTTTTCCTTGCTCTGTCCATCTGCAGTGTCTAGCTGAAGCAAGGAGTTTGTATCTGTTGATCTGTTTCTGATTGTGAAGAAGATACTATGGAAATATATAAAAATAGAAAATTTGCAGCATAATTCATGGAACGATTACAAGATTCCCAAGATTACTTAAACTGTGCATTTTGCAGCAGGCTACATTTCCCATGAGCATAGAGGAGAGAAGCAAAGTGCTCATCACGTTGGAGATGAGGAGGAGAATTTTAAGTAGTGGGCTCTCACTGCTGTCCTTGGTTCCACTTAGATTATTAGTCAACCATTAAATGTGTCAAACTGAGAAGCAAAAATGGAGGTTTAAAGATTTAGCCAGTATTTGTGAAAATACTTCGCTTCTCTGTCTTCAATTTCAAGCTAGGAAGTGGTATTGTATAATTAAATAATTATACCATGCTTTGAAAAAGACTTTGAGACTTTCTTTAAGAAATTGCCACAGCTCTCCTGGAATGGTTATGCCCAGGATCAGTTCTGTAGTTTCCACCTGCTGTGAGCTCTGATTGCAGAACAGGGAGAGGAGGCTTCTCATTTTGTTGCCCACTCATGGTCAGAGAACGGCTTCAATTTTCCATTGCAAAGTAGACCCCTGAAGTGCAAAGTATTAATAATGAAGGATCAGTTTGGATTTGATCCTCCGACAAAAGTGCTTAATTGTGTTTGGGGCAATACTGGGGGCAAGTATCTGCAGATAAATGCTCTGAAGTAGTAAATGCTTTTATTTAAATTATCATAATTCACATGGTTATTTATTATCCACAGCCTCATTAAAATGTCAGATCTGATCTATTGAGAATAACAGACCCCTTCCATGCCCTGACCTATTAAAAGCTGCGTGGAAAAGTATTACCAGGAGCTGATGTTTTTCTTCCTCTTGAACTCCCTTGATTATTACTGTTATTATTATTATTACAGTAGCATTTGATCATGGTCCTCTTTTTGCTGTTTTAGCATAACAATAGAACAGTCCCTGCTCTGGCATTTACAATTATAAGTACCTGCAGTCATCTTGAGTTTCTGGATCTGTTTATACTTTCTCTGTCAAGATGTACTCTTCATAATCTTCATTTAATTTTTATACTCACTAATGTATTCTAAACAAGAGCTCCAAGAATATTTCTTAAATTACCTGTGGAGCAAATTTCCACACTGTTTTGTGAAGCACATATCATAACTTTCTAAGATTAAAGACAGAATAATCATCGGTATTAGTGAGAATGAAATAAAGAATTGAGAGGCGCAAGATCTGTTAAACCTTACTACCATCAGCTGCTGGAACCGGGCACTTTGTTGCCCAGTGTAGTGCCAGGCAGCTGGACAGAGACGCACTACTGATTTCTGTAAAGTCACTGTAGATCACAAGCAAAGAGAGGGTAGGCTTTTTTAATTTTGAACTTCTCTTTACTTTTTGAATAAAATTGGTTGTCAGAAAACATAAAAATCCTGGAAATTCTTTTCAAGCCCTTTTTTATTTTCTTCTGTACCTCATTTTTTAACAAGGTTATTTGTTTAGCACTACTGGCTCACGATGCAGTCTGATTCATGGGCTACATCAGGTCTCCCTTTAATGATTTCAGCAACAAGAGCACCGATTCCATTTGTGTGCCACTGGGTGATTTGCTTTTCCTTCTCATCTTTACTTTCTTTGCAATTTGGCGGCTGAGAAACTCAAGCTATGCTTGCCTCTAAATAAAAACAAGCCGTATTTCTGCAAACAGTTTCAACCTTTAGGAACCTTTGTCTTCATTAGTATTGAAAGTATGTTTTCTACAAGATTTCCAAGGCTACTTAATTTTTTTGTTTAATGTTAGATACATTGATTTCTGCACTTGAATCAATTTTATGGGAATATCTGATATCAAACTTGATAATAGGACTTAACTAGATGATGGGGGGGTGGAATGAATACGTACTCAAAAACCTTTGTAAGGGAAGAAAAACATAATGATAGTGTTGTGCCCCTTTATGTAAGTGTGAAAAGAAAATGCATAATATAATCATAGACAGACTTGACAGAAGTGGGTTTAATGAACAAATAATCTTCCAATGTAATGAAGCTTGGATGATTGGAAATCAGTTACATACCAGCAGAACCATCACAGCAGACCAGTGGTGACTGCGCCATGGATTAATTTCTCTGCATGGATACTCTCTTACAGGACAGAATATAGTTTATCTGACACACTGGTTCACAGAAAGCGTGTCTGAGTGATTTATTTGATAAGAGAATAAACGTCAGAAATTCCTGTGAAGAAGCAGTGTTACCTCCCCTGGGATGTTCATTTAGATCCTGATAAGCAAAAGGATAATTTAGTTTCAGTTCTTCACTGCAAAATGAGAAAAATGTGTCCATTTAACTGAGCCACAGAGAAATAAATCACTCACACGTAGAAGTGGGCAGCCCCAGGGCAGGAGAAATAAAATATTCTTCCAGTCTTTCTGGTGTTGGGAGCTTTTGTCTTCTACATGAACAGCTGATTTGTAACCAGTGGCTTCTTCGTGCAGGTGGAAGCGGAGCTGATCGATAAGCTGGACAGCCTGGTGTCCGAAGGAAAAGGTGATGAGAACTACAGGGAACTCTTCAGCCTGCTGTAAGCTACGCCTGTTTCTGCTCACTCTCTGGGTCAGGGTCAGTGAGAGGGTCAGAGCAGCGATTGCTGCTGCTGCTGCCACGGTGCTGACCATCAGGGAGAGCACTCAAGGGTTCTCTGGCAGTTTTTCGTGACGTGGCTCAGTGAAATAGAAATATGGCCCTCTAATTCTGAAAAGAATATAAAAACCTAAATTCCTCTTTGTCTTCTGTGAAATGTAATATAAGGCTGCACAGGTAAGTAGTTATTATCCTCCCATCAAAAATTGATTTGCTAGAGGAGCCAGTGCCTTTCTTTTTACATAGCAATAAGTGAACTCCTGGCCTTAGGGCAGTTCAGAGAGACAGTGCACTATCTGGCGAGCCAGGCCTTGTTAGAGCAAAAGAGATTTTCCTCAGCATTTTCCTTTGCTGCTTCCAATTTTTGAAGGTCGTGTTTTGGTTGGCTCATCAGTTGCAAGTTGTTTCCTCCAGAGTCCATCACGACCCTGTATTTCCGCTCCCTTTCACACCAAAAAATCCAGTAACTCATAAGGATAAACCTAAAGAGTGCATCAGACTCTCCACTTAGTTATCTTTGATTTCTGACCTGTCTCCAAATCTCATTTCCAGTGATCCTAGTTTATTTCCAAAGGACTTATTTTGAACTCTGAGAGTCCAAAGCAGTCAACCCTAAATCTTTTAGTATTCCACTGAGCCACAGAGATCATTAGCAGAATTTTACCCATATATTCCAGCTAATTTTATGTGGCCCCAGTAGTGTGCTGGTAGTTTGAGGCACAAACCTTTTTGTCTAGAACCAATCCTTGCAGTTCTGAATTTGCAATTGCACATTCATTCATTTTCAAGAGAGATAAGCCTGCCCATCCCATATGCTCGTCCGTAGGAAGCATGTCAAGGTATTCAGTTTTGATTTGTGCATATTCAGTCTTGGGAAGTCTGGCACTTTATGTGTACAGATAACAGAAGTCTATTTCAGGGTAAAGGAAATAAAATGTCGTCTTTTTTTTTTCTTTTTTTTTTTTAATTCACCTGGCAAGAGGAATATTGTGCACTGCCTTTGCTCCAGTTGAAGACATTTGTTACCCAAAATGTTAAGACTTCAGGGAGTGTGACTTGTTACTTATTTTTAGATGATAGAGACAGCATGTATTCCTGAGAAACACAGCCTGGAAGCCCAGCAACCTTGTAGTTTATATTTGCTACTGACTTTTCTGAGAACAATGTGAACTTTGAGGAAAAAAATCCACAAAGTTAATAAATGCTGTGGGAAATAAAACAGTTGATCCTGAATTCTACTGTCTCAACTATACTGCTGCAATGTGCATTGGCTCCCTCAGCTGGAAATTATTCCAGTATAGCAGAGTTTGCCTCTTGTGAGGACACGTGTGACACCCAACAGAATTTCTTTCTTCTTGCCAGTATAAAAGTGGCAAGTTCTTTGACCAGAGATCCAGTTTCAGGAAACGAGCATGTAAATTTGGGTTCTTTCTTTTTTTTCACTTTTTAAATATGATTTTCAGTGTTCTCACTCTTGCCTTCTCTTAATCCTCACAGTTGTCTCCCTTGTTGTCTAGTTTGCTGAGAAGGAAAAGATTGCCTTTATTTATTTATGGTTTAAATAAATTGTGATTCAGTGTTGTTTGGTTGATTGCTGATTGGAGTGATTTATGTAGGGATGAGCAAAAATGAGGTATTTGCATTAGGTTTAGACTCCCTTCCAGCTTCTGACTGCTGTTAGCAGAATTTAAGCCACAGGTAGTAATATGGGAATCAACTGTTGCGGTGAGCATTGCTGTTTTTCATAGCTTTTCAATGGCAATGTCAAGCTATTTTTCCTTCTCCTGTCCATTCTGTAATTTCCTTGTCTTTGCTTCACGCTGCCTGGAGTAGAACCCAGCTCTTTGGGCCTTATCCCAGGTAAGAAAGTAATTCTATGGATTCGTTTTACGAGGGAGAAACCAAGTTGTCTGCAGCTCCCTGCATGCACAGCACTGTTTCCCTGGGAGCCTCATCCCCTCTCTTTTCACCTCCAAACAGTTTGCTGGAGAAGATTGAGCAGGAAACATGGCGGGAAACTGGAATCTCTTTCGTTACATCGGTTACTCGACTCATGGAGCGTCTGCTGGACTATAGGTACCTGGCAATAAGAGTCATACATTCTAAGTTTAAGAAGTGTATAAACAGGTAGCATCAAATTTCTTTCCTACCGGGAATATCTGTATTGTTTCTCAACCTGCGTGCTTCTCTGATGGCAACTGTTGTGTAGGCTCCTTGCTGCTGGGCTCTGAGCAAAGGTCCTAAGTCTACATCTCTAGAGCCCCACTTCTCATTCTTCTATGCTCAATCCTGACAATAGCAAAGATAAATACATTTTTTATTTTGTATTTTTGTACTAAAATGTATTCAGGTTGCTAAATGATTAATTCTTTCTATCATGGAAATGATCTCGCCTAATCCAGCAAAACAGATGCTAAATGTGAGAATGATCTCAAATGCTTTCCTGAGCCACCATGAGCCAAATGCCTTGTCTGACCTGCAGAGCTGGAAAACTTTTCCTCTGAGGAAAGTCTGACGTGTCACCTGGTGACTCGTGTGTGCAAGACTCCGCTGTAAATTAGACATCTTTTCTTTAGTTTTAGACTGACATTTGCAGGACTACTGTGTCAATACAGCTGAGCTTTGCCTCAGTTACAAGGAAATATTTTAATTTCAGATGGAGAGAGAGATACACACACGCATACACACACACACTCTCAAGGGTTGTTTTTATGGGATGATAGAGAATGTGAAAAAATATAGAACTGCCCCAGATATTTCTATCTTTAACCTACTGACAAGAGTTAAAGTAATTTTTTCTTCTGATGCTGTTCATTATAGGTGAAACCCTGTGCCTAAGGCTGGGTGTTCTGCCGCCCCAAATCCTGTTTTGTGCTTTTTAGTTTGCTCTTTTTGTTACCCCTACCACTTGAATCCAGTCTCCTGTTTGTTTCCTGACAACAGCTGCTGTACAACTCCTGTGCGAGACCAGGTCTCTGAGGCACATTTTTAAGAGAATGCAAGGGAGCTGTTTGGGTTTTTTTAAAGGAAATTTTCTATCAACACAACTTTGATACACAGATACAGATTTTTATGCTTAATTGAGGAACAGATACTAGGTTTTAATTGAGTTTTTTTTAAAAAAATACTCAGCAGATTTTTTCATTCCCAGAACAGAACAGGGAACTGCACTGGAATTTGAAAACAGTTTGCTCGGTCACTGCTTTAAAAATTTTGTCTCTTTTTCACAAATAAATGTACTTTTTTCAATTTAAGATTAGTAATTTCTGAAGCCTTTAACTTTTTTTACTGCTTGAATAGGTATAATCTCTAAAATATTCCAGAAATTAAAGATAAATTTTGTGATTTAACTTAGCTATGAAAAAGTTAGTAATCCAGTGTAAATTACTCAGGTTTCATCTCTGAGCAGGCCAGTACTACACTGGGGAGTTGAATTTATGAAAGCTAATCCTTTGACTAGAAAACCATTAAACATTAATATCTGGATAAATAATTTTCACGTTTATAGTAGATATTTCATTCAGATTATTTTTGGCCACTATTATCTGGTTTTTGTTTAGATTCTTGCAAGAAATGAAGGTGCTTGTTCAGGTGCAGACATATAAAAAGACACTCAGTTGTCATTTACATCATAATATGGAAATTTTATTAGAGGAACTTTGTAAAATACAGTATATGATGAACTGTTGTTTGTGATCCAAGGAAACGGGAGGATATAAGAAAGCTTCAAATCTCTTTTATAAGGACTTTTTTTACAGATGCATGTTTCAACATTGCTCTGCTTTCGTAGGGACTGTATGAAAGGAGATGAAACGGAAAACAAGAAAATTGGCTGCACCGTTAACCTTATGGTAAAGATGTTTCCTTTATCTCTGTGTGATACTGTGCAATGTTGTGGAAACCGGGATGGGAAAAGCTGGGGCAGGAATCTGTGTCAGGCAAGTGCAGCTTCAGAATCCACGCACTGGGATAACAGAAGGACAGGGCTTGTGGGGAACCCCTGGAGGTCTCTGGTCCAGCGCTCTGCTTAAAGCAGGGCCAAAAAGGTCAGGTTCCTCCGAGCCTTGTCCAGCTGAGTTCCGAGTATCCCTGTGACAGAGGTTCTACAACCTCTTTCACCCTTTCTTTCAGCTTTTGACTACCTTCATTTTGAAAAAAAAATCATGATACGATAAAATTAGTGGGTTAAATTAGAGTGAACGTGAAAAGAATTCTTCCTTTTATGCTAATAATGTATTCTCTTTTCAATACCTTTATAGATACACAGCTGCTGTTGATTGTCTTGAATGAAGGGTCTCAATAACAACTCTCTTTTTAATTTCACAGAATTTCTATAAATCCGAAATTAACAAGGAAGAGATGTACATCCGCTATATCCACAAGCTGTGTGACATGCACTTACAGGCCGAGAACTATACAGGTGAGAGAGAAATCATCTGAGGTCTGTTTGAAATCCTGGGGAGTTTTTTGACTCTCCTAATGTTATATTCCAACATCTGATTCATTCTTTTGGAAAAAAAATTGTATGAATTTGCATGAATTGTATGAAGTTACGGCAGCTGGGAAGAAGCTGAGGTCCAGCCCTTTCCCTCAAGTGCAATAATATATGTCTATGCCCACGCAACCATGTGACTGTTCTGTTACACCCTGAATTTTACATTACAGTGTTCGATGAGGAAGATTGATCAAAAAAATCACAAAGACTGAAATTAAAATTAGAGGAAGATTAAAATCACAAAACCACTGTTATATTATCATCTGCCATATTCCCTGGCATCGCAGCGTTTAGGGAGCACGTAGAAACTGTATAAACTCCAATTCTGTGTTGTCCAAGCTGTGTTTACAGCTGCAGGACCCAAATTTGGTTACATACCTGAATACCTGACTGTGCATTGACATCAAGTAGCTACTACAAAGAAACCTGACAGATTTGTACCTAAAAATCAGGTTCAGAGGAAACACTTTTCTGCTGTTTTGGTCATCTTAGACTTCAGAATTTCTTCTCAACTTGTAAATCAGAAATTCCAGACTGTTTAAGAAGCAGATCTAGTGACCTATTGGATGTATTTATTTGTTGTCATTGATTCAGTGTTCAATAATTGCATTTCCAACAGAGGCTGCATTTACTTTGCTTTTGTACTGTGAGTTGCTTCAGTGGGAGGACAGACCTCTGAGAGAGTTCCTGCATTACCCATCTCAGTCAGAGTGGCAACGTAAGGAAGGTCTGTGCCGTAAGATTATCCATTACTTCAACAAAGGGAAGGTATGCCAACTTCTTCTCTCTTCCAGCAGCTTCCTTCCCTTTTCCTGACTTCCTTAGGGCTCGCGAGCCTGTCGTCTCAGTTCAGTAGTCTGGAAGTAAATTTATATTGAAAGGTTTTATACCTTGAGAAATGCTTCTTGGCTCTCTGGGCAAAAAAACAGATGAGAAAATGGATATGGGTATTTCATTCTGCATAACGTTTGGCACTAGTTTAGGGTAGGCCAACAGGAAAAACACCAAAACATTTTTATACCTTTAAACCAAACTTTGAAACACCCAATATGGCAGAGAGCTCTGTGAATGCCAGTTCCCTAGTGCTGGGGGGGCGGGATTGCCTTCTGTAGTTGTCCATGCAAATTGCTGTGTTATGACTCATTAAGGACTTGTTTTGTTTCTAACCTATAGAAGTAAATGGCAGGCAACACACTGTAGGAGTCCTTTTATTAAAACCAAGATTTAATTCTTTCAGTGTCACTGTTATTTTAAAGTGGCTTTCAATTAAAGTGCAGATCCACCCATTGCACAAGAAGAAAATCAGTGCATTTCAATTTCACATATTTGGTATGTTTTTCCGACAATAATGTTTGGGGTTTTTTTAATTACTGCAGAGGTAGGTGTTATAGTCCCTTGTGTCATGGCACTTTGGGAACATTTCAGAGGTGAACCGTAGAAGTGCTATCATCTGTCAGAACATTTTCAACTTTTTCCATTCTCTTGAAAAATTCCTCCAGCTTATATTATTGGAAGATAATGTCTGTGTGTGCGCCTCAGGGTTGGTTTTGCCTGTGATGGCGATGACAGTGGCATTAAATACAAATGTGATTCGGTTCATATGGGGTTGCCATTCCAGATCATTCTTTCCTAGCCCTGAGAATAGAAAGTTGTATTTGGCAGAGGCATTCCCTACAGAACCTGCAAAAGGAACTTAGATTCCTGTGTGCAGGAAAAAATGGCCTGTTTCTGAGGAAGTGATTAATTAAGAAGAGTTGGGGTTTTGACCAGGATTGTTCTTTGGTAATAATACTGCTTATGGTTCTCTTTTTAGTTTCAGAAACTTTCAGGGTTTTTCAGTCTGAACTTTAAAAAAATAAATGACAGACTTGTGCAAATCTTGCAGTGTCACACTGTGCTGTGTGACTAGACAAAGATGATAACAGAGACTACATAAAACAAGTGAGACTGTATTTTTGACAAAAACAGGCAATCCATATATGCACTAAAGGGGAATAAAAACTTGACAGATGTAATTTTGCTGTAAAACTCTTAACAGATTATAGAGCATTAACCTCTTGAGGTTTTCCCTACTGGATGTTTTTGGAGTTACTTGACTTTGTGTTTTAATCCTCCTTTGTTATAAATGGGAGCTGAATGACTAAATAATCCACTTAAGCAGCATGTATGTCACTCAAACCATGGAAGTGAAAGATGCTGAGAAGCCAAATCCTGCTGCTGCTTTTCAGTGCTCTTTGTGTAGCTGTGTAACAGGAACAGCTCAGGGAATGGAAGAAACTCACCTCTCCCAGTTTGTCTGACAGTTTCTTTCTGCACTTCCTTCAGATGGTCCTTCCTCAGGTCCCAAAGAGTGGAATTTGTTGTTTTGTGTCCTTCAGTTGCATTTCTAGAGTTAAGTTTCTCGTGCTGCTCCTGGCATCTTTCAAGTAAGGGCATCAAATCACTGTGAAAAGGGTGTAAAAATTCTGCATCTGTTAACGGGAAAATTTTCTCAGCAGAGTAATGGAGGAAAACTATGGGCACAAGAGTGTCTTGTGAGTTTGACATGGGCCGTGCCCATGGAGGGCAAGGAGTGGTGGCACGGCCCGTGGCAGGCCTGGAGCACCGCAGTGCGGTGCACAATTGTGTAACTCCCATTCTTAATGTTGTCGGTAGCAGCCCTGTGCTGGGATGGAACAAGGTGTTCCAAAGGGCTTTTAGCCTTCACTCATGGCTAAAGGTCATGTGTTCCTTCCTACTGACGTCTGCTGGGCCTTGAATTGGTTTGTGGCTCAGTCACCAGTGTGTGCGAGTGCAAAACTTTAAATGAAGATTATTTTTTTTAAAAAAAATTCACAGTTATTATTTTGTCCATTAAAACTCAAGTTTTCTAGCTGAAGGCTGAATGGAATGGTTTGAACCCAATTGATCATGATGCTGGACAGCAATAGATTGAAATCTACACAAGCCTTTTCTGTCCAGTTCACTCCTAGATGTTATATACTAAAAATTCTGACCAGCTCCCCTCACATAATCCCAGTGTGCATTCTCCTTAGCATAAGTGGTGTGCGAGACAGAAATCTGTATTTTCACAACAGTTCATTTTTAGATCATGTGCTCCATACCCAACACTTGAACTAATTTCTCTTGTGCACCCTCATTTGAATCATATTTCTGAAAGAAATCTGCACATTGGGATGTCAGTGAATAAAGGTTGCCATTGATTGTCTCTATCTGTGCCCCCATGTGTGCAGTCAGCAGCACTCAGCTGGGAGCTGCTGGTGCCATAGGAGAAAGCTGCAATAAATATCATAGGAATGTGCTTTTCAGGCGAAGGACATAATATAGAACATGTGAACAGATCGGACGTCAGCAAAAGAGAAAGCAGTAACAGGGGAAATTAACAGCGGAAACATTAGGAAATTATTTGAAGAGGAGGAAGAATGATGCTTTAGAGGGAAGCGGCAGTTGTGTAGCCCATGGAAATACATATTAAATTTCTGCACTGTGAAGATGGTACTCATTGACATCACAGATTTTAAAACGGAGGATCCCAGTGACTGACTCATTTATTCTCTTTTCCTTCCAAACATCTGCAAACTCTTTTTTCTCTCTAACAATTTGTCTGTATGTTGTGTTTCTTCACTTCTGTATCTCACCTTGTATCTACAGAACATTGAACTAGCACAGTGGAATTTCTCGGGGTGGAAATTTAACTGAAAGAAAGAGAGAAAAGCCTGAGTTAGGATGACAGAAATAGTGTCAGGGTATGTGTAGAAGAGCTGGTATAAAGAGAAAAAAAGATGTAGTTACATGTTAATTTAATTCACATCAAAAAAGGAGCATGAAAAAGTGACATCTTCAGGATCACCTTAAGGGAAGACAGACAGCAACCGTGTAGGCATTAGCCACAGTGTCCCATTTGGAAGTGAGTCTCTGCTCACACTGTGACAGAAGTCATTTATTCCTGGCCAGCTGTTTTAGAAGAGACTTTTCCATGCTTTCACATAAATACAGATCAACTAAGGTCTGAAAATCTATGTATAATATCTCTGTAAAGTATATTGAAACCTAAAAAAAAGATGCAATGGTGTTTGTATTTGCAAATATAAACACTGAACTGGTTAATGTTGTTGATCCCAGTTCAGTGTATCAGCTTGTATGTCATGGATTTGACAACCCACAGCAAAAATCCTGTTAATTTGAGATCACAAAGACCTGAGAAATATTCTGAGTATTCAAGTAACTGCTCTTTCAGTTCATTACCTATTGTATGTATTGTATTTATCTAAATAAATCTCAGACTTCCAATCATCCCAAACTATTACCAGAAGAATCTCCAAATTGATTCTGAAAGAATCTTTTATTTAGCAAGTTCTTCTGTAAGCTTTTGTAATTAACTGAAGCTAAAGAGATGTATGATCGTTATTTTTGCCTTTTTAATTCTTATAATTATCCCTTCTTTTAATAGAAGAGTTCTTACACTTACTGGTTTTGCTATTCAAAGAAAAAAAAGTTTTGCTTGGTGAGGGAACAGACACTGCAAATGTCTGGGCATAAAGAGCAGCATTATAAAGAACCTAATACACTAAATCAAACAGTGGAAAGATTCAGTTTTTTTAAGTGAAGGTACATGTAAACAGAAAAGCTATTTACATATTAACATTTTACATAATTACTGTTAATTACTGTTACAAATAATTTACAATATTGCAATTAATGTTTGTAAAATTTAAGGTGATAGTCTAACTCACACATTAATTTTGTTTTCACTACAACAGGGTCCTAGTTAAAACAAGTGGCAAGTTAGCCCAGTAATGCATAAAAGTTAATCCAATAAAGGTTGAACTGAGACCTCTGTATAAGTATGGTAAGAAACAGCCATTCCCCCAAAAGGCTGTTCAGGTGTGTGCAGGTTCACCTGTCTGTGCAGGTGAAAGATCATAGGAGAGGAGATCTCAGTTCAAGGGTGTAAAATGAGCACTCGGAAAAGCCAAGTGAAGTAACGGGAGTCTTTCAACATGGGTTTGCCCAAACTGGCTCTTTCTTCCTTGCCTCTGAGGGCGATGGGTATGGTGTGCCAGAAAGATCTATTGTTTGCAGACTGTAAGTTGAAGAAATGAGTTTTGCTTTCAGTTCTGAATACGGGTAGTCACTCGCTGCAATAACACAGGTCAGTTCTGAGGATGCTGTCTCTGTATTTGAGCTGCTTGACAGTTCCGTGCTCTTGGTGGGAAGCAGCAGCCCTGGGAAGGGGCTTGGCTGGGGAGCTGAGCCCTAACTACCCCAGGGAGTTTTAGTGCAGAAAGGAAAAGAGATATTGGGGGCGGGTTGAAGGCGTGTCTAACAAGAAGAATGTTAGTTGTATTATTTTTCTCCAAATAAGTTCCCATTCTCATGAGTGAACTGTCAGTAACAAGCAGAACATGTGTCTAATTTCAGTGGAACGTATGTCTCCGTTACCATTCTGAAGAAAGACTTAATCTGATATTTAATGGAAACTGTTTGATCACATTGCATTTTCACATCTAAGCCCTGGCATTTCATACCAAGTGAAGTTGGCAATAACATTGTTTGCTGTGAGTGTGATTTGCTTTGGTTTCACAGAGCTGGGAGTTTGGAATCCCACTGTGCAGAGAACTGGCCATACAGTATGAAAGTCTCTATGATTACCAGAGCCTCAGCTGGATTCGGGTAAGTCGTAGCAGCAGTTCCTCTCCTTGCAGCCTCCCTTGTCATTCCCCAGAACATTCTGAATTTAAAAAATGACCATAGTCCTTATACAGCTCCATGCATTTACAGTGCCATTGATTCATTTTGATGACTTTGGCGGTCCACTGAAGTAATTCTGAAGTCTGCTAGCAGTAAACTCCCACGAGTCTATGGAGACAGCACACACGCAGGAGCTGCACTTGCTATTGCAATTGCATATCTATATATATTTTTGCATAAAATATATTTTTAAATTATATATTGATATTTCATTTTAATTCCAAAAATATGAGGGACAGCTTGTGCCTCAGTTGACTTGTGATTCAGTTGTGCCTCAGGAACAAGAGAGAAAGAATGGAGAAGGCAACGTTGATGGCATTCTTGTCAATTTACAAAAGTCTGGTTCTCCAGTAACACCAAAGACATGATGAAATCAGGGCACATTTGCAGGATCGTGCTCTCATCAGAAAAAGTCAAAGTTCTGGTTGTTATTTAAAAGCTTTATGAATGTGAAAATAGTCATCTGCTTTTGTCCCCTGGGTAGCATGCATATATCCAAATTTAAGGTTTATGTTATGTGGATGTATTCTTACACACAGTAGTTTAAATTATCTTTAAACGTCAAATTTATTCTCATCTGAAGACAGATATCTGTCTAACTGGGTCTCACGAACTGCACGCCTGAAGAACATATTTTCCTCAAAGTGGCCCTAAAGAGAGTACGAGTGACCACCTCGGTTGTGCCTTTGTTTATTGTAGACACCTGAAACAGAGCAGTTTGACAGTTTATCCTGTTGTATAGGAAGTACCGAATCAGTAAAGTGATGAATGATGCACAAACTAACTTACTAAAGGGTTAGTCAAGTCGTGCATCAAGACTTTTTTCCTAAAACATCAGTAAATTAGCTATTCTTGCTCCCTCTTTATCAACTGGCAGGTGAAGAGCATTTCAGCTGATCAGTAAAACCAGTTCACCTTATCTTTTTGCTGCCCTGTGTGCCCTAAATCGCTGTTGACCTGAAGTGACTTGAATATCTCCCCACTCTAAAGTTCTTCTCTATGACATTCACATCATTCAACACATTCCTTTATTCTTCCTTCAATGATTTTTGGCCCTTCTCCATTTTAGAAAATGAGTTAATATGTACTGGAACAGAGAACAAAACCTTGATGCAATATTCTAAGTCAGAACTGCTGTTAGGGTTCCCTGCAGTGGAAGCAATGATGTCAAACTGATTCTTCTCTTCAAAAAACTATCTTTTTGCTATAGTGGAATTTCTGTAAGCCTTTCAGCTGAGAGTCGGTTTGGCAAGGGACTTGATACAAATGGTAGCATGTGCCACAAAACTAATAACTGGAACTAGACAAAAGTCCTTTTATTTTTCTCCAAACCCCTTTTTTCTTCTGTGTTAAACCTACTGGTGCACAGAGCTGTAGAAGATTTAATTTTGTTTCATCCTATTTCATGCCCCTCAACTCAATTAAGGCAAACCCACCTGAATTGGTATCATTTTCCAGACAGTGGTATAGATTCTGAGCTGTAGGAGAGAATAGGACACTGTGAGCCAGGCAACACAGATCTTAATCTCAGCTTTGCCGTTAATTCTGCAATGCAAAGAAAATTGCATGCAAGACCTGTTTAATTTAAAATGAGGTACAACAGAAAAATCCTCATATGTCATCTTCAAAAACGTAAAAGGAGTATGATGATACCATAGTCTGTTCCACCACGTAGACTGTTTAATTAATAATTTTTATCTTCAAAAGAATTTTGGTCTTTTCATTAAAAAATGTGGGGGCAAAAGTTTAATGTGATATTTTAATGTGTCTTGAGATTCCAATGTTTTACGTGCAGCTTTAAGAGTCTGATAGCAGCTGTTTTCTTCCTCTGCAGAAAATGGAAGCTACCTATTATGATAATATCATGGAACAGCAGCGCTTAGAGCCGGAGTTTTTCAGAGTTGGTTTCTATGGTCGAAAATTCCCATTTTTCCTGCGGGTAAGCCAGACTTATACAAAAGATGACAAGGTGACCAGGCTCAGAGCAGCAGTTTGGGTTTTGAATTTTTGCTGTGGAGATAAAATATCTGCCGTTCAGTTTATTTTTTTTACACCTCCACTAGTGGAAACAGCTTTCTAGCTCAACTTAAGGATGTGGTCCATTGGGAATGCTCTTAGGAACAGAGATCAGAAATTTGACTCACGCCTATGTGTATTTTTGACAATCTGCACATGCAGCACAAACTGCTTCTATATTAAGCAAAATGCTGTATTGCAGCAATGTTGGGTCATTACTCAACTAATTTTCATCATCTCAAATTAACACGCTTTAAAAAATCTCACAGGACAGAATGACTCTAATACCAGACTGATGACTCTCATGGATCTACAAGCGAAAATTTCCTCTCTCTTCAAAAAAAAGCAGCATCTCTGGACCCGTCCTTGCTTTGAGCTTATTGCCTGCTGGTGTATACAGCATCAGCTGGGTGTGCAATTCGTGTAAAAAGTGAAATTACCTTCTTTTCCTAATGAGGAATCAGACTTAAAATAGATATTTGTTCATATGATGTCTTGTTGCTGGTTAAGAGCAAGGAAGGAATATAATCTGACAACTGCTGTAAGAACTGTCTAATAAATTGCTGGTGGATGCCACCGAGCCTGACAGGACAAGCTGACTTGAAGGATGCTCTCAGGGACTGGAGGAGCATGTTTTGCGCTCTCTTAAAGAATGGTTTGACAAGAGATGGCACCGCTCTTGAGTTACACAGCAAGAAGCTACAAAAAGCCAAACTGTGTCCTGTTTTTTCCCATAGGGTGCACATTTTGAAAATTGCACTCTTAAATTTCCCTCGGATTACTAAGTATATTATTTTTAACTAGTATTTAAACACTGGTGTTTAATTACAGTCTTTGAGTGGAAGGAAGGGGTGGGAAGTAAAGGCAAGTTGGAGTTAATCAAGGTGAAAATAGCAGTGGATAAAGTGGTAGCTTCATGTTATTCAAAGGTGAAGTTGAGCAGAGCCATAAGTGCCGGAACTGGGGTGCAGAGCACACGTCCGGAAGGATCTGAGGCAACAACAAGCATTCCCAGATGAAGCAGTAGTTTCCCTTTCATGAAGATCTCTAGAAAAACTGACAATTTCCTTTTTTTTTTAAATCTAACAACAGATGTTTCAGAAAATGAATGACAGCAAAATCATTATGACACACAAGTGTTCCTACATCTGAAGCAGTACCAGTGAATCCAGTTTATCTTTTATATTATGGATCCTACGGTTTTATTTTGGGTCCTACATGGCCTGTGTCCTTAACACCGCACGAGTTTTCAGTGCACAGCACTTACTCTTTGTGAAACGGTGAAACAATATGGATACTTGGCTGGAGACATTAACAGAGAACATGAGCGTACATAATTATAATCCTTGTTAATTCTGCAATTATATTTGGTAGCAGTACTTCTGATAGCAGATTACTAATGTAGCAATCTCATTAAAAGTCATCCTCCTCCTTTCTCTCTCTAATGATCCATACAGCATACACATTGCGAAGCGCAGACTAAGCCCATTAGCAATCACATCAGCATGGATCACACTGTAAAGAGACTGGAAGCAGCTATTCTAGAGAAGAAAAAGATTTACATGGATTTAAAATTTTCAAATGGATATGGGGGTGATTTCAAGTGATCAAATAACTCCATGCCCTTTTCTCATTTATTTTCTTATTGCTGTGTAGCTTAAGACAGAAAATAACCCCTTCTTTCTACATCTTTAAAGACCCTTTGTCTAGAAAAGTCATTGTTCATGTTTCTACAAATTCCACATCTATTTGTAGTGTTCCTGCATAAGTAAATTAAAACCGTCCATGTCTTCCACCTACCAGAAGTTCAAGTAAGGCCCGACAAGCCGTGTTCTGAGATCTTATGTAGGCATCTGTCTGAAGAGTTGATTAAATTTAGCTTCGAGGTGTTTTCAGGGCATTATTTTTAGAATCACAATAACTTTATTTATAGGCTTACAGTTTTCTGGATTGCTGCAATCAAAAACTAAAATAGAGAATGCAGTAAGTGTCATGAAGAGATTCACCTTCAAACATGGACTTGCTCCAAATTTAATAATAGCTGCAAAGTTTGGGCATTGCAGACTGAGCTGTCAAGATTCCTCATGCAGTTTTTCTCCCAGTTCATTGGTTGCCATCACTGATGCACACAAAGTGACAAGTGTCACAGCTGGAACATGAGATCCCTTCCATAAAGTTGAAATGCAAAGCCAAAGATAACTGCACACCTTGGCCATGTTTTATGATCGGATTTTGCTGCTTTCTCTTTGATTTTGCTACAAAATCAAGAGCTGCTCAGCTAGAACCCTTTTCCAGAGCAATTAGCAAAACGTTATTGCACACGCCACAGCTTCTAAATGCAAGAAATAGAATGGGGGGAACTGCTTTCATTTGCTGGGATTCTTTCTTTGTTTTATGAAGGTGAAACAACTCCCTCTAGTTCTAGTTATTGTTACAGGTATGAGAGTTGAAACTACCAGAATTGGAGAATTTGCCTGCTTTGATTGGTCTCGCATCAGGAGACATTAACACCAGTCAAAATGGTGGTCTGTGATAACACAGTTAAGACACTGAAATACAATCTCTATGACACTGAGGACTTTTAGAAATCCTGTGTCTTGCTGTTCCAAGTTTGAGATGGCTCAAAAAGCAGGCAAGAACTCTGCACAAGTGATTTAATGCCTCGAGAGGCATATCTAAACGCAAGCTTTCCATTACTGGCAGAAACGAAATCTTCTTCGTCAAGAGGAAAGTGCTTTTAGAGCTGAAGGGGAATTTGCTAAGTGGCCACTGAGAATTCTTGGTGAGGCTTTCCCATATTAGTCCACGATAGACAAGGGATTTCCTGAGGATGTGTTCAACATGATCAGAGGTGGACTGTATGGCTATGATAATACAACAATGATTTTATTGAACAGTTTGTTACAACTTTGCTCTAAAGATAACTGGTAAATTGATAAATATAGATTTGCCTCTCTTCTATGAAATCCTCAGGACTTTTATCCATCTGGTGTAAATTGTATTTGACAGCAGCTTTCCCAGTGTAGAACAGCCAAGCTGGTGACTTAGTCGTAAGTTTTGGTTGATGTGTTTCAGTACAGTCCAATTAAAAAATAGTCCCTTTTCAGCTGTCTAAAAAGCAAATAAGAAAAGACAATAGGTCTGAATGCTACGTGTGTATGGATCAGAGGCATCTTTCTGTTGAGAGATCAGTGGAATAGCCTATTTATTCATCACTTCTTGATGAAACACATTGTACAGAAAAAGGAAGGAGTAAAATCTATCAGCTGTGCAAAATGCACATTTTACTCTGACATTAGCATATTGACATTGTCATTTATCTTTGGTTTTGAAGCAGTAAAAATTGAAGTGAGATAAAAGCCGATAGTATTTAGCTTACTTTTAAGGAGACTAATTTATGCTTGTCCTTCTTGCAGAACAAAGAATATGTGTGTCGGGGCCATGACTATGAGAGGCTGGAAGCCTTCCAGCAGAGGATGCTGAGTGAGTTCCCACAAGCCATTGCAATGCAGCATCCAAACCACCCGGACGACTCCATACTGCAGTGTGATGCCCAGTGTATCCTTCAGTGGCAGGGCAAGCTACTGTTAGAAGAACACATTTTGTGTCACAGAATCACAGAATGATTTGGGGTTGGAACGGACCTCTGGAGATCATCTAGTCCACCCCCCATTAAAAGTATTCCCGATACCTCTTCTTCAAGAACGCTTTTTGGGAACGGATAGGAATTCCAAAGTGTTATTTTCCATTGTCTTTATTTTTCACATCAGTTTATCGGTTTGTGGTTTGTTGTGTCCCCCCCCTTTTTTTTTTTTTTTTTTTTTTTGCAATCTCCCTTTCTTTTAAACTGCTGAACCTTTTTATACCTAGGGCTTTGAATCTCGTTCTTCTCATTGGTAACCTGTACTGGAATTTGATGCAACCAGTGCAATGCCATATCCATTTAAGGACTGAACCACATAACATTTGGTGGGTCTGCAGAGACTTTTGGAGATTTTAGTCATGAGAATGCAGCCGTTTGGTTTGTGTGACCACAGGAAGGATACTGTGCAGGACTTTAACCATAAGGACATTGTCAGCACAAGTGAGGCACCTACCTGTAATTAAAGCTAACAGGAACTGGGTATTTTGCCTGCTGTAGATACTTTGGATGTCTTGCTGCATACTCTCTCATCCTCAGGTATTTTTCTCTTTAATCTGGCTGGGAGGTGCTATAACTCTGCAGACTTTCTGAGCTGTTCTAGTCTAGTGTTCTGTTGCTTCACTCAAAAAAGTGTTGGAAAACAAAGAGGAGTGTGACTTTCTAGATTCACCATCCTGTTTCTTTCCACAATAGAGAGATATTTCCTGTCTGATGTCCCGTGGCTTTCCTTGACTACATAATTTACAGATTTACAGATCTATGCAGTGACGCCCATCCCAGACAACATAGATGTGCTGCAAATGGACCGTGTCCCTGATCGCATAAAGAGCTTTTACCGAGTCAACAACATCCGGAAATTCCGCTATGACAGGCCTTTCCACAAGGGCCCAAAGGACAAGGAGAATGAATTTAAGGTAGAAGTAGTGAATAAGCAGTGTTTAAGTGTTTATCTCTTCAGGGCAAATACCATCTTATTATTTTATGCTCATATAGCCTTTGAAGTAACCCTGATTTGATTATAGCAACTCAATAACAAGTAGCTGTTGAGTCCAATGGTTACACACTTGACGTGTCCAGTTGAAAGGCAAGTTCTTCTAGTGCCAGGAGAAACACATTTTTAAGCAAGGATGGGGTTTTTTGTTTGGCTGGAAGTTTTTTCTGTACTGCCATATATGTCTGCAGTGTCTGCTCGGTTCCCATGCCAGAATTGGTAGTCAGCCTTTAAAATTTAATAGAAATGTTGAATGTGTTGCTTTAGAGCACACCCAATTCTGGTCTTGTTGTTCAAGTGACTTTCAGTGTGACATTCTGCAAAGTAAGTTAATGCTCAGGAGATTAATGTATTCTTTTCTGAACTTCACCCCCTTAGCACCTGTAGTAGGAGTGCAGATGATATGATTGTGATTCAGCCTGTACCTCACATCCTCAATTACTCTTTGCAGAGTTTGTGGATTGAACGTACCACTCTGACCCTGACGCACAGTTTGCCTGGGATCTCTCGTTGGTTTGAAGTGGAGAGAAGAGAACTGGTAACATTCATAGTTCCTGTAATTGGGGTTTGAAATGATGAGTTACTGAGGGCATGGGATAGGCAACTTTAAAACTCTTTGGCTGAAATGTTGCAATTTAAAGTGATGAAGTTTACCAATGATTAAGTATGTCCTTTTTCCACCACTTAGTATAAACAACTGCTGAACATAACCAGGGGAATTATTTGAGGGAACATGACAGTATAATGGAGGCAGTGCCAAAAAGATGGAATAATTGCATTGTTGCCACGTCTTCAGTATACAGGAAGAAGTTATCACAACTCGGTGACCTGAAATATAGCACTGCCAACAGTAAAGTTTGTTAATGTAGCTAATTTTCTACAAAGCAGTAAAAACTAAGAGAGATCACTGAACAGTCCTAGAGTATCATTTCATTACAAGGGAGATAATAAATCTCAGTGAAGTGTCCATGGAATTAAAGTATATTTTATTGCCTTTGAGGTTGAAGTCAGTCCTTTGGAAAATGCCATTCAAGTGGTTGAGAACAAAAACCAGGAGCTGAGAACACTGATAAGCCAGTACCAGCATAAACAAATGCATGGTAACATTAATCTTCTCAGCATGTGTCTGAACGGAGTGATTGATGCAGCTGTTAATGGGGGAATTGCGCGATACCAGGAGGTAAGTCAGACTGCCTCTGAATTTAGTATCATCTTTTCTCAATTTTATTTCCATTTCTGTTTCAAAGAGAGTGTGACTTAATAAGATAAGACATTTTCAAGCACATTATCTAAATATGAGGTGAAAACCCCTACTTGGTTACTCTGCATCAGTGCTTGTGTAGCCACACGTCACCAGGAGGACCCAGAGGCGGAGCTGGGATATGGCACTGAAGTAGGTATGGTTGACGGTGGGGCTTCTCAAGAATGAAAGTTGCCTTACCTGGAAATCCGGACTTGGCAGGTAGAAGAGTGAATCATGTCTTTTTTTTATACTGGTGAGATTATAAATCCATTTTGCAATAGAGGCACTGGAACTCATCGTAATTGAGACCGATTTGGCCTGTAAACAGGAACAGCTTCTAATTCATGCTACTTGACCATTACCTTTCCTGGCCTAATTTCAAACTCGCTGTAACCCTAAAATACAAAAATCTTGGGCAAGCTGTTACTTACACTCTGCATTGCACAAGGTAAGTCTAGGGTCAAATACTGAAGAAGGGGTGTGGGACCCGTTTTCCCTACAAAGCCATGAAGAGAATGCTCTTCATCCTTTACATTAGTTACCCCTTTACTCAGTTCCTTTAACTTTAGGCAGTTATGTAAAGAAAGCTATATAAAATTCAAATAACTGGCTGATACAAGGCTTAGCGGTACTGCTTATCACTGTCACATGGGGAGACTTGGTCAGATTCATGATTCAGTAGAATCATGAATGAACCATACTGTAGAGTTACCTGGATGCCAGACTGCTAAAAGCGATACAATTGAGTTGCTGTTGTTAGCTTAATATATTTAGTTTTCCTAATATTTTTGGACTTTTTCCTCTCATCCTTTGACACCAAGTTACGATGAAATGTCTTCCAGTAAGCAGAAGGCTTTTTAAATTTTTTTTACAGGCCTTTTTTGATAAAGATTATATCACAAAGCATCCTGGAGACGCAGAGAAGATCACACAGCTCAAAGAACTCATGCAGGAGCAGGTACTGTTTCTCAGATGCAAAACAACATTGCTACAGTGTCTGGATTCACCAGCAGTCAGTCTAAACATATCAGATCCAACTGATCATTCAGAAGCAAAGAATTGTGGTACAGGAGTTTAAAGCACATTTAAACTAAAAGGATGGGGGAGATGGCCAAGGAGTTTATAAACAAGCCATTAACCTTATGGAATGTGAGGTGTGAAGCTCAGCTAAAAGTACATGAATTTTGTTGCTTCCTTTTATTATTATGGTTGTTTTGTTGTTTCCAATTATTATTATTCCATTATTATCCAATGAACATCTTGCCATGTTTCGAGCCTGCCATTCATTTCTGGCATTTTGAATTGTCTTCCCAGTAAATTTCAAAGATAACCAGAGTCAGGACAGGCTAGGTCAGGCTGGAGATTAAACTGGCAGAGGACAACTTAACACCTATTTATACTATCTGCAGTTTTATTTTTAATTGTGCTGCGGGAGGTGCTGGCTCCGCCCAGGCTTAGTCAGCAGCCCACCCACCAGCTGTCAGCCCCCAACGTGAGGAGGTGGCTTTGCCCTGCATCAAAAAAGCCCCCTTGACAGGACAAGGGGCAATGGTTTTAAGTTGGAAGAGATTTAGATTAGATCTCAGGAAGAAATTCTTTCCTGTGAGGGTGGTGAGACACTGGAACA
>JAOXJM010000003.1:19070364-19091283 GCA_026413425.1 Tringa solitaria
TAGATGATCTTTAAGGTCCCTTCCAACTCTAACCATTCTATGATTCTATGATTTTTCCTTAGCATCTCCATGAAACACCTTGGTAGATAAAGCTGGATGCTTTGAGAGTGGAATCAGAAAATCGCACCCCTCTTAACTGAAACTTTGGGAAGATCTACCTCATTAAACAATGTGTCCAAGTCTGAATAGAGCTATTAGGCCTCTTTCTTCAACAAACCACTTAACTGTATTTCAGATTTCCCATCTGTAAAATAAAGATAATGCTTATCTCCCTTCAATCCTCAAGAGAACGTTTGAAGATTAATTAGTCATTGTTTGTACAGACTTTGGATCATGTAGGGAATTATATACATTTTAAGCCTATCATTACTATTTTCTTTCATCTGAGAGCTTATATAATCTCATTCAATCACTAATATTATATGTTTGACCTTTGAAAAAGTGACCTTTAGAAATAAATAATGAGCAGCAGAAAGAATGACTGTGCATGTCACGCTGCCACTGCTCAGCTCAATTAACAGAACCTCCTCCTAGAAATCTCTGTTGGCAACTTTGACCCCTTCTCTGACACTGGGTGGAAGGACTTTTCTTTGTCACTATGAATTATCCGTGTGAGAACATAATGCTGTTCACTCCGGAGAGAGAATCAATCTGGTCATTTTTTACAGTTATCTCTTAACAAAAGTAATCCAACATGACATAAATGTACTTGTCTCACACTGAAAGTACTTGTTGAAGTGATAGGAACTTGCCAGGTCTCCCAGACTTGCTTCATTATCAGCAGTCTGAGAAATGAACAGTGGCATATTTTACAGTGCTTTTCTTGCACATCGATGGAACTGCGGGACAGGCTTCTATCCTGTCTCTTAGACACAATTTATTTAGGTTTGTGATGTTACGTTTTCTTTTTAACAGGTACATGTCTTAGGGGTGGGTCTGGCAGTCCATGAGAAATTTGTACACCCAGAAATGCGTCCTCTGCATAAGAAACTGATAGACCAGTTCCAGATGATGCGATCCAGTCTGTACCATGTAAGCTGATTAGTCGGTTTTTCCCATTTTGAATCATTCAGAGGTTATGACTGAACTTCTGCCAGTTGCAGTAAGGTTCGCCAAAGAACTGGGCTGATACAGCACGACTGAACCTACTGGATTGCCAAATCATCAAAAGAATTCTTGGATTTCTGTGCAAGAAGGAAGTCATTTAAACTAAAATTTTTAATATTTGAATGTTCTTTGTTGTATCACGAAACAATTGTAAAGCTTAATTTTTAGTTATTGTCTTACATAGCAGAAAATTATATAAAACAGAGGAAGAAAGATTAACAGAAAGTGTTAGATGTTGAGCTCTTTGGAAGAACTGCTATAATCTGGAATAGTGTGGCATGGATTAGGCCCCCCAGAAGTGTTTTTACATAGACAGCATCAGAAATTGCTGTTGGTTACTTTAGGCATCCAGCTCTGGTGATCAGGACATGCACTATTATGGGTCTATAGTTTCTACATAGTCAATGGAACTGCTGCCAGAGCATGGGTCACACCACCCAGTATATACCAGGGGTACAAGTATCATCCTCTACCATCCGTGTGTGCTCTGCCGCACATCAGAAGTGTATAGTGACAACTATACAGCTTTGCCAGGCAGGTCTCAGAAATTTGTAGTCCATTCTCCTCTTCCTGGTATAGTAAAATCTTTATGGATACCAAGACGCTACCTTGAACATGATCACAACCAAACTGAAGGACATATTCTATAATGTAAAATAATTACTTGAAATATGGGTGTTATCACTTTACTTTCCAACTAGAGTCTAGATTTTCTAAGGCAGCTTCTAACTTGAAGGCTTTTTCCCTCCATTCTTAGGAGTGAGCACTAGGCAAGGACGGCCAGAAATAACAGCACCAGAATTTTAAAATATGGCCTTTGTCTTTCAAAGCAGATGAGATCCGCACAGGTCACAGGTGCTGGTTTGATTCACTACCTTTCTTGAGAGTAAGGACAAGATCTGTATTTTTGAGTCCACATTTCTTTCTTTTGAAAAATGTAGGTGGCTGCAATTTGGGCTACACTATGCCTCTCTTTCCTCCCAAATTCCTGAAATAGTGGCTAGAAAGTATCATTGGAAATAAACAGAAAATAGGGTTGTAAAGGATTGAAGCTCTTTATGCTGTGGAAACACAGGATAGCTGAGGATAACTGTAGAGAACGTGGAAACAGATCAGGATTTTCCTGAGAAGAAAACTTGAAGAAAAAATTTCCGTGACCAACTTAGCTAAAGTATGTTTCCTTTGCAGGAGTTACCTGGTTTGGACAAGCTGAGTCCAGCCTGTTCTGGCACCAGTACACCGCGCAGCAATGTTCTGGTTTCGCATGGACCCATGAGCCCAGAGAGCATAAAGCTGGTGCATCGACACAGGTACCCTGGGTTTCCCCACTGAAATCTCTAGGATGTCTGCACACTGTTGCGTTACGATTCAAGGATCTAAGAAGCAGTTAACAGTACTGCAGGAGGAGTTTGGGCAGAAGTGCCTTTCGTCTTCATTCAGTGCTAGTTATTCAAGTTTGATTGAGGATTGGAATCAAAAAGTTGAGAAATCGCATTTGCGGCAAATGCTAAGCACCTCCAGGGGTTACTCCATCACGTTACTGGCTGTAGAGACGGAAACACCCGTCTGCCACTCGGATCTCCAGATCCAGTCTAGTGGGAGGTTCCAACTTCTCCTACTTCTGTTATGCAAACAGCAAATAAATGGATTCTTAAAGGAAAATTTTATCGCTTGTTTTATGACTCAACCCAGCATGTACCATTTTTAGGATCAAAATCATTTAGGATCACATCATTGTTTTTTATAATTCTGATCAAATCAGAACCCAAATATAAGAAAAGCTGCCAAGATGTTTTGATCAGAATACCAAAAAATGGCTGAGACCTCCCAGAAACATCTGAAAACGCAGATGTTTATTCAAACTGAATACCCATCTATAAAAACTGAGATAATTATTGAGGATAAAAATTGGGAAAAACTTTCAGGGCAAAATAGTGTTTTTGTATCCAGCCAAAATTGCTTATTTGAAAATGTACACATCCATGTCAGTATGAGAAGAGTGACAGGAATGGCACTGAAGTTATGAAATTTTAATTGTTCTTTTGTGCTTCTTTCTGTTGGTGGGTCCACACAGCTCAGCTGCTCTTAAAGCCTGGCATGAAAAGCTGTGGAAACTTGGTCTTGGGTGCATGAACGCAGGATGGTGAAATTCTTTTTACAATTAAAATTGAGTAGCTCTTCTATACTACAGTGGCTGCAGTTGGTGTCTGAGTGATCAAATTTTTTTCCTCAAAATTCCTCACTTTGTAAAGCCTTTTTTAGTTTGTAGGGCAAAGTAGGGAGATTCTACAGTATACAAATACATATTTGTGTATGTGATTCGGAGTGACAAAGAAAAAATGAATGTAACGAGTGAGATGGGGGTGCAGCCTGCGCACCAGCTGGGCTGTATCAATTTCCTGTCAGCTACAAAGTTGCCTTCAACTGTGATGCTGAGGCCCAGGAGTGAGGAAAACTCTATTTTGGCCTGTGTGTCTTGTCCTCGGCTTCCTTTGGAATGTTGTTTTAAGCTGCTCCCACTCTTCATACTTTAGCATTAAATATGAGAGTGGTTTCAGAATGTTTTGTTATAAACAAACCCAACATGCACCCATGGCCATGACAGGATGTTAACATGGCTTTGGATTCTGAAATTCTACATCCTACCTATTTTGCTATCTTACACGTGTAACCTCTTAACATGGCTTTGGATCCTGAAATTCTACATCCTACCTATTTTGCTGTCTTACACGTAACCTCATTGGCGCTTTTTTCATATTTAATCACATTTATGGATTTGTTTAGCCTTATTCAGCATGATTTTTCAAAAGTGTTTGACATCTAGAGGTGACCTAAAGCAGTAAGTAACTGCAGGTACTGATTAACTTGGTAAAAATCAGGCTTCACAAATCAAAACACGGGTTCAAAAAATAACGATGCCCTTGTTCTGTCTCCGTTTTTCTTCCAGCCCACTGAACTTGCTTGGTTCAGTCCGACACTCATCCTCCTCGCTGTCGTCCCACACCTCCAGCGAGACGGGAAACCTGGTCATCCTGACGGACAGCTCTGTGGGGGAGACGGCTGAGGACATGTACCACATGCAGGTACAGCTCCAGCGCGGCCGGGGCGGCTGGCACAGACAGCGCCGAACCTGCCTGGGGGGGTGATGAGGAGTACACTTTGCTTGGATTGTCATGTGATATTCTTCTCAAAGGACTGGATATTTTGGAATCTACCATTGTTCAAGAAGGAGGACAGAGTAATTCAGCCAGGTTTACTTTGGGAAGAAATCTTCTGTATTTGTACAGGGAAAGTTGATACCATGGTCCAAGATCATACTAACGGCTCTAAAAAAGTGAGTTTAGTCGGCGTGTTGTTGATCTGACCTGTTCGACACACGCAGTTAGTATTGCTCTGGGTTTGTGGGCGGCAGGATGAGTCCCACAGCCCTGACAGCAGATTAAGCAGCCTGCAGTGAAGCTGTTTCCCTGCCCTGGGTAACCCCAGACAGGTAAATATCTAACGCACCGATCCGCTTAGTACTCTCTTGATGATTTCTCTGCCTCCTGCAGCTTGTGTACCCTAACTCCAGGTACCAAGGCTCAGTCACCAACGTCTCTGTTTTATCCCAGGCCAGCCCTTCCACCTCAAGCCTCAGCTCCACTCACTCGGCACCATCCCAGATGATTAACTCTGCCCCTTCCAGCGCTCGAGGTAAGAATGGATGGACCTGAACGAAGGGTTAACTGTCCCCTCAGGTGTCCCCTGAGCCTGGCAACGTGGTTGGATTATTGGTGAAAAACCACCTATGCTGAAACATACCACTAGTTTCTCTTTTGGAGCTGTAAATGCCTCTTCAAAGTTATTTCTTAAAAAATGTTTTTCATTCCTCACAAATGCGTTTAAGCATTTTTTTCAGCAGTATTTGGAATGTATCTCTAATACATGCTGGTTTCAGGCAGTTGAATTTCATAATGATTTCCATTGTTCCGCCACAAAATTGTGGCAGGCAATCTAGAGGAAAACAAGAATAGTCTTTGGTACAGTACTTAGAGACATCATGAAGACAAAGGCAAAAAAAAATGTATCATTTTACACATTTAATGCAATTACAGCACAAAAAAAAGAACTTGAGGCAGTTCAGCAGAAATGTATGTATACAAAAGCATATGTGTACAATGAATGTTGAAAGATAGGAATTTTGAGTTAAAGGAGGGGTTCCCTGCTGGGAAATTCTTGAAGAAAGGAAAAATGTAAAAGCAGACTCTAGGGGTACTCGTATGGCCTTTGCTGTTACAGTAGCCGGTCTTGCCATTGCTAATCATTTTATTCCCAAGCCACAGAGCTGGAGCAAAACCACTCCGTGCCATCTCCCAATTTTGGTCGCTTTTATTCAAGTTTTTTCTTTTCCCTCTCATTTTGGATTCTGAGTTGCAGGTTGACAAATTAATACACCTCTTTTCACAGGCATCTGAAGAAGGTACCCAGGATATAGTCAGAGATGGATGCTGATATTTAAATTCTGCTCCCTTTTCCCATACAGGGGAACTGTATGTCTCCTTATGGACAGAGAACACAGAGAACGGCCTTTTCTTTTTCTCTCAACCCCGCTTGGGGCTTTTTTTTTTTTTTTTTTTTGCTCAATCTTGCAGTAAAATCTTAATTGACTGGCTGTTGTTATGACACGGATGCATCAAAGTGTTCTAATTGAAGGATCAGATGGAGTAGGAAGGTGAGAAGTGGACATCTTCAAGTAAAGGCAAATAGTGTCACTAATTACCATGGAGTGGAAGGAAAATAATGATAATTCAAATAGTAAAGTAACAAGACAAAACTGGGATAACAGGAAAGGGAAGACAGAACAGTGCACAGGGCTGTTGTGTCAGGAAGATGTCCTTAAATGGATGTGCCTCAGCTGGCACATGAGGACTGAATCTTTTGGTGGGATTTGAGGAGTTTTGGTGCTCATAGTGTTTCAGGCTGTTTTCCACTTTAAAAATGCAGTGCTCGCAGTGACAGGCTGTGCCAGCCTTTCTGCGCCTGATGACTTCACAGCATCACCAACTTCCCTCTTTACAGTATTCTTTGCTGTTGCTTAGAAACCGCAGAGATGAATGATACAAAGGGTATGGAGCTGATGGACGAGCCAACAGCACCTCCCAGAGACGAGAACTAAGCAATGTAAATGACTGCAAATGAGGAAACAATAAGAGCAGTAATGATTTTGGAAAGTACTTCAATATATATATATTTATTTTATTCTTCACTCTTACTAACGTGTTTTGATAGCCTGGGATACAACATTTCTTCTCTGCTAGTTTTGTTTGCTGTTAAGTAAGGTGAGCACAGCATTTAGACATTTCCCACTGGGTCTATGGGATTTCACTTCTAGTAAAGCCCCAGATGCTCTCTGTGTTTCACTGTGCAAGTCACTGTTCTGGTCAGTACGACACCGCTGGCTGCAATGGAGTTGTTCCTAACGAGAAAAAAGCCCTTACACTTAAGTTCCACGGTGGTAATACAGCTTTGTTTTTCTCCTTGGTGATTTTTCCTTTTGTTTTGTTTTTATATTGGGTGAATTGGATGCTTGTATAAATGAGAGACCAGTATCACTGGCTGGAGCAAGGTACTTCACAAACATTACATGTGCAGCTCTGCCAATGCACCTCTATCCTTTTTTTTTTTTTCCTTTTTTTTGGTATTTATTTATATTCTTTTTAATTTAGTGCTGATGAAAGGTGCTGGATTGACAACACTGGAGGCTGAAGCCCTCTATTTATCCACAGAGCAGATACAGCATGGGCGGCAGCCGTGCAAGCTTCCCCACGCTGCCCCCACCCATGTGCCTCATCTCTGTCCTGGAGGGACCACCTCTAGAGGTGAGAGGATAGTTCAGTCACCATGACCCATCCAACCCCTGGCCTTTCTGCTGAGACTGCCACCAAAGCTATGATAGTCACGATACTGCCGTTAACCGCTTTTCAGATGGGAAGTATACAAAGGCCAACAACTCATTTCGGACAGGCCACCTAAATTTATCAACTTAGCATCTTTGCCACCTGTGGCTTTAACCTGAGCATGATTAGCTACGATTTCTAGGGCTTTGTCAGATGTTTAAATGCTTCTCTCATCGAGTCAAATGTTAATGTAGAGGTGAAAAACCACTATCTATCCCATTATCCAGATACTTAACACCTCCTCCTCTGTTTAACTGCAGAGTCCATGCTGGAGCTCAGCTACTAGCACTGTTCTGAGGAGATGGGTATCTTAATAATACAGATTAGTTCCATTTGTGACCAAAGGAAGCCATGGCCATTTGTATTAAGAATCCAACAGGAATTTAAATCTTCCTTCTAATTCTCCGCTTCCAAAAAATGGCCTTTTCATTAATGTTTAAAACAACAACACAAGCAAATTATTTGACTCGCCCAAAGAAAACCATAAAGCCATTAATCCAGCATTTTGTTCAAAGGAATAGTCATCAAGACAGTTGATTAATGATTTGATCATATCACTGAACAGCAGATTAAAGCAGCAAACTTTACACTAGTTATAATATATGCAAGTTAGAGCTAAAGTCTTAAATAGAATTGTAATCAGAATACAGTAAGAATTTTCTAATTCTATTGCTACCAATAAAGACATCACTAGTTACTCTATTTATTTTTTAGATTAACAAGTATGAACCTTTCCGTTTTCACCTGGCTTGACCCTTGTGTAGGTTCTTCCCCTATCAAGAAAGCAACACTGTTGTTGTATGAAGGATCAATAAGAAATTCAGAGTTTGTTTTGGCTTCATTTGAGGTGACTCAAGAGGCCTTGCTCTGACCTTACTGGAGTTTAACGTTAGGTAAACCCATGTTCGTTAAGCAGAAATTGTAACACGAAAGGCCTGGAAAGAGCTAAGAGTGGGCTTGGCTTTTTTCAGTAATTTCATTTAAAATATGTTTGGGACTCCTCCGATACACTCTGAAAGCAACTCCCACTTGACACTCAATGACTCACCCCTTAAGGCATCCCTGCCACTTCCTCAACACAGCCTTCTTTTTAAGGTGTACAAAGTGAGTCCTGGTGTCTTATTCAGAGCTTTGCCAGAATCCATGTACTTACATTAAAAACTTCCTTCTTAAAGCAAAACCAGTTACGATTTGGTGCAGGAGTGCACTTTCATAACAGTAATGAAAATGATGAATCAGGACAAAAGATGTATTGAGTTTGGAATTTAACTACATTAATTTTCAGTTTAATTCCTTAAATCTAGTACTTGTCACAAGCAGATTAAGATTTGCATAATTAAAAAATAAAAACTACCTCTGGCTTCAGCATAGGTTTTCCTTTCTCATTAATAGTACATACAGTGCTGCACACATCAAGTGTACCGAGCTACAAGCTAAAAGGAATAAGCCCTGATAGATGCTGCAGCATTTTTAATGGCCATTGGCTGCTCTGGAAGCATTTAAAAGCTTTATTTGACTTTTTTTTTTTTAAGTTTTGCCAATCCCTGAAAGGAGACATGGTGATTGTGCTCTCTCTATCTGTCCAAAGAAGCAGGCCTGATTATTAATAAAAGCTTCAGTTACAGCTGCTCCTCTTGCGGCCCACCATTCAGAGCTGTCACTACTTAATTTTGTTTGCAGACTGAATACCTGGCATTGTCTATTACAATCATTATAGCTATAGTTATTTACAAATTTAGGGTACCAACAGCAGAGCTGTTTTGTAAACTAGACTCTGCCACCATATTTAGGACATGTCACTCAATGCAGGTCTGTGGAAACTATAATCCCATAGAAACTGATGGCACATAGAGGTGGTTTGCATCTTGGATATCAAAGAACAAGGATGACAAGATAAATAAAAGGGAAAAGTTCACAGTGTGGGTTGTGCTGTGATGTAGTTCTGGGCACACCTAAAAGTTCAGCATCCTTACATCTGTCATGCAGAAACAGGACTATCTGTCATGTGTGAGTAAAAGAGACTCAGCATAAAGCGTTAACACTGTGTTTTCCGAGCTGATGTTGTACATAAGAGCAAATAATGTTGTCTAATTATGTTTCTGTTCTATGTCTGGGGAGAAAATGAGTTCGGAACTAGAATGCAGATACTCTGCGGCTGTTCATGTCGGGGTGGGGGCATAGATTAATTTGGGATCTGCCACCCCTGATGGAATTGTTGCAATTGTAGGACCTTATCCTGCATTCTGCTGGACACATTGTTCCTTCCACTGTGTGCTGAATATCAGTCCCCAAAACTGCATGTTTGCTTTTGCTGGGGTTAAAGCTGCACTAACCAGCACCAATGCCTTTGCTCATACGTTGAAGTGCTGTTCAGGTAATGTGTGTGGTTGTGGAAAGTTTGCAAAAGGGGGCATGTCTTCCCCAAAAGCCGGCATGGCTCTGTAATGCGCTGTGTGCTGCCATCTGTTCAGTGCGTGTCTGTGACGCAATGAAATAATCAGTGCAAATTAAAGCTCACTCCAGCAGCTTCAGAACATCAATTCCTGCCTAATACTGCGCATCCCAAGGGATGCGTGCATCAGTAGTATCCGACTTTAGGAAGTCACTAATGGGAATCCCTCTTCTGGCAAATCCGTTGTCAGCTGTTGCATATCAGAGGCATATTGTTATGTGGCACTCACCTTGAAGGATACGAGTCCCAAATAATTCCATACGCCAGGAAGCTGTTTACATGAAACACCCCAATATCTTACATGACAACACATAACTAATAGTTAAGTCAAGCATATTCCTACTATGTAACTCTAAATATTGGTAAACGTCCTGTTGTCATAAAGTGACTCAGTACACAACACGCTCAGTAGTTACATTACCCAGTGGTTTTATAAGCCAAGTGCCACCCACATTTGTAGAAAATTCTGTTTATTATTGGTTTTTGTTTTGCTTTAACAAAGAGGAAGCTAACCACGGTATCGCCAACTAAATGGCAACACCTCATTAACAGAGCTGAGGAGTGAAGTAACTTCCTGTAGCTTCCTTCTTTAACCGAATGGTGTATCTCAAGCTTTTATCCCTTTCTCCTACATTCAGTCCTAAAATGCATGACTTTACGGCATTTCTGTAACTCTGCAGTACTCTGTGGGGCGAGGGAGTTCTAGGCACTGTACAGCACAGCTGCAACTGATTCCACACAGATGCCCACTTTCTATTTTTTTTTTGTTTAAGAGTAAGCACTTTGCAACATACAGCAAGGGAAGGCATACATCTTACACACCTCACACGCTATGTCCTTAATTGTATATAAGAAGCCAGTTCTTACTTCATCCTCGTGCTATGCACCCAACAGTCAGCTGCTTAGTGGGCTCGGCACCGTGTTTTCTTGAGTCCTGTAAGCTCATCCATCTGACCAAATTGCAAAGAAGGACTAGATCCCTGGGCATGCGGAGACATGGCTGTTGTTTGTTCCGTGTACGTGATTACTCTCACTTGTTTACAGGCTCTCCCTCTCTACCAGATAAGTACCGCCACTCTCGGGAGATGATGATGTTGCTGCCAACCCATCGGGACCGACCCAGCAGCGCCATGTATCCCGCAGCTATCATGGAAAACGGACAGGTAGCAGATCTATTTCATTTTACATCAGTTCAAGCACTTGAAATTGTGACTTTGTTTTTACTATTTTTGACCACTTTAACGCTTCCCTTTTTTTTTGAAAGCACAACTTGGGATCATTTTCAGGGGCAATGCAGAACTTTTCATATTAATCTCCCCCTAGAGCCACCCTCTTAGGTAGTCAAGTGATACAAATTGTAATGACTGTTAAAACTGCTAAAATGGACTCTTCTTACATCCCAACTTTACTCTGTGAGCCCTGCTCCACTGCAAGCAGACAGACCATTGCATTTATTCATTTTTCTAGAACCATGGCCATCCTGCAGTCCAGCCTCGAAGTTGATTCTAAATAGCTTTCCAGTGATCTCCAGAGGTATCAAAAACCACGAGAGGCTGAAATAATATACTGATACGGGGTCTCCAAACAATCTGTGCCTGGATCTACTACTTTCTCTGGACAAATTGAAAAATTCAGGGTGTGCCTAGATGTAAGCATTATAATGCTTACGTGGCCCTGGCAAGCACTTTTGAAGGGAATCTCCTGATCGTGCCCACTTAATTGCACGTCAGTTCCCACCAGAGAACTGTCTCACAGCATTCAAACTCAATTCTTTCAAATGAAACCAAAGCAAAAGGTAAGCTCCAGAAGGGCAGGTGATTCATTCAAGTTGATAATGGGCACAAGACCAGGCTAGAGCTAGTTTGACTAACTGCTCCAGAGAACACAAGCAGCATGAATGGTGGGCCCTCAGCACTGTTACACTCTAGAAATCCACGTGTATTGCACTGCAGGACTTGCTAATGTAGACACAGCCTAAGGCTCCCATGATTTTTTTTAGTTAAAATATGCTCTTTGCTTAAAAAAAGCAAAGAGAAAGCCCCAGGGTTCCGTACCACCTGTTCTCTAAAGTATTTTTTCACCCTACTTCTCTGTGCTAACTTTTCTTCTCCCTCAGCCTCCAAATTTCCAACGCGCCTTTATCCAGCAAATGATTGGACCGTGCAAACCTTGCAGCGATCCCAACCTCTCTGTGGCTGAGAAAGGTACTCTCTTCCCTGGTTAGCGTGCACGCTTTCTAAAATGCTCTTACTCAGTCATGCTACAGCAAGTAACGAATGGGCTTCCACATTTCCTGGCAGAGTGCATTCTCTCACATTTTTTTAATTAACAGTTTAATTAACTGGGCCTTCTGCCAACCTATAGTCATTTCAGATCATTCACAGAAGGGTGGAGTTGCATAAACCTCTTTATTTCAGAAAGCCTTCTGAGTGTAGCGTTTTGTTACTGAAAGAAATCCTGTAGCCTTTATCAAGCAAGACTTCCAAAGCAGAAAATGAGAAGTTCAAAATTTGGACTATTTTTAAATGAGATATACTGCGCTTTTTAATATGCATTTATTGTTCAAAATACTAATATTTTGAACATAATCCCTCTCTATTTATTTAACTTTAGCATTAGTTATGTATGCTTTCTTTAACTCACTGCTTTGAAAAAGAGAGAGGCAGAACCCCTGCAGAAAAACCATGAAAGAAGAGGAGGAGTTTGTTTGGTGTAACAGAAAAGGAGGAGCTCGTGAAAGGGGTGCAATGGACGAAGCGATGGGCTCACAAAAATGATCTGGAAGGCAGCATTCTGAAAAAGCAGAAGCGGGCAAAATTCATGAGTCAAAATCTAAGACAAGGAGGCTGCCTAAGCAAGCAACAGTCGTGTATGGCTGGGAAAAATGGTATCTTAAAAGATTTTTAAGGCCAGGAAAGACTGATGGAACTCTCCAGTCTGATCTACACAGTGCATTCCATTAGACTTGGATCAATATTTTTGTATCAGGAGCTGTGCTTGAACTACATTGTATCTTTTTGCAAAAAAAAAAAAAAAAAACCAAATTTTATTTTAGAATTTCTAATAACTCAGAATACTCTATGTCAACAATGTGACAGCCTTACAGAGCAGTCCTGACTGAAACCAAAAGCCAACGTACAGTTCTGAACAAATGGCAAAATGGTGACTTGATGACAGTAATGAACGATGACACCAGAGAGTTAAGACTAGGGGGTGAGGGATTAAGAGCTCCATCTTAGCCTGTTAGTTTGCACTGAACGTATCACAGAGGTGGTGAGATCTTTATACCGGCCAGGAGAAAGATCTAGGAAAGGAAGGGAGATAAATATTTATTACCTGTCTAGGAAAAATACTTGAATTTGTATTTCTGGGTGATATTATGCAAGGGTGTGGTGTATACAGCACAAAGAGAAAGGGATCAAAGACAAAATCCTCTCCAGAGGCCCAAGGGAGCCATGAAAGACACAGATGATGTTCAGTAATTGTTCTTAAGGGGTGGTGTGATGGAAATCCCCGCCCTTCAGCCAGGTTGGTAACATAAACCCAGTTACAGGTGGTTTTTTGCAGCCCTTGAACCCTCATCATTCTTTAAGTCAGGAAGCCATCTGCCTTGGGTTTTAACAGTCATGCCCTGTGAGTTTACCCACCCCCCTCCTCGCCATGTCAGAAGCTCTGCTCAGTAATTCTCACTGACAGCAGGGTGACATCAGTTGCCCAGAGCAGAATGGTTCAAGTGCAGCTTCCCTGCTAATTAAACTTGGCCACCGAGCCACTGAACACTGTTCTGGAGAGAGAGATGGTCTAGGACAGAGCACTGAGACTTCCCTGATAGGTTCCTCCCTGAAGCATTCTGGATAAAACACTGGGTTTAACAGGCAGCAGCCACTCTCAAAAATCATCTGACCTCAAGGATGGTTTCCAGCACTCCTTAACACTCAAAAGGCAGTGAATGAGGGAACAATGAGAAAGTATCGATAGATTATGCACTGGGATACCATGTTCTTTTCTTCACATTCTTCTATTACATCTTGGGTGTTTAAAGAAAATTAAACCCCCCACAATCAGACCAAGCCAATTAGGTTTCATTCTGTCCTTTTCACTTGATGCTGGTAGGCTGCAGCACAGACTACCGTGGCTGGGATTGTTACGCATCTTCTCTCTCTGTTTTAGCCTTTTGACACCAACTGCAATAGTGCAAAGAGGAGAACTCCGGGCTGTGTACAGCATGAGCGGGGTGTTCAGAAAATTCCTCTGAAGCCACATTACCTGTGTTGAGATGTTATCCCTTGGTTTGAACTTGTTCTTTGTCAAGATTCTTCCTACCTTCTTTGTATGTCTTTCTCAGCGTGAGGGTGTCTCTTTGAAAACAACATTTACTGTTATATTTTTATGGGGTTTGTTCCTTCTTATGAAGCTGTTGCTTTGTGATCTTTTTTACTTTAGAGAATTCTAGCTCTTGGGAGCCTGTGTTCATGCTCAATCATGAACTAAAGAGAAAAAAAAAATTTAGAAATTTTCAAAGTAATTTTGGAGAAGAAACACACCAAAGATGTCTGCAGGCATTTTAATTAAGAAGAAATCCTCTTCAGATGTCAAACTCCACGATTATTTCTCCAAGCTTCCATTTTCCAAACTGAAGATGGAAAAAGCTATATTTATCACAGTTTTCTTCGGCAGGCTCACTGAATTACTCTGTTTTCCTTTTTTCTTTTCTTCGCTAATCTGAAGAAATGCTTATTTGTTTTAAATAAACACACACTTACTGCAAGTCTTGCAGTGTGTTTGGAAGAAAGGAAGGTGCATTTTAATAGTGCTTAAGGTTGACGGAATTCTCAAAAGTTGTTCTTGAAAATGTTCTTGTTAGAAAGAAGCAGCTTTTATTTCTATGAATAACTAAAGTCATGAAGATCGTACTCTCTCTCTCCTTCCTGATCAACGAAGTCATTAGGTGACTTTAACATAAGGAGTCTGAACTGCTGTCCTTAAATATTTTGTCATCAAAACTTTTTATCAACTCTGTAGCTTAGTAAATTGAGGCTTTAAAGTTGTGATTTCTTTTGGAACAGATTCAGGTGTGATTTCTCTCATGTCCTTTACTTGGTCTCAGCCACTGTAGTGTAGCAACAGGCCTTTCTGTCTTTCATGAGGGTTCTGCCACACGTTCCCTTCTGCTCCGTCATCATTTACCATCATGCAGAACTGCTCACAACTGAGATCTAGCCTTTCCATCAGAGAGGTTTCTTTTTACTTACTGGTTTGCAAAAACCATCCCAGCAGAGTTGTACTGCTCTTCAGATTCGCTAGAAACGAGCCAAGGGGGTCATGCAGGGGAGATGGACAGACTAACACTGTGATCACCTAACTCTCGCTTCCTTAACAAAGCAGCCTATAAACTTAACACCCTGTAGAGTAGACGCTGTCTTTGTGCACCTTCAACCCTACATTCACTGAGTCCCTAGAATCTCTCTCTTCATTACTCAAGAGGACGCTGGAAAGCCAGTCCTTCTGGCTCCACAAAAGCCCTGTTACGTTACCCAAGTTAAATCTGTTTCAATCCTTCAGCTGTGCCAGCAGCGCCCAGTAGCTGGAGCCTAGACAGCGGAACCAGAGAGGCCCTGCCATTCCTGTCTGCCCACGTTGGGAGCATCTTGGCCCCACCAGTGCCTCCCCGAAGCCTGCCCCATGGTAAGGAAATGCCCAGTAGGCCGGCTGCGTAATGCCTGCAGTCACGCACAGGTAAATCTAGACCATCTGAAAGCTGACCTTAGCCTTTTTTTTCCTCCCTCTGAAAACAATCAGAAGCAAAAACCCAGAGTCTTTCCTGGTCTGCTAGGTTAGCACTGGACAAAGTTTGCGATTTTTTGTTTTTTCAAAATCTTCAAATTTTTTTTTGCAGTCCTTATAATAAGATGGACTTGCGTGTATTTTTGGGACTAGAAATAAGTGCGTGAGTGTTGAAACTTGCCCTGGCTTCTTGCCAATGACCATCTTCAGCAGTAATTTAAGGTTACAAAGCTATTAAATGAAACTTCAAATGTGTACGAGCCTGCTGCCTTGCCATGAAATCCTTGATAACAGGGGTGGGTGGAAATCTTATCACTGCACTTAACTTCTCGCTAGCCTTTTGTGATATGACAGATGCACTCCAGGGTATCTAGCAGAAAGGAAGCCCTAGACTGGAGTGGAGTTATCAGCATTTGGAGCTGTTCCTGGAGTTGAAGAGTCTAAAACCCCCACTCCTTCGCTGCAGCAAGGCAGCACAAATCTGCCTTTCTGATCCTTGTCTCGTTCCAGGACACTACTCACTGCACTTCGATGCCTTCCATCACCAGCTCAGTGACGCTCCTCCAGCACTGCCTGCACGAACATTGCGCAAGGTAAAAAGGGAGCAGCAGGAGAGCAGAGAGGGATGTAGAAGGAAAATAGGCTCCTGAAGGGGACACACCCCCTCCGCTCCCACCAGGCAGTTTTTGAATACAGAAACGCTATTTTTAACATGCTGGTAACTTACACTTGAGAAAACTTACTGAAAGCTCATAACCTATTCCAGAGTTGAATTGTCTAGAAATAACTTACACATGTTATAGGCCTTTCCACTTTCCTTCTTTGCATCATATGCTGTGATTTCAGGCACCCTGATTATCCCCCTCAATTACTGTTTTGTTAAGTGCACTTGTCTGCCGACAAGAGGCACATCCATACAGGTAGGGGAATTCAGACATAAACCAGTAATTGTTGACATTTTGAACACAAATGGAACTGCACCATCATTAACTTCACTGTCAAAAGCTGAAAGGTGGAACAATACACAAGATGCAGTGTTGCCTCCTTTGTCAATTTTAACCTGGTTTTGTTTTTCTCCAAACAGTCCCCTCTTCATCCTATCCCTGCATCGCCGACCAGTCCACAGTCTGGTCTAGATGGAAGTAACTCCACTTTATCCGGCAGTGCCAGCAGCGGTGTCTCCTCTTTGAGCGAGAGCAATTTTGGACATTCTTCTGAACCACCTCCTCGCACAGACACCATGGATTCTGTCCCCAGCCAAGCCTGGAACACTGATGAAGACCTAGAGACACCCTACCTCCCTGTCAGGTACAGTCTCTCTGAGCCTGATGTCCTAGAGTCGCTCAAATCCCAGCCATGCCGAAGCCACTCTGCTCCATCTGGAGTCATTCCTCAGGACACCATGGACCCTCCTGCTCTACCCCCCAAACCTTACCACTCCCGGCTGCCAAACATGGAGAACGAGGAGGGGATGATAATTGAAGATGATGACAAACACCGTCCATCGCATCGTAAAGTGTCCCAACCAGTGAGTGGTGGCAAAGAAGAGCAGGCCAGGGTAGCGTGGGAGCACGGCATCAGCGAGCAGTAGGGACAATTCCTGGTAAGCAGCTTGCATCGTCCTTCCAGGTCTGACTGCAATGGAGAGAGATAAGGACTCGGAGAACAGCAAACCGATTTTCTACTGCCGTAAGTTTATGTCTGGAGCCCACAAAGGCAATTGGGCCAGCATGAGAGGTTGCTGCTTTCCTTTTTAATTTCTTTTTACACCTTTCCGTTATGTTTTTTAACTTTCTGTGCAGTGGACAGTTTATTCCTTCTGCAGTTTCTTAACCACATCATATGGCACACGAGCCATAGAGACTTGCAGAAGCTGAAAAATACAATTTTAAGCGGAGGGGGAAAAAGGGAGGAATGTGGCAAGTTGATTTTGAAACTGTTTTCCTCCCAGTTCTGAGACGCACATGAGTAGAAGCAGTTGCACTAGGGACATATTTCTTTGCTGTACAGAAGTGAAAGCTCATTGCTGAAATCAGGGATTCTATGAACTGTCAGGCTGGAAGGTGCATGAGCTGCAGGCAGTGGAAAGATGGCAATTCTAAGAAGAATTTGGCTCTTTTGAGAGCAGGATTGTACATATCTGTGCAGTGATCTCCCTGCATTGGTTCATAGGTGCTGAGGCAATCTAACCAGTGCTGATGCACTGATTTCCAAGATATCATTTCCAACAAACTCTGCCTCCTTTGTTTTTTACGTACTGTTTGATTTCTTAAATTTTGCTTTCACTGGCTAAACCAACCTGCTTTCTCATTGGAATCATACGCTATTCATCTGTGCTACGGGATGAGAGGAGGTTAGTAGCCATTGGAGCTGCAACCTAATTGTAGGCCTTTCCCATGCCCAACTTTGGGCAGGCTGTTGACACCAGCATTTCTATTCCAGTTTAAAACGAAAAGAAAGAGGAAAAAAAAAAACACACAACCAACCAACCAAATTGAGTTTCTCATGCCACAGCTGGTTGATGACCCAGCCAGTAAAGAAAAGGTGGCTTAAATGCATCATATCCAATAATGAATAATCCTTGCCTCAGGGCTGAACATCACAATTCTCTCACCAACTTTCATTACCCAAGAGCTGAGATTCATTCCCCATTAACATAATGTCCTCAGTCCCTCCTAAAAACTCACTGCAGCTGGTGTGCAGAAAGAATCTCCATCTCTCACAGTAGACAGCAAACACAAAGATTCAAGAAATGCCCAGTATCTAGTGTACACCCTAGAGTCAGGGATCTTAAAGGCAACCTGTAAAGAAGAAATGTTTGATTCCTCTTTTGCTTCTTCCCCTGCCTTTTTTTTTATTGACCAGCTCCAGAAAGAGCTGAAGAATGTTTAAAACAAAACAAAAAACAAAACAACCCCCCCCACACTAAACCCAAGAAACAGAACTGTGCAGAGGTGAAGGGAGTACAAGTTTGTGAACACAAAACAAGCCTTTTAATCAGTATTTGCTTAGTTCAGTACAACATAAACCATGCAGAAATTCTGTTGGTAAGAGCTGAGATATGGTCTTCGAAAAGAACAATAAGAAATCTTTTATTCCTATTTTCAGTATGTTTCATGAAACTTTCAATCAAGAAAGTATCAAATATTTAGTGTTTTTACATAAACAAGCAATGTTCCATCCCCCTAGCATGCCCCTCGCATGTTTTACCCTGCCTTAGAACTCTTCCCACCCACCAATTGCAAAGCACACTCCAGAGGATGGGCACAGGCCACCCTCTTCCTTACCACTGAAAAATCTGAAGCACATTCAAAGAAGAGACTTACCTCCACCATAGAAATTAGCGTCAGAAACAGGAATAGCACTCAACTTTCATATTCAGTTCTCGCCCCAACCACTCCATTTCTCAAGCTACAAACAGTGTAAAGAAGCAAAAAAGGATATTACAAATCTTTTACAGGTCACCTTTAGCACTACCTCTAAATACAGTGACTGGGCAGAGTACATTGCTTCTGAATTCTCCTAAAGATGGTCTATCTGGACTCAGCGGTTGTATGAAGGGGATTTTTAAGAGGATTTTTTAAATTTTCTTTCTCAAGCTCTAGCCCATGCAAAACTACTAAGTTATGTATTTGTTTCTTAAATGGCCTACTTGGCTGGAACAAAGTCTCTCTTGCTTCCTCTATTTTGTTACTAACACAGGCTGCTTGGAATCATTATACCCTTCACAGTTAAGACAATGATAATAAAACCTGGCCTATAGCGGACATTTTGTCTCTAGCAGGAAGGAGAGTTTTCCAATACTAGGACAGTCCTAAACATTAATGAACCAAGATGGATCTCTGGTATGGAATGCATGTATGAAAACTCAAAATTATGTTTTCGATAAAGCTAAGTCAAAGTAATTCCTTAAAAATGAGTGAAATATTTTCAATAGGCTATTCTCCAATCTGACTGAGATTCTTGAAGTTTTTAAGAGAACTAAGTATTCAATTCCATCTCCCCTGCCTTTTTTATTTTTTGGCAGGAAGATTAGAAGTAGTAAATGTAGTGACTTCCTTATTGCAAAAAAACCAGCAGGTCTTGCAAATAAAAAAACTTTGCAAAAACAAGAATGCAACTAACATGGGACTAAGTCCCAGTCAGCTGGAAAAGCTGCCCACTGGAGCTCTAATCAGTCCCTCAAAACATCATCCTGCTCTGATTAGAGACATTGTACAACAGCAGCGAGTCCATCTGGGGAGTCTGACGTTACTATGTACTTGTAACGGTTTGAAAATCAATCAGATGATGTATACAATTACCCAGTTTATGGCAGGTCCACGCAGAGAAGGATGGAATAAATTGCTGAATTTACCAAATTTAAGCCTCTCTGGAGTTAAATTTCTGTTACTGTTCTGATATCTACCAAGTATTCTGTCTCCCTTTTCAGTGCTTGCCTTAAAGGGGGCAGAAGATAGAAAGACTATTGTTAAGATTCAGATTTTGTGCATGTTGGAACTAATACTTCTCTGTAGGGTGGGGTGTCTTACAGCATAGTACAACTCCAGCGTCAAGCTCAGTCCTGGAGTAGGTGGAAGCAACAGCAGCTGTTGCCCTGGCCCAGCAGGATTTGAAGATTCCTTGTACAAACCCCAGCAACAGGATGTTTTGTCCAGGACCTTGTCATTCTGTACTTAACTCTAATTCAAACTTAATATGTACTTGCCTTCATTGGGTTTTCTTTGCGTAACAAAATAGCATGTGCATTCCTGAGAAAATTGGTGGAATTCTGTGACAAATCTCTCCATCATCAGTGTACCTGCTGGCCCCATCTGAAACAAAATTGAGAAGGAACTACAGTAGTAGAAGAAAAGCAATTAAAACAATTTCTCTAAATCCTACAAATTTCTTTTTTCCAATGGTTGGGTTTCAGTGGTTTTATTGCTGTGTGCAAGACTAAAATTCTTTTCCCCTGTTTGCTTTTTAGCTTACTTACCCTTTTTTAGGTAAGGGATATTGCATATCCCTTCTGTGGGAGAATCAGCCAAAACTGGGGAGGCTGGAGAGAGCAAGAGCCTTTGGGAAACAAATTATGTGATATTTAAAATTTCTTCTGATCATGCTTCTTTGTAAATACCCCCATTTGAATGCTGTGTATTTGTACAGGAAATTGAGCAAAAAATGTATAGATTGTGATGTCTGACTGGTATTCTGCCCTGTAAATGTGTTTTTAACCTCTGGCATTCTGTGCTTATTTAAAAAAGGCAAAAACCTCTAACCACTTCTCTTTTGTGTATTCATGTTTAAAATAAAATGAAAACAGCTATCTTATCTATAATGGAAATCAAATTTAAAAGGAAAAAAATAATTTGTACAAGTGTCCTAAAGGTACTTCATTGTATATATTGTGATAGCATGTTTCCAGAACCAACAAATAAGTGGTGTGAATTTTAGATGTAAATATCTGCCGTTTGTTTTGGGTTTCTTTCCCTTACCCATTCACTCGACTGCTGTGATGTGGAATTAAAGATTAATACCTGACATTAAAACAGTACAGCTGTATCTTCATTCTATCCAGACAGGCTGCTCCAAATGTTCACAAGGTTTGTAGAAACAGCCATCACTTCCTGCTTTTTTGTGAGTGAGGAAAATGCGGGG
>JAOXJM010000003.1:19091383-19102157 GCA_026413425.1 Tringa solitaria
GGGGCAACCAAAAGGGCCTTGTGGCTATTATGTGACCTGATGTGCGGTGAGGGAACAGCATCCATGTTGTTCTCTTGGCTGAAGTACAATATTTTATTTAATATCAGCTACTTGGAGCAAGCATCAGACATACCAACCAGCTAGTCGCGTCAGTCAGACTGTTGTATGCATCGTATCAATCTATCAGAGATACCTGCTTCTCTGTCCCAGCTTTAATTACACAGTTTTGAGCCAATACTTTCAAAGACCAATGGAACCGGTGATTAGTTCCTCCAATACACACCTCACTGCGCAGATGGCTATTGGATGAGTGATGGCTTATTTCACTTTTTCTATTGCAATAGCAACACATTTTGGCAGTGATTTAATTTCTCAATTTTAAGTATTTAAATACCAATAATTTTAAAAGAACAGGTGTGAAAGAATAGTAATTATGACATGTAGGAACACAGGATTTGGTAATTAAGAGCTACAGTGACTTCTACATGCAAGTAATCTCAAAAGATGTGTATTTTTTTTCCATTACCACTAACGAACCAGGTCAAGATGGAGCAGACAGAAAAAGTAACCCATTTGTCCTGACAAACCACCAAAAACTATGAAACTTGTCCCAAAAGATGTTTAGCAGTAAAATATAATAATAAGCTGGCCTTGGGGTGTACAGAAACTGCCAAACCACTCTTTTCATTAAGTATGAAATACTTAATACACACAAATACTGAGAAGAGATACACTGTAACAAGGTACTTCAAAGCACATCTAAAATATCAAAGTGTGGCTTAGCTAAAGTGCTCACCTGACACCTTAAAAACTGTATAAATCACACCCTGTGAGACTATTCCTAGTCCAACTTAACAGATCTTAATTAAGCAAATAGGTTTTTATTCACCTAAGAAGCATTTATTAGCCAAGCATAGGAAATAAAGTGTATTAGACACAACAAAACATGAGAAGCCCTCAGCTATAAGCAAGTGTTCAAAAAAAAAAATCGTCTAGTTTCTGGTAAAACCAACCAACCACTTTTTTCAGTGCCAGTCAAACACTTTATTTAAGCTAAGGCAACACTAGTCAGATTGAAATCTGAATACTCAAATACCGCTCCTTATCTAAATAAGAAAGCTTGAGCACAGTTTCAATATATGACTTGTGGGACTCAGTATGAACGTCATTATAAAGCAGATAGAGGAGAAATTAAACCTCTAGAAAGAACTACAACCTACCGATAGAGTAGCCCTCTGCATTAATGTGCCTCTAGCTGTAGACTCTTCTTAAACCATGGACATAGTAACACAGAACAGTGTTCATAACGATGCACACACACACACTACATTATAGCCCACTGCCAAGAGGTCCCAGCTATAAGTCTTCTCTTTAGTGTTACCAGACAATTCAGATATCACTTCTCCCTTTTCACAGGCTTTACTATCAATCACTGCATAAATTAAACCCAAGTTTGGAATAGTAGTTCTACTACACTTCAGCTTCTGTTCAGTGTTCCTTCACAATAGTACTGCATTACATTTTTCCACCAAACTAACCTGGTTTCATCTCCACCCTGACAGAACATGGTTCCTTGTCCTCTCAGACGAACACCTGAAGCTGACCTCCCCCCCTTCATCCACTCTGACAGCCATACAGAGACATGCATTTTTTCAGACTGCAAGGTCAGCAAAGGTCCAGCCCACACAGCAGCCTCACCACTAATACACAGCTTCTGCCATTTACCAACTTAACTTAAACCTCCCAACACCACTAACAACTTTTTATTCCCCACAGATCTACCAAGCCCAATTCACTCTCCTGGTCACTCTTAACAGGCTGCCCTTGCCCCCTTAGCCTGTACTGACTGGTTTATTAGCCCAGAGAATAGAAGGCTCCAGGGAGACCTTATCACAGCCTTTCAGTCCCTAAAGGTGCCAACAAGAAAGATGGGGAGGGACTCTTGATTGGAGGGAGGGTAGCGATAGGAGGGTAATGTTTTAAACTGAAAGAGGGGAGATTTAGATTAGATATCAGGAAGAAATTCCTTCCTGTGAGGGTGGTGAGACACTGGAACGGTTGCCCAGAGAAGCTGTGGCTGCCCCATCCCCGGAGGGGTTCAAGGCCAGGCTGGATGGGGCTTTGAGCAACCTGGTCTGGTGGGAGGTGTCCCTGCCCAGGGCAGGGGGGGCTTTGAAACAAGATGATCTGGAAGGTTCCTTCCAACCCAAACCATTCTATGACCTCTTCTTATCAGACCACTATTTAAGAGCTGTTCGTATGCCATCTCCCCTATTAGCCCTACCCTGCTAACATCTTCCCTTTGTACTATTAGCCCCCAAAACCATATGCTGCAGGAGCCCCCCAGCACAAAACCAAACACTTACAGCTACATCGTTCCCCCTTTTTCCTTTTTTTTTTTTTTCTTTCCCCACATAGAGCATTTTCAGCTACAGAAATTGCCTGGTTAGAAGCAACCTCAATCCCAACTCTGGTGATCATCAATGGTGAAAACAAGCAAACCATTTAAATGCTAGAATAAATCTCTGCTTCTTCCTAAGAGCTCCTTCTCTCTAAACAACACCCTTTTCCACATGCAAAATTGAAAAGGGACATTGTATTTAGGTATTCTTTATATCAACATCATTTCTCTCACTCATACATGCCCAGATACGATGGAATAAAGCCTATCCTTTACTGTAAAACCACCCACAGCCTGGAGAACAGTCACATGCAACACTGAACTCCCAGCAGACTACCCCTCCATCATATGGCACTCTGGGCTACCATCAGAAGTAGCTCCAAAAGCCGGCCACATAACTGACCAGAAGTCACTAGAGGTTTACTCCTCACCCTGCCACACGCTCCAGCTCTAAGTCTGTGACCATTTACTGGCACAGTCACTCTCCAGTCTCCCAGCACCTCACCTCTTCAGTACTATTTGGCTTAGCTAATGCTACAACCAAACCCACAGCCAAGCACTTCCACAAGCATGGGGGAACAAGCACAACCATCCCTGTCCCTCTGGCATCCTGTAGGTACAGCAACCACAACGGACATAGCACCAGCAACCTCCCCAGAAGAGAGCTAAGACTTTCTATTTAATCAGTCTAACCACACAGTTTAGAGCAGGACTGGACACCCTCATCACTGGCTCCCACACCCTTTGCATCTTCCTAATAACAATGTAAAACTCCACCCACGCTTTGTCTATCAAATTCTCACATACAAGATGACCTCATATCCTTCCTTGTTCTTGTCAGATTACTCTTATTCCAAAGAGGGATTTAATTGCTGAATATCCTCCCACAGCTAAAGTTTTAACTCAAACATTAAACTGTGACAGTGAAACAGGAGCTAAAGCCTCCCTAACAGCTGAGGGGCTTTTAAACAATAAAAACAACCAACTTCTGCATCCAAAACTAAATCCTCATCCCAGTCACTTTTACGAGATAAACACCAGGAACCGTGAAACTTGACACAACACCTGAGCAGGTGACACCAAAGGAAGAGCTCTGGAGGTCAGCCAGTCTTCCTACTGCTTATAAATGTGGAAATTAAGGAGTACATTTAAAAGGGAGAGGTGAGGCAAGTCTTTGCCTTTTCAACACCTGTCCAACTTAAGACTGGTAACAACCAGCACAAGCTGTCCAGCACCCAGGCTCCAGCCATGACAAAACCCTAATGCTGCGGAGAAAGACCGTGGCTGGAGGGTGGTGGAATGGACAGAACCCTAGAAAACTAGCCATGGCTCAAAAAAAAAACAGAAGGTAAAAAAGAAGGCAATCCTTCCTAATTGCTGGAATGTTGGAAAATATATAGCTATATAATAAACTATAAATAAAAAGAAAATACAAACAAAAAAGGGAAAAAAATCAAAAGGAGTCTTTGCTCTTCCTCAAAGCCATTTGAGGGTCCCGTATTGAAACACATAGACACTCATTTCCCAATCCGAAACCAAATAAAAATCACCCCATCCTGTCACAGTATGTTCTATAAAAATGCACAAAATTCCTACTTTGCTTGAAGATCTGTTTCACAACTGCACTCCTTTAATAGTTAAACTTCCTCCTTACTGTGAAGCTCTGAAATTCATAGAATCCTGAATTTAAGCCCTACTTCCAACTCATTAATAAGCCACTTCATCTTGCAGCTCTTTTGCCCACTAGCCTGCCAGGAAACAAAGGGCAATTTAAGTAACCACTTCTCTGCACAACTAAGTGACTTTAGTGGCCAATCGGTATAAATTCAGAAAAGCCAATAATCTTCCTGAAGTACATTGATATTCAGTAATTCTCAAAATCATTATGGACTGACTTAAAAAAAAAACCAAACCACAACAAAACCAAGACAATAATATCATTACTGATCTTAATAAACACATTTTGAGAGATAATGAGGTCTAGAAAGGTGAAAAGCCACCTCTTCTATCTGATAAAACAGATGTAATGTATTCACACAGGCAAGATACAGTGTCCTAATTATGCTCACCTGCTCCGTGACCTTTGCTGAACCAGGTTGCTGCTCCTCCTCCCCTCCTCCCTGTCTCTCTTCGTCAAGGCTTATAACTTGCAGCTGATGACTTACAAGAAAAGTCAGACACTGGAAAGCTCCCCATGGCTTTGCCTGGGGCAGGCACAACTAGGCTGCCTCATTAAGTCTTCCTGCACCAAGAGAACCCACCAAGCTAAGATGGGTGCTCCCCCGCTGTAATACAGGGCTATATGACTTTGCCTCTCCTTTACTAGAATGATATCCTATGACATGTACAGTTAAACATATAGACCCTGAGAAAAGAAACATATCAATAGGGTGCACTACTTCCCCACCTAGTCTACAACTTCCAAAGGACCGAAGCTATAAACTCAGAGGGTTGGAGATTGCTCCAAGCAGTTCCCAGCACATCCTGTGAGGGCTTTGGGAACAGATGGTGATAGGCACAGTGACTGAGATAAGATTTTTTTTAATATATATTTTTTAATTCCTAATTTTCTCCTTGGCTGTGCAAAAAAAAAAAAGCCAGAAAGAAGCCACTCACTAGTTGTTAATTTAACCATTCAGCTTTCAGCCATCCAGCCTCAAAGAACTGAGGCCTTATAACTCACAGCGGGTACAGGCATCGCCAAAAACCACCCACTCTATCAGTGTTGACGCTAAGGCTGAGAAGCCAGTCCCTGCCGATCGCCCCCATCCACCACCCCTCACAGGAGTCATAGCCCCCCCCCCCCATGGCCTTCCACCCAGGTGGCTCCTCCTCTGCCCTGCCAACCTCCCTCCTGCAGCCTCTCGCCACACACCCTCGGCCCACAAGGAACCCAGAAAAGCACAACGGCCTGAAGCGCCCATGGGCACCAAACCCCACACTGCCTGAAGGCCTCGAGCCATCTCCTCAGCCTCACCTCAGCGCGCCCCGAATTGCCGCCCTGTCACAGCCAGCAGGCAAAGGGACATCCCGCGCTGCCCGCCTACTCCCGACGCCCATCCTGGGCAGCCGTAGCCCTCAGGTGCCGCTCAGCCCAGCCCCAAGGCAGCTACTGACTGCGAGCGATGGCAGAGCCGTACTCGCCGCACCCCTCAGCCGCAGGTGTGAGAATCTGCCCCTTTGGAAAATGGCGCCCGCGGGCATCCCTTAGAAAGCGCACGAGGAGGTTTTTCCCTTAACAAAAATGGCGGCTAAGAGAGGCGGGGAAACTCGCGTTCCGCCGCCTCCCCCAATCAGCGGCCGCCAACTCTCCCGTGGAGGCAGCAGAGCGGCCAATGGAAGGGGGCAGCGTGGAAGCCGGGCGAGGAGCGGGCCAATGGGACGAGAGCGGCGGCGGAGTGGGGGGGGAAGCCGGCGGCGCGGGGGCGGTGGTGGTGCCGGTGCGGCGGGCGCAGTCCGCGCGGGCTGCCGAGCGAGGCGGGATGCGGGCGGCCCACGGGCTCGGGGCGGCGCTGGCCCTGCTCCTGCTGCCGGCCGGCAGCCGGGCCCTGCGCGACGGGGAGTGCGAGGGTGAGTGTGGCCGGGCAGGAGGGGGGGCGGGCCCGGCCCGGCTGGCGGCCCCGGCCCGGCTGGCGGCCCCCGGACCCGGTGAGGGGAGGTGAGGTGAAGCGAGGTGAGGTGAAGCGAGGTGAGGTGAAGCGAGGTGAGGTGAAGCGAGGTGAGGCGAGGCCGCCGCCTCCCGCAGCCCGGCCCGCTCGCTGGTGTGAAGGGTCGGGGGGGCCGGACCGGCGGGAGCGGTTCCTCCTGCGTCAGGAAAGTCTCCGAAGTCCGCCCAAGTGCCGGCAGGCCGGGCCGGGAGCGCTGCCCGGGTGCCGTGGGCAGGCGGAGCGGCTCGGGGAGGAGCGGCGCCGGCCCCGGGAGGCGCGGGCGGGGCGGCCGGGCGGGCCGCTCTCCCCCCGGGACCCTCCGGGGATGCTGCAGCCCCGTGTCCGCCTCGATAATGCCTAAAACTAGATCAGCGGATCGGAAACGCAGCGGGCGGTGTACCTACCGCCGAAACACCTACAGCAGCCCCAGGTGGGAGCTGTGGAGCCGCCCGGCAAATTGCACCGCTCCGGGTCCGGAACAGATTCCCCGGGTGAAGCAGGAAAAAAAAACTTGAGTTGGGGCTGTCGGAGCCGGTTGGGAGTTTGCGGTACTCACCCCTGCGCAAGGGGAGGGAACGGAACGCAGTACAGCAGGACTCCGGGCTCCTGCCCCAGCACTAGGTCGGAAACTTGTTTCTGCTGCGGCCGCTGGCCCCGCTGCCTGCACCGTCTCTATTCTTTCCAAAGGTTTTCACTTCCAAACAGCGTACAGTGGACATCAGTGTGTGTCTGTGACTGGGGACAAACTGATGTGAGGTAAATCATGCTGTTGTATGCATACCAAAAAAAAAAAAAAAGTTTTCCTGTATGGCCCAGCTTCTAATTACTTCTAGTCTTAAATTGAGAGTAAGTTTCTACTTGTTCTTGTGACAGTCATACTCGCGCTCCTGTATTTGCCCATTTCCTGTGCCATGGCTCCTGGTCAGAGTTAAACACTAGTTGCTAATGACAATGATATTTGCCCATCCCTTCCTGTTGGCGTAAACAAATCACATCAAAGACATAACTTGCGCCTTTCCCCTAGAGGCAGGCCAGTGCCTGGCACTTGTCTCTCACCTGGGAAGTCCGTGAGAATCCACAGGTCCCGCTGCAGGAACTGGTGGGGCTCTGGGTCCAGGAGATGCCGATGTTCACAGGCGAGTTGTGCGAGCAGCGGAATGAGCGAAATCTGACACTGGGCCAACTGGCAGTGTCCCCTCTCGGTCACACAGACCCTGCACGCCGTTGTCACCCTAGTCGTCCGCCCTCCTCCCCTGCGAGGCACAGCGGGTGTGCTGGGCTGAGTCTGGAGCCTACTGCTGCCGAAGGGAAAGCGCAAGGACTTGGTTGTACCTGCCCTCCCCACGGGCAGGGACTCGGATCTGTCCTCTCAACTGCACTTGTGGGAGTTTCGTTAAGACTCTTCCCCTTTTTCAATCCGAAGCAGATTCAGAAGCGTGTGGGAACAAAGAGAGGAGAAACGTGCCGAGTGGAGAGAGCGTGTGTGTGATCACATTAATTTCTTTTTCTCTTGGAAATAACTTGCCCATGAACTGAACCAACTTGCTAATGGGTGATACTGTGTTACTAAAAACAGCACACCAGGAGTCAGTCTGTAACAGGATTCTGTAGCAAGAGTCGGTTTTGAATCAGAACTGGTTGGTTTTCAATCAGAACTGTTTTTGAAGCCTGTGGTCTCACAAATTGCTTCCCAAAGCAGTAAGAATAAGAGAGAAAACTAAGTTTACCTTTTTGCATAGGCATGGTTTTGTGTGGTGTCTCTCGGCTGAATCCTGCTGCTCGCTCAGGACAGTGGACAGAAGGCACTGGACACGTCCATGGATCGGGTTTCTCAGATTGTCCAAAACCCACCAAAAATAGCAGGGCATATGTTGATTTATGTGTGCTCTGAAAGACTTAAGTGAAATGTGTGTGAAGTCACTGATTGCTAATGCAGCTTCTAGAAGTTCTGTTCTCCAAATCCTTTATTCTGTTTCCCTCTAAGAGCTTCCAGGACCTTACTGCAGTGGCAGATAACTCCATCCGTTTTCCCTTCCAGTGTGTGTCACGTTCCTGGGAAGGTTCTACCAGAGTCTAAAGGACAATGATGTTGAGTTCACACCTGCCAGTATTGAAAAGGAGCTCTTGAAATCCTGCAAAGAAGCAAAAGGCAAAGAGAACCGCCTGGTAAGTAGTAGTGGTATTGATACTCGCCTTTGAGGGAATAAGTTGTAGAATACTTGGCAAACAAGGGGAAACTAGTACTTCTGAGTTTACACTATGGCTTCCCAGTGGTGTTATTCCTAGCTCTGTGGCTACACTTGGTCCTGTATTTTTTTTTATCAGATAAGACTTGAGGAGTTCAATCTCTTCACCTTAAAAACAAACAAACAAACAAAACAAAACAACTGTCAACAGACATCTTACTGGCTGACCTTGTTTCTCCCTCTTACTGAAGTGCTGGGGATTACAAAGCTTTTATTGCTGTCCCTTAAACTGTATTTGGAGTGCTATATAACCTGTTAAAATATTTATGCTTTTCGGCTGTTTAGATGAAAGCTAAATAAAAGAAAACCAAATTGCCCTTACTAAACTGGAATGAAGAGCCCCAAGGAAAAGGCCCTGAACTCTCCCTAAGAAGAGAACTACAGAGAGACACCATCAGAAATGCAGAGGGGCAACGCCTCAGAAAGTCTTTCTCCTTGAATGAAGAATACTTTATTCTTAATCCTTTTTTTTATTAAAAAAAAAAAAAAAGGTTGAGAAACAAGACAACCAGCCTCAACAGCTTTAAAAGCAGTGTGATGGGAAACATCTGCCCAGTACCCTGAGCTCAGAGTTAGGCTCCCTTTTGCCTGTCTGTGGTGGTCACTTGGGAAGGTTCTGTAACACTAAACATCTAGCTGCAAAACCAACCCAGGAGAGAAGATGGATAGAAAATTCTTCTTTTAGAAGTGTTTTTCCGTGCATCTCCACCGCATTCTTTTCTTCCTTCTAGTGCTATTATGTTGGGGCCACGAGTGATGCAGCCACCAAAATCATTAACGAGGTATCAAAGCCAATGAGTCATCACATCCCAGTGGAAAAGATCTGTGAGAAACTAAAGAAGAAAGACAGTCAGATCTGTGAACTAAAATACGGTGAGTTGCCAGCATAAGGGGACATGCCCATGCTTTTCTGGGGTGTGGATCATTTGGGGTAAACCAGCATACTAAAACTCCTCAGTCCTAAGCTCTGTAGCAAGGTCACTAGCCAAATTAGGTTGCACAACCCGGGTTGCTCTCCATGAACATCCTAGAGAGTTTTATGGGGATGCTCAGGTACAAATGTTGGCTACTAACCCTTTTTAGCTCCTGCAGAGCCACTGGTCTGCCTTGAAATAACTAACTCCCAGGCTAACTGGTACTACTGTGCTCACATCGCTATTTGGAGTATCTTATTTAGGAGAGCATGCAGTAAAGCTCACTGTGGGGAGCAGCCAAGTGTGCCCTGTCGCCTGGGATGATGTCTCACACAGGGTTCAAACCCTTAGCTAAGCTTTGTAGTCCTCTCTGCTCTTACTTTTGCCAGGAGCAGGCTGATAAACGCTTCTTTCTCACCTCCTCCGGTGCCTGCTCAGAGCATTCAGCACTCTGTTTCTTACCACCTTCCTTGAACTCTCACGTTCCTAGACGACTTTTACTCTTCCTGAAAAGACTGATCTGAAGAACAGTCTTGGAAATAACCTCCTCCTGACTGCTCTCCTCTGTCTCTGCCCTCACATTCCCTGGAAACACCCCTTGGATTGTGGGTCCTTATACTTTCTTGCACTAATATCCTGTTGCTTCCTAAAAAGCCTTTTGTTCTTATCACTTGTTATCTCCTCTGACATCACTCTGCTGCCTTTTATTTATCCAGTGGAAGAGAGAACTGAAGTATTCCTGTTGATGTAATAAAGGAGGTTTCAGGGCTGTTTGTGGATCTCCTACATCTAAGCTGCAACCAAGCTTTCTGGCTTCTACTAACGACTTTTAGTGTTGTAAACCTTATCTGCTGTCAAAAGCCTAACTTAGACGGTCCTTCCACCCTCCGGGAGCCCGGCATCTCTCATCCCTCTCCTGTTTTGGCTTCCTGGCTTTCCGTGTGGGTCTCAGCAGCCACTGCCGTACCCCAGAGCCGGGCTCCCCCCTTCTCTTTGCCCCCCCCGGGGCGGAGGGGGGTGCAGGGGTGGGGGTGCGATGCTGAGCTGGGCTCTGCTCTCCCCCCACTATCCCCGCAGACAAACAGATCGACCTGAGCACTGCCGACCTGCGCAAGCTGCGCGTCAAGGAGCTGCGGCGGATCCTGGACGACTGGGGGGAGGCCTGCAAGGGCTGCGCCGAGAAATCCGACTTCATCCGACGCATCCACGAACTGATGCCCAAGTACGCGCCGCGGGCCGCCGGCGCCCGGGCGGATCTCTGAGGGCTGGGGGGAGCCGGGGTGGGAGGTGGGGTGGGGACCGGAACCCGGCCCGGGCGCTGAGGCGGGGCCCGGTGCTGAGGCGGCCGAGGCGCGCGCGCGCCCCGCGGTGGGGGGGTATGGGGGGGAGAGCTGAGGCGGCGCGCGCTGTACGCGACGATCATTAAAGTACAACGGTTTCTACCGGGCGGACGCGTGACGTGTGACGTGATTGCGTCGTCGTTTTCTCCCCTCCGTCCCCTCCCCATCCCCGACCCCTCACGTTCCCCTCAGGCCTCTCCCGCTCCCCTCAGCACGGAGGTGGGGG
>JAOXJM010000003.1:19103034-19149277 GCA_026413425.1 Tringa solitaria
GCCCTCGCTGCTGCTGGCGCCGCTGGGGGGCTCGGCGGGCCTGGCCGGGGAGCCGCCCGGCTCCTGTGAGTACAAGACGCTGCTGGTGAGCGGGCTGAGCGCGGCCCTGCCCGACCAGCTGCTGGAGGACGGCCTGTTCCGCCTCTTCCAGCGCTTCGCGGGGGGGGGAGCCGGGGACATCAGTGTCAAACTCTCCCACACGCCTGAGCTCGGCCGCGTCGCCTACGTCAACTTCCGACACCCCGGGGACGCCCGTGACGCCCGCCGGCACGCCCGGGCCCGACAGCTGCTCCTCTACGATCGGCCACTCAAGGTGGAGCCGGTCTATCTGCGCGGGGGCCGGAGGAGCCGCACGCCGCCCCCCGCGCCCTCCCCGGAGCCCCTGGGGTACCTGCCGCCCATCCACGGCACCTACCAGTACAAGCAGAGATCGCTCTCTCCTGTCACCAGCCCCTTGCTGCGGGAGCCGCGGCCCAGGCACGCTCACGCCGCTGCAGCCGCCTTCGCTTTGGAAGCGGCCGCCATCGGGCTCTCCCGGGAGCGGGAGAGGGCCCTGGATTACTATGGGCTGTATGACGAGCGTGGCCGCCCTTACAGTTACCCCATCGTGGCTGAGGAAGACCTGATGCCGGAGGATGATCAGAGAGCAACCCGCAACCTCTTCATTGGCAACCTGGACCACAACGTCTCGGAGGTGGAGCTGAGGCGCGCCTTTGAGAAGTACGGCATCATTGAAGAAGTGGTGATCAAGCGGCCTGCCCGGGGCCAAGGCGGGGCCTACGCTTTCCTCAAGTTCCAGAACTTGGACATGGCGCATCGGGCCAAGGTCGCTATGTCGGGCCGTGTTGTCGGCAGGAACCCTATCAAAATTGGCTACGGGAAAGCCAACCCTACTACCAGGCTGTGGGTGGGTGGTCTTGGTCCCAGTACTTCCTTGGCTGCCCTGGCGAGGGAGTTCGACCGCTTCGGCAGCATCAGGACTATTGACTACGTGAAGGGAGACAGCTTCGCTTACATCCAGTACGAGAGCTTGGACGCTGCCCAGGCGGCCTGCGCGCAGATGAGGGGCTTTCCTTTGGGCGGACCGGAGAGGAGACTCCGAGTGGATTTTGCCAAAGCAGAAGAGACGAGATACCCACAGCAGTACCAGCCGGCACCGCTCCCCGTGCACTACGAACTGCTAGCTGATGGGTACAGCAGACACAGAAGCCTGGAGCAAGACTTGAGGGTGCGAGATAGGACTCCTCCGCATCTCCTGTACTCGGACAGAGACAGGAGCTTTGCAGAGGCAGACTGGGCCAGCCCTGCCAAAACCGCTGAACGCAGAAACAACTTGGAAAGCTACAGCCGATTGGTGCGTAGCCGGAGCGGAGAGCGCTGGGCCAGCGACAGCGATCGCGGCGTGCCCAAACCGTGGGAAGAGAGGCGGAAACGCCGGAGTCTTTCCAGCGACCGCGGGAGGACTACTCACTCGCCTTACGAGGACAGAAGCAGGACAAAGGCCAGTGGGCCAGCTTTAGACCGCAGCCCAGAGAGGGCTCGCAAGGAGAACCACACTACAGAATCTGGAGCCGAGAAAGAGCAGAGTAACTCCCTTCAGAACAATCGTCACGCGACTGAGGAGAAACCCCATCGTGAGGCATCTGATGCTCCCCAGCCTAAAAAAAGGGACAGCGAACGCAATCATCGAACTGGTGAATCGGAATCAAAAACTCATGAGGAGCCAAAATCTGAGACCAAAAAGCTAAAGAATTTATCGGAATACGCGCAGACACTGCAGCTTGCTTGGAACGGGCTTCTTGTGCTAAAAAACAGCTGCTTCCCCACCTCTATGCACATCCTGGAGGGAGACCTCGGTGTCATCAACGGACTCCTTAAAGACCATTCATCTGGCGGGAAGTTAACGCAGCTCAAAATCGCTCAGAGACTTCGGCTCGACCAGCCCAAGCTGGATGAAGTAACTCGCCGTATCAAACAAGGCAGCCCCAACGGCTATGCTGTGCTCCTGGCCACCCAAACCGCCCCGGCAGGGGCAGGGGCTGAGGGGACCTTCCCTGTCGTGGAGCCCGGCTTGCAGCGACGGCTTCTCAGGAATCTGGTCTCCTACTTGAAACAGAAGCAGGCTGCTGGGGTTATCAGCCTGCCCGTGGGAGGGGCAAAGGGCAGAGACAGCACAGGCATGCTTTACGCATTCCCTCCCTGTGAATTCTCTCAGCAGTACCTCCAGTCAGCACTAAGGACATTGGGAAAGTTAGAAGAAGAACATATGGTGATAGTTATAGTCAAAGACACTGCCTAGCCCACACTGTCTTTTCAAATTCCATGTTTTCTTTGTGTGTCACACAACCCAGTTGTTTTTAAGGCTGATCATTTTGGTGGAGGCTCAAAACACCTCGACCAAAGTGGTAAGATTTTTAGTTTCTAATTAATTTTAATACCATTTAAATAGAGCCCATTTTATTCGTTTTTAATATGTGACACTGTCCGCTGTTGTTCTGTATTTTTATTTTTTAACTGTATGAAAAGTTGTCAGTAAAGCCTTGTTCACTGATGGATTTCTAAACTTGTGCGGTATCCTAGTTTTTATGGCCCAGGAAGGGCTGGTTCCCTGTGCTGTCAGGAGCTGGAAGCTGATGGTCCCAACCCGTTTCAGTTTCTCAGGCCCCAGCCTCCTGCACCTCCTCCATCTCTTTATACGTGTCCTACAAGGTGGGAGGGGGAATGGGGGGAGGGCTGTTCTTTGTGCTGTAGGAGAGACTGAAAAGTTGGTTCTGTATCTCTTTTTTTAAAAAAAAATATTTTTTTGTCCTGTTTGCTTTTTATTTCATAACTTTTGAGTCTGAATGCCGTTGAGTCTCTATTTGAGGACAGAAGCTTCCCAGAAAGCCAACTACCAGGGAAGCAAACCCTGATCAAGAATAGAAGTGGGTTTTACACACAGGAAAAAATAATACAGTTAATACTTGGTGAAAGGTTTGCTACTGCAGAATCAACTCTGTATTCAATTCTGTGAGGTTCAAGAGCACCCGATACGTGTCTCAGTAGTCAGACAGAAGTTCCTGGGTAAAAAAAAAAAAAAGAGGCTTGACATTCCCAGTTTTCATAAAAGGAAAAAAAAAAACAAGCAGGAGAAAAAAATAAGTAATTTAAGGGCAAACCCTCTTGGGCCTATATTAGATGCAGACAAGCAAGAAAAAAAGGGCACAAAGGTTTCTGTAGGTGCCCATTTTCGTAGTCGATGCTGTTGCACTATCATCTGAAATCCTTTATTGAAAGAAAAGTCAAATGGCAAACTTTTTTTTCTTAAAGTTGAAGCTTATTTGCAGGCTTACAAAAAAAAAAAAAAAGAGATAAACATGCCTGGCTGTCTAAAAAAACGTGTCGCGTTACGGCAAGTAACCTGTCTGTTACTGTAGGAAACTAGAGATCAAAATTTGAAGTTTACGATGGGATGGTTCCATCACCTTTTCTATCTGTGGTATGAGACAGCTGTTGAGGAGAGAAGCATCTGCACCTCTGGTGGCTCAGTGATGGACGGATGCGGTACCTAGTCCAAATTTGGGTTAAAAGCCACACTGTTCAGTTTGGGGATATTTTTACTTTTTAAAATGATGCCTGTAGGTTTTAGGAGTCTTACAGAAAATTGCGTGGGATTAAAAACACTAAATTTTAAAAAGTTTCTTTGGATTTGCAGGTTGGGTTTTGTTGTTGTTTTGGTGGGAAGGAAGTGAACAAAGTCCTGGGAGAAGCAGAGTCTTTCTTGCACCAGTCTGTGTGACCAAGCAGAGTCACTTGCTGACGGCTGCCAAAGGCCCTTTTAAAACTGTGCTCTCAGGTATGAGCGGTATCAAAACCCATATAGCAGGGAGCATAACTCAGTCTAATGATGCTTTTATTATTTTCTATTTTTTTAACCATGCAGTTTCGCAGTAGGGACATCATCAGCTGATGGATGTACGAGCGGTTGCTTCATTTAATAATGCGTTGATACCAACAAGTATGGGTTGGTTTGTTGGGGTTTTTTTTAAACATTTAATACTGTGATGATATTAAAAGTCAATCTGATGAGTTAGTGTGATCACGAGGGAGTTAGTGTTTCACTTGATGATGCATCTTCTGTACCCCAGAAAACGTAATTCTGTCCCTAAGGGCCCGAGTGCAGCTCCAAGGCCACGGAGGGGGTTTTGGCTGGGCTGGTTCAGCCAGAGGGCTCTCTCTGGGAGAGCCAGCCCAGGCTGGGGGAGCAGAGGAGCAGCTCTGCAGCTCCCAGCAGCCGGGCAGCGGGCACAGGAGGGACCCTGCCAGTACACCACGGCGCAGGGGAGCTGGGCTGCCCCCGGTTTTACGCGGTTACAGGGACACTGACGTTTTAACCTCATGACTGAGTCCTCCCCCCCCCTCCCGATGCTGTTGTGATGTAGACAGTGCCAAATGTCAACAATTGTAACCGTTAAGTGTTATCTGAAACCAAGTGCTATTAAATACCCCTTATGGCCAGAGTTATAGAGTGATTAGAGCTTTTTGTCAGAGTATCCTACGTGTTGGGGGTGTCCGAGGCAGCGTGCGGGGTGCTGCGGTAACAAAAGTCTGGCTGTCAGGGAGCTGTAGCCCATGCTGCTGTGGAGCAGCCTCGTGTGTGTCTCTGTGTGTGTGTGTGTGTGTACGTGTTACGGCGTGCAAATGTGAGGAATCGGAAAGGAAAAGAATCATGATAAAATTATAAAAGTTGCAGCTGCCTGATGGCAAAAGCAGGGAAGCAAAGGCAGGAAGAATCCCCCCCATCTCCCACTTTCCTTTTGAGAAAAGTAAAAAATAAATTAGGGTGGGTTTTTTTTTTTTTTAGAAGAGAAACACCATTGTGCTTTGGGTTGGGTAGGATTTTTAATGGTGGGGGTTTCTGTTCCCAGTGAGGCGGCTGAGAGCTGTGAGCACGTGTGCCTGAATGGAGGCCCAACAAACCTCTCTCCTGCAAACAAGTTACCAGGTGGAAATGAGAAATCAGAGAGTTTAAGGGGAAAAACACTCAGGAGAGAAGCAGCACCAGCCCTCTAACCTGATGACCTGAGCCTTCCCAGGTGGCCAGCACGCGAGTGAGCCACAGCCATCGCTTGAGCAGGCAGACCGTGCTGAGGCCGAAGGCTCCTCTCTGCCATCCCATCCCCTCACACGTGCATCCTGGCTGGTTCCATGAGAAACAGGCCTGGAAAAAGAGAGATGATACAGAGTGACAACAAAATAACACTACGCCAGCTTGCAAAGCTTGGCCCTTAAATGGGGATGGTACACAGTTCTGGGGAGAAGATATGCAGTGGGGGGGATGGAACACCACAGCCCTCGTTGGGAGGGCCAAGACGCTCAGTGATGTTGGAAATGGTGGGTAGAACAGTGCTGGGGGTTGTTTGGGGATGGGTGTCAGTGCTGGGGGTTGTTTGGGCATGGGTGTCTTTCAGGCCGGTACAGCAGCAGCATTAAGGTCATTTTGACAGAGTAATGGTCTCCATCTCTTTGAGGGTGACCTGAAACTCAAAGCGGGACCAGGGTGTGGGATGGTGTATTTGCTGGTCTGAGAGCAGTAGTATTTAGACTTGAGTTGCTCTTTTTTTTTTTTTTTTTTTCTTTCTTTTAAACACCGTTAACACCGTTTCAGTAACTGTTCTGTCTTACAAAGCCTTCCTAACATCAGTGATGGCTATCTTCACTACAACAGAGATGGACAAGAGGGCTAGCCCCAGGCTGTCCCCCAGTGCGGTGAGCCCAGTATATCTTGATTGCCACCCTTAGCTAACACATTGTTCAAACTCCTGACCAGCCCTGAGGTTTCTCCCTGCTCTCCAAGCCCTTGCCTACACCATTTTTTTTTTTTCCCCCCCCCCCCCCCCCCCCCGCTGCACTGCAGAAACACAGGCTCAGCCTCACAGGGTGCCAGCAGGATGGTTACACAGCCTGCTCCACAGAGGGGTGCTGCAACCGGTCCGGGCACAGAGGACCATGCAGATACGGGGGCACAGAATCCTCTCTGCTCACATCACCGGCAAGCAGCATCCTTCCTGGAAAGGCTGCCCTCCATTGCAGAGAGAGGTAGGTGTGTGTCTGAGCCAGCTGGCAGGACTTCCAAATGCCTCTTCCACCCCCTAAAGCCAAGGCCTGCAATGCCTGCATGTGAGAAGAAACTCACATCCACAACACAGGGTGCGTGTTCAGGAAGATTACAGGACTTTTTTCCAAACACCATGCTCTTAAATAGATTAAATCATGATGCTGGGGAACAGCTGATTTTCCAAAGGCTGAGATTTCCGCCATCCCAAGCAGATGCAGGATTGTGGCCTGACAAAAACAAACAAACCAACAAAATCCCTGCTGAATCCCCATTTTGCACCCAGCCTGTTAGAGCCACTCTATTCCCAGCACTCTTTGGTGCCCCAAAGGAATAAAAGGAAGTAGCAGAGGGTGCAGGCAGCCCCCCTTGTGGTTGTGTACTTAATTTTGCCAGCTCTGCAATAAGCAGAGGCCAAGAGTCTGCCAAGGACAGGCAGAGGGGGCAGGCTCTGGTGGGTGACCTCCAAAACCCATAGGCTAAAGCCCGAGGGTGCTCCCTCTGGCTCTACTCACTGGCTGGGATGGGGGGGGGGCTGGCACATATACTTACAGTGGCCCAGGTTCAAGTCCAATTTATAAACGGGAGCTCCATCCGAGATGTTTTGGCTCTGTCTCACAAAACTACTTGGTAAATGTCTCTGAGACAGCCAGGCCCAAAACAGCAACAGATGCAGCTGATTAGAGCTATGGTGTAACTCCAGAAGAAGATAGGGACATCTGGCACTGTATCTCTCTCTGTCATTAGTAGTTGAGTATGTGCTTTATATTTTATTATTTTTTTTCCTCTTCCCGAGCAGCACATTTTCTAAGGTAAAGTTGCATAAGATGTTTTTTGCTTCCACAGCTGGTGGATGGCATATCCGATTCTCAATCTCTTCATTTAATCAGAACGCTGCTCCCATTGCTGGTCTTAAATGCGGGGAATAATCGCAACTCGTTTGTCTTTATCGACTCAGTAGGGTACAATTATCCATTGTAAGTTGCAGCAGAACCTTTCTTTTTAATTATTAACAAGCAGCCCCAGTTAAGTGCATTAAGTAGATGTGATGCTTGAAGGAAGAAAAAGTACCCCTTCTCTTGGTTAAAAAGAAAATCCTTCCTCTTCAAGCAGTGAAACCTTGAGCCTCAGTTGAAATGAGCACGGTTTTAGGTGGAAAACTTCCTGTAGTGTCAAGGAGTGAGAAGCCTCCAGCTCCCTGTTCTGCCTCAAACCCTAATCTGGAAGTGGCCAAACCAGAGAAAGGGTAGGAAGTTGAGCAGGTATTACCTGAACATTTGGGAATAAACAGCACATTTAACAGCCTCATCCAAGGAAGCAACGAGCACACTTGCCTCCCGGTTCTGACTCACAGAACTACGCTGTGCACTTTTGGGCTCTACAGTCAAATCAAACACTCAACTGCAACTTTTTTTTTCCATCCCCTTCTAAGGGCAGGGCCTCTTGTCATGTACAACCGGTAACACCTCATTTGCCTTCTGCCAGGATAGCCACGAGGCAGCCTATGGAATGCCAAACCACAGGTGGCTGAGGCTTCTCCCACCTTCTGACCCGCACTACCGAGGTGCTGAGAGTTCACAGAACGGTTAGAGTTGGAAGGGACCTTAAAAATCATCATGTTCCAACCCCCCTGCCCTGGGAAGGGACACCTCCCACTAGAGCAGGTACCTGCAGCTGCACCACGGTGTGCATCGTCTCCTGCATCTCCAAACAAAAATCACAGCCCGGCATTAACAGCACCTTCCAGCTCCCACGGGGTACAGCGAGGACACACCGACAATGCCCACAGCCCCACTGAGAATTCAATGCAGTCAGGCAAACCAAGAGGTCACATCTGAACCCGGGGGTGCTGTGAAATGTGTCGTGCAGCGCTGGGAGTCCCCACTCTTACGAATCTCAGCCCTTGTTTACTTTGTCCTCCGTTACTGCAGCCGGGCACCAGCCACATCGGGCTGCTCTCTGGCTGAGCCCCGCCAGGGCACACAGCACCGCTTCCGCACAGGTGGCAAAGGAAGGCATGGCTACAATTCACAGCCATAAACAGAGCCAGGATTTGTATTTAATTTTTTAATAAATACACTTTACATTAAAGAAAAAAGGCCTTCAATTTGCAGTTTCCACACAAAGGGCAAGAGGGAGGGGGGAAAAAAAAAAAAGAAAAAAAAAGATTAAAAAACTTGAACCACAAAAGGCAGAGGGGAGAAAAGAGGGTTCAAACTTCAATCCCAGGTTCCCATGTCTTCAGGAATACCAGGCTCTGACTAGGCCAAGCCAGGATTTCAGCCTCCCACTACAGCTGGCATCGCAGCGAGAATCTGCTTTAAACAGCCTGTACTTTCAGTTAACAAACACCCCCAGGGCTCTTCTCTGGAGGACAAAAGCATCTGAAACACACTGGCGAACTAGCAGGTGTTAACACCTGTTGCTTTTTTTTTTCTTTAAAAATAAAATCATATTTAAAATAAAAATATTCTCACTCCTCAACAATATTAGAAACCATGATCTTATTTTACTTAGTAGTTGCATAAAAATGCCTCTTTTTTTAATTTTAAACATTTTTTTCCTCCCCTGAACCTACCCCATGGTAACAAGGTACTACAGGAATACAAAGTTCATCCCCTCTTTACTAGAACATCTGCCTTTTTTTTTGTTGTTTTTTTTTTGTTTGTTTTATATAAAACTATTTCTGTTCTTTAGGAAAGAACTTTATACAAAGAAAATATATTGTGAAATATCTTCAGAAGTTTCCTTGAAGAGGAGAGTCATCTCAGCCTAAAATTAAAAAAAAAAAAAAAAAAGGCAGAGAAGAGGCCTAACCCCAGGTCTCTATATATACAGCCTCAGACTTAGCCACGAGCCTCAAATGGACTCAAACCAAGAGAGCGGATGGGCTGGAGTTCCTCAGGTTTTCCCAGGAGAAAAAAAGGTTGGGGTGCTCAGAATTGGTTTCCAATTTGGTCTCTGGTCTTCTGCTGGGAAGCGATGGTCTCCTCCTGCCAACACCCCGCCTGGCAGTCGCTTCTCATTCATTCAGAGACAGGATTATGTCGTCCTCCAGGTCAGAGTTATCAGAGCTGTCAGCTGAAAAGGAGACATGTAGGTTACGTTTGGTTTGGGGGAGAACACAGCTGTCCTGGCTGCTAAGCAAGGCAATGCATTCATAGTTACAGGACATGGCCACCACCTGCCTGAGACCAGCGACCCCCCAGCAGTGAGGGAGGCAGCTAGTACCATTAGTGCATTTCAAATCCATCAAAAGCAGTTAGCAAATCTGCACCAGAGCTTTCCTTCCCTATTTCAGAGGGTCAAGAGGAGAGCAGCTTTAGCAAGTGCAGTTTCCATGGCAGGTTGTTTCCCCCATGATAAGATGGGGAGAAGGACACCAGCAATAAGTTACCTGCACAACTTACATCTAAGTGCAACACCTCTTCATGGAGGGGCTGGACAATCTGGCAGTCATTCCTCACAGCTGCTTGTGGAAAGCAAGCTTGGCAGTTCCACCAAACTGATGTGGTGAAACACGGCCTCTGTATAATGCGGGGGGTGTAATTCATTACGCAGTCAGACCCAGACTTTCTCAGTGTTAGGTTCTCATTGGCCTGTCGCTCCCCTCCACACAGCACAGCGGGAGATCTCCCCATGGAGAAGGAAGCAATCCACACGCTCACAACTAGAACCTTCCTCCAACAACCCAAAGGTTTCTGTAATGAATTTAACTACATGGCACTCGTTAAAGGTGACCTGAAAATTGTGCTTTTCCTGGTTTTCTTTGTTGTGGCACAGAATGAAGATACAAAAAGATTTGCCAGAAGCAGTCACACACACACATTTGCTTTTTATCTTATGTTTTAAGTTCTCTCTTCCCTCGGTTGTGCAAGAGGGAAGTGGTAGTAGCTCTGGTAGCAAGAGGTCTCCTGCCTTACCTTAGAGGTGACGTTGGTTCTTTTTCTTATGTGAATTCATTGGATGCTGCAGTTAACTAGGTGTTAAAAATAGTTAAAAAAAAGAAAAAAAATAGACACCAAGACTTCCTCTTAGCCTTCTCAGTTATACTGGATCTCTAAAATGCCTGTCAAGGTAAGAAAGGCCTTCTGAAAGGTTCACCCCTTCTCAGATGCTTTCCTTAGGAAAAGAAAAAAATCACAGGCAAGCAGCAGAAGGTACAAACCCTTTCCTCCAACCCTCCTCCCTGAAGATCAGCAAACTGCCTTTCCACTGTGATCTGAGGGGCTCATCAGTGCTCCCAGAACAGCTACAGCCATGTAGAGGGCCTGGCAAAACACCAACCAGTGCTTCAGCAGCTACACTTAACACAGTAAAGGGAAAGAAGCACAAGCGAGATAACAATCCAGAAACTCTGGAGAAGAGAAGCTGAAAAAGCTGTTTTGTTTTTTTTTAAACACCAGAGGAAAACGTTGGAAAGGGATCTCCTAACTCTTTTTAATCCAGGCTACCATGCAACCTCCCAATTTTTAAGGTCTATGTCTGTAAGTAAACCCGATTGCAGTTAACTGCTTGGCAGAAGCTTATAGACCTGCCTGGAAGTTGCCATTTTCAATTACGGAAGAAAAGAGGAAATGAGTCAGCTATGCTGCTGGTGGGAATTCCATGTTTCTTCCACCCTAGGTTACACATGCATTTCAATAAGGACACCCCACTGGCCCAGGAACAAGCTCTTGAAATATCTGCACAATGCATAAACTGTTTTGGATAAGACAGATCCACCCTCCCCAAGGTGGTAACAAAGGAAGAGGAAGACCAATTGATACTGAAAAGGTTCTCCACGGATTATTATTGAAAAGGAAATAAAACCTCTTCTAAAGTACAAGGGACCAAAGCCACTCACTCCCCCGTTTCAACTGTTCTTTGAAGTACACCCACTGTTATGGTATGGAGATTCATCCAGAGTACAGCAGGGGTCTGCAGTAGGAAGGACTCTAAATACATCACCCTGCCTCAGATCTGCACTTTGCAACCGTGTCAGTGCCCTTACAACTTTTAATTCTGGAACACAGCATCAGCAAATGAGAGGGGGACATTTTAATCGCTCTTGCTGGGTGAGAAACAAAAGCAAGCCAGTTGAAGTCACAGAGAAGAAGCCACAGAACCCTACTCATCAAACCCTGTGCAAGGACCATGCATACATCAGCCTGGCAGAGCTGCACTCCCCACTTTAAGTTCCCAAAGATGCTGCCAAGCAACCCAACAGCCCCAGGACAGGCTGGCAGCAGCTCCACAGTGATACCAGATCAAAGTTCTAATCAAGTGGTTCTGTCCATAAACACTGTACAGATGTGGCCATTTCATAATACATAGTGCTCTGCAGAGAACACTTGAAATAACTAAATGTCAAGCAGCACCTAGTTTTGTTAAAGGAATAGTTATTGGAATGGCCTGAACTTCCCTTCCATTCCGCCCCTTCGACAACTGAAGTTACAGCATACTGGATGCTCTCTGAACAGCTTCTGGCTCTGCTCCCTTTGAGGGAACAGAAGTGGGGTTGTGTCAAGAAGGTCCTGCCAGCTACTGGGACAGGCAGAAGCTAGCTGCAATCCCAAATATTGAACTGCAATACGCTATCAATTAATTTGAGCCATGTAAATGTACTATATAGCCTGGCATTTGTATACCTGCTACCTTGAAGAGAACAGCAGCCTGACCCCACCGAATAACCCTGGCAACCTGATGTGGCCACATCCTTAAAAAGGCCTGAGCTACTTTCGAACAGAAGAGAGGGCTAAGAATGAGCCTGCCAGCCCCATTAGTGCCAAAACACAGGCCTGGCACACTTAACCCTCCAGCGCAGTGGCAGAGAAGATTGATTCCCACCTCAGCTCTCACATTAATCTCCTATCACTGCAGGACTTCAAACACCTTGCACGCTGTAATTACTTATGCTTACCAACCTTTTAACTTATGGGAACTACAATATCCCCATTTTAAAGCTTGGAAATTAAGAAGAGTTGAGTGGCTTGGCCACGCATACTCAAAAATTGTGCTGCACATAAGGGAACAGAATCTGGTGTCATAAATCCCAAGCCTAATGCTATCCTACTCACCTTCTCTTTCTTGTGAAGCCTTTTTCCAAATTGAATTGCACCATTAAAAGTTCAGAACTTTCGCTCTTATACACACACATCCACACATACACTGTGTTAACTTTTCAAACCTCTGTATTTGTGGAATACCAGAAAAAGAGAACAATTTAAATTTTATCCCAAAAGTTGTGTTAGCTTCAGAACAGTCTAAAAAAGGAAGTGAAGTCAGAAATGTCATGTTGCTTTTGCACTTTGAGCAACTGGGAAAGAGACAGAGTAGCACCAAGGACCAAAAATGTACATTACAGGTACAACTAAGGCAGAGAAGACAGGTGAGGTAACAGTTCAACCAGTGCCCCCTTGAAGGGCAGGACAGGCCAGCAATCAGGCAAAGCCTCTTCACAGAGAGTTTCTTGGCCCGCCTTTAAGTTCTCACACACACACACCTGGGAGCACTTGAAGAAAGGAGATACCTTCCTTTCCAGAACTCACAGTTGTTCTCTCAGGTAAGAGGTGTTTTTACCAACAGATTACTTGTTGGTAAAAAGGCCACCGGTGAACAAGCATCACGGTTTGTGCCATTCATACCAGCAAGGGGGAAAGTCAGCATATTTGTCAGGACATTAAACATAGGACAAGGTCACCTGTGGTCACCAAGCTGGGCACACACTTACTATCTCCAAGAATCAGCTCGACTTCCTCATCAGCATCAGAATCTTCATCTTCACCTTCATCTCCCTCTTCCAGGAGGTTGGCAAGCTCCTCATCATCGGAGGGAGAAAAGTCATTTTCTCCATCCTCACCAGCATTCTCATTGTTCTCATCCTCTTCCAGCTCAGCCTCCAGCAGTTGGTCTGTATCTAGTTCATCAAGGTCATCTGTATCATCATCATCTTCATCATCATCTTCTTCCTCTTGTTCTTCTTCCTCCTATAAAGACAGCAAAAATAGTCCATTGCAGACATTAAAGCAAATGTAAAATGGAATAAGAATTGAAGAAAACATACCTATAGTTCTCACTTCTCCCCATGTCCAGACATCACACGTTATTAACATTTTCCCATCACCCCTACAAATGCTTTCTCTCCGCAATCACAGACCATGACACATGCTAGATCATTTGCAGGCCTGCAAAGTCTTATCCACAAAATGCCACACAGGTACCATTGGCTCAAGCTCCTCTCCGATACTGGCCATCAGCACGTGTCACCACAATGCACTCTTGAGAAGGACATGCGATAAGGCCCGTTAATCCATGGCTTTGTTGCTAGTCTTGTACAAACTGCTTTAGTTTCAACTGGACCAAAACCTCTACTTGGCATCAAACAGCATGCAGCACTGGTGTTCAGCCTCTCAGGCATTCCTGATTTAGATGAGATGTAGAATGTAGGGAAGGATGCTATTAACCTAGACCAATCCCTGAATCACTAATTTTCAGATGATAGAACTGTTTAAAGCAGCTCAGAACTCTCTATCTTTGGTATTTACCTGTAGATCGAGATCTTTCTCTATCAAACCATAATAATTTGCATTCAATAAAGCAACTGAATTTCTCATTGTACAGACCAAATCCAGAAATCCATGTCTAACAGTTAAAACTGAATGGGAAGAAGCTGTTACAGTCCTATCATTCTTCCAGACAAATGAGAGGCCAAGAAGTGCCATCACAAGGCAAGTTCCAGGAATTCTACAGGACTCAAAGCACGAGTTCAATATACCTCCACATCTCCTCAGGCTCACACCCTTTTTCCTCAAACAGAATGCTCTCATGTGGCAGGAAGGCAGCTCTCAAGTCATTCAGCTTTAATTGCCCCTTTGTTTTGGGAGGGAACACGTTTTGCAAAATTATGAAGCATTTAAGATAGGTATTTAACAGCCCACTTCAAGGATTACTTTGGTCCTCAAGCTCACCACACTCACACTGTGCTGCTTAGACTGGTGTATTTTCAGATCTAAAAGGACAGAGGGAAAAAGACCTTACTGTTGTATCCCCAACCTGCTTTTTCTTCGGTCAGTGCTATCGAAAAAGTCCACAACACCCACACAAATCCAACACCTGTCGTAGGCAAAAGAAACAAGGAATGCCAAAAAGTCTGGGCAAATTTTATTGTTTCTTCACCTGCAACAGGCAGCCAGATCTCCTCTACTGACTAGAAGCGCTGTATTATTTAAATGGAGATTGCCGTTTAAAAACATTGGTTTGCTACACATAGTTTTCTTTCTGAAAGAGCTTGTATTCAAGCATAAAATTAAAATAACCTGTATTAACGCCTATGTTTATTTTAGGCAATTACAAACTTTACTTTGAGTCAATGAGTCCTCAAATAAACATACATTGCTTTTTGAATTGTACACACACTGGGAGAGGAAATACCGTACTTGCAGTTCAGTTTTAAACTGCAGTGCCATGTTGAGCATAATTTTCCATAAAATATATTGAATGAAGTGTAATAGCTTTTGCCTGACTTTTACTTTTGTTCTACGCGGTATCTGCAGAGAGAACAATGTCTAAACTTTATTACTCTATTTCAGAATTGAAAAACTGATTAAAAACTGAAAAGGCAGGAGAGTTTATTTTCCTTTTCCAGTCAGCAACTCTGAAGCTGGAAAGGAGGAGATCAATTTATTTTAAAATCTTGGAAAAATTAAGCCAAGTTTTTCAGTGTCTGGAGATCAATACAGAACTGTAGACATTAGGTAAAAAAGTGTATTGTGAGATTAATTTAGAGTCCATGTAGTTGAAACCTAAAGGATTCTGAAATGAGTTAGGTACCCTCTTAGTGTCCACACCTGTGGAATTTCTGAAAGCATTTTTTTCCTAAGTATCTAGCCCACAGTTACTTAAAAGAAAATATCAAAAGTACTGAATTTGATTATGTTTCAGTTTTAATGTATTTATTGGAAATTGAAATACTATTTCATCAACATCTTCATTCAAGCTTAAAGCAAGACATACATAGCACTGTTGTCCTTTAAATATAGGATGAAATGAAATGTAGTTGTATAAAGCTAAAGATTTCTTCTGGCTGACAAGAATACGTGCCAAATTACACAGAAAGGGTGTATAATTAGCTGCAAATTAACTTTGAAGGATTATACCTACCAGCGAGGAAAAAATTCTTTGTGAAAACACAAATAGCAACAGAAGAGTAGAGAACCAAAATCAATGTTTCCACCTTTCCAGTTTAAATTACTCAATCTGAAGTAGGCAATTAAAATCAGGCCACACTAATTTAAAAACCACCTAAGAATAGTAAGATAAGATCTAAATGATACCTGTCCTTTGTAAACCAGGAAATAGTGTGAAAACCACGCTACGAGAAGTCAGGCGTGACAGAGAGAGTGCGATGTGTGCACAGCACACATCCCTTGCCGAGCTGAATGAGCCACACACAACACAGATCACGAGGAGGGATCACAAGTAGCAAAAAACCTGACAAGGTGCAGGTTTTAAAGAACACAAACAGTAATGTGGAAAACGTGGTGCTTCTGCTAAATAACAGGCAAATTAATTCTGCATTAGCTTCTGAACAATCTCCAAGCACAGAACTCCGCAGGCACACTGCAATACTTCAGTCTAGAGACACAAGGCTTGCACTGATGAGGGGAGATCTCTCTTAGGAAAGCCCACCAGGCTTCTGCACCCAAAACCCATCTGTGGGACACATAGTGGAGAAAGACTGCAGTTGGTCTCTCTTCACACCTAACACCATCACATGTAGGTGATACCCAGGCTGTATCCTCATCAGATACTACAACTGGCTCACATAAGGGATCCATGCCTTCCCCAACGGCTCCTGCAAACACACTGAGTCAGAACAGTGAAAAAAATCCTTGTGCACTGTCACAAGGGAAGACAGGCAGAACAGTTATTCCAAACCATAACGATTTGTGAAGGAAATGCCTGCAAAAGTAAACTCCTACCTACTCATCAGTCATTCCCAAGAGCTTTGGGCGATGACACAGGTGCTGCTAGAAAAAAGAGCCAGTGTGCACACCTATGCAAAACAAGCGTGTACCTGTGCTCATCTTCCTCATTGGAGTAAACTGATCCACAGCATCCATGGACCAGCACACTCCACAGGACTTTAAAAGCAGTATCAAGGAATGGTTTTAGCCATCACAAACTCCTTTAGATGCCTGTAGATACTCTTCTATTTGGGTTGTTCTCTGTAAAAGCTGCTTAGATCAGAACTTGAATTGCTCACAGTCCTCACATTTCTCCTTTGCTTCCTTAGACAATATCCTCTTCCCTCTCCAACAGAAACCACTTCACAGCTGCCAGTTATCTTTACAGAAGACATGAGGGTAGTATTGTAGAATCACAAACTGACCATCTCATAACGTTCTACCTCACTACCAGCACTCTGACTCACTGCCTGCTATTTCCATGCACCCGCCCTGCAGCCCGGTGCTCTATTATTACAACACAGCCAGACCAAAACCCTCACTTCCTATGGAACTCAGGTAAAATTACAAACAATCCCAACCTGAGGCTATGATGGAGGAAAAAAGAAAGACAAAAAATAATCTACAGCTCCCTTTTGAATAGAGTAGGCAACACTCAGAGGGACATGGTGGAACCCAGCTTCTGAATTAAGGATGTCACGTTGCCACCCATTTTAGTTACACAGTGATTCAGGTATATTAATTGCTGGTAGGCTTAATTTAAAGGAGCTTTACCTTGATAGATGCCAAGAATAGAATAGTCTAAAGTACAGTACCCACTGACCCCTAATGAGACTCAAATTTGTAATCATATAGATGTGTCTTAATTTTATTATTACATAATACATTATAGTGAACATGGATACCTGGGTTTTTCTGTGTTATCTTCACAATACTGTACCAGGGTTACTCGTCTTCATCTCCAGCATACACAGATGTCACTACATAACAGCTGTAACGCAGAGGTCCTTATAGTATCACCCCACCTGAATGACCAACTCTTTCTGCTCTTCAAAAACACTGCATCTTGATATGGCAATTTTAATCTAAGAAATGCCCACCCTGTTTCATACACAAAATGGCTTCCTGGCCCCGCTTCTCTGCATAAACACTTACAGTGCTGATTCACCCCAGTTAAAGCAAAAAGGCTGCAAAAATAAAGCAATGAACAAAGACAAAGCTGACAATTTAAAGTGAAGAAGAGAACAAAACAAAACCCTGGTTATAATTCTAAGGGGATAGCAAAGAGGGAGGCTACAACTTCAGTGCATTATAGCTACGTACAGATGTAAGTAGGATGTCCACACAGGGACAGGCCCCACAGGAACCTAGAAATTGTCTGACTCAACTAAAGAGTTAATTTGACTTAACTAATAAAGACTACCTGAGGCTGAAAAAAACGCCCCCACCACCTATACAAAGGGTTTATAACAGTTTGTCTCAAAAAGTCTTAAGAATATAAGCCAATAATGTATAGTAGCATCAATTATACACTTCAGACAAGTATAAAGGATGCAGGAACTACCAGTTCTTCTAGGATAAGATTGCAAAATTCACTAGTTCACTTACACAGTAGCACATAAATAGCTTCAACACACAGTCTATGACCCTGGAATTACTTTGAGGATGATTAAGAGGACAAAAGTGATTCCTGTCAGCTTTTTAACATGTCTGCAGACAGGCACATTTACAGCGATGCGGTAGTGCAAGAAAAGCTGGACATTAAGTTACAGAATCAGAAAAGTTGATTACAAAGTAAAGGATTATCTCAAAATCATCTCAAAGCAAATTACTGATAACTCTACTACCAGTTTGCAATCTTACATAAAGATTCAGAAAGACAAGCAGATTTGGTTCAATTAATTTATCATTTACAACTACAAAGAAAAAAAACTAAAAAAAAAAAATCCCTAAAGGAATGGTATATATAGGGGTGGCAGCACTCTAACAAAAATAGACTTGACCTAATTCTTCATGTTGCCAGTATTTATAGCCTGTTCAAAGCTTAACAAATACCCTTCGCTCTTGTTCAAGCTTTATGTAGGAATTATTGATACTTAACATACTCACTAGTGTTTATCTCTCAAAAAACATCCAAAGGCTCAAGAAAATCCTAGTCTTTCACTTATTCAAACTCTGATGCAAAATGCATGTTAACTAGGCAGACCTTTGAAATTTTTTTTATTTTAATGTATTTCTGTCTGCCCTGTATTTTAACACCAAATCAATGTATGTACAAAGTGCCGTCAGGAAGTATGGCTCACAGCACTGCAGATCTGCAGTCTATAAAAATACACCAGCTTGCTTTATAAGCACTCTTAAGAATTTTATAGGGTTTTCTTACATTTCTTGAATCTAAAAGCTTTTTTATGACCAGACGAACAGAATTTGAGACTCCTCAACTGCAGGTTACATGGCACTAGGCTGGCTGGTACCTGCCAAGAGAAGATCTCACAGGTCTTTTTTGATTTATGATACTAGGTTTGGAAACCTTAAGTCAGTTTTGGGACAGGTCACTGGTATTTCACTTATTTGACATGGTCTCAGCTGTTACAAAAAGCTTCATCTTTTCACCTAACACCTCATTCACTTTTTCTTCTGCCCATGTTCCTCTGCTACTGCTCTATGAGCTGTTCAGCTGTCATCATCTCAGAGCTGCTCCTGCCCCAGTCCCACACTCACCTCTTGTCAGCACTTCCAAGTCAACACCTCTCACCTGCAGGTGCTTTCCAGCAACGGTCCCTTCCTCTGAAAACACCACCTCTATTGCACCCGTCAGTTTGAATAGTAAGAACAGTTAGAGTAACATCATATAGCATGATACTGCTATGCTCTATGGTATTAATATTACTATGCCATATGATGTTACTCTAACTATTCTTATTTGCACCTATGAGGCTGCCTTTTCTCTACCTGCAAAACAGTTAGACAAGTATCAGTGAAGCTTCTCCCACTTTTACAAATCTTTTGGCTCATATTTAATTCACTTTTGGCTATTTGTAGCTAAGTCTGATCATCTGCTAGTAAGCACCTGCTTCTATAAACTGTATATTTTCTCTAGTCTTTTTATTTTTGTAAAGAAATTCATGTTTCCCAATCTCATTATTTTGTTCAATTTATTTGTTTTTGCAAGAAACCACCTACTAGTTTACTACTTCTTCTCTTTTACCCTCCTTCCCCAAGTTTCTCCTAGAGAAAATTTTTAGTAATCTGGTCTCATTCAAAATTATCAGTATTGTTTTAATTACTACCTATTTCCAGAATAGGGAAGGGGCTTTGCTTTCATAAAAAAGAATATTTGATCACTGTTCAAATAAGTTCACTGAAGAATGTTTCGCTCCAGAGGAGTGTCTCCTTGGTTTAGCAATTTATCTTTCTCTGCAATCTCCTCGTCATGTCTTCTGACAATTGCACTTGTTGCTCCCAAAGCATCTGTTCAGCATATTGGCACTTTCTGATCCTTTGCTATGCAATGCTCAGGAGTGACAGTGTCTGGTGTTCAGTCAGTTTAGAGTTTCTACCCAACTCCTCCCCTCACCCACTTCTTCAGACTCCCCGAACAATGGGCAGTGGAAAACACTTAAATATAGCCAACAGTCCTTCTAGGGTGTCAAAGCGTGTAAGGAATTTTACATCCTAGGTTACCTAGTCTCCTCAGCCAGCAAGCCCAAACTCACTTTTTATTATCATACCCTTAAATTCATTCTAAGTATTCATCTCCTTCCCACTACAGGGTTGCACCTACTTTTACCTTCTTAGCTACTTCAGTGTTAGAATTTCTACTCCTTCATAGCCATTAATAGGGTCACAGAGCTAAAAACTAATGCGCAGAAGTTACTATATGTAACAAGCAAGGAGTCTTACCATAAGCTAGTATGCAGATGTAGGTATGTGCAGATTTAATACAGGAAACAGCACACAGCATACAGTATGTCAGAGGCAAAACATGGAGTAAAGAAATAAAAAAGCGGTTATTCTCTTAGTCTATGTAAGTAGGTTTAGCTTGTCTAACAAACACTACTTACCTGTGATGAATGAAAAACCATCCATGACACAGATAATAACTTTAGAGTAACTGGGCCTCAGTTGGACTGGCATGTTCAACTGGGACTCTTTTGACCAATACTCTGATTTTGCCTATGAAATATTTTCATTGCAACATGACTGCGGGTACCTGATGATAATCAAACTCCAGAGCCACTGTCCTCTTTGAAGCATGTGCAAGTTATCATTTCACAGTTGATATATCCCTTAACGCTAGGGATAAAATTGTGACTATTATATTCTCTGTGCTGTCAGGCTCAGAAATAATATAAAGAGTCCAAAACTAGGTGCAATTTCCAAATCTGCTTCTCTTCCTTCCTCTCACTGATCTCACACTCTCAAGTCACAAAAATAAGCCCATTCCTTTAATTGTATGACAAAACCCAGTATCATGCAAAGAATTTCAAAATTTGGCTGGTAAATGAACTTTCCCTCTATGGATGAGAATTTGTTCCTTTATTCTCTCAAGCTTCTGACTGTTATTTCTCATCACAGCTGGGGCAGCTTTTCTTTTCTTGGATCCCAACTGCTCTGGGAATTCCAAAAAGATGTGTTAGGTAAGAGGAAGTCAACCTTTGGTTTCTGTCACTGAACAGGCAGAATATGCTTTTATCTCTGCTGAAGCTGTTCTACTCCATAATGCCTTCTAAAAACATAAATTACTTTTCCCTTCACAAGAATCTCCTGTGTTTGCACTGACAGCTGGTGAAACTAGATTCTGAAACAGTAGTTTAGACTGAAGCAGTCACAGTCATGTGGTACTATCTAAAAAAGTGGGAAAAAGCACAAATACTGGAAAAACTCATTTGTTGGGGTTTTTTTATATCCATTTCAGAGGATGCCTGTTCAAAAGATGTATTTGTTATGTAAACAGGTTTTTGATGGAAACCACTAGTTACTCAGCCTCCCCTGCTGCAAGTAAGTCCAAAAACTCCTATTAAGGTGTGCAATATACACATGTATATTTTTATCAGTTGAGACATTTGTCTGAAAATACTTGTTCCTAGCTATTATCCTGTAAACAATTTAATCTTGAGCAAAATTTCAAAACAAACCATATATTCAAATGTTACAGAAATAGTTCCTGAAAAACTAAGGGTGCCTGATGACAAATCAGTCTAGGCAGCCTCTAGTGACAAAGTGCCACCACGGTCTGAGGGTTCTCAAATACATGTGTCAATATGGATTAAGGTTTGTGGGTTTTTTTTCCCCCTCAGCAAATAAGTAAAGCAAACCTGTATCAAGCCAACAGCAATAAAAGTACAGGGGAATTGCTGTTGCAGGCAGATAGGGAAAGTCTTAAAATAAAAGTAGAAACTGGGATCACAAAGACCACATAGAAAGCTGAGGAAAAACATTCTCCACCCTGGCTAAACTATGTTAGAATAGTGATTGTCTTTTGAGTCTTTATTGCCTTATCTCCAAAGCTTTCATTTCACATCACCTAGAATTTCTAAACCAATGCAAAAAGACAAATTACACACCTACCATCACCATTTTGATAGCCCAGAAGCACTGCAGGATAATTAACAGTTCTTCAGTTCTGGCAAAAGAAGTAAAACACACTTTATAGGACAGGGACAGCTAGGTGAAGCAATCTGCTGCTGAAACCATATATCTCTCTGAACATGACGATAACCAAGAATACTACTTGAGCGTCATAGATGCAACACCATCTGCATGTACCACAGAGAGAAGAAATAGGACTTGAAGAACTAATATGGAAGAAAAACTAAAACAAAGAGGTAAAAATGCACAGACTGAAAATCCTTTAACCCACTCAGAAGATCATGTCAGCCAGACTTCAGTTTCACAGTTTTGAGTCTACTCTGTGGTCAGCCTGTTCCCTTGGTTTTAGCTTTTCTGATCACTTAATATTTCCGAAGTCTCCTTTTCTAGCCCGTGGCAACTGTCCTGTGCCATTTCTAGGCCAGCTCAGTACAATCACTTTCCTTTGCACCATTCCCTCTGAAACTCCTGGTCTGTCTCACTACAGAAGACAGTAGATACTAATCAGCCAAGAAAGGGAAATAAATAAGCATTAAGCAAGCTAACAACCAAAAGATGGTCCAGCATCTGGACCAGCACCTCAGGTACCCATCTTATTTTTCTTAAGTCTTACTCTGAAGGACTCTACAAAAACAGTGGCAAATACAGGAGGAAGGTCTTGCTGCAGGACTGAAGAATAGGGAACTCTGCCTATTTCCCCATAGACTGAACAGTTTTGCAAATAGTTGTGAGTGAGACTGTCAGTCACTGATGGAACCATTTAGTTACTCACCCAGCAGTGAAATAATACAGAAAACTCATGAAAGTTCAAGGCAGAAAGACTACTATTTTTGGAGTAAAACATCCAACAAAAAATGCTCACAAACTGGCTCCTGCTAAGAGTGTTACATCTTCACTTTCCCTCAGTTACCATCATAAGTACAGACCATGAAGTATCAATGCCCATTTAGCATCTGTTCTGTGTAACAAGGCTTGACAACTCTAGATTACTGGCCATAACTGGGAAAAGGCAGTTTTCCAGAGATCTCAGATGAAAAGCTAGTGTAACAGCTGAGGGGCCACCCAGCTGCAGTGGTGCTGTTCTCAAGTATTTCAAACAAACCCATAAACATTTACTGCAGCAGTACCATGCACAACCCAGCTAAGTCAGCCTGATCATTAAATTTGAGGGTAGTTTATGTGACAGATCAGTTGATTTCACAAGGATTGCCTTGAGAAAGAGGGAGTAATAAAGTTGCTTTGTTTCTTTGCTTAAATGAGAGAAGGAATTGAAAGATTTCAATGGGCCAAAAAAACCAGCTAGGTTCATTTTACCAACTCTCAGTCTTTTGCTTTTCAAAAAATCTCAGAGCTATCAGTTGACATCTTGAGGCATCAAAATTTAAAGTAAAGGATGTCAGGCAGACATTTTTCTCCATAGTTCTTAATTTTTCTCAAGCACAATTTTTAAAGCAATTTTACTCTGCATCACATGACTTCCAAGCAAGGTTTGCCCATCAAACTTGCTTCTATTTGAGTATTTATTACTTTCTGTACAAGCAAAAACCTGTACTTGTGTACCCACGTAGATCATATACAAATATATAAATATGCATAAAGTCAAGGTGTGAAGATACAGGGGCCAAACAGATTAATATCTGCTCTAAAAATCTTGACCAAGGAGATACCAGAGTAATGTTGATTCACATGGATTTCCTCCCTCACCACTTTAATAAAAGAAATCAGAAAGCATCTTTTAGCCAGAAGGTGTTCTAGAATACCTGTAATAAGTGCCAACAAGTTCAAAAGTTTATTTCCTATTTTTCAAAGCCTAAATCACAGAAACTGCCTAGGTAAGTAGTAAACACCTACATATGTGTGAGTATCTGCAAACACAGAAAACAAAACTGTTCATCAGGAAACAAATTACTGTTGTTAGAAGCATGCCAGAGAGATTCCATATTTATTCTGGAAAACCTCTACTCATTCTTGCTCAATGCTGGATGTCTTTATGGAGACAGAAGCTGTATTTTGTAAGCCTAAGATTAGGACAAACCTGGAGAAACAGCAGTGAACAGACATGGGACAGAGAACAAGGGGTTTAGTTTACGTTTTGCTACATATATACAGATTGAATTGAACTTGGGTTCTTAGGTGTTGTTTATATTAAACCCAAATCTCTCTTACTAAAGAAACTTGATTGTAATCAACCCTAGAAGTTATTGTCTAGGAAACATCTATACACCCCAGAAATGAAGATCATAAAAAGCAGCAATTATGCAGTACCACGTAGTCACTCTTAGCTTGCAAATCAATTGATCCCAGAGCAGCTTCGTTTGAACACTCCATAAGCTTTACAGAACACTCCATAAGCATACTTAAATTCTGCCTGGGGCCATCTCCGTTTGTAAGACAGGGAGCATCCTCAATCACATTTGATGGATGATAGATACCTTATCCCTGTTTGGTACCTGGTGTTACAGCCTGCAACCAGCAGCATTCAGACCGCATCCTCTATACGAACACAGATCTCCACTTAAGGCAACGCTTACCGGTGATTTTGCAAAACAGTGTCTCGATAGCTCCTAGTTAATCATTGTACAATGCAAAATTAAATTCTGCTGCAAAGCATTTTTTGATAATTTTGTAAAGAAAAATGTGAATAACCTTACTAAAATATACTGACTGTGAACAAACAGTGGAAGCAGAGACAAAAATAGAAACTGTTGCCTGAGACAAGCACTGGATGGAAGTAGAAACACTTTGGAAGGAACAGTAATTTCCCCCTCTACCATTGTTTCCTAAGGAATTCTAGTCTTCACCCATCCTAAAAGTTCCTAAACTGAATCCATCCAATCTAGGGATAGAAACAGTGACCGATAATTTCATAAGAATGCCAAGTGCAACCTTAGAGCACATTGAGAGTACAGAACAGCAAACAATACTACTACTTTATCTTCAGAATTACAGTGAAACTGTAATAAGAACAACCAACTGCAAAGAAAATTACTCTTTCCTGGGATCTGCCATCCAGTCTCCTGAATTAGAAAGTCAGAGTTTTAACCTAGCAACAAGAAGGTTCAGAGACAGAAAGGGTATCAGAAATCCAGCTTTCCACACAGTCTGGAAAACCCACCAAAATATTACCTTCTGGCATTCTTTGGAAAAAGATGAAGTCAGCTTTTCTCACAGGAGATACAAATATATGATTTACTAGAATGCAAACACCAAAGAGCAGAGAATAATGCATTTAAAATCTTTAGGGAACTGAAGCATAAGGTCTTTGCCTGCTCAAAAGAAAAAAAACCAAACAAAAACCAACAAAACCTGACACCCAAAAAGCTACAAATTTGTCTTTAATTCTCACCCTACTGTAGTAAGTACTGTGTGCTACTGTGTATTCTAACAACTGCACCCTGCGGAGAGTTCTTAACTCTTTTGTCAAGTTGCCAGAGATCAAATGGCTGATGTGAGAAAGAAAACAAATGCATCCCAGTGCAAACCTACAGCTTTCTTTAAAATTCTTAAAGCTTTTGGCTGTGTGGAAGTATGGTGCAGTTTCATTGCACTAGGCACAAGTTGTGTCTCATTCATAAATTGGTGACAAATTATGCCCAAATATGAGACTTGGAATCAAAAAAAGGAAAACCTCAAATGCTACTGTTTCTGCTGGGTTTCAAAATACTTAAAAAAAACCAAAACCAAGCAGAATAAAGAGCAAAGTTTCTGATCAAGATTTAAACACTTAGGGAAATTAATAAATAAATTATAAATTATCATGTTGGCTTACAGTGCACAAAGTTACTGTTCACACAGGTTCTGCATAGATAGTCTTATTTTACACTGACAGTAAAGTGATCTACTTCACATTAGGTGAGACCAAACGAGGCATCTATACTTTATGGGTAATAAATGAAAGTCCGTGTCCTTTTGCATATAGATGGCCAACAGCTGCTCCTGAAGAAGCAGGTTAATGCTATACTTCTCACCTGATCTTCTTCTTCATCCTCTTCATCTTCTGCCAAACGCTGCCTGCCCACTTCATACAGCCTGCAAACTGTATCCATGTTCATTGCATCCATGCTGCCTTGATTCTGAAGGGGAGATGCCCACACAGCAGTTAGTCCCAGGAATTAAGCTTAACCTTCACGTTCAGTGCTATATCTGATCTCAGTGAAAGAAACACTACCCTCCCATTTACGAGCAGCAGTACAATTAGCACTAAAACCAATATCTACTTTCTGCTCCCGTCATCCGCAAGTTACACTCCTATTAATAGACTTAAGGCCTTCACTGGATCCATAACATGCTTTGGGTTAGTTCTCACCTAATCACACACTACTTCCTTTCAAATTTGCCTCCTTATCATATCATGCCATTGAACCATGTGCCTTGAGAGAATGCTAAAAGCTGTCATATAGCAAGAGCTCCAGAAGACAGCAGTCTGATGCCCCACTGCTGCCACATGCAGTGATGTAACATTTTCAATGGCTCCTTTAAAAGAAAATTCTCGTATCTTGGCCTCACAACCTTGACAACTCCAACTTCAGTAGTTAAGCATGAAACTTGCCCTACAACAAATTCCCGACTCACTTTTTTGGGTCTGTAAGAATCAGTGGTTCACAGAGTATTATGCTGACAGGATTTTAAATTAGTCACTACACGTACATAGTCAGGTTCAAGAAATTGGATACAGACAACAAATGACTGGGCAAAGAACTGGACCCATTAGTTCAATTTGACTTTCCCCCTAACAAACCAGAAGTTTCACTCAGTAATTTTTGCTTCAAATCCTTAGTTTCTGAGACTTTTGATAGGAAGACAAGTGAAAAACGAACAGTAGAAGTGATTCACCGAAAAGCCCTGAGAAGATTGCGTTTCCCAGCTATTCAGTACAATGCAAATTTAAATAGGAAATTATTGTTATAAATAGGAAAAAATGCATTTCTCTCTACGCTTATGAGAAGGAAAACCTCTGCACATTGTAAAGTGGGAAGTGTTTGAAGAAGAGAGGCAAATGTGTTTAGAAGCTTAAGGAATCAGAGGCAGAAAAACAAGACTGCTGTGTGTGGACAGCAAAAAAACTAACAGCATCTTTACCATCACCAAAACATCACCACTGCTTAGGACACAAATAACAGTAGGAACTCTAGAATCACCACTTCTGAAGGTTTTAAGAAGAAACAAAAACATTGCACTCAAACTATAGCTACAGAGTCTATTCTTAGCTCCTTTACCTCAATGACAGCCAGATAGCAGTCCTTGCTGTCTGTGCACAAGTCAAAGATATTCCGCTTGACATCTATTGTAGCTGGAAAACATCACAAAACAAACTCAGTGGTTAACTGCATACTATTACTATAGTACGTATGTGTCTAAAAACAGAAAATAAAATGTGAGGATAAGAAAAAACAGCTGAAATAAAAGTTACACGAACATTTGTAGCTAATTCAACCTGTAATAAAGAATACAAATATTGAAGACTGTCACAAAAAATAGCCAGGTAAGTTCTTAACCTGCTCTGCACAGTGCCTCCTCCTTTGATAACACATTTATTGGCTTCTCTAAGCACAGGAGACAACAGATAACATTCCAGGATAGGTGGCAACCAAGGCACTGAGTTGTGAGCCGTGTCTCCTTCCAATAGCAAAAGCTACATTTTTTTGTCCATAGCAGCAATTAGCTTAGCTGCAGGAGCTTTGCAAGCTGGAAGCCAAACTGACAGCATTTTTAACTACCAGCATAGGGGAATGCTGTTGGGAAAAGGAAAAAAAAAAGGAAAATAAAGCAAACAACCAACCACAAACCTTACCAACATCCCTCCCGCCATCAAAAAAAACCCAGCCATTCCTGAAACGAGACCAATGACATCTTGGCCAAATGACCTACTATCTCAGATTATGCCCTACTTGGAAAGGGGAAAGGAAAATAAAGCCAGAACTGCAATCATACACTGAACAGGATATGATACTTGAACCTATTTCAGCATTAAGCCCAACTCTTGTGCTGCAACCAGAACAGGCTGTAGCAGAATTTGTTTTGCTGCATGTGCAAAGGAGAGGAGGAAGTAAATGTTACTAAGAAGAACTTTCAATAAATCTTCAAACTTCCAGACCAAGCTACTTACTCCTCTCTTCTCTTACCTATAGGTTTATAATCAGTTGCATTAAATGTCCTGAAAGAAGAGCCAAAGGGACTTCTCATTCTCTCCTCCAGAAGGTCATCTTCATCATCTGCCTGCAACATAGCTGATACAAAGAAAGATTATTTCACAAATGCACCTTCCATTCATCACTATCATTAATCAACTTAAGATCAAATCAAACTCTGACATGAATTTTCTTTTTATTCAATAGCTTGGTAAGACCCATTTAATATCTACTCTTCCAGAGCTGCCTTTATTAATACTGCACATCATTGAAACTTAGTACAGAGAACAAAACTATATTCTCAAGCATCATCAGATCTGCTGTTATACACATTTTTTTTTTCAATAGTTTGATTTTTAATCTCACAAATGAGTTGTGATATTGCTGATGTTGGAGAAAACTGTTAGCAATACATGTACCATAAACATCCTGAAAAAATTGCAGTTTGCAAATGCCAGGAAGGCCTAGAGTTACCGACTCTCTGAAGCTTCCAATTTCACTGAACAAGCATCTGCTTATCTCAAACCAGAGGTGACCAAGGAGGGTAATATAAGACTGAGAAGTCCTACCTCCATACATAACTGTGCCGGTATAGTTGAAGACCACACGACACTGATCCAGTGCAGGTACTGTGTGTAACAAATGGAAAGTTCGAAGGTCCCACTGAAAAAACACAGGCTAAGGAGAACAAACAACTGAAAATTTCTATTTCCTTTTCAACACACTGGCAAACAACTAGTTAATTACATTCAAGAAACCTCGTTGCCACCCTCTTGCAAATATGACAGAACTGGAATTGGACACTAGAACCACAATCCCTTCCACATGTTCAAAATGGAAAAGCTCTTTCTCAAAATGTCATTGCCAGTCATGAGTTTACTGCAGAGCTTCAAGGTCAATGTCGGCAAGGGATGTGAAGAGAGCACAGGCACCACAGAGTATATTAGAAAAGAAAATCTCTCTTGCTCTCTCTGTGTGTTAAGTATTTCCTCTAGGACATATCAAAGGCAGAATCCAGATTTAAATTAGCTACTTGTCTGACAGTCCCTACTTACTTGATTCACAGACAAAACCTGTTGTTACCATACATACCCTGTAACACCAATAATGCAACTTCTACAAACAGCTACTTGTTTATCAATAGAAATTCTTGATGTCCCAGCACATCAGTTACTGCAGTGGCCAAAGGATACAATTTCTGTGTTGACTATGACCTCTAGCCCATTGGGATGGAAAACACCACTGATGGTCATGTTGAATTTGTCAAACTTGTGGATGGCTTGTGCCGATCTAACATCCCAGAGGACACCATCATTTAGGACAAGGTCATCAGTGGGGTTAAAGGTGGCACAGTTCTTCTTGTAGTTGTTGGCAAGATCTGGGTTAAACAGAGTCAATAGCTTGTTGCCAGTCTGAATATCATAGATCTTTCAGATTAAAAAGAAAAAGAAAGATTAGTCACGATTTGTAATATACCTGTGCCTAAGATCACCCCATGTCCCCCTTTCCAGATTTTTTCCAGAATCACTCCATTTCCCATTTTGCTTTTCAAGTAACAGCATTCCAGAGATAACCCTTCCTATCAGTCCTTAGATAGTTTTTCACAGCTGGAACCAAATCTCACAACATTTTCTGGCCAGTACTTAGCTTACCACAGGGTTCACTGATATATTTTAAAACAACTGTGATTAGTTCCAAAGAAAGTAACTCCATTATGAAAAGTGGGCTATGAAGCTGCAGTCACAAGCCACCACTTAGCCAGAAACTGTTGCAGAAATGGAACTGCTTTCAGAGCAGATGGTATTTACAAACATAAAAACTCCAAAGCACACACTGAGGGGAAAAAAAGCCAGAAGCTATAGAAAAGGAGTTAAAATTCCTGGCATTTACATGGAAAGGCAACTTTCCGAGCTTTGTCTCAAGAAACTGTTGGAAGATAAAAAGATAAAAAAAGCTTTAGCTAGTATGAAGGCTTTATGATTATCTTCTCAGATAAATTTGATCTGTAACATCCCTCAGAGCCAAACTCTTCTTCAAATTTAGGAAAAAATCCTCTAGAATTGGAAAACAAATCTGTTTACCAGATAAACACAATACTTGAACTGATCTGAATTCCAGATAAATCCAAGTTAAAAACTAGGCAGGAATGGGTAGTTTGCATAAATAAATAAGAGAAATAATTAAAATCATAAATAATTTGAGTAAGTTACATTTCATGATAATTTTTTATGCAAACACTCTTTCAAAAGAGACAGTGCCTATAATGAATGCAAATTAACACTGAGAAGCAGCAGAAGCACTCTGAAGCCTGCATCTGTCAAAATTGCAGGTATTCATACAAAACACAACTGCATTCTCTGAAAATATATTGGTAAAATTAAATTACCGAAAAGTAAGCTGCAAATCTGGGGGGGGAGGCAAAAGAAGGATGCTTTTAAGAAGGACACTTTTAATAGGGCATTTCCCTCAGCTGTTGACTGAGCTACTGAGAAGTTATTTGATGCTTTCAAAGCTTTCCTCTAAGTCCTCTTAGCTCAGTTACACAGAGCATCATAGCACCCAGATCTGTTATTAAATGTCCTGTGAAGAATTATATTCTTCTCACAGGTCCACAACCACAACCTGTATTGGTACTTACATGGGCAATGTCTCCTTTTGTGCCAATGACCCTGTCCTGAGAGTGCTTGCTGAACTCCACATAGTGGTCATCAGGGAAGGAATGCCTGTAGATAGAGTCAGTAAGGAATCAAGGAACTGCAGATACAAACAACCTGTGTGAACCAAACACTGCCCCAACACCTTCAGCAGAGGTTTCAACAATGCAGAAAACAAAAAATGTAGGACAGACTTTCCTTCACCATTGACCATGGCGTACTAAGATGCTAAAATGCTCCACTGGCATTTGCAGGAAAATATCTATTACAGATACAGCCTTTAGGGCAGACCAATGAAAAAAAGACAAGCAGCAAAATCACAGACCATTCATCAACAGGGTCTGCCAAAAACCTGACTATTTAAAGGAGTGAGTAATTAATGGCATCATGAACGTTCAAACACACATGCAGGCCTGAGGCATGTTAAACCTTTTATCTGAAGAATGCCCTCTAGCTGACCTAAAACAGGTCACACCAAAACTGTTGCTTACAAATAAGGCAGACAACAGTCAAACCTTTTAAAAATTAAGAGCCTTCCACCCATTTTTTATGAAAAGGAACAACAGTAAATACTGAAAACAATTTTAAATAACTTCATCCAGGTCAGTAACAGCTTGTATCCAGGGTCTGACAATTTCACCATGCAAATCACAATACCAGTAAAATTCTTTAACTGGCTGCAGAAAGACTATCGAAATAATTTAAAAACATGAGAATAAAAATACAAACATATTTATTTGCTTTCGGGGACAACAGCAATTTTACTGATCTATCTTGCATTAAATGGGACTTTAGGTAGTTAGAATTTAGGAAAGCTATCTGTACCAAATAAAATAGGGAAGGTACTAAACATAAGAAAGAGAACATGTTTTATTTTTTCACAAGAGACATTGTAAGAGCTGTGCCATACTGTTCTTTCATGGAGTTTGTACTTAGGGTTTCTGCCTATACTGAAGGTTCTTCTAGCTGCAACATACTCCACAGCTGAATCAGAGTATACCTACTTCATATCAAAGACAGACTTCATTCCCCACAATGCAGACAGAGGTTGGCTCCATGTAGCAGATGTCAGCAATAAAGATCCATCCTGTATTGCCAGATAGGAGTGGAAGGGAAAAGAACACCAGGGAAGAGAGAGGTTATCATTTTACCTGTACACTTTAACTTACACTTAGAAGATTAATTTAGAAACTATAGCAGATTTTGTGCTTACTAATCTAGTCCTATGGGGATAAAGTACAAGTATCTAATACTACGTATAATATAAATAGCCTTTGGCAGACAAAGAAAAAAGTTACAGATAACAATGGAAATGATCTGTGATGTTTATAGCAGATATAAATCTTTTGGGGTATGATTCTAAGAAGAAATAAAACGTAACTGATTTATAAGCAGAGTGAACTCCACTCACAGGGCATCAAAATACAGGCATGGATTATCCTGATTTTTTTCTCCAACAAAGGGAGGTTATATAAACTCTGATATCTTATCTCACGTTTATTTTAAATACATAGTCAGTTTAAGCATTTTTCCGCTTCCAGACATGCATATTTGTTACTTCTGTTGGCTCACAGCCACTGTGCATCTTCTCTATTATCTTGGGAAAAAAAAATAATTATTGTAGAACTCACAGAGAGGGAGTATGTAACTACTACAAGTACTTTAATGGCAACCATCGCAGGCCAACTAGCAGGTGCATTTTAGGTGCACGTATCCAGACAGGCCCAAAATGTATCAGGGCTTATGCTGTCAGAACTTCTAAAACTCAGAACAGGTCTCTGATTACTTACCCTGGATGGCTCAAGGTGCGTGATGGCAGAGTTATGGCAGTTGTAACTGGCCTCTTCCTGTCCACTGAATACGTTATAGAGTTTTAACTGCCCCGTGCAAGTACCCAGCATTAAGAATCGTTCCCTTGCAGAAAACGCACAACAGGTAAAGCCACTCTCATCCTCATTTGCTTCCCTGAACACAGAAATTGGACGGAACCTAGAGAAGGCAAAAATACAAGGGTCACCCCAAAAGAGAAAAAAAGCAAAATTGAAATGCTGTCTGATGATATTAAATCCAGTTCCTTAAAAACCATGTAGGTACAACTTACAGCTTTCTTCTAGGACAAGCTAATTGTCAATTGTAAAACTAGCATTCAAGTGAGTACATTACAACAGTCTTTGTAGCGAATGTTTCAGGGTTTGTTTTGCGCTATTAAGTACTTCTGCTAAAGCACATCATTAAGCTGAAGCACTTGGAATCTGTCTTCAAAGTTGGACTGCAATGCCATCACCTGGATAAGTACAGACAGCTAGCAAATATTTTTCCTAGCAGTTCTGAAACAGCACAAGGAGGCATAGCACATCAGCCAAATAATTTTGTCATTATAATTTCCCAAGGTGATTCTGGTTTCACTGCTTTCATCTATGTGTCATCTTTATCTTTATAAACTTTACATCATCTTCCAATTTAAGCTCAGCAAAGAAAGACCACATAAAAAGGCTAGCAGCTTGTGGTGCCATGGATTCAGCTGAAAGAGCAAAATATGGATTCTGCCGACCTGCATGTGTCAGCCAATCATCCTCAAGGCTGTGCTATGCTCCCATGTAAAACTGGTGTTACATACTTACCTTCCAAAGGAGAGCAGAGAGCTATGAGCTTCATTAGTCAAGGTGGCTAATGAATTAATACGATACTGAAAATAAAGTGTGCTTTACTACTAAGGGTCAGTGCTAAGGACTAGAGAAACAGAACAACTTCTAAAAATGCCTTTCAAGGCTTTCCCACTTGTCACTGTTGAATTAAAACACTTTTCTTCCCAAGGATACTTCGTTGTGGGCCTGCACAGCCTGAATCCAGGTAAGGCTTTTTGGCACATCCTGACAGGGATCAAGAAACATTTTTCTTCCTTACCTGCTAAATATAAGGTGTCTATCAAAGCAGCCACCATCCACCCCTCCATACTTCGGAAAGGCTGCCCTGCGGGTCAGCCGTGAGGTAAAGTTAGTTGGCGCTTGGCGCCTCTGTTTTGGCTCAGGACACTGGTGGGGAGTAAAGAGAGAGAAAGGGGGACAGGTGGCAACAGGGTTCTTGCAGCGCGCATGCTGCTCCCTAAGGTACTCTGTGATTATACTGTCCAGCGTGGGTGGGGAAGGAAGGTGTCTGTCCAGCTGCTTTTTGATAGCTGGGCTCTGGCTGTAGGCGCCATGGTCCGATTTTTGTCGCAACGCTCTCATTTTTCTGCCGTTGCAGGGAGATGGCCTCTCCCTGACAAAGCTAATCCTGCCAATCAGAGGAGAGTTGCTGGCATAAGAAGGACCTGGAAGGGCAAGTGGACCTTGGGATGCAGATGGCCTTGCCTGAGCGTGGACAGAGGTGGCAGTGGAACCTACGGAAGCGTGGCTACTCAAACGAGCTGAGATGCCGTTAGCTATGCGAGGAGTGCGAGGCAGGGTCACAGGAGAGGCAGCAGCCGCAACAGGGGTGAAGGCAGATGAATGAGATGCTGCAGTCATGGGTAGGTCAGCCTCTTTAGTAAGGACGGATGCGGTTTCTCCTAGGCCCTTAGAGATGAGATGGTTCCGAATCAGGAGCAGCAGCTCCTTCTCAGGAAACGTGATCCTTGACTGGGCCACCACATCGGCTTTCTGCAACCGAGCCAGGGAGACATCCGTGCCGATCAGCAACGGCTTCCCCGAGACACGCTCTATCAGCTCTGCAGCGTACTTGCAGAACTTCACATGCTCGCTGCGCTTGTCCTGAAGCACCGGCTCTTTCATCAGTTGCTGGATTTGACAGCTGCTGAAGAGGGGGAGCTTGCTGATAATCTGCCGGACAGTACTGCTGCGCGAGAGCCCCACCAAGGCTTTGCAGGCCAACGCTCGGATCTGATCCGCGTCTGTGATGGGCATCTTTACAGACAGCAATGACAGCAGTACTTTGATGCCATTGTTGGACTGTACCACGTTCCACATCTTCGCTAACGTGTGCTCACTGCTCTTGGGCGCCTGAGGAAGCTTTCGCCGTGGAGTTCCGGAGATGAATTTGCCAATACTAGAGATCCGATTATCTGGGCCACATACACAATTGATGATGATTTGAAGGGCTGATTTCTGAATCTCGGCATCATGGATGAAAAATTCACCTTCAGCAACTCCAAGGATGATACTAATACCTAGTGAGGGAAAGAAATAGGTTTTTTTAGTACTCTAATGTGTATCGTATGTGGTTCATCAGACAAATAAGGGAGTCTCCAGCAAATTTGAGGAAAATAGGTAATTTTCTTCATTCTGGGAATTTCTGAAGTTCTGCTAGCTAGCATAAGACATCTTCTTCTACCTCCCTGGCAAAATTTTTTCCTATGCTGGTGCTCCTCCACTTCATCATCAGTAAGTAGAGAGTCAAACAATCTTTCAGAGAAAATTGGCTTAGGAATGCAAAATCTGACACAGAGAAAGATGCACAGGCATGCCTCTGATTCTTACTGCAGAAAACAACTCTCTTGTATAAATGTTAACAAAGTGGAAACAGAGAGGAAGGAAGGGGACCATGTTATGAAGTGAATAAAACAAATCATATCACAGCTTCCAAAAGGAGTCAGGCAAAAAATGAAACTCTGGGTTTGTTTTTTTTCCCCTCAGACAGAGTTCCTGTTAGTTTCATGTCTGCTTCAAATCAAAACCCTCACTCAAGAAAGAATTAGTGTTTTGTCTAGAGAAGTGTTTTGTGCAAAAGAAATTGTATTTTGCCCATATCTAGTACTCTGCCAATCTTTTATTTTTCTTTAAAAAAAAAAAAAAGTCAGGCCCCAGTTAATGCATAAGCCTTAAATCTGATCCAGGCTCATCTCATCATTTGCATACTGACTCTGCAGGTAGCCAGTTAGAGCATAACTCAAACAGCAATAATTGTTCCTCTCCCATATTCTCAAATGCCATATCCCCAGGAGACCTGAATTTCTGGGAAGTTGAGGAAACCCAATAGTCCCATTACAAAAGTAGATTTGGCTCCACCTGTACGTAATGAGCTCTTGAAAACAAGCGTGAGCCAAAGACCATGCCTCCAAATGTGTAATCCAATCACAGTGCTAATTAAGACACAGTTTTCACCACAGTCTACTCTCCCATTTATTTGCATCCCTGACAATAACTCTGAATACATTATTTTAACCCTTGTCTCACTGTAGGTGAGAAACAGGCAGCTGAAAAACCATGTAGTAGAAGACAATTGATAAGTATGTAAGTGATCAAGACCGTATTCAGCTTACCCACAGTGGAAACAGTAGATCCAGCTTCATCTAACACATCCACAGGTTCTGCCAGCTGCAACTGGATTTTAGGAACCACAGTCAGGATGGCTAGTACATCCAAAGCATATCGTACTGTGTCATTCCTGGAAGACAACAACAGATTAACTTCTTAGAGGTGTAGATACAAAGTTGTTCCAACAACATAAAATAGTATTCAATCTACCCTACTCCAACAAATAGGAGTAAATCAGTCACATTGAATGTATTTGTTGATGCCTTTTGATTTTAGAATGTTCCACTCAAAAGGCTGTTCCCCACAGAAGACTTGAAGCCTGCAGTCTGTCAACATTTATCCCACACTGCCCATAGACTCCTAAAATGACTGCAATTTTGTATTTATAAAAATAAAAATGTTAAGACTTATCAAAAAAAAGCATTCTAAATTAAGCTTCTAAATCTAATTTAACTGTACATCTAAGCTGGGAAACACTGTTGCCTAAAATACTCTGTCACCAGTCAACTAGGAAGGAAGTTTTTCTGAAGTAAAAGGAAACTGTTCAGCAGTAAAACAGACAACTGTGATAGGGAAAAAGGCATTAACTTAGGCACCAGTTTAAGAGAAACACAGGTGTGTGGAAGATGAAAAGGGCTGTTAAGTAAGTGGTGGAAGAGCAGAACAATGCAAGAAAACAGCAGAAGGTTTATAAGCCTGTATGGAATAGTAGGAGTTAACCCAGGTAGCAATTAGGGAACAGCTGCAGAGAGTAAGAAACAGGAGAACAGAAACTACTCAGGAGAATGCAACCTAAGAGAGAGAGGGAGGCAGGGGATTGTAGAAGCAAAACAGATTTCCACGGCTTTTAAGTTAAGCAAAGAGGTCCTGCAGGCAGCAGAAATAAGGAGTAAGTCCTGGTGACAAGAATACCACTGATGACAACTACTTATAGCAGACAGTGAATCACCAGTGAACAGAACATATCTCTAGAGAGGACTACAGCTTCACTCTGGGGAGCTGATGGTCACTAGGATGAACAGAGGCTGGAACTTTGCACCATCCTCCTGTTTTGCTGGGGACAGGATCCTAAAGGTATTCTGTCTGAGCCTGGCGGCAGTTCCCTTTCTTTTGTAACAATAAAGATGCTGCAGATCTTTTGGGGGTGGGGAATTGGGCGGAAGAAGTGGCACAAAAAGATAACAGAAAATCATAGTCCCCCCCACAGCTTGTCTGCAGACAAAACAAGGGAGAAACTTAGAAGTGGCATCGTAAGGTAGATCCCTCTATCAACACGTTGAGTTTAGCAACTGGTGGTGTATCATCTAGGGACATGAACCTGAGCAACACACGGTAACAATCTTCAATCTTTTTCCTCTCTCAAATGCTGGCTTGTTTAATATTCACTCAACTTGGCTCAGTTGTATCTGCTCAGTAAACTTGACCTATCAACAAAGTGATACTGTGTGCTCTCTTGAGTCAGCTAAACTTACTATACATCCAAATAGACATTCCACCTCTTTCCAGGATTAAGGTCTGTCTTTATTTCACCCTTTATTTTGAAGGTTTTCTACCCTTTCTCTAACAAAAAGGTAAACAAATTTTGAGACAGGCAGAAAGTGGCACAGAATTGTGATTAAGCTCTATTAGGATGCTGATTTCTCAGAAATCAAAAGCCTGAGTTATTTTGGCTCTTCAGAAATCTCATGACTTCCCTCTACCTCAAAATTTTAGTCATGCTTTCCACAGTTTTAACTTTCATAATCGCTGTGAAGCCACAGCACAGGCCCTAGCAGCACCAACCAGTGTGTGCCTGTTTTAAATCTTATCAGAGGGGTAGAAAAACCTAGAAATGTTACATCCTGTCCAAGAGTAACAACTTAATTGTTCTAAAATACAGTTCCACAGCAAACAGCTCACCTTGCATAGTACGTCTTCCAGTTGCATGCTATTGAAATGAGCTGAAGCATGAGTTGGACACAAGACAATTTGAGAAAAACCTCTGCTGGCTCCCAGTAGAGCTGTGCTGGACCATACTCAATCAGGAACTCCATCATCTCTACAATCTGTTCATGAGTATATGAGCAGGCCTGCAGGGAAGTGAGATGTAAGCATTAGTAAGAAATCATGAGGGTTGCAAAAACCTGCACATCAAGTCCCCCACCGCTGGGATTTAACTGAAAATCCCATCTACAAAGAGCAGTCTACCAATGTCTCTTGCAGATTAAGTATTTACTTTCTGTTTTATTTCCCAATTATAAAGGAATACAGCAATTGGACCTATCATATACAATAATAAGCTTAAGAACAGAACAGTATCCTTAAAGTTTCTCTGCAGTCCTAGAAGGCTCAGGCCAATTTAAGAAGTTAGACTAAATTAAAATTCTACTCTGCTTTTAAGCTACTGCTCTAGTAGTAGTCTAGTTACTAGACCATCACTCAAAGTTTCTACTAAAATATTAAAAAAGGCTGCAAAAAATATTTAATTACAGTTTCTAAGTTCTGACAACAAAATATACTACAGAAAAAAAAAGGAAACTCCTAACAAGCTTGCCTTTCAATATTTTTTTAAAATTACACAAGACAACAGCTTAGACAGATTTCTTTAGTTACTGAAAACAAGTGATGTTTGCAGAAGCAAAGAAACCCTGATGTTTTCTTATTACAGTTCTTCTAGAAAATCATTACATATTAAACTAGAATTCTATCACAGCTGAATGTGCTCCCTCAAAACAAGCAGCCATAAAATTCATTTTTTTAAAAAAATATTAAAACAAAATCACTTTGCAGGGATAAAGTGGGAGAAAAATCATGGTTAACATAAGAATTTCCCAGGTTATTCCTAAAATCTATAGTGTCCAAAAGACACACTTTATTTGTATTTATCAAATCAAAATTATTTCCAAGTTTTTCATCATTATGCACTTTTCTATGCATACAGATTTTGACCTTTCAGAGATGAAAAGCATATAAAAACCCACAAGTAATAAAAATAACCTGCCTTTAACTGAAGTTTTTCAGAGATGGAAAAGGAACCACAGCAGATAAGCAAGTTGAGATGACATAGTTGAGATGAACCTCAAAGGCTCTTCTGTTTTTTCCTGTTGCAGTGTCATTACACAAGGCAGGAAAAGAGTACAAATAAAAAAGTCCCTATCCCTATAAATCACACACTGCCTAGATATTCCACTGGCTTCAAAGGACAGCCACATACTCCTGCAGCTTGGATTCGCTTGAAAAACACAATGACCATGTTAAAAGCTTGCAACATCCTACTCACCTTGTAGGGGGGCTGAGGATGCACCAGAATGCCACCTTCAGTGCGCTGGAGCGACTGCTTCACCTGTTCAAGTTTGATAGCAAGGTGAGCCTCAAAGTATCTACGCAAGGCCATGCAGGTGTGTTTCCCGGTCTGGCGACTGGCAAAGATCTCATCATCACTCAAGAGGGCTCCTTGGTCTTCCAGGTTCAAGATCTCAAGAGTGCTTATCTTCAGAAAGAGGTTGGGTGGGGAAAAAAGAAGTTTCATCAGCTCAATCTTTGCCAGAAATAAAAATAAATCACCTACAATTCTCAGCTGCATTTGTACTAAACCCAAACTATCTTTATTTTGCTATACAAGACAAACAAGCACACCCTCAAGAGCTGACAAAAGCTGTCTGAATAGAAAAGGCTATCTGCATGAATTAAGCCTAAAAAGAACCATTCCCCCTCCTTCACTACCTATGACGAAAGAAATCCAAAAGTTACATCAATGTAGATCTGAAGGCAGTGTTGTGCCTAATACTATTAGGCATTACATTACACAACACTAAGTGTGCTTACACCCTGCAGCGTTGATGTTCCCGAGTTAGATACAACCCAAGATATTAGGACTGCACAGCAATATCATGCAGATGTACCAGCTTTTGTACATGAACTGTGTAATTTGTGCTCATGAAATACCATGGTTACCACAGCACCCACACAGCTGTACCTCTCCCGGAACAAGGCTGGATTTATCGGCATCCAAAAGGGTACATGACACCTATGTGGAGTGGTGAGAAACACCTGAACTACCACTAAGCCACCAGTTTGAATAACTACTTCCTAATCCAGGAGTTCCACCAAAAAGCTCTCGAAGGGTAACAAGTCTCTGGACAATAATCATCATCATCATCGTAATAAAAATAATAAAGATAAAGGGATCCACATGTATTTTGCTTAGAAAACTCACCCCACTTCTCGATTTCTTGGGAACTGAGGAAGAAAAAAACCCAAGCAAACCTAAAGAACAGAGCTCTCTTGTGTTGTACTGTAAAGGGTGCAAAATCTGACACTATGACCCTGTTCACCATATAAGATTACAAGCCTTACCAGGTTAACCAGACGCCGAAGGCCATCATGCCTGTCAAAGAGCTCCAGGACAGCACGGAAGGAGAAGCAAATGGAGAAGAACATAGTAGCATGGCAGCAGCCCGAGGCATGAGAGCACTCCATTAGCCATAAGGTGTAGTTTACTACATCTGAAAGCACATTATGCGGGTGCATGCACACCTATAAAGCAAAAGAACATTGTTGAGAAGGACTTCAAACAGACTGCTGAAGAGAATTTGTTCGAGGAGAATGAGGGCTCTTTGAGGGGCAAACAGAGGACAAATATCAGTTACTCCCAGCTTGATTTGGTATATACGAGACATGAAATAAAAAGTCCCATTTCCAGATCACCAAAAGAAAGCCCCTGTGATGTGATGATAATGACTGTGATGTGACAATGTAGGACTAACAATTGGTCCATTCCTAGACCTAAACACAACAAATACAACAGTCTTAGTGCAGTATAATTCCAGAGAGTCCTTCTCTGTACTACTATAAGCTATCCAAAGAATGCTTCGCTAGAGGCACAGAAGGAAGAGAATTTTCCATTGAAGAAACAAAAACTCTTCTCAGTGTAATAGGATCACATACTATGCTGAAGTTCTAGCACACTCTAGTAGCACTAAAGTCTAGGGCTTCAGGGCTTCCAAGAATCACAAATGCAATTCAAAAGCTTGACTTTTTCTAGAAATAGACAACTAAGCTGTTCTCTTTCTTTTCTCAGACCCTGCCTCTGAGATGTGCAGACCATGTGCTCAGAACTGCACATTTACATATGTTTGTTAGCTTCTAACAAAGAGGAACTAAGAACCCTCTGCCAGGGTCAGGGCCCAGAGGAACAGCACAGAGCTGAAGCACTGGCACCAGCTGCTGTATGCCAAGTTAGCAGATTTTTTTTCGTCTCTTCTCTGCTGGTGTTGGACATACTCAAGAAAATACAGTGCTACCAGCTCCAGCCGTGCTTCCACCCCAAGACTGGAGGCTTGGCATGGGCTAAGTGACACAGGATTCACCCTTCAAACTGGCTTCCTTTGAAATCCAAAGAAAAGAGAAGGATGTACTAGAGAAACCTGCTCCACCTGCTCTCTGTAGATATTGGGAATAACATCTGGCAGATGACAATGTCACTACAAAACAGCTGCACGGTTTTATGACATGGCCTGAGGATGTCAAGCAGAAGGAATCCTCATGCAGCACACACTGCCAAGGCTTTTGGGTTTCCTTTTGAACAACCATACAAGCAGCAAACGGAATCGGGGGGGAAGGAAAAAAAAAATTAAAAAAAAAAAAAGGAAAAAAGGGAGCATAGAGAGTTTTCTTGTGAGAAAGTTCAGGGAAACACCAAAGCAGGGCATATGCAGCCAGGGTTCATCTTTCTGACAATGGACAAAATGGAGGGAACATTATTCCAATTTCACCTTTCTTGCCCTCATAAGGGAGATGTAACACAGGGCACAGCCAGCCTTGATCAACTGTGATTACCAAAAGGTTTTTGAACTTGCTCATTCAAATGCCTGCAGAACACAAATGCCAGCAGAATCCAAACAGATATGGCCTTAAATAATCACTATCAGTCCAGCCTCTACATGCTCAGGAGTGTTAAGCATGTTAAATCACAACACACATTCAGAGAGCATAAAAAACTAGGAAAGAATAAGCAAAACCATACAATCACTAGTTTTACTGCTTTCATTTTCAGCTGAAAACACCCAAAAACCCTAGACAATGTGAGGGACAGGCCAGGAATCAAAAGCCATCACTCAGAGTTGGAAGGCTTAAGGCTACAACTTTGCAGCTGCTTTGAATGAATCTTAGAGCAGGATGCTCCCACATGCCAGTACTAATGCTCACAAGCTGAAATTTCACCTCTTTTTTTGTCTTGGTACAGTAGCAACTTTAGAATAAACCGGATCAGTTCATAGATCAGCACAGACATGTTACTGCCAGTACAAAAAATAAAAAAGGAAATAGAATCACTGTTTAAAGTACCTAGGAAACTTAACTGAAGCTTAAGGGTGGGCTGCCACATCAGCCTGTCCGAGGGGATGCTTGCTGGAGGAACACTACTGAACTGAGAGGAGGATTCCTTTTAACAATTTTTTTCCTATGTTAAAATATTAGATGAGGAACGTTACTTTCATTATCAGCTGTTTTAACATGTATAAGCTCAGATCACAAAGAACCCTTAGTGTCATTTAATTTGATTTTCTGAACAACGCAGACCAGACCTGCTGCACTTTAGCACCACCACAGAAGTTGCACAGCTGTCTGGAATCTGACTGAGGTACTGTGTGACACTGAAACTACATACACTGGGACTGTGCATGGGAAAAAAAGCCAATCTCAGGTATAGGAGTCTGTTGAAACAGATGGGAAAGACAAATGAGAATTGTGGAGGTTTGTTTTTGTTTTGGTTTGGGTTTTTTTTGAGGAGAAGAACAAATAATACAGTGAAAAGGGTGGTGAAAGCATTGAGACAAGGACAACATGATAGAGGTCTTCTGTTCATTCCCTAGGAACTGGAACCAAAATCTACCCCCCTGAAACAAAACACTCAAATACACCGTTATTTATATACTTCCTATTGCCTCTGCACATAGCAGTGTCTTCTACATAAATTTCCTTTTTAGCTTAGAAGATATTTATTCGCTGTTTGAACACAGGTAGAAACACTTAGAAACGATGGGAATCACTGCAGTTAAGAGTAAAAGAACGCCTCTTACCCTCTCCATGGCATCTTGATTGTAAGACAAATAATATAAACACATGGAGACCCCTGTGGCTGCCATGGAAGGACGAGGAATCTCCAGCAACTTTTGCACTCCTCCATGAGCAACAAACTCCGTTGCAAACTTGTTGTGCAGCAGCAATGATGCCAAATGCTAAAGAAAGATAAAAGCAGATTAGACTGGAATTCTTCAAACTGTTATCAATTCCATCCCCTGCCCCATAAAGATACAGTTGGCAGAAAAAACAAGTGCTCTGTGCTTTGTCCACCTTATTTCCTCCTCCCATTATATTTAACTGCAGACTGCAGTATTTATCCCAATGACAAAACCCCCAAAAGGCACTATCACTGTGTTTTACACATCTTGCAAAAGAAATACAAGAAAAGCAGAGCAACTCAGAAATTATCCAATAGGACACCTTAAATCTTCCTATTCTTTTCATATTAACTCACTTTCTATTATCATTAAGAAACATTTAAATTTGCATTCACACTTTGTATACATCATACTGCTGGCAAGCAGAATTCTACAAAACGAAGCTTAAAGGCCATTGTTAAAAAGGAAGTCTGCAGCTACACTGAAGTTTACTACGTTTTACTCTTCTGTATTACCAACACCTTAGGAGGAAATAGGAAGAGCCACTGTAAAACCCAACCTACTTCCTACTGGGAAGGTTCCTACACCTTTTGTAGGAACACTGCTCCTTGGAAATAAATTCTCAGACAAATGACAATGAAATGGAGATAAAGATGACACTGGAGGACCAGACACGGAGAAGTTAGTGCAAAAGGGAAACAATGCACACACAGACAAATCTAACTTGTGCTGCTGCACTGCAAGTTTGGCTTGAAGAAGGTTATTTTGTGTGGTTTTCTACCTCAGAGAGGCAAACTAAACACTACTCACACAAAGCTATTGTATTTCAAACATTAAGCTCAGAGATGTCATGCTGGGGCTTCTGGGAGTAAGACCCTTATGCTTTTTACTCCTCACAAATGTCCCTTGAGATGACAGGCAGTGGAACAACTCAGGAATGCCATCTAAGGGCAGCAGGAACACTGGCGTTTCACAGAAAGAGAAATTTTTACCATCTTCAGAGAGGCAGACAGCAAGTGGAATTACTGGCACTTCCTGCAAAATTAAGATCTTTTTACCCCCTCCCCTCCTTTTTTTTTTTTTTTTTTTTTTTTTTTCAATTTCAAATATTTGAGAGTTATAAAACCAAACCACAATGCATTCAAGTTGAGTGAAAGCCAATTCTAATCCCAGTGAACCCTGCAAGATACACAGGCTTAAGGAAGGTAAGCTTTTGCCTTTGACACATGCAGCAGACATATATTCAACGCTTTTACAATGTTTATGGTACATTTTATGTATTATGAAAGTAATTTACCTTAAGGGCTTCAAAAGTGAGCAGCACATCATTGGTTCGCTTCAAATCAATGTAGTACATCATCAGCTCCCTTGATCCCAGTTGCATAAAGATGGGTAGTAGCTGCAAAAAATAAAAAAAGGAGACTAGCTGCATGTTTCACTGGAAATACATGGTCTGGTTTTGTTTTCACTCACTCAAACCCCCAATTTTGCCCTACTGGCAGATACCTGTTATGAGAGGTCAGTGGTAACCAGCTCCATCCATAGGAAGCAATAAAGGTTAACAGACCTCTAGTAATACATCTGCTGACTGCAGCAAGGTGCATGACAGCTGCCACAGGGAAATCTTAAGACTCTCCTTCAAGTGCGGCTATGGCAAGTCCACACAGATACCACCCTGGCGATAGGTTCCACTTTTCATCTGTGCAAAGACAACTACCCAACAACTGAACAGAAAAAAAACAGGAGAGCAGGGCAACAAACCAAAACCCTTCATGTAATTCTTTGTGTAACAGCTTTATATTATTAATTCCTATTTTTTATATCCTATTATTGCTGGCATATGAAGTGTTCCAGTCAGCATGCAGGGTATCAGGGGGATAATGGTTTCTCTTCCTCTCATAGAAGCAAGGCACACACATGCACACATACGACACGTATATCACAAAGCAGAACTGTGTTGCTTTGTTCTATTTCAAGTTAGGTTAAACCACCTAAAAAAAGATTAGACAGAGATAAAGGTGGCTTGCAGACATATGCTAACTTGAGGTTTATGGTAAAAAAATAAAATAAAAAAACCAGAACTAAAAAAGGAAAAAGGAAACACATTTTGGTTAATCTGACACTGCACAACTATTTTGTCCATGTAAGTAACAACAGCTCTGAAAAGCATCTGCAAAACATTGGCACTGCCATTTCTCATCAGAACTTCTGCAGAGGTTACATAAACCACTTCAAATAGAATTTAAAGTTCATTATTTCCTCAGACTTTTAATTGCAGGAGTCTACCACATCCACTGAAGGAAACAGGAGAAATGTCTGGATTTCAGAGTGGCTTGCCCTGTGTCATGTAAACAATCACCAAATTTAACAGAGACTAGGAATAAAACTCCTAGTGCCATGTTCCAACTACTAGACCATACAACTGCCAGGTTCATGTTTGAGTATCACCTACCAAGTAATACTCAAATGACTTCATCAATTTGAAAGTCACTAACAACTCAGGAAAGATTACTGATCTTAATCATATCAGTAAACATCAGTGAAATACAACACTTCTGCACTTTTTTCCCCCACGATATCACTCATGGTTACATCAGGAGAACTCAAGTACAGAGTGCTTCCTCCCACCTTTGTATGCTCACCTCTTGGTACTCCCCTAAGGGAGTCAGGTACTGAAGAATTAGCCTCTGCTCTATGGCGGGAGTCAAAGGGTAAAGTGTATAATTAGTGCCAATCACCCATGGGGACATTTCTGACCAGCTGCTGTTGGACAGTTCAACAAACATCCGCTCTGGTTCTGAAGTGGAGAAGCCCAGCTTTTGCTTGGCCTTCCGGAAGCCATCTCTTTCATGCTGTTTCCCTGATTTGCTTTTTCTCAGTCCCCCATCATCTAGCTTCGTAGCAGAATTTACTCTGCTACTGGTCTTGTGACTTGAATCAAGATCAAAGGAGATCTCCATATCACCAGGAACTTCCTCTTGCTCTCCATCTACTGCCATCTCTCCATAATCCATATCCACAGCCTCTTCATCTAGAGGCAGCAGAGGGTCTGATGGCACTTTCCGAGGACTGGGACGCTTGTTTTCTTGTTTTGTAGTCATTTCAGTGACCTGTAACTCTCGTAGCCGTCGAAGCACCAAAGCCACCTGTTTCAGAAAAGAAGCATGCATGAGAACACACTTCTAGCTTTGATCATGAAACTCACATATTTTTTTATTCTTATCATACAACCAACACCACAGCATCAAGTGTTGAGCATGCTACGGTGTACATGTGCCCAGAGATATAATGATTTCAAAGTGAAAAAGAAAACTCCAGTCCTTTTTGCTACAGGTACTTTCATTCTAAAATATCAGCACCTAATTTCACAGAATCACAGAATCTTCTAGGTTGGAAGGGACCTTAAAGATCATCTT
>JAOXJM010000003.1:19149814-19163392 GCA_026413425.1 Tringa solitaria
GTCAGCCCGCCAGAAGTCCAAGGTTGAGGTTTTGCTAGCCCCCTTCCTTACCTCTCTAATAACTGAAAACTTGACTATTTCATTATTATAACCACTGTATGACCAGTGTATTAACTCATGAACCCACAAATAAAAACAATTAAAAAAAAAAGGTAAAGGTATCTGCCCTCTAAAAAAGGAAAGTGGTCAAGAGATCATTACCAGCTGTGAGTTCTCATCCCTGTAATTTGCAGCAATATCTTGGTTTTCCATGGCTCCTCCTAATAACCCCGTTGCATATGTCCTTAGGGGCTGATCAGCCTCTCGTGCCCACTTGAAGAGATTTTCAACTATGCCTTCCTAGTACGAAGAACATAAGAAAGCAAATCCAACAGTTAGATTTCATTTTTAACTTCTCAGTCACAGTGAAAGCATCTGTCAGTAACAATTCTCCTTATCTCTAGTAATGACCAGGCTACATTTCCTACCAATCACGTAATGAATCAAAAATATCTGGAACCAAAAAAAAAAAAAAATCTAACATTTTAAAGCTGCATTAAAACTATTCCCAGGCATCAGATATCTGGAATTAGGATTTGCACACCTGCAAAAATCTTCGTAAGTGGCCAGTCAACCTACTGCCTGCCTGGGAAGTAGCAAAACACTAGGGATACAAATCCATCAGTCAAAACAAACAAGCCCAAAGCTCCTGTCAGTTTCACTAATATAAACCCCAAGCAATTCAGCAGATTTCAAAGAAGCCATTACAAAGAGCTTAAACCAGGTAGAATGGAATTTGGGTAAATTTCTTACATTTTGGGAAAAGCTTACGAGGGGGAAATTGAAAGGTCACTTAAATAAACATGCTACCTGGTGCCAGAGGAACTCTTTACACCAATGACTCCTCACCAACCAAAAGAACAATTCTCAACATAATCAGAAATCCATAATGTTTGGAGAAGAGAGAAACGCATGTGAGTAGACCAATGCATACAGGTGAAAATCTTAATGTTAAGTATGGTTAATAATTTTAATAGTAACAAAATCATTGGTGTTTGAACACAGCCCGACAGGCAACATTTCTTAACAAGGATGGATAACTGTTAATTAAAAATTAAAATAGTCAACTAAAAAGACAATGGTTTAGAATGAAAAACTAAATTTTTTATCCCTAAATCACTACTGGATTTTGAAACATCATATAACAACACATTATTATTGTGACAGGAATCTTGCACATAATTTGAATCATAGGTACAATACAATAAAACCCCAGTTAAAAGTAATAATGAATAGACATACATTTCAATGAGAACTCTCAGCTTACAGATTTTGAAAGAGTTGCCTGTTACATACTTAAATAAAACGACATTATTATTTAAATGCTCCTATATCATTAAAAAAAATAAATCGATGAGATGTGAAATACCTTGGCCGCTAGAGGACCTCTTTAAAGTACCCTCTTCAAATGCATCTGAGCTATCCTAAAGCCCCCTAGATATAGGAACTCAAAATGCCGTCACTATATATTCTCAAGTCAAAAGAAAAAAAGTCCTTAAGCACAAAACTTTACTTAAAAATTTAATTTCAATTTACAGAAAGATTTAGTCTCTGAAAAAAAGCTATATCTTCCACAAATAGGGAAGTACTTTTGCCTTTTTTTTTTTTTCAATCAAAGCGTCACAGCCATAGCCTTTGGATAGGTTACAAATATCTCAAATTAAATTCAATCTGTCAACAAAAGGAGCACATCATTCTTTCCTTTTATCATGTTTTAGATTTCATATACATATTTCCAATAGTAAAGAAACTAATTTGGAACTTTTATATAAAGCACTACCTGATTTCCAAACCTAAAAAAACCCATTACATTCATTTTTACAGATAAGGAAACCAGGGCTCAGGAGTAAAACCAACTTTCTCCTCACTTTCAACCCTCCGTGCATTCCTTCAGAAAACCACATTTGTCAACATACAGAAGTCCAATTCAGCTGCCCATCACAGCTCCAGATAATCCCCACAAAGCGTGTGGATTTTAGACTGATCAGTTAAAGTATGACTTGCTTATCACTTAGCTCCAATAATGCTATCTCTCTGCTGTAGCTGGGGACTACTACTGAGCAAGACTCCTACAGCGAGTCTTCACATTCTATACAGCCTGCTCTAGTCACAGGCCTACAAAATAATTCAAAGTATAACATTGCCCAAAACAACATTAAGTTCCAGCTCCTGTGTTTAAATCACTCCCGTTATACCTTACAAGCTGTGAAATACCCAAGATTTGGTCAGTTGAACAAGCCAACCTCACAAAGCCCCAAAACATTAGTAAGATAGAACAGATTGTCTCCCAGAGACATGATTTCAATACAGCTTTTTACTGGTTTCTCCCGGGGGAGGAGAGGAACTGTTGGAGTACATAATACACCAACTTAAAAACCAAGCCTTAGTACAGATGATACCTTTTCCTGAAAGACAACAGCTGTTTCCAGTCCCGGCATGATATCCAGAAGAAGACGGCAGGCAGCGGTGTTTAATGGAGGTTCTCTGCTTGTCATCACATAAGCATTCACTAGCTAGAGAAGATCAGGAACAGCATCAGTTTGAAATTCAGCTCTGACCAAAATCAGTGCAGTGGAAGCCTTACAACTCCCACAGCAGCAAAACAATAAAGAAAGAAATATCGGTTTGTAGACCCTGGATCTAAAGATGACTAGCCTTCAACCTGCTCCCTCCTGTGCCTCAGAAGTCGAAATTACTTCTCAGAGAAACAGAATTCCCCTCTGATCTGCTCTTCACTGCCTAAATATCTATCTTGAACTGATCTGTAAAGACAAATGCCTAGAAAAAAATTTCAGTTCAGTAACAGTTAAACATGAAGAGATAATAGCTGAAAAAAATAACATTAAAAACTGCACATTTTTAATGACATCTGTGTTAGCTTATTGCTTGCAGTTTAAGACAGAAAAGTACACGGAAGCAACCTGTCAGAATCCTTACAGCAACGTGTACTGATACAGGTGCTTGCAGGGAGATGAGGGTAACAAAAATTCTAGCTATTAATCATGTTAGAGTGTAGCAATGCAAGAGAAAAGCCATACTATTGCCTCTTAATCCTCTGCCTGAGTCTTCTAGAGCTGACACACTCCTCTGCCGCTACAGGCAGTCCATCATTTCCAAGCAGTCAGAGAAAAGGCACTGGAATTAGTGGCATTTATTTCCACTACAGAAATTATACTTTTAAACTTGTGTTAGAGGAACTACATTTTCTTTAAAGAGACTGATAAACCTTGAAAAAAAAAAACCAAACCATTTCAATTGTTACTACACATATTCCAGCACTCCTGAACAGCTCATGAACTCCCCTTTCCAAGGAAAGTCACTTTAACAGTGGCAAATGAGTCCCACTCAAACCTATTTTAAAAGCCACTGCTGTGGAAGAGATAATCCCTACACCAGTAAAATAAATATTAAATAAGTACTGAGGTCAACCAGCACAGAGTAAACAAAACCCACAAGAAGGTGTCAAGAATTGACAGAGCTCTCGGAGCAAACCTACCGCATTCATGAAGTCATCATTCTTGAAGAGTATCCTCAGTAAGTGACCAAGCATGCACTCTGGGTCTGCTCGACCTGTGGGAGAAACAGAAAAAGACTTATCTATCTACCTCGAGATGTCAAGATCAATACTGAACTGCTATCTTCAAACTGATTGTGGAATACTCTAGTCAGCAGGACCTTTCCCAGAAGAAAAACTACAGGAGAAATCATATGAATTATTCACTGACTTCACATTCCTTCTAGTAGGCATTACCTCACTAGAATTCCTACCAGTCAAAGCACAACACATTCTAGTGTTCCAACAGTATTAAACTGTCATTTTTGTAGACAGTGAAGATGCAGACACCAAGCAAACTGTTCCAGTAACTTGGAAAAAGACATTTCCAAAAATAATATAAAATCTAAGGATAACAAGATAAAAAGCATCAGTGACTGTATGTAAAAGCACCAGTGAATTTAGTTTTCTAAAGCACCACACTTACTCAGCAAAGCAAATTCAAGATAATCTGAGACAGACTGTCTGTCTAACATCTACTACTTCACGTTAACTCCAACTTGTTAACATGATCATACCCTTTTGGTCATAAATCAGTCTCTGAAACACACTTCCAAAACTCTACCCAGGGCCTCAAAATCTTGCAGCAAACATCAGAACTGCCAGATATCAGCACTACAGAGCACAATTACCCACTGCAAACATGGGATCAGACCTTGATCAGCAGTGGGCACATTCAGGCTAAAATTTGCTTACTCTTAAATATGAACTACCAGCTATCTGTTGTGACAGAGTTGGTGCTGCCAAAAGCATTCAGGGCCCCTTACCTGGGTGTCGGTCATCAAATGGGTCTGGATCCCCTTTGCGGTACTCTTCAGTCTCCTTCTCAATCAGCTCAGACATTCTGCAGAAGGAACAACAACAAATGAGCAGAATTCACACTCAGTCTTCTCTTAGGCTATTGTAAGGATCTGTGTTCTATCTGTCAAATTACTATGAAACAGCTCATCAGCTTTCATTTGAACAGTATTCAGAACCACCAGAGGATTTCAGACTGTTCACAATAAAGGGACGAGAAAAGAGACTTTGTGTCATATCTCTCACACACACCCCCCACTCCAAAACATGCTGAATCCATATCAACAACTCAGTGATGCACAACCACAATGTTCTGAAGGGGCCAATACCTTTTATTTACTCATGTTAGAGTCCTGGTGGCATTCTATGACACCTACTGTAGAGAACTAGTGTAAATCAAGGGCTTGAGTAGCACTTCTCACCATCACATAGTTCTTCTTTTGCAGTAGAGTTAAGTTTTGGACGGCTGACTTAGTCCTCCTCCCCATTCAGTCTGCACAGGGGCAGCCACTCAAACTGCCTACACAATTTTTTTTTGTTATTTTTGCATATTAAATTTTAATAATAATATTAAATATTTTTATTATTACACAAAGTACTGTGTAACCTCAATTCAGCTTATCCCATCAGCTCCATTCAAAGCTCAACTTTTTAGCATGTAAGCTACCACAAGGGATAAGACAATGAGAAACACAGCCAGCTCCCTATTCATAGACCTTCAAAATACTTTAAATGCTCTTCCATATCAGACAAAAATTGAAGGTTGTTTTGAAATTACACCTTCCCCTAAACTGAGAAGCAGCCTCAGCAGACACAAGAAATCCTATGCTCTACTTCATTTAGAATGAGCAGTAAGGGAATTAGCTATTATTTTTATTTAAACAAAATCAAGAAGAGGGAGATGATGTTTAACCAATAAATAGTGCCATAGTCATTCACTGTCTTTCTCCATGAAACGTTACAGCAGAAATATATGCAGTTTGAGTTGAAACAAAGAGTAGTATTCAAAAAACATTAGCAAGTTAACTCTTATTTCCTTGGTATAAAACCTGATTCTCTCCCCCCTACTGAGGTCTAGTGTAGGGTACAGAATTTATGTGCAGCACAGCATTTTAAAACAAGGCCTTAATGCCTCAGGGTAGAGATCTAGGCAGCGTTGTAGAAGACAGAAGAACTGTTGAAGGGCTACAGTAATCCCTGGAAAAATACTTGTCTTTTGTAGACATTTCCCTTACAGAATGCCACTGACTTCTACTCCATTCCTGTTACTTTCCAGAAAATATCCTGTGCTCCCAGGGACAATTAGAGGCAAAAATATACTTAGTCCTGTCTCTGTGAACTACACTGACTTGCCAGTATGGCAGAGGATGATGTTATGAAGCCTGCCCAGACTCTACGAACAACAAATTAGCTTATCAGGAATGAACAGAGAACTTTCCTGCTTGTCTCTGATCTGTCAATTACCTTTCAGCAAACTGTTTATCCTGTGGGGTTCCAATATTTACTTAGAGTAAGTCTGAATGTGAAGAGATACAAATTATGTCCCTTGCTAAGAGGTGGCACAGCGTGAGGTCTCATGAATTTCTGGCAAAAGGAGTTACTTAAATACTCCACTGCCAGTTCCTCTTTTTTTTTTTTTTTTTGCCATGAGAACTAATAGCTTGAGGGGTGCCTGCTGACAGACAACTGGGACAACTGGAGTTGAGAAGCTGCACCCTGGACTTGTCAGGTCTTTTAAGGTGATAATCAGCATTTTGATTATGTGCCAGAAAGAACAGACAAGCAGCAGGGAAAGAGAGCATTACATTCTCATCAGTCCATCCTGTTTAGGTAGGCAGCCAAACAGCATGCCAGCTGAAGCTGCCGAGTGGTTTCAGGGATGACAACATTATCACAGCCTCGATGAAACTGGGATGTGAATGGGTTGATGACAGGGTTTTTTGAGACAAACAGTTACAATTGTTTGGCCAAAATAAAAGCACTGCCTCTTTGAAATTGACTTTCAAAAAGAAAAAAAACAACAACCAAGCTTGTTTATAATACTCTTCTTTTCACAAACCACCTTTGTATGTGTTAGTTAAGTGACTTGGATGAATCTATCTAGATCAACAGCTTTGTCAATTCTCAGTTGAAGCAACAGGAGAGTCAAATAACTAACAAAGCTCATTCCTGCCTCATAACGTAGCCACATGGTACACAGGGCTTTATCAGAAAAACCATGGTACACAGGGCTTTATCAGAAAAACCATTCACAAAACCACAGAACTTTTATTTAGGTTTTGAGATTTCCTTCATTCACTTGGCATTATATTGGTTCTCCAGCCACTTCAGAGTTTGTGCAGATCCATCCTATTATTGTCCAAACAGTACCACACTCTCACATACGCTGTCCCAGCATCACATTTAACAGGTCCCCATCCTCAGAGGGAAGTTCTCTTCCATCTAGCTCAGAAGGCGGAAGGAAGTAGAAGAACATCACTCACCAGCAAGCATGACCACAGCTTCCTCTGTAAGTCTAAAACAATATGCAAGGGCACTACTCTGCCTCAGGACATCAGCTAACACAAGCTCCAGTTGGCGAGGATTCCTAGCATCTCTTCCAGCAAATTCTTTTAAACCTATGCTGTATTTAAAACCCTCTACTCCAAACAGACATATGGCTTTCGTTGATACCTGAAGCACCGTAAATCCAACTTCTGCCAGAGCTAGTAGATCCCTTCGCTATCTACCTCAAATAAATCTCTATTATCTCCACTAAAGCTAAAATACCCAGGCTTTCACCATCCACAACCACTCTGCTGGATAGAACCCTTAGAGAACAGGTAGAGTTATCAGACTTGTCTGGGCATAAATAATGTAGGGAACTCAAGGAGCTGAGGGGGAGCAAGAAGTGCCAGGCTGCTATAAACACAAGACAAGACATGTTTAATTCAAATTTCTTTACATTTCTTAGAATATAGTAAGTTTCTGCTGTTTATGCCTGCAAGACAAAGCCTTGAAATAGCACATATGTTTCCTTCAAGACACAAATCAGACAATACACAAAGATACACCAAAACATGTTTCATGATTTTCAAGAGACCTACTCATTTTCAAGTGTTTAGGATTGGCTTTCTGCTGCTCATCTCCCTCTTCTACGCTGCTATTTTTAAAACCTAGTAAGAACAGCAAAAATGTTGTGCCTGCCAGGTGAGACATGGCACAGATCCGTGCAAAGAAGCTCCACCAGATTCCTGTTATTTCCCCCCAGTGCCAGTTCACAAGCTGTGCACTGACTTGTCTGACCCAACAACACAGAGCAGTGCAGTACAGAAACCTGGATTTCTCTTAATGTCCAAGTGCAGTAAGTCCTTCTGCATATACCAGCCAGGCCCCAGGTCTGCCAGCAGGGGCATGAGGTGAAACTGGGTGCAATTTCTGTGAATCTCCTATTAAAACAACAGCAGTATCAGTTTACCCAAGGAGCTTGGGAAACCACACATGCAATTGACAATTCAAATGTTTTTCTTGGAATATGAGATGTCTTATAATTAATGGTGTTACTAGTACCTACACATCTCCTAAAAATAATTTATTGGTCCAGGGAATTTTTCCTCACACATACAATGCAATGCCAGTCAATCAACATCCAGTTCAAAAAAAAAAAATCAAGATTTAAAATTTTGCTTTAAACATGCCCTATGAGCTTCAATGAAAATCTTCTCAAGATAATCCCCTTGATTCATCCAAGGAGTTGCTCTCATCCTTTCATTTAATCTAATGAATGTTACTACAATCACAAAACCCACACCACCATTCTGATGGAACAATGTTCTCATAGTTTTCAATTTTGATCAACCTTTTACAAGGTTCAGGTGAAGACACCAAAGTTATTTCAACTATTTCAAGATTCCTCTAACTTCTATTATTTCAGAGAATTAAATTCATGTTTTAGAGATCATCTGTTTAAGATCTTTGCAATGTAAGTTTCTTACCAAAAGACGTGTGTATTTAAATACCACACTTACAGTTCAACTTCCAGACCAAGAAAATGAATTATCAACAGTTAAAGCAAAATCAGGGTAAAAGCTGCTCTCAAGTAATTTCAGGTACTCAAATTCAGGAATTTATTCAATAGATCTTACCTGGTGAGAATAGGGACCATGTCTTGTCCACTGCCATGTTCTTTCTCCCATTGCTCAAGCAATGCAGTGAGCTCAGCCTTGGAGTCCACATGCCCAGATCCTGAAGTCATGGCTTAGCCTAAGGCAGAAGTAACAAGCAAAAAGGGAAAAAAAAAAGGCAGAAAAATGAGCAAGAAATCCCACATTGAAATAATCTAAATCCAAGATTACAAGTCATTTGGAAGAGGCAACAACAAGGAGTGAGAGGAGATTGACAGAGTACTGCTGAGCTTCACTTTAAAAGTTGGAAATTTCTTTTTTGTCCTTTTGCCTGAAGAATAAAGAACACGTGCACACTTTGAACACAAGTCTTAACTGGTGTATGACAACTCTGACCACGATGGAAAGTATGCACACCTAACCACAACTGTGTTCGGTATTGAAGCTTTTTAAAACTCTACCTCAATTCCATGAGCAGACCTGAGTTAGTCCTTTGGTATTGCTCGGGGATTTATTCAAGAAACACAAAGCCAGGGCAGCAAGATTATGATCAGTGTCATTAGCCCAGTTTAACACCCTCCAGCAAGCAGCAAAAGTGCCAAGAATCACATTAGCTTCACGCTGCCAAGAAGGCAGAAAGCGGCAGCTCTGAGCAGCTGTGGGCAGTGGAAGGAGCACCAAAAGAGCAGTAGCTGGGAAACAGAGCAGGTCACCCTGTCACTACTTGCTCAAGGCTTCCAAAGACAGTCAGTGGCTCTAGTAAGAAGGAAGAATGATCACAGGAGGCAGCACTGGAGCAATTACTTCAGGTTTATCAGCCTTTACTTGCAAGACAGCAGCTGACAAAAGATTTATCTCCCATCCTCAAAAGTGAGATCCCCCTACAGTACTGAGTGACTTGTTAAGGTACTGTTTAATGAAGGGAACTATCACTCTAGATGCTGTTTAAGCCTCTACATTTCCAGGTGTCAATTTTTGTCAGTCTGGTAACAATCTACTAGAAATATTAACAGACCAAACTAGAACACAATCTGTCTCAAAACACTGCCATGCCCTTAGTTTCCAATTTGACAGACCGTGATAGCTGTGAATGCTGTGAAGAGTTGTAACTTCTGGAGGAAGCAACACCCAATCCTAATTTATAAATTGACCTTGTATTGAAGATGGGGGGGGAAGAAATCAAAGCAAAAGAAACTCCTTTGTGTCCATAAACGCATGAAAGTTTTCAGCACTTCATTAGCCATAACTTTGCCAATATCCATCTGCCATCAAATTAAATATCTGTTTGTCATAACTGACCCAGAGAAAGAACTTTCCAAAATGATGTTAGATACAAATATATTTAAGGCATTGACATGCACATCAACTCCTGAAATACATGTTCAGGAACCCGGCAAATGACAGACTATAAAGGGTCTATAGGTCAACACAGATTACATAAGCATTTATAGCCCAAGTTCATTCTGAAAAACATCACCAGGTTTAACTGAGTGCTGGATACCTCTAATTTGCTTAAAACCTTTTTTCATTCGGGGAATGGATGAACAACCCTAGAGCTCTACCTCCTGTCTGATAGGTGCTTCTGAATTTAGTGTATTGTGGCTGGTTAGTTAAATGGAAGACAAGTGAAGACCACCTGGCTGAAGATAAAACTGGCAGAAAAAGCCCCAAAAATCATCACCCAAAGACTATGGAAAAATAAGCCTGCAACTACAAGACACCGAGTCTGAAGAACACCATTTTGGTAAGTACTATATGAAACAAGCATATGCTAACAAAAAACCCTACCTAAGCATAAAGAAAGATGATGCTTTCTAAGTGACAAGTAATTATGATTTTTATCTAGAGCATTCATTATTCATTCATCACAGAACTAGACTGGGAAATTTGATGCAAATGCATAAATTGCTTTGGAAAAAACACTACCTAAATGCAGGCAACAAAACATAATGAGATTGTACACACACACCCCCAAAACACCTTTGGAAAGGAAAACTATTCCAAGCTCGTAAAGCTCCATTCCCTTTTTCATTAACTGAACACCACTTGCCAGCAGCACTTCTGTGCTTTTAAACATCACAGATAAACATTCAGACAGATCTACTCTGAGCCTCAAAATGCAAGTGTTGTAAGGGTATCTGCATTCAACCATTTCAGACATCTCCACCTTCGTTCTATAACTAAGGGATACAGAAAAAAAGTGCCTTGTGACCCCAGAGCTTGTATAAGACCTGTACAGGCTCTACTGCAATCTGAAGAATAACTTATTTCCCCTAAAAACCCTAAATTATTCTAGCTAGAAAATAAGAAAGGTCCAGCAATACCTGCAATGGGTCAACAAAGTTCCAGTCAGGAAGAGCACAGGAACTGCCCACATTGCCCTCTGGGACACCCAGTGCCATACCATAACAAAATGAAAACAGAAAAAACCCAGCTGTTCCTAGAACCCAGAGTACTACCTCACTTAAAGTACATTATAGATCTAAATAACTGACACACGACTATTTTCCTGAAATAAAGTTAAAACATAAAAATGCCACCCTTTCTATTGGTACACAGCAATGAAATTACATGTCTCTCCAAGGCATCTCATCTATTCTGAATGCTTATCCCTCCCCCAATTTATTCAAATAAGTTTGACTACTCTACATAACACCACAAAGAGCAGCAATAACAAAAATTACCTCAAAGCATCTGCTTCCACAGTTCTCATCTTAATGAATGTTAGCAGTAAAATATACATGGATGGAATATTACAGCAGGTGAATGACTATTTTTAATACAAGAACCAAAGCAACTCCTACTGCATTCCCCTTTTTCAAGGATTCCATCTAAAATCAAAGCAAATAACTCTGCAGAAAGGAGAAGATCATAAACAGCATGAACTTCACCGTGTCAGAAATATACCCGGCCTGTTGGAGAGGCAGGCCTGGGACAGCAACTCTGACTTTCACTATTTCCCTTGGACAAGCTGGAGAACAAATTCAACCTTAAATTGCTCTCCAGGAACGATCAGAGAACAGCTATCTCATTGTGGATTTAAAACCGGGGGAGGTTAATTATTTTTGTTTAATAAGTTTTGAAAATAGCAGGCTACTACAGATTTCAGCTATAATATCTAATAAGCTAAGGAATGGAATATTTTTTTCCAAACACCACTATTACCAAAATATCATACTTAGACTCAATAAAACCGACATAAACAAAACAAAGTCCTATTCAAAAGATTTGCGTTTGAAAGACAAATATTTACAATCTTAACTATGATTCACCATGAGCACTCACACTGAGAATCCACACACGCATGTTTTGGCACACCGTGGTGCATGCAGCACTGCTTTAATATTAAACACTACAACATATTCCAATATCACAGCAAAGGTTTTGTGAGAATTTTACTCTTCTGAACTGAGATGTAAAAATTTGACAGAAAAGGGAAACCCGAAGTAGTACTCAAGACGTAGATACCTAGGAGCCCTCACATGTTTTTGAGATCTCAGACACCTTGCTGCTTGCGTCACTTAGACACCTCTGAACAACGAAGAAATACAAGTCCCGCTGACCTCCAACTGCAAACCTTGATAAGCGCACGCTACAGTTCAAGCAGTTCAGCTTCACCCTTTCGCTCCACAACATATTTGAGCGTCACACCGACTGCAACGCTACTGCAGGTCACTCTTACAGGTCACTTATTGATTACGTGTCGTGTTGATGAAAAGGATTACGAGGTTCCGAACACACTGACTTCGATAGAGATATGCAGTTTAAAGTATGAAAACAAACCTGTCTGTAATGTTTGAAGTTCAACAATTTGGTTACTTGGGAAACAAGTGCAAAATCCATACCTTAACAATTTAAATGACAAATTAGAGACCCACATGACAAAACCAAAAATCATACCTTAGCAGAAAAAAGTATCAATTTTAATCAACTCTGTAGAAAGACTGCATATTTATATTCATATGCGGACACAAATTACAAGCGGATTTGCACATCCACATGTATAGAGCCAACTCAAATTCTAATAACTACACTCTGACCAAGCTTAAATAATCACGTTTCATATTATTCCTAAACCTAGCCATTCCTAAGTATGGCTGAGGACATAATGTAGATAAGAAGTCTAACGTAACAGCATAACCCCCATAGGGGAAAATTAAGGGCTTGGGAGTTAGAATCTAGTTAAATACATAGCAAGTAGATCAGCTAATCTGTATGTTCTTCAATATTTATGTTTTAACACAAAGAACTCTTTGCTTTATGACAAAAAAACCAAAACCAACTATCTCCCTCTATATCACAGTTATTCTTTAAATGAAAGAGATACCAGACAGCAATTTGCTTAAACCTGTTGAGTCTGAAACAACCGTAGCAAAGTTAACGCTGAAGCATAATGAGCTGTCAACACTGAAGTTCACTCATGGAAGAAAGTGTGACACAAACTAACAAAGCCTTCACAATCTATGGAGAATAAAATAACTTTTTGGTATCACACATGAGTGAAGCTCTGAGGGAAGTCCTTGCTTGTTCAACTTCCCACTTTAACCCCTAACAGAAATCCAATTTGCTGGCTACTACAAAACATAATCCTAATGTTGCTTCAAATATTTGTTTAAAATTTTGTCATTCGTCACAGTTGGAATATTTTTAAGGCCAGAGAAAGCCACGAGGTTATTCAGCTTCCTGGTATTTCTGCTTTTACAAAACAAACCTGGCACTATGTGCTGATCTGCCAGGAGGAGCACAAAAAAACCCAAACCAGGAACAAACTTCTGCTGTTTACAAGGGAAGGTACGGAAACAAGGCTCCGTTTCAACACCCACTCCTCCTTACAGGCCTGGAGAGAAAACCGAGTGCCCTACCTCCCCAGAGGAGCACCCAGGCCTGTGCCAGCTCTGGCGGGCTCTGAGGCGGCAGCACGTCCCGTTCCCCCCCCGCCCGTTCGCCAGGACCCAACGGCAGGAACCGCCGGCGCTGCCCGTTCCAACTGAAGGTTTAAAGGTTAGGTAATGGGGCGGGGGGGGAACCCCCGAAGCCGGAGAGCCTCCCTGCCCCAGCAGGAGGAAGAAGAGCCCCGGGGGCGGG
>JAOXJM010000003.1:19163482-19183420 GCA_026413425.1 Tringa solitaria
GGGGAAGAAACGAGGCGCAGGGCCCCGCCGCCCCTCGCAGGGCGCCCCCTAGTGCGGGGGCGGAGCGCGCCCGCCAACCCGCCCTCTCCCCCGGCGGTTCCCTCAGGGCCTGAGGCGACCCCCCTCTCCTCCCCTCCTCCTGCCCGGCGCGGAGGCCAACCGGCCCGGCCCGGCCCGGCCCAGGGAAAGCGCGGCGGCGGCGCGGTGCGGCCCGGCCCAGCTCCCCTCCCCGCCCGTTGGCCCGTACCTGCCCGATGTCCCGCTGGGTCGCCGCCGCTGCCCCCGGCCCCTGCGCTCGGCCCCGCACACCCCGCGGCGGCCGCGATTGCTATGGCGGGCACACACTTTGCGCGTCACCACGCCGAGGAGGGGGCAGGCAGGCGCGTCACGACGAGAGAGCAGGAGGAGGAGGCAGTAGCGATGAGCAAGGCGCAGCGCTCAGCCTGCCGGGAAACGGAGTTCACGCGTGCTGGGGAGTTTGCGCATGCGCTGGGCCGCGGGGCAGTCTGGGAGTTGTAGTTCCGCCTTGGAGCCGCCATTGCTCCCCCTCAGTCCAGCCCAGAGGCTCACAAGCGAAGGAAGGGGGGGTTTCCTGGCAGGGAGGCGAGACTATTTACGCTGCTTTTTCCAGGCTGGCGCTGAGGAGCCACTGAGCAGCAGCTCCAGGCCCTGATTCCCAGATGTCTGCCCTGGTAATGGTGGGCAAGCCACCATCCCATCCTCTGGCCCCAGCACGGACTCCCACTAGCTCTGTCGTTTTCCTCCTCCCTCATGTCAAGGCTGAGTGTTGGCCTGTGTACTGTTCACCTGCTTAACGTTACTTCCAGGCAGCAGGGTGTGTTACTGAGAGGGCAGCTTGATGATGAGTGTGCCTGCCTTTGCTCCCTCTCCAGAGCAGCTTCTCCTCTTGTTATCTGCAAGATAGGAACATCATCCTATTTCTTCCCAGTTAAACAGGGGCTGTTTCTGGCAGTGGAAGCCAAACCCCACAGCACTGCAGAACACCCGCCTCTGCTCCGAGCCATGCCCAACAGTAGGGAGCCACAACGGGGCTGAAGCTTTTCTCAGGTTCCCCTGGGCTTTTAGGGCAAGCTCCTCTTCCCACATCCTCACCCTTCCTGCCGAAGCTCATCCCCTCCCCAGGCCCTACCTCTGACACCTCCCTGCACACATGCAGTGAGTGTCTGTGTGCAGAGAAACCCTTCAGCCTCACAGGGTCTCATCCCTCTTTGCTTTCCACATGCAAAGCCTTCCATTCCTCTGGGATCTTCTTTCCTTGCCTGTGGGCTCCACAGTGGGAGTAGCCCAGCTCTTTGGGGGGCACTGTGTACTTTTGCAGTGGTAATAAGTTGTTACTCTGCACTATCCCTTGCCCCCGGCACCCATGGAGAAGATCTATGCGCTCTCAGCAAGGTCACAGCTTCTGAGGGGGTGGAAGACCTAGAAGGGTCCACTTCTCCCCCTTGGTTGGTTGGAGGATCAAAGGTAACAGACCTGTCTGCAGCGTTGATATCCGCTAAAGAAGAGCGGTCCATTCACAGCTGCACCTTCTTCTCCCCCTGCAAGGCACCTGGCAGCCCATAGACCAGCCACAGAGCCATTCAGGAGGAGGCTGCAGAGGTGTACCCAGCCCCTCATCACCCAAGTTCAAAGAGCTAAGAGCAAAATTAAAGTTTCCAGTTCCTGCCGCATCTACGGTGCACTGGAGATAGAGAGGGTCACTTCTCAGAGCAAGTAGAGTTCAGTCCCCAGGCTCACCTGAGCAGGTGAGGGGGTTTGGAGCCTCCTGCTTCACTGCAAGAGCCTGGTACGTTGTCAGAGTAGGACAGCTTGCAGCTACTCCCTGGCAGCTCTGCCACAGCTCCCTACACAAGCTGCCTGGTGCTCAGGCCTCCAGCTCCTGCTTTTCCAGGCCTCAGGAGATATTCAGGAAGGACTCAATCTAACACCCTTGCTCCCCACAGGGCAGGTGAGAGTCCTGCTTGCTCGCTTTGCAGGGCCAAGATAGTATGAGCTCCCCTTTAATTTGGCTTCTCTTGAAAAAGCAATGAAACCCCAGCTTGTGCTGCAGTCCTCTCGTAATTGCCCACGTGCTGGCAGAAGCTCTTCTCTTAAAAGAATGTATAAGAGTAAATAAGAGGAAACAGGGTCCTCCCTCTCAGGGAAAGGCTTTATATGCCCTGGCACCGTTCCCAGCTGAGATACTTCCTCCCTCAGCATCCACATTAACCCCCTTTCTTACACTGCAACTGTATAAACCCCTGCCCCAGGCAGTGTTTGGGGAGGTACAGATTATGCTGCCACACTTAGAATATTTGACTGTATCGTGGTTTAACCCCAGCCGGCGGCCAGGACCACTCAGCCGCTCACACACTTTTCCCCCTTGCCCCAGAAGGGCAAGGAGAAGAGGGAGAAATGGAGGGAAAAGGAAAGAGGAAAAAAACCCTCACAGGTTGAGATAAAGTTTAATAGAACAATAACAGAAAAGGGAAAATAACAATAATAATAATGGCAAAAGAATATATAAGACACAAATCACTCTCACCACCAGGTGAATTGGCACTATCCTGAGCAGTGATAATGATTATCCCCACCCCCCCCCCCCCAGATAACCCTGCTTAAATACTGAGCATGATGTCTATGGTACAGAATATTCTATTGGCCATTCCATCGTTCTGTCCGTGCTCCTTTTCAGCTTCTAGGGGAAGCTGAAAAAAGTCCTTGAAAAATATAAACATCACCTGTCAACAACTAAACCAATATGCATTATTGACATTCCTTTCATATCAAATCTGAAACACAGCAACCACTAGAAAAAAAAAATAATTCTATCTCAGCTGAGATCAGAACAGATTTTGTAGTCTTGATTAACTAGAGGATAATGACTGCAGTGGTGAGAATCCTGCAGCAGAAATCCCCCCTCGTTTTAATAGTGAAATTGAAGAAAAAAAAACCCAAATATGGCTGTGGATTGCAGAGCAATGAAAACAAGAGGCCAGCAGTAAGCGTGCACTTCCTTTCCTGTGGGATCTTGCGGCTGAGAGGTTGCAGAGAGAGAGGCCTGTGATGTGCAAGGAGGGGAAGGTTCACCTCTGGGTGTTCACCTCCAGGGACTCCCCAGCCGGAAAGACAACATACTCGCGTGCGATGGTCAACTGATAGTAATGATGACTTCAGGCTGAATCAAGATTTGAATTCACCTGAACAAAATAACCACTTCTCTCCATTGCTGTCACACACCAGATCACCTCACTGTACTGTGGCAATTTATAAGGAGAAGATAAAAACACTTCTCCAGCCTCTAATAAAGCTTCTAGTCTTAAGGGCAATTAATTGTAGAATTGAAGGAGGACCATCAGTGGTAAGAGAACCCAGGAAGACACAAGATGTGTTTCCAGAGGGTGCCTGAGTACAGGTAAGAGTGGAAGTATGTGGCTGGGATGCCTCACCTGCTCACAGCTGCTGACAAAGGCAAATGCTCCAGATCCAGCATCCAGGCAGCAGCTTTGCCTTCCCACCTGAGCACACCTTTGCTCTGAGAATGAGAAAAAAGGCTTGTGATCAGGAAGCTCACAACATTCAGAGAGACTGCTCGCCAGTGGCTGCCTTACCAGGAGAGGAAGAACCCTTTAGGCTTTCAGGAGAGTCAATTGCTTACCTCGACCTCCAACACAGACCTACTCTGACAAAGTTTATTGACTTCCTGCACTTCACCTTTTATTAATTGCCCTATCTGCTTGTGGGAGTCAGTTTGCTCATCACCATGTTTTTACTTGCAGTTGAGCTTCTGGTTTAGGGCAGCTGAGACAGTAACTACTGACTTAGCAGTTACCAGCCTCTGCAGCGTAATTTTGCTGCATGACTCATAGCAGATGAGTAGTGAGTCCGGTAACAGAATCCAGTCCCTTCTCAGCACTAGTGTGTGTGCAGCACTGCACCCAGCTGGATTCCCTGCCAGCATCTAGGGAAGGGTGCAGTGCCAGGAACCAAACTTTTGGGAGGGTCTGAACCTGCCCCAGTAAGATGCTTGTAAACTGAAGGGTGTTTCTTTACAACTCCCATGCCCCAGGGGACTGCAGAAACCAGGCAGGAGGTCAGACGTCTGGGGAGCTGCAGTCAGGAACAGAGGACATTTTCCAGGAGCGCAGTGGAGGTCAGTCTGCCTGCACACCAGTTCGGCTGTGATGCACTCCTCTGCAGAGCGCTTTCCACCCTTCCACCCTGCCTGTCACCTCCAGGTCCTGTGGGGAGTGAGCAGCAGACACAAAGCTCTCCCAGGAACACCTCAGCTCCAGCCTTGGAACCATCTATCTCTCTTCCAACCTTGATCTACCCAGATAGTTCACAAGTTGTTTTATGAGGTGCAATGCAGTACCGTGTCAGCTAATATGTGCAATATCACTTATGCTGCAGAGGCTTTAAACGCTGTCTAGACTCCCCAATGGCACCTGCTTGCCATGTATGTAATGCCAAATCTTCACATGCTGTGTAAAAATATTGGTTGGTGGATTAGATTATGGCTACGGGTGACCTGCAAACTGGCAGCCAGCAGGTCTCCTCCCATTTCTTATCTATCTCTGTGAGAAGGCAGATACTTCAGTTGAAAGATGGGAGAAAACAGATAGAAACTGGGAGTAAGCAAGATAAAACAGTGCAGTGGGATCCTCCCTGCCTGGACATACTGAGCACAGTGAAGGGACTGCAGGCATTGCCACAGGTTACCTGCAGTCCAGGTAACTGTGGGCAAGTGGGGCCAAAACACGTGCCCTCAGTGCCCACTGTAAATGATGTGTGATGAGGGAATAGTCCAATCACTAGGTGGCACACCAGGATCATCACACCAGACCAGCATCCCCTTGGGAGGAGAGGAAAGAGCACAAAATAGCCTAAAGTGCAAGTTAATAAGCAATCATCTGGGACTGATGTGCTTAGAAAGAGCCACTTGTGTGCACAAACATCCAGCAACAGCAAATGTTCAATAACTGGGTGGAGAAATAAAATGTAAAAGTGCAGATAAAGTTTTGTTTGTTCAATCAAATTCTGCCTGTTCTCTTTTGCTATTTCTGAGCGGTTGGTAAGGAGACCACTCATGAGCGGAGTGTGAAGAGGCAATGCACAGAGGGCAGCAGAGGTGGATGTTGCCCCAGGGAATGCAGTTACCACCTCTTCTGAGAGCTAAGCCTGCTCCAATGTGTGGAGGGAGCATTTGGGTTTTCCTTTCAGCAGAAAAGGCCAAGCAAAGTGCAAAGAGAAGCTTCTTGCAGCAGATAAAATTTCTCTGCTTCCCAGATGGAGACAGTGGCAGCAAGCTGACATTACCTGCTCCCAAAGGTGTTCAAGGGCGGTTATTTGTAGGTAGAGAAAAGAGTGATAGAGTCAGTTTTTTTCTCTGGGCTGGAGCTAACACAGCAGCACAAGCTAAGACCAGCTAAGGTGTTTGTGAGGAGGGGCTGAGGAGAGACCTACAGGGGTCCCAGCTATCATTGTGCATTGCTCTGCCACTGCAGATCAGCAGAAGCAGTTGACTCTCAAAAGCATCACAGACCAGACTGTATCATGGCCAACTACACTAACAATTCTGACCACTCGTGGGATCTGTGGGACTTGCCATCAGGCAGAAGTGCACCTCAGGCTCTCCAAATGAATTCAGCAGTGCAGACACAGGCTCACCAGCCAGCTCCCTCCAAGCAATGGCTTGGCTGTGAATTTAGCCCAGAGTGGAGAGAGAAGCCAGATCTATATCTAGGAACATAGAAATGCAGAAGAATGTAGTTCATCAGCTCAGATACTAATGAGAACATGAGCAGACAAACAGCTTTCTTCCAAACAGGCTAGTGCCAAAACCCTCCACTCAGAACTCACTCTGATGCCAAGAACACATAACTCTGCCTAGCTGAGCATCTGAATGACAGCACATCTACGGTCGCAAGCTAAAAGTCAACAGGAAAGTTAAATAATATAAAGTGATTGCTGTTGTGTGAAGTAGAGGTTCATGCACTGGCATAAACCTCTTGCTTTCCAGTAGCACGGCACCTGAATCCTGACCACGGTAGCTCGTACTGGGCAGAGTCTTGCTCAGATCTTTGTGCTCAGTTTCTCACAGCTTCTCACATCTAACAGCTTCAAGCAGATATTTGTACCTCTCCTCTCTCCCAAACCACTGTAAAGTGGGGTTATTGATGCATCCTGTGATGTACGGGCTGTGTATTACCAAGGGGGATGCAGCTGCGATCTCCAGCAAGTGGGAAAGAGCCTTTGGGAGAGTGGAAGTGCAAAGATAAATGATGTACACAGAATAAAAAAGGCAAAACATGAAAAAAGTAGGGGGTACTAAGTACCTGGAGTAAGTATGCAGAAAGTGACATTATGGCAATGACAAGTGGTTTTCTGACTAAACACGTTTCTCTAACTGGGAATGAGTTAAAAGTTCATTTCAGGCACTACACAAAATCCCTTGCTAGTGTTCATGGTTTAACAAGGGTTTTCCATTTTTATCTGTTTTGTTACTATAGGAAACAGCCACTCAATCAGCAAAGAAAACTCTTCATACAGGAGGAAGCAAGAAAAGATTATACACAGCGTGCTGTGAAATGCCTACAAGACACACACTGGGAATATAAACAAATTCCTCCTAATGTTTTCCAGCAACAAGGGTCTCAGGGATTACTAGCAACAAAAGAAGCTTAAAAAACAAAGACTAAACAAAACCAGGAAAAAAATACGGTTTTAGGACAGCTACCCTTTTTAAGACGAAGGAGGAGTTTGTTTTGTTTTTCTCTCTCTCTCTTTTTTTTTTTTTTTTTAAGAGAGATTATCAGGCCTTAAATCCAGGTTATGTATCTGTTCTCTTCATGACTTCTCTCTACAGGAGGTTAATTGGGTCAAGTGTCTGTATGTGACAGTTTTAAGGCATGGGGAAACAATAAGCAAATTGGGGAAGGTGGGCTAGAATGATTGCAGGCACTGTAGATGTGTGTAAACATTTAACTTTGGACTCAGAAGCTGTTTTATCCCTAAGGGATTCCATGAAGGGTCTTAGTAACAACTATGTGATGTTTGTCATATGTAGCTTCTGCAGTGTTTGGTAATCCTAATCTCTGGTTTGACAGTGGTGGTGGTTACAGGAGACACTCATGCATAGGAACACTGCAATCACCAAGATATTTGGACCTGGACCACTGTAGAGTCTGAACACAGATCACTTCACTCTCACTCAAACTCAGCCACACCTGGGAAGAAGCCCTGGAGCTGCCCTAGCAGCAGAGAATATTCAGCAGCTTTTGACATGGGAAAAATCATCAGCTGAAGTGAGGTAACGTCGAGCGTGAAGAGGGACAGGCTGCAGGAACTTGTGCTGGGATTCACCCAAGACACTTGCCCTAAATTTCCCTGTGAAAAAAAAACAGATCATGTTTTTTTAACCCAAAAGGAATGACTTCCTCTACAAACACCTCTTGTTGTGCTGCTCAGACCCCAAACAACCTCCACGGCCCCAGAAATGCTCCGGGACAGGGATGTTTCAGGGCAGCTGAAACCCTGAGCACCACCAACCCCACATACCTTGGAAATGCAGATGGGCCTCGGCGTGTGGTGTTAAGGGTGCAGACCCACATCCCCACTGTCATGGGTGAATTCATAAAGTGCTGGTTCTAGTGCTGAACTCAAAATGCCGCGTCAAGGCAGGAGCACCGGCTCGAGGGCTCCTTCTCTCCCTCTTCTGCTTGTCCCCTCAAGCAAATGACAGTGTCTCTTCTTTCTTGGAGATGCTTCATAGCCCTGGTCAGTGGGGAGGGAATACAGAAAGAATAAAGTTTTATCAATTTCTTTGCTTGAGCAAAACAGAAGCACTTGGAGACAGGGCAGAAGGGAAAGGGGGAAAGCACTGAATTTTTAGTAATTCAGTCTGGTGCCAACCCACAAAGGAGAAAAATCCCACTGCCTCCCGGGGCACGGTGCACTGTGTTAGCAGCTGCAGAGACATACTCCTGGGCTTTCATCTCCAGGGAGCTTTGTTTGTGAACATTTAGTTGCATTTATGGGAGTGCAGGGCATTTTATATAGTGGTCTATTCCTTTTGGGATGCAGATGCTTATTCTAAAACCAGCATTGGTAAATGATAACCAGAAAAATATCTAAACGTGCTGTCTGCTGCTGGAGCTGGTATTAGGAGCAGTTTTGGATGTCCAGTAACAACCGCAAATGGTACTAAATGGGTGACATGAAGGTCTGAAGCTCTTCACTCAAGCTGAAAGCCTGGCTGAAAGCTGAAATTCTCTGTAGCACACCCCCACCCCACTCTGTCATGGAAAAGGTTTCTGAGAAAGACACATTTTTACCACTTCTGGACACAAAGGAACAACAAACTATAAAAATACTGGTTTTAGTACTGAGTATTTACATGTAAGTGTATATCGTTCAGAGATTGTTAGTACACTTGACTTGCAACAATATTGCAAGTCACATTTGCAGGGCAAAACTCAAACCTGGGAAACAATACTGTTGCCTGAAGAGTGGTACGTTATACCAGGCCTAATCACCACCTCTTAGGTGTATGTATCTACCTGTTGCAATATGATTGGTAAGTTGTGATAAAAATACAAATAATTATGAAATAGAGGCATTTTGGAGAGATAATTCTGTTATTCCTCACTATGAGGAAGCAATATATCTTTTTTTTTTTTTTGAGTTTTTCGCTTGATTCTTCTTCAAAGACAGCTTTTCTCTTGATTCTTTTTGCTTCAGGTCTTCTTCAGAGAAAAAGATCTTTCTGAGCTGTTGGACCTACCAAATCACCAGTACGACTGGATAGGACTGACAAGAATTTTCTCTGTATTACCTCATTTGACAGTCTATGATTTGTGTTTAATGTTTGTGTGCTTACCATAATGCAACATTACGTTTAATGTAGTGTCTGGGTAGTGTTCTTCTGTGTAATCTGTGAGGAAAACAATGCTTCATCCCAAAAGAGAAGTTAAAAAGATGAGAGGAAGCAGCAAGAGATGTTTATGGCTTTTGCAGGCTGTTTGGACAGCAGAACTCACAGGAGATTTTAGCAATAGATGCAAAGCTTCGCACCAGGAAGGAAGAGGGAGGCGTGTTTAGCTGCTTTTTGAGGCTAGGATGCTATTTCTCATAAAGCAGAGTTTTGCATTGTGGCTGTGAGTAGTACCAAGGTTTATTTTGCTTTGTCTTTGAATCGTGGGAGTAAAATGCTGGTCTCCTTGAAATATGTGGGATGTTCGTGACTAAGATAATAAAGGCAAGATTTCATCATAGATATTTTGAATCATCTCCACGCCAGCCTCTGCCAGCGTGCTGGCTGGGATCCTTCCCAGCCAGTTTTGTAGCATGGCCTGATGCACCTGTCTGCTACCTGCCTGATGAGCTCCTCAGGATACACAACCTTCTCCCACTAGTTACTGTTAAGTAGTATTATGTTCTTCTGGGCTACGGAAAGCTGCCCACGAGCAATGGGAGAATCTCCTGGAAGATGAATCCCCAAGGGAGAGCTGTAGGGAACAACATTGCCTGCTGTGGAAAGTTTTACAAACCAGCTGCGGTTACCCACCATCCAGGAGATTAATATTTAGCATCTGCTTTAGAGCAGCAACTCCAGATCTAACTATGCAACTCCCCGTATCTCCCTTTCACAAAGGCAACAGCTAAAAAGGGAACGCTGAGGTCTCACAGCTCTAACTCTTCTAAACTAGTTCCCTCCTTGCCTGGGGTTGATCAGCATCTCTCTCCCAAGAGCATGCAAGATGGGAGAGGAGGAGGAGGAACCTAGCTTTCTTGCAGCCAGGTAAGTTCATAAAACCATTTGGCTTGCTGGACTGGCTGCAAAAACTCCCCACGTTTTTAGAGAAAAGTTTTTGCTCCTATTTCCAATGCTGCTTTTCTCTCTAGGCCTTCCCTGGCTGAACTTTTACCAAGACTTGGGTAACACATGGACTTTGTAGTTGGTGCAGTTATACCCCTTACCCTGTGTGTGTAGGAGAATGTGTCACCCTGCAGACACTATCATACTCCGTGGCTTATCACAGCTTATATCTCCCTTCCTCAAGAAACAGCACCTAGTAGTGGGAATTTGCTCGGTTAGGAATAATCCCCAGGAGGGACTTGGCAGCAGCTGGCCAAGAGGTTTGCTAGAGGCAGGGCTGTGGCTCCCCCTCATCCCTGAGCTCTGTTTTCTGGAAGGGCTTTGACTTCACCTTGTGCTTTTGCCACAGTTGCAGCACCGAGATCTGCAAGTTCTGCTCAGAACCTTTCATCCCATCTCCAATCGCTTGATGGTGGGGAACTGCTGGGAGCACTTGTGTCCCAAACCTCTCTTGGGAATTCAGCTGTCTCCTTCCCATCCAGACACCAGCTGGGAGTAATCCATTCCTGCTCAGTTCTGCACCCAGACAGTACACAAGCAATTTTAAACCCAGGGTGTGGACTAGTTGAATATGACTAAGAAAATAAAAGATGACTAAGAAAAACAAGTTTGTGTGCTGTGGAATATACCTCCAGTCTGAAACAACCAGAGAACTCAGCAATTCTCCTGCAAAGCCCTGAGAGGCACACAGATCTGATAACATCAAAGCAGCCTGAGAGCCAGAGTCCCTGCCTCCAACTCATCTCCCAGCAGAGCTGAAAGTATGGCACCCATGTTCAGAAACACCTCCTCTGCCTGGTGGTCTTCCAGTAGCCTGTATCAATAGAAAATCCTTCTCTGGTCACTGCTTTTCACTCCTGTGGAGCAAGCAGCTGTGCAAAGGAGTGACCAGGGCTGTCATCTCCTGCTGCAGCCCTCTCCCCCATGTCCGGTCTATTTGTGACTCCATGTCAAAGCACACCAGGGCTGCTGTGCCCATGAAAGCTGTTGGCAAGTATATGCAAACTTGTCTGGGTAAACTACACTCCTAACACTTGGTTGATTTCTAACCCTCTGCAGCTAGACTTCCAGTCATTCTCTGGCTTCTTCTGTCTCTTCTTTTGTGGTTTTTCTTTAATTTTTCCGCTAATAATTCACATAATTCTGGTTGCTATGCAGTGTTTCCAGGCTCAGCCATCTGTAACAATCCCCCACCATGGGTGTGTGCAGCTTGGCTGCAGTATGGACGCTTTGCTGATTAATTTGCCTTTTTTGCATAGTTATTTTGGATGCTTGGAAATAAACTGAAAATAAAACTGTTACTAATACCTTCCCCTTCCTAGTGCCAATTAACTTCAGCAAATTAATCTTTCTCAACATCATTCTTTGTGTGGTCTAGACGAGAGTGCAGACAGTAATGTAAACTGTATGGCTCCATTTACGCTCCACTTTTGTTCTCACCAGTGCCATGTAGATGAAGAAGGTGGGTAGAAGGGAGCAAGGAAGTGGTACATTTGGGCGTCTACATGGGTCCTCTGCTGGATCACCACACGGGGTGATGAGGGAAATCTCAGAGGCTTCTTCCTCTGCCAGAAGCTGGAGAACAGGAAGGATCCGAGTCCTCTTCTCCCACATGCTGAACACATGTCCCAGTCCCTGGACTATTAAAAGGCAACTATTTGCTGTTTCATAACCCTTTGGTTATGAAAGGGAATGCCGTATAGTTCCCAAAGCTTTTCCAACAGGTATGTTGTCACCTTAACTGCTTTTCTGATCTGTAAACAGTAAGTTTCCAAAAATAATTGCCCAGCTCCTCAATTGCATTGTCCTCCCTGCCTTCCTGCCCATGGTGTGGCTGGGCAGGTCATGCTGCATTTGAGCAGGGAAGGTCATTCACCTGCCCAGGCTCCCACCATACAGGGCAAGCAACAACACATTAATGTTGTTTCCCATTTTATGCATCAGGACATTTTATGCATAAAAGCAGTCCCAAGATTACCCTCTTCCCATATACAATTCCATAATTTCCCTACTTAAATACATCCCCCATCAAAACTATGTTGTTAAGTCATATCCCCAGAGATTGAGAGCCTTGCAGGAATGAAAATGTGCTTTGGAAACAGAGATGTTTCCTTAAACTTCTGAACCTCAGAAAAAATTGCAAAGCTAGAGCAGTCAATGAAAGGGAGAACTATTGTTTAATGTAGTTTAAATGGGTGTTGTTTAGGGGTTGTTTTCCAAATGAGTGAAATCACCTATTGTGGGAGGAAAAAGCAGACTGACTACAATGATGTAAGATTATTGCAAAATTGAGATACCACCCACTGCAGGAGCACAGAGACTGCAAAGAGCACTGAATTACACTAGTATATTCCCACTAAGTGAGGAAGCAAGAATAACTGCTGTGAAGATCCCTGCCATTAGAACAATTTGGTTCATCTTCAGCTCCACCGATGTTTTAGAACAATGTTTTGGCATCACAAGAAATGTGACTAATATCTACTGGTAATAAAACAGTGGAGGACATCAAAATAGCAACAAAGAAAATGTAGGTACAAAGCAGGAGATGCTATGGCTTACATTTATTTGTATGGTATTTTGAACATTAAAACGTGAATTGCGGTGCACAGGATGTTGGGGAAGCCCCTCCAGTACAACAGGCTCTCTATGGTGGATAGCAGGCAATGGCTGCAGGGCTCCAGGTGAGGTGCGACCATGGATACCAGCAGAGCGTCAGGAAAGGAGCAGGTCCTGGTGACACAAGCACTTCTCTGCCTGAACAAGCAGTCATATGTATGACCAGGCAGTCTCACATGGTGCATTGCCTCAGGATTAGTATACTAAAAAGGAAGCACTACCGCTAATAAATGAGAAGTGAAATCAACACTAATCCCTACATATGGGCTGCTTAAATCAAAGAATTTGCAGTGATTACAGGCATTTTAAGGAACAAAAGATTAGCTCCCACATGAAGAACAAAGAAGAGAGTGAAAAGCATACTGAAAAGCAATCAGAAAAGCTGGGAATCTTGTTTTGTGGCTGCAGATTAATAGTAAACCCTGGATGAGTCTATAGAATGCAGAAGCAAATATAGGTCTTATCAGCATTGCTAAGAAAAGCACACTAGTCTCTTCCCAAAGCTTGATAATCCACCCATAAATTTTCTTTCTGTTGTATATCTGCTCAAAACTAAGAAGTTTTGTATTATTATTCATTTAATTACATATATCCCTCTACAAGCTCCTTTCTTTGCCATCCTCATCTGTGAGGATAAGATTCTGGATAAACAATTAGAATACAGTTGCAAACTGAGCAAAACAGAAAAAAACCTTGCTCTTTCTAGCTGGTTTATAGACATCTTACATATCAGCATCACTCATATAGACCCATAGTCATGGCAAAGACCCAGGGTGTTCAACAACAGGCAGTCTGAAAGCAGAGAACAACAGCTTCAACCACAGGGAAAAAAGTAGGGACTATAAAGTAACCCCTCACTTCTCTATCAATAATAAATATCTGCTGTTCTAAAAGGGACAATAAACTAAGACCCATGGGGATCCAGGACAAGCAGGGCAGGGGTCTCACCAGTCAGTGCTCATACCACAATATCCAAGTCAGAAGCTGAGGGATGGCAGCCAACATTAACCAAAAACCCAAATCATCAGGCAAGCTCTTGGTGATCAGACTGAGCCAAAGTTACACTAAGAAATGAGTCTACAGTCCATATTCAGTAACACCAATCAAAATCTAGACCTAACCCAACACTAACTGCCCTGGGCTGTGTTTAAATAGAGCCCTGTACCCACAGGCAGGGGGCTGTGAGTGGAAGCCCCAGGTGAGGCTGGTCAGGGCCATTAAGGCCCACAAGGGCCCTGTCACCTCCAGCCCAATACAGGGACGGTGCTATCACACAAGGGGAAAGCCCCTTGCATGGAGTGCTTTCAAAGTTAATTCCTCAGGAGAAAGCTTACTGTAGGATTGGAAACGAGATCTTGGCAGAGGAGTGGAGATGAAAACCTATTCACATTGGTCGTGGATCATGTCATCTTCTCTCACCTTGCTGCACCTGCTGCAACCAACTGATTTGGAAGGAGGGCTTAAAAGGAGCGAGCTGAACCTAGGAGAGGGTGTAAAGATGTCTGGTTTCTGAGGCTGGGCTTAGCAGCAAACAAGAATCTGGTAATGCCTTATTTTAAGGTCGTATTTTGCTCTCTTACTTCTCAGTTGCACCATGGTACATGGCTCTGGCTAAGCAGAGCAAGAAAAAAAAAATTACATAACTTTAAAATGGCTTTGACTTTGCTGTGAATTTGCTAATGGGTCTTTGCAGGTAATTCAATGATGTGCTTACACGTGCTGGAGCTGCAGGTTTGACTTTGTCCCCCTCCAGGGGAGGGCTGAGCGCTGAGGGTCTCTATGGGCTCTGCAGGGGGGCTTCACTGGTGGCTGCGCACTCCTTGTCCCTGTAGTGGGTGGCTCAGCAGGGTGTCCTGCTTTAGCTGGTACCCTGCTGTGGGGATTGCCAGGAGCAGCTGTGTGACCTTTACTAATAAGGTGTTGCCTTGTATTAGTTTTTAAATTCGTTACTTTTGTTTCTTTAAATACATCACCTCCTCTCCCGTGAGCAGAGCACCCTGTCTTGCCCTCGCTCCCTCCTGTTACTCTGTATATCATCGCAGCTTTGCTACTCCCTTCCCCGACCTGAAACTGTAAACCCTTCCACCTTCCTCTAGAGGAGATGGTGCCTTTTTGTGCCTTCCTGCTGCCTCCTCCGGGCAGCTGCGCCCCATTCTGTCACCCAGTGTTTGAGAACGGGGTGTTGAAGGCTGAAGCGTGTTTTGAGTGAGCCGTGCTGAGTTATGCAATGGCATTACAGCATTTCAATACTGTAATCCTTCCCAGAGCAGCTCACCATAGGGGTAAGGAAGCAAAATAAACGCCTGCTCTCCAAGCAGGAAGGTCTTGCTCTGTAACAATGCTGGATCTCCTATGGATTGGGCTAGTGCAAAACTAATAGCATCTAGAGGAGGCATTCAAGTTGTTTTGTGTACTGAGGATCACCTTTTAACTTGTCCATAGCAAAACTCCCTTGTTTCTGTTCTCTGGTGCCTGGTCCTTAGCCCCTTCTAGTGGGGAGAGGAGAAGGCTGCAGACTGAGTGTTGAGGTGCAAGTGAAATCCCAGCTGGATATCACAATGCTGGTTAAATATCCATAAAGCTGGACCACCATAAGCTCAACAGGCTCCTCTAAGACAAGATTCCCTGGTAACTTCTTGACCAAGTCCTTCCTCACGAAGCTTAATGTTATATTAAGTGTCATGTTAAAAATAGGGTGAACTTCTGATTTTTCACTTTCCTTCCCTCTGTGTGACTGCTCAAGTTCTTCTCCCGGGATGGAAACAGCTTGGCAGTGCCTGCAGGTTTCCCATCCTGCAGTTTGGATGTGCCTGCTGTGAGTGAGGGACTGTGTTCCTTTCTTCCACAGTGGGACAGTGTAGTAGGCAGCCAAGGGAACAGTGAACAGCATCCAGAGCAAGCACCAAACGAAGGAACTGGGAAAATCAGAGGCATGTGGAAAAGGAGGCAACACAGATATGGTTAAGCAGGTGAACAATGGTATGATGCAGAGTGGTTGTGTAGCACCACTGGCCAGGGAACATCTGCAAGGAGCACAAGTAGTGTCACCATAGTGCACCAATGAATATGTCTCCTCCGTGTCAGGTAAAGTAACACATTTTGGACCCAACACTTAAAAGAGAAGGATCTAGGAATGGGTATGGCCACCAGCAGAAGGATTTATGCTGTAGCCATTGTAATGCTGTCACTAGAGTACTTAAGAAACAGTTGCAGTGATTTATGGTCCTATCAAACCCAACACATTTGTGCCAGTGATGAGGTCAGTGATTTATTAATTGCTTTGAATGGGGTCTCACATGCTGACCACCAGCTACTTGGGTTGTAGAGTGGAATTCAGACTTGCTCCTTTGAACATGTCTGTGGGCTGCACCTGGATAGTATCCACTCTGTTTCTAAGCATCCCATCACAGGCTTGAAGTTTCCTGAACTCTTGGATGGAGCTTAAGGATGGGAGAATCCAGAGGTATTTTAGTGTCAGGGCACTGAAGGCAAAGCTGAGTTATCCTCCTGATGGGATATGTATTTTTCTCCTGCTCTCTACACAGCTGTCACAGAGGCTTGTCCCCTGTGGCAGGGTGAGCAGGTTTAGGAGGTGCTTCAATAACTTTCAAGGAAAGTTTTTTTTGCAAGGGTGTTTCAACTCCCTACATGTTCTATGGATTACACATTTCAGAACATTTATTCAAGGGTGTGGAAACATTCCCAAAAAACCCTGCCTTTCACCTCTCTTAAAGACCCTGTTGTGGGAAGAGGGCCCAGAGTATCCAGAGTAGTAACGGCTTCCCAGTCAGGGCACTGCACACCAGTGCTGCAGAGTTACTTGATGGACACTTTTATCTGGACACAAAACTGAGGCCTGAGAGCTCTGTATATTGAGATCTAACTTGAAGCTCTGATCAGAAAAGCTGTGAAAGGTAACACTTTGAAAGTGCCTTTTCCAAGTTGCATAAAACTTCATAAATTGCGCTCTGCTGGACAAGAATGACATAGCCAAGTGCAGAAGTGCTCATGGTTATGAGAGAATCAATTAGAGCATGTTGATGAATTATGCATGTGCAGCTTAGGAGGGATGGATGACATCGGTTTTATTTTTGTACTGTTAATTGAAAGCGATTCTAGGACAGAAAAAAGCACAAAGGGAAGATGGGGAGCTTTGGGGGAGATTCTGATCGGAGTGTCAGAAGCTGGAGGCTCACCAGCAACACTTCCTGTCCATTAAGCTGTAAAAACCTCAGAAAGAAGAATTGTACTAATGTCCTCTACAGCTCCTAATCCATGTAACTGATAGTGCCCAGGCACCCTATTCAGACTGTAAATGATATGAGCGTTTAAAGAGAGAAAAGTTGAAGCTGTTGCTCTGAAATCTGATGGCCTTTCCTGTATTAAGATAGCGTCTGCCTTGCTCTTTTGGGGCCCAGTTGCAGAATATCAGTCAGCTCTATTTATCCCTAGAGATGAGGCTCTGCTGCTCCTTGGATGTGCAGGGATCTCTAAAGGAGAGCTGGTGCTGGAGGAAACCTGGCACCCTGGTGGGAAATGATCTGTTGCTGCTCACGTGTGCCAAAGTTCCCTGCATACTAGTAGCTGGCTGTGTCATGAGAAGACCAGGTCAAAATCAACCGTTCTACAGATTTTATGGGTCTGTGCACTGGCTGCGTTTACAAAAGTCAGGGAGTCTGTTTCAGCCCTGAGAGTGGCATAATTGCTGCAGGCTAGAGCAGGAGCCTGGCAAAGGAAGAGGGGTGCTCCATATCCCTTTGCTTTGGTGTTTCCCAACACCCAGCTAAGGGAATTTAGATCTTAATTTAAAGCTGCCCAGCTCAGAGCAAAGCCTGGTGTGAGTGCCCTGTAGTATTCACAAGAGGGGAAAGACAGAGGGCACACTGCTGTGGTGAGCAATCAGCCTGAGGATCCGTGTCAATCTCTTGTCTGTATAGCACTTTTGGTGATGGCTGATATGTGTGGAAGGCTGTGAGGGAACTTAGAGGGTTGTGTGGTGGCTGCTCTGCTAAAATTGTGTAGGAACTATTGATTCCACCTGAAAAATTTAATTTCTTAATTTTCTTATGCTGGGAGGGGTCACTTCTTCAACCCAGTCTTCCCCAGTGATGGTAAAGAACAGCTGGTACCTGTTTAAAGAGCCAGAGCTGCCACATGTGGTGGGACCCTCATGTGTTTCCTTGAGAAATAACATGTGAGCCTTCTACCCCAGTTCTACCCGGACAGTGTAACTTCAGCCTCAGTGTTGCAAACCAGCAGTAATAACTCACACTTGTTGCTTGGACTGAATGTTGTTGTTGGTGTCAGTTTCTGGTGGTGTCTGCTTTATTGTGGTGACTGTGGGTGTCTTGAGGCTGGACTGTGACTCACTTGCTGAGAAAGCACAAGCGATGTGGAGCTGTGAGAAAGGGGTGAACACTGCAGTGGGACTGAGCAGGTATCCCCTGTGCTGACTCCAGCCCAACATGTCCACTGGACAATATGGATGTCCGATCACAAAGATTTGTTGACTTTGGAAGATAGTGGTCATACATCTATTGAAGCCAAGAATAATTTTCTAGGTCTGTTTTGGCTGCCTTAGTTAACTTCACAGAAATCAGAAGGTGCTACAGGAGTGGCCCCTGAAGCAACCATCCTCAGCTGGACTGTGCTTGTCAATGCTACCGTGAAGCACGCCTGAAGCGTGACTTTTTTTTTCATGTCTTAATGTGGAATAAAAGCCAGTAAGGCCTCCTCACTGCTCTGCTGGTGGCTCTTCTGCCTGCTTTAACTTGTACTTGTTCCACTGCCTCTGAAGCCTCTACTGTCGTCCCTCTCTCTGGACGTGTGACAGAACTTGGGCAGGGAAAGAAAACCTTGAATTTCATGTCAGGCTTAACAGAAGAAGGTCCTACGGAGGATGAGGATGTGGATGTGTCTAGGTGGGGAGAAGGCTGAAGGTTTTCTGTGATAGCTCATACCTTTGTGAAATCCACAGGGGCACACAGTTTGTGAGATGGCTCTGTGGTGTTATGGTCCTTTTATTCTGGATCAGCTCTGGCTTCCCTGAAATCCAGGAGACCCCTGAAGGACTAAGGGTTGAGTTACACTGATTGTGACCAGGGTGCCACTACATATCCAGGGTCAGACACCAGTCTCCCACTTCTATTTTTTATGCTCTGAATGTTTGAGTACCTTCCCGGGGACCAGCCAGGCACTTTCTCTGCTGGTCTTATTCTTGTTCCTTTCCTTCCCTTTAACAAAAGAAAACACCAGGCTCCTGCTGTTGTACAGGATGAGCAGCACGATCTCGGAGCGGTGTCAGCAGCGTGTCCTGGCAATGATGAAGGCTATCAGCACGCCAGGCTGTGTCTGTGGGACCACAGCCAGCCGGTGGAAATGAGCGATGAGCTCTCCTGTTACTCAGCACTCGTTAGATCACGTCCGAAATGCCCTGTGCAGTTTCGGATGCCCCCAATATGTGAAAGAGGCTAGTTTCATTGAGTCCTGTGGAAACTGTGAAAGGGCTGGGGCAGACCAGGCTGAGGGAATGGGGTGGGTTGAGCTGGAGAAAGCCTTTGGGTGGACTCAATGGTGGTCGTCCTGCGCCTGTGGAGAGGATGTGGAGGCAGCAGAGCAAGGTTCATGGCCGGAGGATGAGAAACAGTGGTTGTAGATGTAAATGAGTCTTCTCTCGGGCTGGATATGTGGGAAAAGCTCTCTCCTGTGAGGAAGACCAGCGCTGGAGTGGGAACTTCATACATGGAGGCTTTTAAGACCTGACAGGACAAGGGCCTGAGCTGGGCTCTGTGTTGCCCCTGCCTTGGGGGGAAAGCTAGAGAGACCCCCCTGAGGCTCCTCAGCCCTAACTACCATAGGATCCTGTGGCTAATTAACAGCATCTCACTATGTGGGGGTGTTACCCCCACGCACCGTGCGGTCACTCTCCCCACAGCCCAGACCCCGCCAGGAAGGCCCTGAGCCGGGCTCGGCTCCCACCACGGGTAACCCGCTCCGGGACGGCCAGGCCTGCCCGGGCGGCAGATGGGGCCCGCGGGACTCCGGCCGACGGCCCGGAGCAAGCCCGGTCCCGCGGCGAGCGGTCCCGAAGGGGACCGGGCCCCCCTCAGGGCGGGGGCGCCCCGTCCCCGCCGCCTTCCCGCCCTCTGAGGCGAGGGGGAACCTTTCTCCGCCCTGCGGAACCTTTGCGGCGGAGGCGCCTGTTGCTGCCCGGGGGATCCTGCGGCTGCTCCGGCGGGGGGTGGCGGGGGGGCCGGACGCTGGGTGATGCGGCCCCCGAGCGGAGGCTAAGCGCCGAGGACCGGGACGGAGGCGGGCGGGTGGCCGTCAGCTCCCGGGGGCCTCGCCGCGGACGCGCAGCCCCCCCGCCTCCCGCCGAGGTGAGAGCTGAGCGGGTAGGCGCGGTGGGGCCGCCGCCGCCACAATGGCAGCGGGCCGAGAAG
>JAOXJM010000003.1:19183544-19202793 GCA_026413425.1 Tringa solitaria
CCCGGGGTGGGGGGCGAGTGCCGGGCTAAAGGCTGCCGGGCCCAGAGGGGCGGCGGGGAAATGGCCACCCGGTCTGAGGGGGCGGCTCTTGGAGGCGGGGGGGCGGTGTGAGGGAGCCGGGGGGCTGCCGGGCTGAGCCCGGGGACGAGGGTCGGGCTGGGGCTGCAGCCGGTTGCCGTGGGAGGGGGGTGGCCCGCCCGGGGACCGCCGACCCCAGGGCTTTGGGGGCGGCAGGGCGGCTCGCCTGGCCTCCCTCGGCAGCATCCCGCCGAGTTTCGGGGCCTAAGGGAGTTTGTGTTTTTGAGGGGGCCGCACCTGCTTCCCGTGGGGTGTCGTGGCCCCTCGGGTGTCAGGGCAGGGGAGGCTGGCGGGGTCCGGCGGTGCTGGGGTACCGCGGCTGTCACCCTCCTGCTGGGTCCGAAGAGCCGTGACCCGCAGCAGATGGACCTGCAAAGTAACGATTTGGTGTCTCCGTGGGGTTTGTCGGTGAGCGTTTAAGGGAGAAGGCTCGGTGTGTCGAGCTGTTACCCTCCCCTGGCTTGATCCTGCCTTGCTGCTTTTTAACTTGCTCCTTCCCTGGGATGGTTCCTGGGTTACTTTTGCTGGTGGTTACGTTGGGGACTGGATGTTTCGGTGCTCGCGTTCGTTAAGGTACTTGTAAACCCCACATTGATTTCCCCTCATGCCCCTTCATTGATTTGTACAGAACCGGTGCTTTCAAAAGTTCTTAGTACATCACTTTAGTCCATATGCAGGTGGGGAATTTTTATTGAAAAAAGAAAGCCTTAAAAGGAAATAATGGAGCTCTTTTTTCTCCTTTTTTAATGCTAATAATATGCTAATGATCACATTTGCTTGTCTTTTTAACTTTCTTAATGTATTATATTCTTTGTTGAATATACTTTGCACTCTTATCCAAGCACCGCACCTGGTAAATAATCACTTAGCCCATAGGAAATCACTGCAGAAACTTCTGTATTGGTTTAAGATGTTCCTACTGTCTGGTCCAAGGTGGTAACTCTTCTCCCTGACTTAGAGTAACAGACCTTGTGAGCACTCTGCCTGCTTCAATGCAAAATCAATTACTTTAGAATAAACAGCCTTTGTTTTGGTAGTTCTGCTCTAGGGGCAGTAGCACCCAGCAGAGGGAGGAAAACAAAACAGGCTGCTTAGACCACTGCAGGTGCTTCTGGTGGGAGCTTTGACCTGGCCTTGGTTTGCTAAGTGAGGCTTCTTTCCCCAGGTGTGAAGGTATACATCCTGAATATACAGAGCAAACAGCCTAGCTTCTTATCCTGTGACCTCATCAGCATCAGAATATAGGGGTTGTTCATTAACGATAGGTGCTGACTGTGAAGAAGAAAAGTGGTTCCTGCTTTAAGGAAGAGCTGTTGTGGATGTGTGATGTTTTGTGGGTTAACACTGCTTCAGACTGAATACCTCCTCCTCCCCCCCAAAAAGCTGAATGCTTAGCCACTGTTTTCCACTTATACTCCACTTGAATAACTGTTAAATTCTGCATCCGTAATATCTCTTGAAATTCCAGTTTTGATATTTGAGAGTACTGCAGATCCCGGACTGGAACATCACGTGCTCCTTTGAGGAGAAGAACCAAACAACATGTTTTCTCTCTCATCTCAATAGTGGTTTTATTTTAGTGGAGATTTGCAGAGTATATTCTGGCATAGAAAATTGTAACAGGCCATTATAGTGTTCTCCAGGGTTCAAGTTAATGTCACAGAATAATTCAGGTTGGAAAGGACCTCAGGAGGTGTCTAGTTCAACGTGCTGCTCAAAGTGGGATCAACACAAAGCTCAGACTGGGGCTTTGTTCATTCAGGTCTTAAACCCTCCAAAGACAAAGATTCATCAGTCTCTGTGTCCCTGTCCCAGTGCTTGACGGTCCTAACAGGGAAAACCCTTTCTTTATGTCAGGCTACAGCCCCTGCTGTTGCAGTTGAGCGGGAAGTGACCATGTCTCTTGATTGTGGAATCATAGAATGGTTAGAGTTGGAAAGGACCTTGAAGATCATCTAGTTCCAACCCCCCTGCCCTGGGCAGGGACACCTCCCAGCAGACCAGGTTGCTCAAGCTCCATCCAGCCTGGCCTTGAACACTTCCAGGGATGGGGCATCCACAGGTTCCCTGGGCAACCTGTTCCAGGGTCTCACCATTTTCACAGTAAAGAATTTCTTCCTAGTATCTAATCTAAATCTCCCCTTTTTCAACTTAAAACCATTACCCCTCATCCTATCGTTCTACTCCCTCTTAAAGAGTCCCTCCCCATCTCTCCTGTAGACCATAATGGGACTGGAAGGCTGATCTAAGGTCTCCTTGGAGCCCTCCAGGCTGAACACCCCCAACTCTCTCAGCCTGTCCTCATAGGTGCTCCAGTGCTCTGACCATCTTCGTGGCCCTCTGCTGGACCTGTTCCAACCAGTCCATGTCCATGATGATGCAGGCCATGCTCCTGCTGTTAGCTTGCATCACTGCTAGGGCACACTGCTGACTCACGTTCAGCCTGCTGTCTGCCATGTGTTATATTTTGTGTTGTTTGTGTGCATATACATGTGTGTGCACGTATGTATTTGTATACGCATGCACACAACCATTGTCTCTCATCCTCCTGCTGTGTGTCTCCCAAAAGAGCCTCTTTAATGTGTATAAACGTATACGTGTGTATGTATACACCTGTATGTCAAATTAGACCTTCTGCAGCACTGAGCAGTGGTTTTCCCATTTTTTCCCACACATTCTGGTTGTCACTAGTGGTGACTGTTGACTGCCTGGCCTTTCTGAGCTCATCTGCTGTCACAGGTACCCTGGCTGGTGGTGCCTCCCCACCGGCAGCAGGTCTGCCCCTTTCGTGGCCTTGTCTTTGTTTCTCCAAATTACATTGTTTCAAATCCCTCCTTGAGCTCTATCAGGTTACTGGGGCTGGGAAGGAAGTGGTGGTGGAGTGACACTTTTCCCATGAGGATTGAGTTGAATGCCATTTGATCACATTCAAATCCAAAATGGAATAACGTAGGAAGTGTGTTTTCAAACAACCTCATTTATGGGTGTGAGTTAAATGAAACATTTAGGTACAGTGTTTTTAAGAATGCAGTTATGTTCATGTAATTTCTTTGAGCTTGTCTCTTTCAAGTGCTTAGGAGTTTTTGGGAGATGGTTCCCAGTGGGATAAATATTCTCTGCCAATAAAGTTTCTTATTTTAACCTTAATTCTCGAGAACTTAGTTCCTGCAGAGGTTAAGTACCGTTTGATATTCCTAGGTACTTGGTACAGATATAAATTTGAGACGCGTGTTTTCTGTTTACACCAAATAATTTCTACATAATATTTTCCTGATTGTCAAGTATGTTGAGTTAATTACAGCTGGGTTTGCTTCAGAGAGTGCTCATTGCAAGACAGGAATTTGTTGTGTTTAAGCAACATTTTTAGCTATATGAAAATAAAAGAGTTTATAGAGTGTGGTTTCCCCCTGCCCCTCAAATTGGTGTTTTTTAATTACTTGCACCGACCCAGAAGTAGAAATCAATATTTTGGTTAGGACTTGTAGAATAGCATGTGTGGAATCTGAAATTTATGTGATTTGAAACAATGAAAATTTCATTTCTTGTTAACTTTTAGCTTAATTTCTAGGGGTTTATGCTTAATAAGAAATAGAATCGTGAAGGGGAATGATAAAGGAACACCATTTGTTGTTTGAAAAAGGGGCAGAATTAGTTTATGAAATCAAGTGTCATTACATACTGTAAGAATGAAGAAGGTGGAATTACGGGTTGTCATGGGGGAAAAATCATTGAACAGGCACCTTTAGAAGCTCGTCAGACTTTTGAGAATATGAAAGTTACTGATCAATATTTCATATGTGGTAACCAGCAAATACTAATTGCACATATTTGCTAACAGAATTAGTATATCTGAAGTTGAAGCAAGTTTTGGGGGAAATTAAAAAGAGGAGGGAGTTAGTATGTATTGCTTCCATCCATGCGGATATGAAACTTAGCAAGAATTGATGCTTTGAAAAAATATCTCAAAGTATAGAAGATAGGCTTTTAGAAATTAGAAGGTCAGACGTACCATTGACTCAATTTTATGTCTGAAGTAGAATAGCAGAATGTCAGTTTAGTCCTGCAAGAGAGACTTATTCAGTGCTATTGTAATCTCAGAGCAGCTGTGATAATTTAAATCCTGTTCTTGTTCAGAGGTAATGCTGGAGTTGGGGTCAGTCTGACACTTCCAAAAATCTTGTGGCATTTTGAAGGTAACTAGAACTTACTTGAAGGAGTGGGGGGAGAAGTATTACATCACTTAAATTTAATAGCAGTATTTTCAGCATGCTCTAAAATGTGTAAGTAGGAGCAGTGATTTGAAGCACTCTTCAGTGGCCTGTCAGCTTGTCCCAAGGCTGCTATTCTGCAGATATATCTGCAAGTTTGAATGCAGAAACAATGAAAAGAAGAATAAATCAATTTAGGTATTAGTGAGAACTAATTATTCAAACATCAAAAAAGACGGAAAGGCTGGCATGCACCTGTCTGGAGGAAGTATTGATTCTGTGCTTGAGAAAATTGCTGAATAACTTCATGACTGAAGATACTGTTCAAGGATACAGAAATCTTAAGGGGAGTTTTTGGGCTGGAAAATGCAGTTACCATTAGCTTCTTGAGCACCTATTTGAAAAAAAGAGGAGAGTTGATGAGATGAACCAGCTTCTTGCTGATATGACTCGATGGGACTGTCCTCCTCCTCCTCTGCATGTGGACATGCAGTGGTCCTGGTTGAACCTTTAGTAGATGCAATACACTGTCACAAAACACTTTCTACTGCTATAACTGAAATTTCTAGTCATGTATTAGTATATTAACAGAAGCTCTCTTCTGCCACTATAATTGATTCTAAGGTGGTGGACTTCTGCTGGCAGATAAGTAGAAAAACAAAGTTGGAAAAGTTCAATATATCCACATGTTTTGTTGTGTCATAAATACATCGAAACTTGCGCTGAACATGAGGGGGACTTTGACCGAGGCCTAAAGTGCAAAACAATGCGCTTTACATAACAAGAGAGACTTAAGAGAGGCACTAAACTTATAAAAGCAATTAGAGAGGTTTTGTAGTGATTTGGCAGATTACAGGCAGATAACTTTACCCTGGCATTCTCTGTGGAAAGCTAGCTTGATCTAATTACAAAAAATTGGAGCTATACAAGGGCAGAATTGATTAACGGAAACTCCAGAAGCTTTCCATTCCTTAGCCAATGTGGCTGATCAGGTACGAAGAGTTTGTAGGGTGAGCATGGTATGGGAAATAATTGAAACATATTGGAAGTAACAGAGAATCAGGGAATGGTTTGGGTTGGAAGGTACTTCCAAAGATCATCTAATCCAACCTCCCCTGCAATGAGCAGGGCTATCTTCAACTAGATCAGGTTGCTCAGAGCCACGTTCAGCCTGACCTTGAATATTTCCAGGGATGGGGCACGGACCACCTCTCTGGGCAACCAGTTCCATAACCTTGACTTGTGCTTTCTTCCCTTAACAATAAAAAAAATTTCCCTAAAATGTTTGCTTGTGAAGAAAGCTTTTCTAGCCCATCAGAACTGCGGAAATAATGTTTTAGAGACATCAAAGATTTTCACCAGTCTCTGGGAAACCCAAGTCTTATCCAGGCTATCAGACCAATTAAGTGTGGTTTATTATATTTAGAGTTGTTGAATCTGAAATAAACAGGTTGTTAAGGTGTGTTGATTTCATATGAATTGCTCTGGCTATGTGTTGCACCCAAAGGATAATACAACAACCAACCAAACCCCAAACCAAACAAAACCTATGAACTTGAAATAGCCTGGAAAGGGGTTGTGGGGTGGAGGTGCTCACACAGCCTGCTAAGTCAACTTGGACAACGGGATGTTACTCAAAAAGGAATTGATTAAGGAGGGCTGGTGGTAGGATTTACTCAAAATTAGTGAAGGGAACTTCTCCATGGCTGATGGGTGTCAGTGCTCTGGAAGGTTAAAAAAAAAAAAGATAATTAAAATTCTTGTATCAAACATAATGTCACATATGTGATTTGTGTGATAATTATATTCTCATTCCTCCTCTAATATTAATCAATAAAGTTATTGTTGAAAAGTGAACAATATGTTCAACACATATTGTTTCGTGTATGGTCATTGAGTCAAAACCTAGATCAAAAATAGTAGATGTGGGAAACAGAATATGAATGGAGGGTTTTTCAGGGATTTATAGTAGTCTAGTGCTTTGTAGTATTTTGATCAGTGGCCTGGAAGCAGACATGAAATTAGAGCTGATAAATTTGTGGATTATGTAAAGGTTGCGCTGAGTGGTGAAGCGTGAAGAAGGAATGCCAGCTGCACAGTATCCTCTGAATTGTTTGGGTAACTGGGTCTAGTATGGCCAAATAGGTTTTTTTAGAGCTGAAGCACAAAGTTACCATGTTGTGGGAGGCCGTGGGTCTAGAATAAAGAATTGTGCTTCCGGAAACCAGTGACCTTGGAAAGGATGGCAGGAGTGGAGCAGCTATATGGCAGTATGTGAGTCCTCAGAGTAACACTGTAGATATGAAGGCTACTAAAATTAGCTAATTACTTTTTAAAATACTAACGTATATCCATAATGACAGGAAATATTGAATAAATACGGAGAGGTGAAATCAGTTGGGGAATGTTTTGACCAGATTTAATGTCAGTTTTTCTAAAGAGACCTTCAAAAGCAATGAAGATATTGTTGCATTCAATGTTGCTTGGGTGATGAAGTCACTCATTGTAAAACTTGTAGTGCTCAATTGATTTAGTTTATCACAAGGTATTTAAAAGTTTCTCAGCTTTCTTTGTGCAAAATAGGCTATGTACCAAAGGGCTCTTTAATTTAGTGGAAAAAGATATGATAGCAGCCAGTGCCTGGAAGTTAAGGAGATTATTTCAAATTAGGCAAAAGGCAGAGATTGTTAACAATGAATGTGATTAACCACTGAAGGCATTAGGAAGATGCTTATGACTGTTAAGGGAATTTAGGGTGTCTCCATCTCTCAGAGTCATCAAGTCAGGATGCAATATCATTTGAAAGATATGCATGAGGCCTATTTGCACATGTACCCTGTTCATGTACTTGTAACTGTGCGAATGTACGTGCCACAAGTGCACTCACAATTACAGGAGTATTTGCACAGGCCAAACAGATCTCGCCCAGTCGTGTTCAGACTGGGTCTGTCTTCTTGCCCAAACCAGAGTTAGTCAAATGATCTGATTATGATAGTTCATTTATAGCACTCTCTTAAATCTATTAAGTGTACACTTTCTGTCAAGGAAATAAATGTGCTTGTATGAACCATGGACTTAAATGAAATCAAATGTTTGTGATCTTTTTTGGAAGCATTATCATTTTTGATGATGGGGAAAGGAGGGGCCTGTATGGAGAAAGACAGGGATGGCTGTTTCATTTCCTGAACAAACTCGAATATCTGCCCCAGTCTTTTTCCTCAAAAATCTGATAACGTGCTCTGAAGAAGTCTTCTCACCAGTAGTGAGAGGTAAACTTTATATTGTCAGTGTTGGGGGCTAAGTCATTACGTTCTGTAAAAATTACTTTTTAACTGTGGGAAGAAATTGCATGTGCTCATGGTGGCAGAGGTAGTTTTGAGGGTCAGTGCATAAGGATGCAGTGTCCTGTGTTTCTCCACCAGTAGGAGAATCAGCATTTTTCTTGTCCACCAAAGGGAATGGTTTCTGTTGTGTCCTGTCTGTCAAAGTGGTGAAGCATGAAAAAGGAGAGGAGAAAAAAAGCTCTGAGCCCTCTCCCGTGTTGGCCATGACAGAGATGATTTGATTGCCTGTGGGTTCTCGATGGCCCATCAGGACAATTGGTTTGGGATATTTTCCTAAACCCTTCTTGGATTGTGATGGGAGCTAGGCCAGTCGTGACAGCACCTTGCTCCTGGTAGCCACCTTTCCAGACATCTTCATCTTTTCCCCCATCGCAGGCCGAGTGTGTGCCGGTCGTGTGAGTGGAGGGAGGGCCCTCTCCTTACTGTTATCTTGTCTGACCCATTTTGCTGCCAAAGAGAAGGCACTAAAGAGAGAGAAGTTGTTATAAGTGAACAGTTTCTTTACTTGCACTCTTACACTGACTTTTTTTTTTTAAGAAAAAGTGTTCTTCTGGCTTCTCTTTGCAGTTGCTTCTACTCTAGGAGTGTTTTAAGTTAGAAAGTCCTTCCCCATGTGTGCCTTTTTCTCCTTGCCTGTGGCCATTGTAGGCAGTTGCATCACTGAAGGGCTGGTGGAAGGGGCGTCTGGCCTGGGGTCTCATGCCTCAATGCAAACTTTGGAGAGTTACTGCAGTTCGTTGTGATGTCCTGAGATTTGGGTGATTGGCAGGAGCCAGGCAGCAGTGATGAATTACAATCACAGTCTAGACAGCATTTTTGAGCTTTGTATGTCATTCTGGAGGGCTGTCAGCCTCTGCAGCAGACAAGAGCTGGGAGGACACAAAGCTTAAACTTGACCCTTCTTTCCCTTTTTTTTTTTTTTTTCCCCTCTTAAATGTAGTCATTGTGAATTAGAATGGTTCTGAAAGTAATGATCCTTCTATTTCTAAATATGTTGCTGATTTCTTTCAGTTTTTAAGTATTCTGGAATGTAGTGTTTCTTAAAATACACTGTCATGTATTTTTAATGGAATTCTCTAGTTTTTCACGTCTTGCTGCTTCAACTACAACTGTTGTTATTGTGGAAAAATTGCACCATGAGAACCAGAGTAGAATGAGAGATGAGAATGAAGAAGCTGCAATTTAGCTAACATTTTTTCCTGATTTCCTTAAGGAGACTCCAAACAGGTACAAAATCCCTCAACTTTGAATACTGATGCTCTTTCTAGATTTCCAGAAATAATGAATCTTCCTTTTGAACTTTTTTTTTTTCAACTTAACTAAAAAGCCCTCATCTTTACTTACAGAAAATGGATTTGAAAGTTGAAATTTCTGCTGCCTTTTCCTTGAATAAAAATAATATTGCTATCTCAGCTTCACTTTTTATTGTCTTTGGGTTTCAGGTTAGCTAGGTTGTATTTGCTATACACCAGCCAAAAGAAACTCAAGCCTACCCTTTAATGGGCTTTTTGAACTCTCACAGATCCTAGTTTTTGTTTTCTTCATGAGTGGCTTTTGATGAGTGTTTACTGTCTTAGAAAATATAAAAGGATGGGGCAGAAGGGAAGCAAACAATTTTCGCCTGTTCCTCTGTGAAGTCCCATCATGCTGCTGCTCCCCATGATTGTTATCAGCTAACTCCCCCTCTCATTTATGGCAGGGAAGATTGAGGGGAAACAATTGTCCAAGAGTCTGGATGAGATTTTGGGGATGGGGAAAGGATTGTGGAACTTGGGAGATAAGGATAAGTTTTTTCAACTTCATTTTGTCTTACTGTGCTGGAACTCCTTCTACATCCTATAGCAGACAGGTGTCTTTCTTGTGGCTGCTGTGGGGGACCTGTCTTTTCTCACCTATATCTTTTCTTGTCTATGACATTATTCGGTATTAGGTTGTTAAAATTGGAAGGGGTTACTTGTGGCCTGGATCAAAAAATGGAGACCAAGAGTCAGCAGTTTCTGGAGCGGCAACTTCATTCCTAGCAGGAGAGAGCATGAGAGAAGGCTTTTAGGACTTCACGACTAAGGTGGTTATGCCTCCTTGAGCATTTTGGGTAAAGTTCAAGTTGAGTGAAACAAGCACAAAGCAAGCAGGGGATGTGTGTGGAGAGGCTGTATATACCATAAATATGTGTATTTATGGCCAGAACTCCACGGTGGCCCTTGGTTGCACAGGATGGGTTGGGGAGAGGGAGCTGCTCTTGTGGGAAGGTTCATCCTCAAGTGGAGAAAGCAGTGTGTGCCAGGAGCTGTGCTTCTTAAGCAGGCAGCAAAGTGTAGTGTAGATCAGGAACAAAGCAAAGATTTCTGAGATCAAGAATAAAATAAAAAAATATTGATTCCCTGAAGAAGATCTTGGGGAAAGGTCTAGTTCTAGGACATCTCAGGAATATCTACTTCTGCCAGATGTAATAAGACACAACATGAAAACAAAGAAAGGTAGAGGGCTGAAGCAAGTGATTTTCTTTTATTAGGATACTAAACATTAGCCCTTGATCTCAGGTGTGGGTGTCATGGCAAAAGCAAATTTTTCTTCATGAGGTTAAAGAAATGACCCAGTTGTTCTCACGGTGCAAATTGCTTTACTTCCCTTTGTCACCACATTGAGGTGTGCCTTTCACAAGTCCTGCTTGAGTGCATTTAGGAAAGGACCTGCCCTGACCTAGAGAAATTTCTGTCAGTGCTAGTTATCAATTTCTCTAGTCAGGGCACCTTATCTACCTGCTCCCCAGAACAGAGCCTTATACCTTCTTTGCCCCTTTAATGCTGGTACCCACATGTAATTGCAGGGACCTGTTCATGGAGGCTTGTCATTAAATACGTGAAACATTAAGGACTTAAATAAGGAGGTCTATCGGTATTTTGCTTTGAGCTCTGGGCAGTTCAGAAATATTTGCTGTGGGGAGAGAGGTGTTAATAGTGCACAGCGAGGGTCTCTAACTGCATGGTATAATTTCTGGTACTTTTACCCTTTGAGTGGCAATTGCATTGGTTTTTCAATTAAAAATAAAAAAAAAAAGCCAACAAAATGAACTTCAGAAATAGCTCTCCACACAAACCACCTAATGATGACAGGATTATTTAAAGAAGGGGACAAATGAGAGCATTAAATATGAGAATGGTGCACCTATCCAAGGTGAGACATGAACATCCTTTTGATGGGTGTTGTAACCGAGGTAAGGAAGTCTTGGCGCAAGGACCGTCTCACTTTGTCAAATCAAAACCCTATCCGTCCCCCGTACTGGGGCAGCATCCTGGCTGCTAAGACTTTGGCCCTGTGGACAGTGATGCCAGCTTGATCTGCCCATGCCCAGGGCTGCTTGTTCCCACCCTCTGACTGTATTTTCTTTTGTGCCTGCACAGATGTTCATGCAACTTTGTAGTAAATTATGTTTGGGAACTGAATTTTGCTTCCAGGTTGTGTTTTTTTTTTTTTTCCTTTCCCCCAGCTGAATCAGTTTTCTGTCCAGCCACAGAGATAGTTGTGCTGGTACAGTTTGGGAATGATGTGCTAGTGGGAAAGAGCAGCTGGTGCAGAGAGTGTGTCTGAGGCCCAAGAAGCTGCAATCAGCAAGAGGGAAAATGGATAATTTAATGAAGGCCAAATGTTTATTACCCTTCTGGTGCCTGTGAAATCTGAAAACTGTCTGTCAATGTTGGGGCATGTCACTGTCTCTCTAATTGGTGGGATTAGCATGAGGTTTGGATTGCCATCTTCTGTTTATCACTGTCTTTTTTTTAGTCTTTGTGTTTATCATTTGCATCACTTGCGGATGAAAGCGAAAGAGACAGCATTCCTAGTGTAATGCAGCTCTGTCTAGATGTTTAGATTACTCTTGCAGCATCCTACTTAATGCTTGTGTGAAAAGGCGGCTGGCTGTGCCGCCTTCTTTCCAGAAGCAGCGAAAGACTTGTGTATTACTTCCTTCCTTAATAAAAAGTGCCACGGTTGTGCACCTCAGCGACCTTGAATGCGAGAGTCGGGACATAGGAAGTAAGAAAAGTTGAACTGCTTTTGCAAGGGATATTGGGGTGTGAGAGGTAGCAGGAACAAAGAGTATTTTCTTAAATCAAGAAGTTATATGAGTGGTGTTGTTGGTTGGGTTTTAAATTTCTCATCCATAAGTGGCAACAAATTAAGGGAAAGGGACCAAAAAATAAACCTTACAAAATCAGTGCCTTTCAGCGCTTAGTGTGTGACTCTAAACAGGGTAAAGCCTTGAAAACTGGATGGCAAGATGGTTGTTGCATAGAGTAGTGAAGATTTGGGGTTGAAGAAGTTAGCTGCTTTTGTGCTGCAATATTTGGAGGAAAAGCTGTTATCCCTGAAGATTTTTTTCCTGATTTCCCCCCCACTCCCCCACAGGACCCCCACTGGTCCTGTTATCTCTGGAGGAGAATTTCCTGGGGAAGCTTTGCTTTTTTTTTTTTTTTTTTTTTCTTTTTGTGGGGGAAGCTCTTAGCTCTGGACAATGCATAGTAAGAATTGCCCTAGCCAGCATATTTAAGTTTGTGTCTACTGTAACTTCACATCCTGTTCTCCAAGGAATGTGAGTAGCTAAGGCCCTTATTATGTGATCTGAATTTGTTTATTCTGTAATGACAATAGTTAAGGACTTGAGAGAAGTTAGACCCAGATAATGAGTAGAGAACACTGAGGAAATGGATGATCTGCGTAGTCATGCAGACTCTATAAGAAACTGTGTCTTTTTTTTTCCCTGAGTCTACCTTAAAAAAAAAAATTGTTTAGAGGTGCCTTTTTCTTCCTCCCGTACTTACCATAGCACTCGTGAAAAATGAGAGAGGAGATCTTGTATTTCAACTAAATCAATACTTCTGGTCAGTGAAATGCTTATTTTAACAGAATGAGATACAGAGCTGTTAACCTCTGCTGCCAGCGTGGAACCTTTTTGTGAATATGTATATGCTTTTATTGTGATGAGAAAGTGTATCCTCTAGAAAATCTTCAATTTTTATCATTTGCCTCCTTCACTCCTAACAGAGACAAAACTATGAATGAACTTGAGTGAGATTCTACAGCATTGCCAATAAATCTGCTCTGAAAGTGCCATGTAACTGATTTTCTCTGTTAAAGAATGCTATTAATTGTACCCAAGAACTCCCATAAAAAGAAGAGTTATAGTTACTCTTCAGATTTCTGAGTTCAGCCCAAATCAATAATGCTCAAGAATTCCTACCATTAGAGAAATGGGTAGTTTGGGTAAAATGACTTGATCCAAGACTTGAAAATTCAATAATCCAACTAATAATTCAACTAATAATTCAGGAGGAGGGGAGGAAAAATAGAGATGGGACAAGAAATTCTGTTCCTGTTATATTTTGGGGAGACATGGGCAGCTGAGGGTAGGGATGTTGACTTCTTCCAGCATATAGTCCCCTTCACTCGGGAGGGTAATGTGTCAACAGGACGCTAGAAGAACTGGCTTGTCTGCAATTCCTTCTTGTGCGTGCTTGCTGGGTACAGCTGCCTATCAAGCAGCATTTGCAAACGCTAAATGAGCTTTGATAGAAAAAGTGGTCACTTGGGGAAGGCAGTTGACTGAGACTTGCGTTTAACTTTGAGGGAAGGAATACCCAAAAGGTTATGGTTTTTTTGAAGATCGCAGCTGAACGCTCTTTATCGTTCTGCTTCTGAGCCTTGGAAACATAACATTTGGTTTCTGCGTGGGTATGAATATCTATACGGGATTGTCTGTTCAGTAAGTACTCCAAAAGACATTCCTAGCATTTGTGTGCTGAATTGAATTTATACATTTGGGAGATAGTGACATTTTTACTCTAAAAGAGTCGTGTCTAGTAGCCAGCAGCTACTTCTGTAGATGACTGTTGTGGTGCTTATTCACCATACAGTGTTTTTTAATGATTGACTAATATGTCCCTCTTCAATTGCACCTTCCTGTCGCAGCATTGGCTGTGCTTGTGCTCATTCATAAGGGTAATTATGTCCTGTTTAACATATGTTGGGACTGAACAGTTGGATATGTTTACCAAAAGGGTTTGGTGACCTGCAGGGTATATTATCTTTATGTTAACATTTGTGCATGTCCTTAGCCAAACTTACATTGTGCTACTTTCAAAACTCTTTTGAAAAAAGTAAGGTCAAGTATGTAGAGCTGTATACTCAAAATTTTATAAGCCAAAAATGTAATATGTATATCCTGAGACTCATAGCTCAGTTTCTTTTGTGAAATAATAGTTATCTCTAATTTGGGTAGTTTTGTGCATATGCAAACGATACCTGGAACAGTGTGTGGATTGTCCTGGATGGTGAGAGACAGTAATTCTTTTCTCTTCCAGGCCCGTCCAAACCATTGGGAGGTTTTGGGCCAGTGAAACGTGACCAAAGTGGCGCTTCCATTACTAAGGACAAAACCACAGGAGATTATTTTATCCCATTGCTTTCCATGTGAGCTGCCTATAGTGTCAGTCCTAAATATTATCAAAACAAATGTATTTGGACAGGATAGATGAGGATGGATGTGACTGGTTTATTTTGACCTCTTTAGTGGGAAAGGCAATGATCAACAGGTTTTGGTGGCTTTGTTTTCAAAACCAGCAGAAAAGTGACCTTTGTAAGTGGCACTTACTGTAAATTTTTCCAGCACCATGCAAGCAGTGTTCTGTTGGAGGGAGTGACTGAAAAAAACCCCATGTTTCTGACAGTTTTTAATCCTTTAATGGATTTTTAATCTACAGTGGAATCCAATTAAAAATAGTTTAATGTCTGATTGCTTGACAGACTGGAGCAACTTGGGTCTAACATATGCTAATTGTCATCTTCAATATCATGCAACTTCAAAACTGTTTATTTCCATTTCCTCCTACCTCAGGATTTTTTAGTTTTCTTTCTTTTTTTTTGCTTATGTTCAAGTTTCTCCAGTAAACTGTAGGTGGCATAAGTAATGCTTTCTCATCGCGAGTGGATTATCATTGCTGGAGGTGGGGTAGGGAATAAAGAGGAACAAAACCACGTTGAATTCTTCCTTTTTCTAAAAATCTGTATAAACCAAACCCCCAGGCTTTATGTCCAGTTCTGAAAGAGGAAGAAAGATGAGGCATCGAAAACAAGCTCCCAGTCCTGTGCTGCTCTTGGTAGTGCAACGCAGAGGTGTGACCGAAGGAAGAGTCAAGCTGTGTTTGCTTTGTGCTTTCTCGATGACAGTGTGACTGGTGTCTGTCTCACAGGCAGGGGATGGTGGGTTGCCCTGGACTGCTGCTGGTGGGGAAGCTTCTTTCCTGAGCGGAGACACAGGCAACACCGATGAATCATTCCCCTGTAACGAAATGTGCTTCTCTGGGAGGCAGAGAAGGAAGAGTGTGTGGATGGGGCGGTACTGAAGAAACAGGACAGATCAACTAGGCCTTTTCAGCATTGGGGAAATTGCAATTTTCATCGTTCTTAAAGATGAAAACATTGTTTATGAGCTCTGTCAGTCCATTCCTGTGGGATACTCTTCAAAGAAGTAAGCCATAGTGTTGGCATATCTCAATGACCAAACCCATGGCTTGTCATCCTAGTGACAGTGACTGATCTTTACTTGAGAGGGGATTAGCTCTTTGCCTTTTCACTCCTCTCTGTTCCACTGCTTCTGTTTATGTAATTTATTCCTAATTTATTACATAACTTCTTTGCTGGCACCTATGTATGTAACAAGAGCTTAAACTCCTAGAGGCATCTTTCAGTTATCTGGATCTTCCTTGCTTGTGGGAATTGGCTCATGTCTTGACGTAGTTTGAATACTTGCAAAGAGGAGGCTTGGCATACCTCTCCCACGAGCTGACTTTTAAAATCTACCTTTTGGAATTTGAGACTGGTTATCATTAATGCAGGGTAGGCTAATTTGCCCCAAATTAATCTGCTTTTATAATACATTGAATATAATTTGGAATCCTGACATGCCATGCCCCTACTGCTGAGTCCTCCCTATCATTTGGAATTTCTTCCTAGGATTTTATTCCTCTCACAGGTACTGGGTTTTTTTTCCTATAACTATAGCACCATGGGCAAAACCTGTAAAAGCACACTTGAAAGTGGCTTTTATGTTGAAATACTGTTTGTTTTGAAAGCAGAAACAGTGATCAGGGAAGGAAAGTTTCCTTTTCTCAACATTTTCTTTAGCAGAGAGCTTGAGTGCCATTTATACAACAGTTTTCAGAGCTAAAAACATAAACAGTGATTCTGTGAAGAGACAAAATTTCTGTTCATTGATGGTATTAATCCAGATAAGTATCAGTAATTAATTAGAAGCAAAACCGATCACATGCTTCTTACCTCAGACAGCCTGAAATTTTATGCAGTGCAAAACAAACTGCTCTTCTAGATAGGGCAGCTCACTGGTGAGGATGTTCCGAGTATTTTAGATGAAAGAGTTTATTTCTACTTTAATGTGATTAAATAAAATTGCTTTTGAAAGCAATGCAACATTGTTTAGGCAAATAATTATATATACAAACTTAGAAATAGTTTGCCATTTCTGCTGACTCCGTCCAGAGCTAAAGAGCTGGTCACTGCCTTACGAAGCCTGTGTGAAAGTGGGCACTGACATCTCAGGAAGAGCATTCAAGTTTTTTTTTCTTTAAAGGTTACAAAAAATAGGTGCTGTGGGCAGTGGGGTGTACCCCCATCTATCCCGAAGCGTGCGCGAGCGGGGACGCTGTGGCGGGAGGTTGGTGGGTGACGCGGGTGCGCGTGGGGGCCACCCCTCCAGGTTGTGTAATGATCTGCAGATGCTGCCATTGACTTGCGGGAGCTCGTTTTGTTCGGGGGCGCAGCGGGAGCCGGGCCTTATGTAATGTTCATTGTCACATTCTCCGTTCCAGCACTCTCATGTCAGAGGAGAAGGATTAACTCTCCCTTTTCTTTCTTTATGGGCTGGTTTTAGGGTGTTTTTTTTACTTTCTCCCACCCCTTCTTGCAGCAGCTTTTGTTGTTGTTTGTTGTCAGGGAACAACCAGTTTCTGGCTGTTTTTACTACTGTGGTGCCTTTTAGGAAGGAGAAGAAAAGAGCAGGTCCTGCAACTCCTGAAACTGATATATGGAAGTGTTTTTTAAAGCACACTGTTATTCTTTCTCTCAATTCCTGCTCTCCACGAATCACAGTGGGCTGCTTAATACTCACATCAAATGTGGGCAAAGACTAGCTGCGTTCTGCCTATGGTTGCGTGGGGGAAGCACACTTACCCTCCTCAAAAGGGTGGTCCAGGGACGTTCAAAACCCGCCTGGACATGTTCCTGTGCAACCTGCTCTAGGTGAACCTGCTTTGGCAGATGATCTCCAGAAGTCCCTTCCAACCCCATATCATTCTGTGATTCTGTGAGATGCTCTCCAATTTAGAATTTTACAGGCTGCTGCTTTTCCCTTTCTTCAGTTTAATATTGCTGTAGTAAAGACGTCACTTAGAGGGGATCGATGCCACTTCGTTTTGTTGCGATTAGAACAAGAGGAAATGAAGGAGGAGAATTGTTTTCTTCCTTCCCAGTTAGCAGTGTGTGGCCACCAGTTATCTGTGAGTCACAGCTGAAAAACTGTATTGCTCGAGTCTTAACAGTCTCAAACTGCAAAGGAAGAAGGGATTTAAATCACGAAGTAATCAATTAAGGATGGCTTTAAATGCAGTTTATGGGGGTTATCTCTGGGGGATAGAAGTTACTTTTGATTTTTCAGTAAACACTTTGCATAAACAAATACGTTTTGCAAAAACATATAGGGCATCTGCTAGACCAATACTAGTGTTGGTCAGTAATACTGTTGGCTCTTTTTTGAGAAAATATTTATCCTTTTAAGTGATTTTTTCCCCCTCCCCTGCTGTTTTTTACATAATAATGTAAAATAGAGATGTTAACATGTTAGGTAATGTAAATTAGGGAGGTTCTAATGTTTGTTAGAATCAAACTGTCCAAACCCATTGATCTCAGGTTTGTTTGTTACTAGATTTTTGAAATTGAACAGAAAAGTATTTGTAGTTATTTTGCAATAACATTGCAACTTGCAAACTGTTACAAGATATTTTTTTTTTATCTTACAGAGAAGCTTAAGCTCATGACTTCTTTAGTGATCCATCTGCACGCTTTATAACAATTTTCCATTGGTTACTGAAGGCTTCCTATAAGCTACCAAAACAGTGTTAGCAGCCATCGAGCAAAAAGATGAGATTTCTCCTGAGGAACCAGCAGTTACCTTCGTACGCATCCAGTTTGAAGTGCTGGTTTGTGAGCTGAGTGTGTAACAGGAATCTTATGGCCCCAACTAACCAACCATTTCGTTGTTTCACTGCCAAACAAAAAAGAAAAAAGGTAAAGGAAATTATTATTACCATAAAACGTGACTGTGTAGCAGAAACTGAAGAGCATTACGCAGCACCGACTTTGAAATACCTGGTTTTATGAAACTGTCTGTGCAAATCCTCTTGCGATTTGCCAGTGTGCTTGATCCTGTTCCTATGGCCAGGCACCACGATGACCAATGTGAAGTCTTGGTTACAAAACAGGCTTTAAGGGACAAATCTTTATGAGTCCCTAGCCCAGATATTGGGCTGGGCTAGAGGTTGGGGAGGTGATGGAATCCTCTTTACTGTTCAGCACCAGAGTAGCATTAGTGTTAAACCTGCCCTTTCTGAAGGGATTTATATAGGATGGGTGTGTGCTCAGGAAGGAGCATGTCCTGTGCCTAAATCACTTGTGTCGTAGCAGGCAAAGAGCTTCTGTAAAGCCACTTTAGCTTCGGTGACTTCCTGGAGGTACAGAGGAATCCTGCTTTTCCTTGCGCAGGTCAGGAAAGAGCCCAGTCTGCCCTTCCCTGCATCCTTCCTTTTTACTGGTTTGTAATAGTTAATTAAATGATAGTTTATTTTTTATAGTACTGATGAGTCCTTTGATGAAATGGTGATGTTATACAGAAATGGGGAAAGTCACCAGATCCCATGAAGTTTGTTTGCTGTTTCACTGAATAGTTTGCCTCATGGCACGCGTGACCCCGTGGTGAAAAACTATCACTTAGAAGTAAAAAAGTTCGCTTTCACATTTCTCTCTTGACTGCATCCGTAAGAAGAAATGGTGATTTTTAAACCTTTGCAGAGTGAAAAAAAAAAACATGAGGACAACAGAAACGTTTCCAAATTTGCAAGCCCTTGAAGTTTCCTCATCCAGACCTAGGCCTTCTTTCTGGGTGGGCTGAGGAGGCGGCCATCATCACCACATGGCATTTATTCGCTGAGATGTTCTACCTTAAAAAAGCAAAGCCCAAAAAAAAACCTTCAGAACTATTTTTATCTTTCTTGAAAGGCAGGACATAATACATGAGAGAGGCTGTCTTGGATGTTAATTTGATGTGCAGTTGATTGCAGGGTTTAACTACCGGGGTAGGATAAACATGACAGCTCTTTTCTCCTCCCTGAGTAAGCAAGAGGAATTTTTCCAAGTGTTTTCACCCCGGTGAAAACCGGGCGGCCTCACCAGGTATCGAATAGGGCACTGTACTGTATGGACTTCTGGGTTTCGGTTGTAAGCTGCGGCAGAGACCGGCTCCAGGGCAGGTAAGACTGCGCTGGGTGAGGGATCTGT
>JAOXJM010000003.1:19202893-19233068 GCA_026413425.1 Tringa solitaria
CAAGATGATCTTTAAGGTCCCTTCCAACCTAGAAGATTCTGTGATTCTGTGTTGCAGGAGGTTTGGGTTGTATTTCTTGGTGCTGATAACTCTCCTTGTGGCATATTGCTTGGGGTGCAGCTCCCCTCTCTGTGGCAGGGCAGGATCCTCCATGGTTTGTCTCATGTAGGACACCCGGGAAGCCCAGACAAACGGTAACTTTGATGAGTTGAAGGTAATCTGTTTATCTCTCGCAAAGTGCCCTTCCTGCAGCGATTACGCCTTGCCCCTGTGTGTGCAAAAGCAAGAGATGGGGCAGGTGGGAGTAACTCAGCCATAAAAGAGTGGTGGCGGCTCCAATCTGGCCCTGTTGTGTAATTCCCCTTGGCGGAAGGCTCCGAACTGGGTCAGATCGGTGTGAGAAACGAGGGCAGTCTTGCGGCTGTGCGGTGCCTACCTGCCCTTCCTGCCGTGTCCTCGCAGGGTGGCAGCCCTCCCAAGACCCCACGCAGCAGAGAGCGGCCGCCGAGCTGCCAGGGCCGAGGAGGAGGAGGATGGGAGGGAGGGAGGAAGACGGGCAGCAGCGTGACAAGAGGCACAGAGGAGTTAAGTCTTTGTTTCATCCAGCTTCTGCAAGATTTAATTAAGTCTTTTCAAAAGCTTCTGTTTAACTCTGCTGCATATGGCTGGGGCTGCTGAACGGGTGTCGAGAGTTAGCTTAGAAAGAACATGTACTTACTGCTAAACAAAAATAAAGCCTAGATTAGGCCCCTTTTGTACTCACTCTGAGAGAGCTGCTCTCCACTCGGTTTGATTTTATTTATAGAAATACAAGGACACATATCTTTTCCTTCACACAATTTTCAGTAAGTGTTTTATGGTGTGGTGGGGGTTTTTTTGGTGGTTTGTTTGGTGTTTTTTTTTTTCTTAGGTTCTGCAACAAACAATGACACATGAGAGATGATACAGAGGAGGATAGTGATGGAGAAACTGTATCATGTGTCATTCTCTGACCTACAGCATTTGGTGACGTTACAGCACTTCCACTTTTCCCATTTGTAGATGAGAATTCAATCCTGCCATTTTAGTAGTGTTTGTATTTCTTGTTTGTTTTTTTTTTTTCTTCTTTTTTTTTCTTTGCACTTTTTTTGGTTTGGTGCTTCATTTGCTGGGATAGTTGATATGGTTTCCAGCAGATAGCAAGTGAGTTGCTTTATAGCACAGTATGGACAACATGGGAATAAATACATCCTCTTGAAATCCCAGGTGACCAGCAGAGACCTACAAGGGCTAACACTGCTGACCATCTTCTTCTGAAAAGTAAGGAAACACAGGCAGCTTTACAGTTACAGGTTTGAGTACAACCTGTAGAGTGTGATACAATGTTTGTTTTCTTTAAGGCTAAATATAAGCTAGAAGGAAACACTGTTGCTATCTGAAAGTAAAAATGAGCTGCTGTTTTTAAAATACGCAGAAAAACATGTGATAATACATTGCTTTGTGTCTGCAACCCTTGCCTGAAGCCACCAGATGTCAGAAGGTTCGGGGTGCTGGGGTTCACTGTATCTCAGCAGCCTCAGTACCTGCCCACCAGCAGAGCACAGGAGCTGAATGAATCTCTTTGGCTTGTGTAAACTGGCATGAATCCACTCGAGCTAATTCAGATTTTTGGCCTTTTCTACCATCTGCTTGACTCAGCCAACTTATTTTGTGTGACACATGTAATTGTGTAGGGTCTTCAGTTGTCTCTTGCATGGTGGGAAAGTGCTCCTGGGACCTAATGGTGAAAGGCATCCCCTTCCACTACCAATCTCTGCAAAGCCTGTTCCTCCCTTGTGTTTATTTTCTTTCAGACACTCTTCAATATTATTGAGGAGCTGAGAGAGGCAAAGTGGGAACTGATGACTTCAGCTGGAATCGCTCGGTGTACTTGACAGATTTTCAGCCCTGCTACAGGGGTGTTGAGTTGTGTCTTTAACCTTCAAGTTTCTAAGCTCATCTAGTCGCTGCTGAGACACAGCTGAAAATGAAATTTTTCTGTTTCTTGAAGTGTTTGTAGATATGCATGCTGCTTTATCTGCTCAGAAATGTCTTTTTTTTTTTTTTTTTAAATATGGCTGATTACTTCTCAACATTTTGTAGTTTACACTGGAAATGTGGAAGTAGGGGCAGTGGAAAATGAAATGAATAACAAGGAAATGCTTCCCTCTTCTTTCTTCAAAGCTTTCTGGGGAATGTGTGGGTAGTAATTCTTCTGAGGCTTGAATTTTTTTTATTTTTTTATTTTTGTACATATCCTCCGCTTTATGTTCCTTGAGATCAAGGTGCCTTTTTTATGTTCCTTTCTTATTGTGTTTCTTTCTTTTTTTTTTATTTTTTTTTTCTTTTTTTTTTTTTTGGCCATCTTACACAGCTCCTTTATGATAATTCTTTGCACATGGAAGAGGAGAACCCAGATAGGCATTACTGCCCAGATGTGGCAGTACATGATCTGACATGATCTGAACAGATAAACGTGTGACTTTGTGATAGCCCTAACCCTCTCTGTAGGTTTTATTGTTGTTTTGTACCACAATTTCTGCTGTGATGCACTGGAGTAGCGTAACAGAGGAGTTGTGCGCAGCCAGCTCTGGCCTTGTCCTTTAGAGGAAGGAAATGCAAATTCTCTCTGATCCATCCTTCCTTTGTGTTTGCTTTTCTTCTTACCCTGCTATTCAAAGGGACGCACAGCCTTTAAAAACGGGATATTCGTTGTCTTCTGTCCGTATGGTTATTAAGGTAACGCTGTCTCTCCTCTGTTGGTTGGAACGGAGACCTTGGACTGCGATGAGAAGCTGAGTGACCTTGGCAGCGGGTACAGCTAAGTCAGGAGGGTGGTTTCTGTCTGCGACCCACTCTCTGCTTTCTGCAATGATGTTTGCAGTGCTCGGGGATCAGGGTAACAGGTATCCGTACGGGATACTGAGACTGAGCCTTTTTTCTGTGCTTCATGTTTGGACGGTAGTGTTCTGAAATTGTTCACCTACTGTATTTATTTTTGCATCTTTATGTAAGCAGATTTCGTATTAGGAGTATTTCTGCTGTGTACATGCCAAGGGTACTAAGAATGGTGTTTTTTTGAGTGATTAGTTAATATATTGGTCCTAATACTGATTCTGCGATGGTGGGCCTATATCATTATGATACACTGCTTATGGCATCCATTTTCTATGCAGGATTTTATGCACAGTCTGATACAACTGTTATTTAAAAGACTGATGGCAGACTTGTGTTTTTTATATGCAGTAATTCTGCTCTGATTTTGAGCCTTGAGGCTCTAAGGTTGGGATTTATTGGGCTCATTCTGTACCTCTCCTCTTTTCCCTAGGGTTGCCTCACGGTAGAACATGAGCAGGTAATGCACAAGGAGCACCACTGGGAATCATGTCAGACGAGTCAATCTCAGGGAGTGATCCGGACCTGGACCCGGACTTGGAGCAGGAGGATATGGAAGAGGAGGAGGAGGAAGATGAGGAGGAGGCGATGGAGGAGGACAATGATGGGGATGACGAGGAGGATTTACTTGATGAGAGTGGTAAGTGAACGGGGCTCTGAGTCCCTGCATACGTTTGTTACACAAAACTGGTGGTACTAATTTCGGTGAATGACACCTTGGTAGGTTGCAAAAGGGTTAGGATTTGTCCAGCGCTTGGTAGGGAGAAGTGCTTATGTGGGTGTTTAGTTTAAACAGGGGTTTAATGCAGGTTAAATTTGTATTCCTGGCCAAAAAAAAAATTCCACCATGAGAACAAGCCACAAGCATAAATTTTAAGGAGGGTAGAATTTTTAAAATAGCTACAGATTTTGGGGAAGCAATTATATAAAGAAGTAAATAAATCAATTTACAATTACTTGTATTATTAAAAAGATCTGGTGAAATTAAATATATTTACATCGCTGTCTTGCCCATAGGTAAACAATTCAATGGATGCTTTGGGCAATTCTCATTTACTTACAATATTCAACTTTAACAACTGGAAAATATTCTTTTTTGACATTCTACAGGTTGGGGTGGGTTGGTTTGTCTGGTTTACAACATGAAAGGTGGCAGTGCTGATTAAGTCATCACCTTCTATCCTCACCTAGTTATAACTGCCCCGCTCTCCTCTTTGGTTAGGAGCAATATGGCTGTTTGTGGACCTGTGCTGTGCGGGTTACATTTAAGCAACATTAGGTAACTGCTCTGGTTCATGGCATGATCGTAGAAATGTTTGTTGGTCCAGCAGAAGAGGTGATGTTCCAGGGCATGTAGACAGGAGTGAGTGACTCAGGTGGGAATTCCCCGTGCTGTGTTTGCCACAAGACTCCTTTTATCATAAAACTACAACCGGAGCCTGAGGGGATGCTGTGTTTGCTTCCTTTAAAATTGTGATTTTTAATGATTTCAAAGGGCGTGCAGATTTGTGAATGCATCTACTTCAACCTACTGAGAACAGTCTTCCTTTTCTTAGCATAGAATGTGTTAAAGACAGGTACTTCTCTCTTACTCTAGTTACTAAAGTATTTTTGGTTTCAGAGTACATTGTCGTCCTTGAATGTTGGTTTGGGTTTTTTGTGTTGTTTTTTTTTAAGTATTCTTTCAGCCACGTGCTACATGAAGATTCTGGTTTGATTTAAAATGCTTATAAAATATTTACACAAATGAATTTTATTCCTCTGGTTTTATTCATGTGATGGCTTTTTCTAATGAGAAAGTAACAGAAATCAAAATGTTAGTTCAGGTAAGAAACAAAGGAATTCCCAGGAGATAGAAAAAAGGGAAATTACTTTGCCTCAGAGAGCCTGGCGGTGACCTTGTCACTTTGTTCACAGCAGCCTTCACCCAGCAGAGCAAAAGGAAGCGTGACGTTGTAGACAAACTTTTATTAACAGAGAGGAGTGGTTGTATGTCATGTCCAACTGGGTCGTTCTCTATGGTTATTTTATCATAGACCTATGTATTTTATCATCCACATCTATATTATTGTGGCTGGATGCTCATAATCATTTGTTGGGACTATCCAAACAGAATTAACACAGGTATATCAGAACATTGCTAACTGTTAATGACAGCTGTTTATTTTCATCTTAAAACATTAGAACCATATTTATGCTTTATATTTCTTTAGTTACTAATTAAAAATAAATTTTAACAAATGTAGGAAATAAAGAGGAAGAATAAAAAAAGGATTTACATACAACTAACATAAAATGCTTTTATAGTTGTTCATTAGGTACGGGAAAAACTCTCTCTTGCCCAATCTGAGCAAAGCTAGGTGGCCTCTGAGGTTTCAGATTATTTCATCTTTAATTCTGCCTTCCAGAATACGAGGATATGTGCTTAGCTGTGTAATTATTGTTTTCTGTGGAGGTGTCCACTGTGCTTTTCCTGGTATCTCTTCACAGCTACATACTGCCTCAGAAATGTCATTTGACATCTATATTACCTTCGATCTAATATAAAACCAGTCTCCTGCTGTTTGGCCTATGAAATATAGCTGACTTCAAAATAAAATGAGGATAATTTTATTTTGCCCATCTGATGTTTATAGTCCTGTCTCTTTGTAGATGACCCTTGGTCATAAAAATCCTCTTAGGAACAGACAGTTACTTTTATTCACAAGAAGGAAGGAAGTGCTCTAATGTTTATACTACAAACCTTTGAAACGCTTAATTTTAATGATTTCTGTTAAAAGTTTGTTCTCTCTGTTCCCAGCTGTGCTGTTCTCCTCCCCTCCTGGTAATGTTGTTCTGTAGATGTTCCATCAGGGATCCTGGGGGGATCCTTCCCTTGTGGAAGGGCTCTTGCATATTTCTAGCACTCTTAAGAATTAAAAGATTTTAATCTTTCACAGTTATTTCCTTGGAAAGGTGACAGGCTACATATATTTTTTTCTCTGGACTGAAACTGATTATTTGTTTTAAGTAATAGAGATTACAACAATTATAAACCTAATTTTTTTTTTTTTTACTGCTTGCTGGGAAAATAGTGACTTTGTTTTTGGGAACGTAGGTTTTCCATGTTTTGATGGTGATTCAGATTACTTATGAACCTTCCAGGGTTAATGTAATATTGTCTTTTCCTCTTGATGGTGGATAGTCTGGTCTCAGACTTAGCAGTGACTTGTGTTTTGCACGTTTAAACTGTTTTTGTCCTTTTGATATATGTTGTGTGTGGAATTAACACTCGTGGTGGCTTCGGTTTTCAGAATTTTATTTGTGTTCTTTCCCATTTTGGTAATTAAGAGTGCTGTGTTCACTTTTGGTGCAGTTTTTCCTCATTTCTGCATTGAGAATCTAATTTTGTTTCCATTTAGTATAGACTGTCCCATAGATGGTCTAGAGTTTAGTTTGGATGTTTACAGTACAAACTTTCAGTCTTGATGAAAGCAGTTCTTAAACCTTCCTCCCCTGCCCCAAGGAAGAAAAGGAGCACAGAAGGCTAGTTTTCTGAATATTTCTGAGTAAGTGGGAGTTAATTAAACACAGCGTACATCTTTTGTACCTTTCTTCGGTGCTGGTCAGTTAATGAACCTTGGCATCGTGCGTAAGGGCTCATATAACTTTAGTCTTTTTCTCTAGAGCACTTTCTCCAGAACGTACCTACCCTGACACACACAACCCCTTCCTGGTGGCTGCCAGACTGCACGCCCACCCTGGCAGCATGCTTCAATCCTAGCCGGAGGCTTCCCCTGCTTTTCCAGCCTTCTCATCCCTGCCCACTGTGTCTGTTTTCTCATCACTTGTGGGTAGCAGCACTTGTTTTATCATGTTCGATTTTGCTATATCCGTGCATGACTGCTAAGAACTTTTTTCGTTAACTCCCTAAATCCTGTTCACTAGAAGTGTGATGTGTACTGATGACTGTAGAGATAAAGGGCTGTTTCAAGTCCTGCGCTTTTTCTCTGATCCCAGCCCAGCTCAGGGCTGCGTGGTGCTCCACAGGAATAAAAGCTAATTTGAGCAAAAAGGAAACAAACCTCCAATATGGATTTTACACATAATTTCAAATGCAGGGACTGTTGGTACCTCTGAGCTTTCTCAAGGAAAGCTGTAGAGGAATGTTTGAATGAATCCCACTGTAGTGATCTGGGTGTTTTTCACTTTCTGAATGTCTTTGGATTGTTCTGATTGAAGTCTCTGGAATTCATTGTCTCCTACTCATACATATTGCTGTAATTCTGCTATTAATAGTGACAGGAAGTTGCTTGTTTTCTTACTTCTGAGTATATGGGTTAAACTCGTTTTTTTAGTGTAGCTCAGTAAAGAGCTGGCTGTTTCAGTGTTCTGAAAGATGCCTTGGTGAGCACGGGCGTTCAGACACGGGTCTCAACAGTTGCTGGTTGTGCTTGCATTACAGGGTGCGTGGTACAACAGGCAGGGACTGGGTTTGGTACTTCTGAGGCACAGCAGTGGACAGTTTCCCATTACCACAGTAGTACTGCAGTTCTGAAGACGTACCAGGCAACACCAAATAGTAGTGTATTAGATACTACTGTTGTGATATGACAATCTCCATGCAATTAGCCTTGTATTCTACCCTGCGTTGTTGCCTTTGCCTGTTTTTTCATGTCCCATCCCCTCTTTCTTTCCCCGGGGCTGAGGGTGTGCTAGCTCCATGGCATCTCTGTTTGACTAGTGGAGAACAGGAGAAGATGGAGGCAGTCCTTGCTCCCTGTTTCAACCTTGGACTCATACTGTTCCTCCTCCTCCCTGATGAAGTGCTGGAGCAAACCAAAACTGTTTTTTGTGGGCTTTCTATGGACATATGGACCCTAAGAGGAGTGAATAAGGAGCACAGTTGTTTTGGTGGTACAGAATTGGAAATCCCAGCTTCTTAGTAGGGTGAAGGCACCAGGGCCATGTCTTAGAACCTCTGAGAGATTGGCACATGAGATTAGTGAGGGGAGACAGAGAGCTTTTCCTCACCCTGCCCTCTTAAAACTGCTCATCCCTGTCTACAACATTTGATAGTATTGTGACAGATCCAAACAGAGGTACCTCTTGTTTCTGGGACATGATCCAGAACATATTTCAATGGCTGCTTTTTGTCTGAACTTGAGTTTGCCACTTGGTACTCACAATTTTGAGTTTCCCAAGATACCAAGGCAGGAGTACTTGACTTCAGATAGCAGCTACTGTCGATTCAGGCTTGAAAAGCTCTTTGCTTTCCTTGAACTCATGCTAGAGGAAAGGCCGATTTAGCTAAAGGGATACTGCTGGATAAGCTTTGTGTACAATTTTCACCTGGTGGTTGCCATGAAATTGTAGCAGGAGTGGATTTTGTTTCATATGATGTTCCTCTATGGTTCTTTGTGGCTCGTCATCATGGTGCATGCAGTAAGAGGTGCAATTACATTGAAAGTGAAATTGATTTTTAGCTGCCTGGGTAATTTCCTTGTCTAACCTGAGGGGAAAAGTCAGTACTTAACACCATACTTACTAGAAAGTTCATTAATACCTGGAGTTATTAAAGCTGAAATTATTTTGGAAATCTGTTTTTAAAGGCATGTGGAAGTGTGGGTTAATATTTTTTGAATGATACATGAACATATCCTTGAGGTGCAGGGAGCTGCTGCTCGGTTTTGGAGATCGTGCTATTCATGTGGTTCCCACCCCAAAGTCGTTCAGTCTTTTCTTCTCCCCAGCAAAGCGCTGGCACAAAACAAAACTCTGGTGTGTGTGGGAGTCCCCAGCTGGATGTGTGGGGTTGGGAATAGAGCAAATATCTGTCCTTACAGGGGAAGAAAGAAAAGTCTTTGATATAAATCTGTGCATTTAGCAGGCTCCTTCTGCTCGTGTACATGAAGTTTTTTTTGCTTTTCATCTGAAGTTATTCTCATAAATTAGGTCATGTTATACTCACCTGTATGAAAGTGAGAGGCAGAGGAAGAGTGTGGAGGCAGCCTCCTGAAAAACACTCTGCTAAATGATATCCCCTTTTGTGTCACTTTATACCCAGATTTAGAAAGGCCCATAGTGCTGAAAGGAAAAAAGAAAAAAAAAAAAAAGAAGAAGAAAAGAAAAGGAGCTGCTGTTAGAAAGTAATTTACTTGCACTTTTTACTTGATTTGGATGGTCATGCTTGTATTGGTAAACGGAGATTAGTCCCACAAGCTGAAATGTCTTTGCCTTCTACTTTTGACCAGACTGCACAGCATTTTCTATTAGGAAACACTGGTTTTGAGTTGTCCTCCCTGTCTACTAGAAAATAAAATGCATTCCTTAAGAAGAGGAGGAGCAGATACATACTAACTTCTTTAATATCTCAACTCCTTTAGAAAGCAGCTTTTCACAGCTGTGTGTTTGGGTGGTATCGAGGGTAGATGGGCATCCCAAGGTCGAAGTGGCCTTGGGGACTGTAGCTGCTCTTTGAGGAACCCTTTAATGAGATGCTTCCATCTGCTGCAGTACATGGGCACAGTGGGCTCGATGGCTTCTTGGTTTCTGCCCCAGAATGGTGATACGTGTGCTGTGATCTCTCATCGTTGTTGTTTAGCCAGAGGCTGGTGGCAGGGGCTACAGAAAGGTTGGAGTAGGCTTGGAGTGGAGAGGAGGCTCCTTGTTGATTGAAAATTGATGAGCTGGAGAAAAAGATGGAGAAAGAAACAAAATTCAGGACTTGCTAAAATCTAGAAAAGCACTGGACATGATCAGGAGGGTTCGTTTGTTCTGCATATCTTAGAGTAGTGGGGGCCAATAAGCAATAATTTAATCTGCAAGTTACTGTTTGCACAGCACAAGGGTGGGTATCTTGAGGAGAAGAGTGGTGACTTGACATCTTTCCATTTTTCTCCTTCTTGATGGACTTACTTTCCTATCTTGACTTTTTTATTTTGGTTACTTGTGGCTGGGTGCAGCTCTCTCTAGAGCCCACCAATGCTGCTTCTAAAAATCTAGAAGAGCATATCCTGGGGAAGCAAATCTCTTCTCAACAGTAAGGTTGTTGCCTCTGCAATGGCCCTGATCTTTGTAAGCCTGGGAAACCAAACCTGAACTTCTGTGTACCACGGTGCACTTTGCTGTTCTTGACCAACCAGGTAGATTTTAATCCTTGTAGTCACTTTTCCTAGACTGTCTTCCAAGCCAATAATTGCATGCAAAGAGTGGTATCATAGAGGCGGTACAAGTGTAATCACTACGTCTGAAAGAATATACTTGTGAATTAATATCCTGCATATTGGCACGTGTTTAAACCTTACCAAATAGTTATGGGAAACTGCATTACCTTAGAAAATGATCCTTATGGATCAGGGTGTTTAAATATGTTTTTACTGTTGGGGTGCAGGCTGTGGGGCTCAGCCTCAAGTCAGCTGGTGGTGGGTAACTCACCCAACCTGCATCTAACTTGGCAGATACTGGATGCATTTCCCAGGTGACTTGCTATAAATAAGAAGTTGAGGGGTTTTTATTGTTTTCTCAGTTCTGGAAGGGATAAGAGCATCTCTGAAGTTTCTTTGTATCTGTTAAGCATACACTCCCCGCCTCCACAGATCTTACATTGGAGAGTCGTGTTGGTTTCCTAAGACCCAGAAGGTTAGGAGCTGGCTGTCTTCTGTGTTTCCATAACCCAGCTAAATAAAATACAAAGATATAGTTAGTATCAAAGGTGAAAAGGGACTGGATACAAGCATTTGCAGTTTTAGCCATCCTGGCTACTGAGTGGTGCAGCAAGGTTACACTGAGATTGCAGGGAAGAAGGTTTGCCTCTCCTTTAGGTAAAAGCCCCACTGATTTCTCTGGGAACTTTGCTTCGTTAGAGACAGCTGCATATTTTACCCGTTATTTTTATTCTGGCAGTTTCACTGTAGTACAGCCTGTCTTTCAGACCAAATGGTGTTTCTGTGGGCAGTCTGAGGGCTTTGGACCTGCCCGGCAAGCAAGTGTCCGAGTACCCAGTGTGTTGGATGGGAGCTGCTAATGCCCGTGCAGCGTCCGTGGCAGGCACCCAGCTCCCTTCAAGTGGTTTTACTGGACTCGTTAAATGGTGACATTAAAAAAGCAAAAAAAAAAAAAAAAATTCTCTTTGTGCTTTGCTGAGAACAGGCAGTACCATACGGTTTGTTAGTTCCTTTTCTGCAGGTCGCCTTGCTGGGCATTTCATTTGTGTTGGGGCAGCCTGGGTTGTCCGAGGGTGATGGGGCAGGTGGAAGTCCATTTTCTGTGGGTTCTTTGCCCATAAATCTGGGAGGAAATGGGGGAAGGTAACAGGAACGGAGAGGAGTGTGGGAGGAGCGGCCCCTTGGGGTCTTGTCGGGGGGTTTATTGACTGATTCCAGCATTTGAACTAACCCTGTGAACTAGGTTATTCTCAGCGGGGCGAGGTGTGGCTCGAGGGCTGCTGCGGGAAGGAAGGATGAGATCCTGAGGAGAGCGGTCCCTCAGGCCCCTTCGCAGGGAATTGCCGACTGACGATGGCGCAGGTCGGTCGCTGAGCCTTTCCCCGTCTGCCTGCTCCGTCCCAAAGTGCGGACCCTTTCCCGATCTCCTCTGCTTATCCTGAGCAGGGGGAAACTCCAAAAGAAAACGTCCGTGGCTCCTCTGTCCCCCTCCCAGGCTCTCCGATGGCGGCTTCCTTTTTGAGAGGGTGGCACCAAGTCTGGCATAGCCCCAGCCTTACATAACCTGGAGTGATGACTTGCTTTACTTCTTTAAAAGGAGGTGATGACGCCAGAGCTCTGCTTCCTTCAGACCCGCCGATTGGGCACAGGCACTGGCTGATCTCGTGAAATGATGTGGTATTATAACTAGCTATGGGTTTGGGGTGGTTGTTTTTTTTTTTTTTTTCCCCCCTCTTTTCTTCCTCCTTCCCTTTGATCTATTGCGTATGATGGAATACAAAATAGAAATCCTTCTATGCGGTTAAGAACAGCCCACGTCCATGGCTCTGCATTTTCTATATATATGTATATGGATTTTTTTCAAATGTGGGTGGTTTTTTTTTTTTTTTTTTACCTGTAGCTACATGCTCTCTTTTCTTAAAGCTGCCACAAAGGTGAGAGAAGTATGAACGCACAGGGAGCTGGGTCAGTGAGCGAGCGGTTATTAACTGAACAAAGAATTGCTCCAAGTCTTCCATGGAGAGGAAAAGTATCTTGTTTCTTCCTGCTTTTCTGATAGGCTTTGCAGGATATGGGGGTTGTGCTTTATTGGCCAAAACCTTGCTTTTCTCTTTTCACAAAGCAGCCAGGGAATCTGTAATGAAGGACAATCGCACTTAGTTCTTTGTCACATTTTGTACTTTTTCCCCCATGTCTGCTTTCAATAGTCAGCTTTGTACCACACCTACGTATTGCTGTTAGATACCACACTCCATCATCTGCAACTTCTGAAACCATGACGAAATCACAAGGAAACTAATTAGCAAATTTGTAATGTGGTGTTTTCCCTCTTGAACAGATAAGGAGTGGCAAAGTGACTTTGGCAAGGTTACCTGATGAGTGTGATGAAGCCAAAGTCAAAATCCTCCTCTTTACATTTTAGACAGCACCTCTTTTATTTTCAAATATACTGGAGGAAACACTTTGCATTTTAGTTTAAACTACAGAAGGGGACATTATTTTCATTTTTCCTTTATTTATCTGGTGTTGTGCTGTGTTTAACAACTGGTTAAATAAAATGTGCATGTAGCTATATGTTGTACAAGTATAATATTATTAGCCAGGAAGCAGCAGGAGGTTTGGAAGGAGAGGGAATTGTTTTAATTAAATTAGAAGTATTCTTCAGATTTTAAAACAAAATATCAGGCAACAGTTAATCGCTTTATTTGTCATTTTAATTTCCTGATTAGGCTTTATAGAAAACAGCAACACTGAACTTTCAGAAGTGTTTGGCTCATCGTTTGGATCAACACTTCTTGATGCAATACCCATTTTTAATTTAAATACTAGTAGTTTGTACTACAGATGTTGAAAATGTCTTGTTCACATTTTCTTCAACATGCAGTTCACTGACTCAGTCTCACAAAAATCTAAGTAGGAGTCAGAAGACATTATTTTCACTTGCAAATGTGCAAATAGGAATGAGACAGGAGAAAGCTACAAGATAAAATCTTTTGGGGCTGGGTAAACAGAAACTTCTAGTTTAAATCTCTGTCAAAACAAATTTTGCAATTAAAACACCTGTAGGTAATGTTCATCTATGTGAAATATTTAAATACTTGAATTGTTAGAAGCAATTTTAAAATGACACTTTTGTGTATTCTTAGCTTGTGATTTATGTCACATTTGCACTTAGTTGAAAGCTGGAATGAAATTAAAGTTGTACAAAATCACTCTTCTGTGGTGCGCATTGTGTCATCTTCAGCAGCAGAAATGCAGCAAGTTACAGGACGAGATGAGAATTGGTTTCTTGAATATAGCTGGGATTGTAACTCAATGAATTTAGCTTTGAGTAAGATGATGATAAATATCTACGATCTGAATCCTTCGACTTAAAAACATTACATCTTGTCTAATAACAGCTTGTTTTCTTCAATCCATTTAAACAACCTCTGAAAGCCTGGGATGGAAGTCTGAAGCAGCACGTGTTTTGCCACAGTGATCGTCTGAAAAGCATTTGCAGAAGGCAGCGTGTTTCATCACTACCTGTATTTTGTGTGATTAGATTTTTATTACATTATGTACAACCTCCCACCCAGTTACGATTTAGATGAGCGTGGGAAAGAAAATAAACCAAGATTTATATGAACACAAATAAAATGAGGAAAAAACAGATCAACCAAATTTAATACTTTACAGTTCAGTCCAAAACTCACTGAAATCAATAGGAAGACTCCTCTGATTTTCTGTGCTTGGTTTAGATCTTACTCAAAAGGAGTTTTTATTACAGTGTTTGTTTAAAAAGCAAATGGTTCTCAAAGCCCAGCAATACTCAGTTGCCAACAAATAGCGTTGTGGAGTTTGATTCTGCCTGAACTGTTTTAGGTTGATAAACACCACCTATACCATAACCAACACAAACCCGATGCTAGTGTGTGTTTTCCATGTTGCTAAAACAACATGGAAAACAGGATAGAGAAAGTAGCCTTTACAATATTTGTCTGTGCTCCTGGCAGCTGATAATCAAGAGTGAAATTTGGCTCTCAAGCCTCGTTTGTGTTGAATAACTTGCAAACAATTCAGATTTGTAGGCAGCTTCTCTGCTTGTTGGTGGTCGGTGGGGTGTGCAGAGGCAGCTGGTGGATGTGGAGAAAGCTGTGGAATGGGGATAGGACTGTGCAGCCAGCATGGAGCAGTGGAAGCCGGGCACGGAAGGTCTTTTCTGTTCTGCAAGGTGGCCATGAGGGTGAACAGCACACGGGGCTATCATTGGAGATGATTGAGAAGCTGCTTCTGATGTAGAGCACAGTCGTACAATTGCAAAGAGCCTGTAGCTTGAGCGTGAGGCAGGTGAGGAATGACAGCTAGGTAAGATTTCAGACCCTGCAGGGGAGGGAGAACATTCTTCCTTACCGGCAAGGCTGGCCTCACAGGAAAGCTATTCAGTAAATGGGCTTATCTATAACAAGATTACCTTCCATGAGGAAATCATTTTATAAACTGACTGTTTCTGGCAGATCTAATTCTTGACTGTGTGAATACATATTTATCATGGCTAAAAGTGGTGGCCTCACCAGTAGGCTCTTGTGAGTAGAAAAAGCTGGAAAAATTCCTTTCTGTTTTGCACACTAAGGTGAAGAAGGAAATTCCCTCTTTATTACTCTGTGCAGAAGGACAGGTGTAGGTCACCTGTTCCCCCTCATGTATTGAACTTCCATTTCCCTCATGCTTGACTGCTGTAATAAACATGCCTTGGAAAGCATCCAGTTGTATTTACACAAATACTTGTCTTTGAATCTTGCTTCCCAGTTCAATAAATCTGTTAGGTCCGATGCTGAGGTCATGTTTGGTTATTTATTCCAACCCTACAAAGTCCTTATAAGGCCTGCTTCAAGATCCTCAGCTTTAATATATTTGTCCCTCTTTTCCCTCTTAATAAATACTGGATGTTTTTATGTACTAGCCGGGCTATTTGAATCTGTGTCATGGGTGAAAGGCTGTCTTGTTAGCAAGCCTCTTAATTTTAATAGAGTTCATCTTTTCTTTGGTAAAATTTATATGGCTCTAATTATGAAAATAGCACCTTGGGCTTGTTTGAAAGCTGTGGTGTACCCTGCAGCAACGAGGGTGTTTTGATGGTAGTGTTCACTGCGCTCTGCCACCCTCTGGAGTGAAAGGTCTAATAAAAATGTCTGGAGTCACTCACAGGGTAACAGGGCTCTGCCCTGGCTGGGTTTGAAGATCTCTAGATCAACCTTTGCTGCTACGAGTTGTGCCCTGCAGATGTGAGCCAGAGCTCTTCAGACACAGCCTGCTTCGGGCTGCTCGTGCCTGTCCTGGTTTTTCCTGACTCTCACTTCCCACTTGTTTCAAGCAAAGAGCAGATTTCATTACGTGGAGAAATGCCTGTTGGGAGCGAGCTGATTTCATTACGTGTCTATCAGCCCAGGTTTGCTGTTTGTTACTGGCATTGGGTATGCCTAGGAAGGGAACCAGGCATGGAAAAAGTCTCTGTAGCACTGAAGGAGACCGGGCATGATGGTTAGTCTTCAGGGGTTTAGAGTGTTTATCCTCTCCTGTACTTACTTATTCTTTCCTGTACCTGTCCTGCTGGTGCAGATGGATGATGGGGAGGAAGGTTTGCTTGAAATAAGCTTGCACTCCACAAGTTCTGAAACGTTGTTTCCTAAAAAGTGGAAAATCTCATTCACAGTGTATTTGCTGCATTGAGAGCCTTCTGCAGACGAGCGGTGCTGTACGAGCTTAACAAAGTATGTTATATATGACTTAACAAAGCAAACTACAGGATGCTCTTTTTCGCCTGTTACTGTGCAAACAGGTTACCAGCTCCCAAGGATTGCTCAGGTTTCAGTCTCATTTGTCTGGTTTCTTGAAAGTTAGCAGGCATCACGCAAATAGTTCATAAAAAATCACAGATACCAAGACTGTTTTCAAAGCCAAAAAGGCTGTACTTTTTGCAACTTGTTCCCCTCCCTCTTTTCCTTTTGTGCTGTGAAACTTGGGAGCGGGGTTACGGTCCCGCGTGTCCCCTGCTCTGCTCGCCCTGTTGTCTGTTGGGATTCCCCTTGCGCGGGGCCCCGCCGGAGCCGGAATGGTTATGTAAGGATTTTTATTTTATTCTCAGTCTTGGTCTCTGCCACTAGTTGAACTGGATCACGGGCTGCCTGAATGGGATCCGATCCGAACGGCGTGCAGCTCCGCCGCTGGAGAGAGAGAGAGAGAGAGAGACCTCCCCCATACACACCCACTCACCCTCCCTGCTCTTCTTCTCTCTTTTAAAACTCTCTTTTCCCAGCCGTAACCGAGGTTTCTCCCGCTGATTGGGAACACATACCGAAGCCAAACTGGCCGGGCAAGCGCAGCTCCAGGCATCAGTCCCCAGTTGGAGCGGCAGCTACCTCCAGCAGGGCTGTGTTGTGTGACTCTCCGAGCAGGGGAGGAGATAGTGACAATTTTTATTTAGGCTGAACACGAGGCATATTTAACTCGTTACATAAGAGTGACCCCGGTCCATCTCGGCTGGGCGCAGGGAAGATATATGCGTACTGATTCCCGTCACACCGACTGGGTGGATTCAAGCACTAGGAGCTATTTACCAAAGTTATTTTCAGAAACCTTAAGGGCAGGTTTCCCTGCCCGTACCCTGGACTGTTTTATCAGGAGGCATTTTCCACTCACGAGCTGAACAGCCAGTGAGAGTGGATTTAGTGCTCGCTGGTCTGCGGGCAGAGATAAGGTGTTGTCGGGAGTGACTGGAAACTTTTGTCCTGAAGACCCTGAGACAAGAATAGCAGAAGGGCTGAGAGCGTGCGGCCACATTGAGCAAGTGCTGGGACAGAGGTCTGGCCTCTGTGCACTGAGCAGCATGTTACTCTTGGATGAGTCTCAGCAGTTTCCAGGTAGGACACAGGTTGGTTTTTTGTGGGTTGATTTTCCCCCACCCCCAGTTTTCTTTTCCCTCTTGCTTTCCTGTTACAAACCATTAATTCTCCCACCCCTGTGCTGGGGCACCCCACTCAGTGGCTGGCAAAGTGCATCAGGTACAGAGGCTCCTCTGTGGGGCTCAGGTTTTAATTTGCTACCTACCGAGCAGAGATAGAAATAGTTGCATTTTCAGGATCTTGTTGATTTTGGCCGCTTGTTGATTTGATGGAGGGGATATGAGAAGGAATCTTTTTCTTTGTGCTTTTAGTTCTGAAGGCTTCAGTGATGTGACATTCTGGGTCTGGCTGTTACTGTTTCTGCTGCTTTCACATTGTAATGCTGCAAAAGTAATTTTTAGCAAGAGAGGAGGCAGTTGTTAATATTAGTATGATTTTATATCCAGTGTCCTCTCCCCCTTCAACTTTTTGTGTATACTTTCCCCCAACATCCTCCTTGATAAGAGTTTTGAAAGCTTCTTTTGTCAGTGGAATATTTGGTGACTTGCTGACTGGGCAGCAGGCTGGGCACCAGGCAGAGCTGATGGTGCTTGCTCCAGATTCCTTAATTAATGCCTAATAAACTAAGAGCTACTTGGCTCTTCCCCTCCTCCCAAATGGAAGATACTGGTGAAACCCTAACATGAGTTTACAGTTTGGGGATTGCTGCAACTTAATTTGCTTGCTGGTGGAAGGATGTTGTGTGTTGGACATAAAACTTTGTTCAGATTTGAAGAACTTTCTAAATTTGTAATTTAACTTGTTACTTTGCGATCTGGTGCTTGGGGACACAAAGCTTCTTCCACCCTGTTCACGTGACAAATACCTCCAAAGTTCATGCTGCGAACTTAATAGGCTGGTCAAAAATGGTCCCCAGGAGCTTCATCTCTGGCTTCCTGCTTTGTTAGAGGAGTCCAGTGCAGTGTGGTCTTCATGAGGAGTTTTTATAGAAGTAAGCCGTGCAGTATTTGCTGTCCATTAGTGGGAGGGGTGGATTCTAGAATTAAAAACCCACCAAAATCCATCTTTTCTTGCCTTCTTGTATCTCTGGTTGTGTTGGCACGACAAAGAAGCTAATTCTGGGAGAGTGTGAACTGAGAAGAGAAAGAAATTATGATACAAAATGAGTTTGGATAAATGAGGAATCTGGGTGATACAAGTGGCTTATGTAACTCAGTCTAGATAATAGGCATAAAAAGAGAAGACAAGGAGGGGAAGATGCTTTTGGAAATGAGAGTGTAGGTCATGGATGGAAGAAGAATGCAAGGTTAGAGGTCTTCCAAAAAATTTGGCTGGAAAGGTATTTTGGGGTCATTTGTAGAAATGTAAGAGAGCAAGAGCGCAAACAAACTCCTCCTTGTACAGCATTGCTCGTCAAGCTATAAGGTCTGGGGCAAGGTTTATCACAGTCTCCTCTGCCAATGGGAAAATGATCTCTGTTTGAGGAAGCATTTGTAACTCATCTAATATGGTTGTGCTGGTGGATCCAGGAGAGTCTCTGTCCCACTTCTCTATAGCCGCCTTCTTGTCCCCAGAGAAGATGATAAAACTGCACAAGGTCACAGAGCGAGTCTGGGGCAGAACTGACACACCATGTTTTTCCCTGCCTCTGTGCTTCAACCACTGGGCAGTGTTTCTTTTTCTCTCTGCTTTATTTGGCTTTTTTCACTCCAGGGGCCTGAACACTTCTTTGGGGGCTTCAGAGTAGAAAGCGCTTGTATATGCAGCACTGTGCTATCTGTTTAGTATTTATTAATGTTTCTAGAAAGTTAGAGAGGATTTTAATTATTTTTATGGTAGCACCTACCAGCTAGTAAATCGAGGTTTGTTGCAGTGCGCTACCTTGTCTCCCTGTTGCTCTGCAACAAAAATCTCTCTTATTTAAAGAGCCCTGTCTCCTCCCCATATATATACATATGCTTCTTTTTTGACCATGGAGGTAATTGTAATTTTAGCAACCTTATGAAAGAACCAGTGCTTCGTGTTTTTTCCAGGCTGTAATGTGCTTAGCTTTTGGGGTGTTAATGTATTTTGGATGGGGGTGTCCTTGTGACATTGTGGCTTCAATTTGTGCAAGTGTGATTGCCATGAACAACTTTGCAGCCCTTTGTCAAACTCCTTTAGTAGCACACAAAGCAGTATTTTGGAAAGGAAAAGTAGAAACAGATGGTTCTTTGAGTGATGGTGTTTCATCCTCGTTTTACTAGCTTTTTCCAGTGTTCCCGGTCACTCTTCTGGCTGCACTTGATGGAAGAAGTGCCAGTGGAATGTGGTGGCACACAGGCTCAAACTCAACAATTTGCATTTTTCTCCCAAGTGATGCCTCCCTCATTAAATAGAGTCCTTGAAAATTCCTCTGAAATTACTTTAGAGGCTGAAGCAGAAAAAGGGAATGCAGCTGAAATTCTGTGCTTTGTTACAGTTCTAAAAAAATCCACAACTACGTTTTGTTTCTCCAAGTAGGAAATTATATTTAAGGAGAGGAAGGAGAGCCTGTTGATTGGAGCATAGGACAGGGAGCCAACAATTTGGGAGAGCTACTCAGCACTGATGCCCACCTGATTTCTTTGTCTTGGTTTCCTCCTCTGCAAGAGGGACAGGAGGGTGTTTCACAGGTTATTGCGAGGACAGTGTCATGCTTGTGAACTCCTTTGACACTGAACTAGAGTGCAAATGCCAGGTATTATCATTTTGAAATCTCATACCATTGCCATCATGAGCAACAACAAAGGAGCACTCAAGTGCTTTACGCTGGCATTATTTCCCATGCTGCTCTTTTAATAAGAGGAGTGGGTATCAACTGTCTTCTCCCCCCTCCCAGTTAACAGGTCCTGAACCAAGCTCTGGTGAGGGTTTGAGGCAGAGATTAAAGTTCAGTTTGTGCTTGTTGTTTGTTTGCCATTTTGGTGGCCTTGGAAGCGTGTGGCAGCAATAATCCCTTCTTTGTTGTTTCTCATTGCTGGGAGGGTATCCTGGTATAAAGCTAATACCACAACTCCCAGCTACCTAGTGTAAACTGGTGCTTATGTAATCATTGCATAATGCAGAGCTCCCCGGCTCGTCCTCCTTTCTCCGTCCCTCATTTATCCCGAGAAGAGTCACCCGAGCAGGATTCACTGTGCTGGGAACACGTCAAGCCCCTCCGTGTGCCCTCTCTCTTCTGAAGCTGGGAGGGGGAATTTATCTTTGCTATCTAAATCAATATTTATCCACCTTAACAGAATAGAGCAGATTTTTTTTTTAAAGTTTTGAACTATTGTGAAAATGAATAAGGTCTGATGGTTAAATCTGGTTACTTGTGGTTTAGATCCCTATGGTAATTTTTGTGATCCGCTGGCAAAACTATATTCTGGGTTACTAGTTAACTGGGCTAACCAGAAAGGGGAGGTATCAGTTCCCTCCTGCGTGCAGCTTGTTGAAAACTTCCCGGCACTCGAGCCTGAAACGCTTCCTGACTCCGGTGCAGTGATTTTATATAACTCGGTTGCTCTCGCACACCCCTGGCTAAAGGACAAATGTAACCCATCCCTGCTGCGCTTGCCACCTTCACGGGTGCGTTTCCTGGCTTTGTTTCCCTGCCTTGGCTCGTGCCCGCAGTGTCAGCGCGAGGCCGGGGTCGGGGGGGAGGGGAGGGGGGGGGCTTGCGAGAAGGGCAGTTTACGTTTCAGGTTTGAGGACCTTTATTTGGAACAGTAATTTTGATTATATATCTAGAAGAGGGATGCCAGGTAGCAGCGTTCTGCATTTCTCCAGTTCTTGCCACCTCGAAGCACTATGAAAATATTTGATTTGAAATTCCACAACGCTCCTTTGAGTGTGTCAGGGACACGAGATTGCCCGGTGCTCCAGCGTAACCATCAACTTTTCCTCCGTGGTGCCTGTGAGAAGGGGAGAAACCCGAGGGGCACCCCACCTGGGCTGTATTTCAGGGTCTCGGAGGGGCTGGGTGCAGCTGCCCATACGCAGGGCTGCCAGAACAGCTACCGGTGACACGGTGGCCGGTGGCTGCCAGCCCATGCCATACAGGGGTTGTATAAGTGCTCTTTGGTGTTTATGTAACCCAGGTCTCGGCGTCCACAGTGTTGAGGCACAGCCAGAACAAGAGCTCTTGGGTATTTGGGGCCTGGTTCTGCTTGCATAATCCCAGGGCTAGAAGATATATTGTCTGTCACTGAAGTTGGCTGTTTGATGTTCCAGTTTGCCTCCCAGCACTTCTTGGCTGCTTGATTTCCCTTTGGTTGTTGGGTGGTACCTTCCTTGCTCCTGCCCTTCACTTTTGCTCCTGAAGGATTCCTTCAGGCCAGGAGAGGGGCTTTATTCTGCAGCATAACCTCATCAGTAACTGATACTCTGAAAGACCTCTGAAGGAAAAAAGAAGGGCAGTGCTGCCTTATAATTTGTCTTTTAAGGTTTTCCATCGATTGGGGCTTACTTCCTGCCCAAGAAGGAGCCTGGAGATGGGTTTGGCTTTTGTGTGTTGCTGGTTGGGCTCCCTCCCTGTGCTCTGGCTCGCAGGCAGAGCCTGTGCTGGTGGTGTGTTTTCTTCAGAGCTCCTTTCACGACTCTCCCCTCTGGCCCTGGGCTGGGGATGGAGGCAGCCTGCCATCTCTCGCCAGCAGCCTGCAGGTTGCACATAGGTGTCTGGAACACAGAGCGATGGGTTGCTTTATACCTAGAGAAATGAGAAACATGTTACTCAGACTTCAAGCAGCGCTATTTGTTCTACCAATACGACAGTCTCGGTGTCTGGTTCCGGTGACAGGTATGAGCGGCAGACCTGAGGTGGTTAACTCCCGGATAAATCAGAATGAAGACGTTAGAGCCGACGTACATGCCGTCTGACAGGCGAGGGAAGCTTCCCCTGGGAGCAGGCAAGCTCTGGGGCTGGGCACACTCAGCCAGAAAGATGCCAGTGTGTCTTGCAGTGCCGTGGCTGTGACTCAGCAGGACACCAGCCATCGCAGCCCATGGCCGGCGTGCAGAGAGGGGCTGGGAGTTGTGGGTCCTGCTTGCCTGAGGCACACGGCATGGTGGCCCTCCCCGGACCTCCCCGCCGAGGAGAAGACACCCACCAGGGGCAGCTGGAGGAGCACAGGAGCACCCCCCCTGTACATGCCAGAACCCCTCGGTGCAGACAAAAGGCTGATCCCGGCTAGGCATTGTCAGCGAGTGGGTGGCCATTGGGGGCTGGCGAGGGCTGAGAGGCGGCCGGCCTGCTGGGCCCCGGCGAGCGGGTGCTGCGGCGTGGGGGGGTAGGTGTGCCGGTTTATATAATCCTTACATAATTAGGGCTTTGTTAAGCAGTTGTGGCTGGGAGGGGCGTCCTGCCTCCCAAGACTGAGCCCGATTATTTTTTTTATTTTTTTTTTCTGAGGAGAACAAAGTCTTGCTGCTAATTAGCTGCCCTGATAGCGGCTGCAGGGAGTAGCCACAGCCTTGAGTCCTCGGAGGGGCTGCATCCCCCTCCGTCCCCCCCCTTCCTGGTATTGATGGGTGTCAAGCCCCAGGAAGGGGCTTTGTGGCTCTCCCGGGTGTTACAGCAGGTGGGACGTGGAGAAAGGGAGCCTGAGCTGCCCTCTTGCTTTCCCCTCCACCGTCCTTGAGGGGTCTCACGAGGAATTTCCTGCCTCCAGCCTTGAGGGTTTTCATAAAGCTGCCTCTGTGAGAGTGTGCTCTGTGCAGACACCTCTCCTCCCTCCTTGCATGGCGTCTGTGCAACAGCTGCACCAGTTGCATTCAGAGAAAGAATATTCTGAAAATATTTAATTTATTTTGCGCTTCAGCTGAACACAGGATGAGCCAGAGCGCTCTGGCTGTTGTCAGCCGCTGAGATAATTGCTGTGCTGCAGTTAGAGAACTGCTGTTCCTCAGGTGCCCAGTACAGTTCAACTCTGGCACCACCTACATACACCCCTCCAGTGCCCAGTGCACTGGGGAAACATCACACAACCCCAGAGAGAACATCTGCCAGCCTGTCGCTTCTCTAGCCCTTGGCACAGTTGTAGTTCAGTGTGTCAGCGGCTGTGAGTGCTGCAGCTAGAGCTGTGCAATTAGTCTTTCTTCTGCCATCCCTCAGTGCTCCTCCCAGTCTTGCTTTGACAGCTCAGTACTGGCTGTAGTAGGACTAGCTAGTACTAGCTAGTCTCTGACAAGCTGCTGCCCACAAACTGCATGGAAGTTCCCAGAACGCCTGCAATAATATTAAACTGCTCTTTGTGCAGGACAAAAGAGAGCTCCCAAAGCAAGAATTAACTCCTCGCTGCTCTGCATGCAGCTACTACCTTCCTCACCGTGCCTGCACGCCCCTGTCTCTAGGGTAGGAAATAATGCCCAAAGACTCAGCAAAATACTGCTAATCAGCATCCTGAGTTTCCGTAGTGAAATGATTTTAGAAATAAACAAGTGTCTGGTTTTCAGTGGTATGCCTTCCCTGGAGGCATTTGAATTATCCTGGCAGAGAGAAGTTGGCTTCCTAGGAGGAGGGTGAACTAGCTAATGTGGCTAGCTAGCCACATTAGCCAGCTAGGAACTGAGGAGGCAAGCAAGTAATCATCTTACACAGCATTCTGTCTACTGAGAGGTCTCTTGCACCTTCTTGTGCAACAGCCCCAGGTCAGGGACCCTCGGGTCTTATTCTGAATGGCGACTTCTGTACTCCTAGGAGTGTTGGAGTGTTGCTAGAGCTGTGGGTGTTTGCTTGTGTTTGAACAGACACTTGGATTTATTGAGGTTTGCCTTGGAGCATGGAGACTGGATGTAGTTATAACACTGTTTCTCACACACCTCAGTGTCAGGAGAAGACTGCGTTAGTTACAGAAATCTCATGTCCCCAAAAAAATGTACCTGCTGCTTCATGACACTTCACAGAGACCCGAACCCCCTTGCAGAACAGGCTCTGTGTGTGCCTTAAGTGTTAGATGGCAATTCACGGCTGAATCCAGGATGCTAGACAATATTGCCCAGGCTGTATCCCGTGCTGTTTTATGGAGAGTTTGGGAGTGTTTTGCAGGAGGACATGATGAGGTGAGTTTTATAAGCTTGGGTGCAATAGGAAGTGCCCCACTGTGAGACAAATCTTTTGCTGTGTTATGCGTCATGAGTCACATTTGTGTGTGGTATTTAGGGGCAGCTCTGGGAGTCACACCGCAGGGAGCATCTGGAACAGAGTTACACAGAGCAGTCACGACTCTTTTCCTTGCAGAGACTTCTAAACCCTAATACACAAGTGTCGGTCGAGAAGCCAAACGTTCCTCCTGCTCGTAGGTACAGCTGTGGGTGGTGGTTGCTGCTGCTGAGTGAGCAGAGAAAACTGGCAACCCCTGGTCTACAGCATGAACCAGAGCTGTGCTGCAATGGTTTTGATAGTGCAGGCACACTTTAAACCTCCATGAAGTGCATGAGAAAAGGTAGTTGTGCCCCTCCCGGCGTTCAGGGTACCTTGCAGGAGAGAGTGCTTGGGTGTGTGCAGGTGTCTGTCACTGAGGACCAGTGGGAACTGCCTGGGGACTTGTCAGGTGGAGAGCTGTAACCCACCTGAAGGAGCAGCTGCTTGAAGAGCTCATTGACGCTATCACTGCTACCCTCAGGAGATCCTCTTTCTAGATCTGATGCCTATTCTGGTGAGCACAGTGCAAAACATGCAACAGAGCTGGTGTGAACCCAGCAGTTGGTGTTCTGGCTGATTCTCAACACCCACGGTGTGTAAATATGGGAGGGAGGGGTTTACATCCTTGTTGGTGACCATGACTGACCTGTGTGGACCTGGGCCTGCCCTTTCACCCAGCTGTGCTTGGGTGTAAGTGGCTGATCTCCCTGTGCAAGGCTGCCAGGCTGTCACCCATGGGCTGGTGGCAATGCTTTTCTCATTGAGGCAAGGTGGATAACTGCCCAGGTCTTCCTAGAGTGCGCTGACAGCGTGAGCCTGATCGGGCAATTGTCAACACGCAAACATGGCTGGTGAATTTTTGTGTTGTGTAAAAAGCTACTTGTATAGCCATGTCAGAGCAGCGTGCTGAGCTCCTGTTACAAAACCATAATTGCATTTCTGTTGTAGATGTAGGCTTGGCAGAATTGAGCAGGAATTATTCCATTGATTACCTGATGGGACCTGTTCAGCGAGGCTGTTCCCACACAACTCAAAGACCAAACCTGTTCTTGTACAAAATAGGTTTTTGTGTGTATAGTTATTGTTTCTTAATGCGTTTATGTCCCAGTGTGGGTCCCAGTTGCACAGCATGGAGCTCACCACACTGGAGTGCAGCCACATGGCTGCAGCGGGGAGTCTTGCTTTTCGTATGCGGTAAGATTCAGGCTGTGTACTAAACAATCAGGAGTTTTAATACAAAACAGCAACAAAACAATCCCTGTGAGTAACTACCAGCTCATGTCACAGGTGCGGTGGGAGCTGCCGCATGGTTAGATGGAAGTGACTTGTGATTTTATCATTGTGTTAGTTAAGCTTTGTGAAAAGCAGCTTTATTCAGTGTAGTGGCAAGGATGGGACCAGCCTTGGGAATCTCTGGATTCCTCTGAATTCCACTGGAGCTGAATCAGTGTGATGTTTGGTAATGTCGCTGGTGTAGAAGAGATCTCAGTATCTAGATGCGTATGTGTCAGGAGTGTGGGCTGAGGCACAGATTGTGTTCCTCACCTCAGAACTTGTGTTGGCAGGACAAACACCAGCCTGAGCAGACATGGCTGTGGTGGATGAGGGCCTGTACTGAGTGCAGGGCCAAATTTGTCACTAGATTTTGGGCTTCAGGCTTCTGCTCAGATGAGAATTATCTTTTAAAAATAACCTGCCTGACCCAGCTGTGTGTATGTTTCAATGGAGCTTGTATTACACGTGATTAAGAGGAAAGAAAAGTAACATGCAGAGGTGGAATGAGTATACACAGGGATTGTACAACAAATATGAAAACATACTGAGGAGACACACGATGGCCTCACCTTTGGGCTGCTGAGCCTTTGGATTTTGTTAGCATCACCCTCGTCCTGAAGGCACCCTTTCCTGGCACGGTATGGGTGGCAGAGTCACTGCTGAAGGAGGTGATGTGGGTAATTGCTGGGGTGTGGGGAGAGGAGTGCTTCCTCGTCCAAACAAGCATGACTTTGTGCTCTCTGATGCTTTGTCAAGGTCCCCTGGGCCCAGGGTGAGATGGCAGCAGTGTAACCATGGCAGTGTTTGTCTCCAGGATAGTCACTGGTTTAATGACTCATCCCGGAGAATGTGATCACGTGTGCAGCCTCCCTGCGTCCCTTTGCCCTATTTCATCCAGCCTTTTGATCTAGTTGTATAACCAGGAGTCGAGAGGGGTCAGGGGAAGGAAACAGTGTGGGAGAATTGCAGGTAATGTGACCAAAATGTGTCTGCAGCTCAAATAGCAGAGCTCTTGTCTGGGAAGCCTGGGAAACTGGGTTTATTCCCAGCACAGTTCTCTGTCTGCAAGCGAATGTGATGCCTGATGTCTCAGCTTGTAAATTTAAGGAGACATGGTGGGAGGACTGGGCTCCAAGGCCTTGGCTGCGGTGGGAGAGCTGCTGTGACTGTAGCAGCAAACCCCTTTGCAATTATGGTTTTGCTTTCCTGCATGCGTCCTGAGCTCTGTTGCATCACATAAGTCATGGATACCTGTTTTTCTAGTATGTGTAGGACTTGCTGGGACCGATGTTCACAGAAATGTTTGAGCTGCTCTGCTGCTGGTATTGGTCCATGGTGGGGTGAGCCCTGAAGTCCCAAATGGATTCTGAGACACACTTCAAGCAATCGCTGGGGCAGGTCTGGTGGGATGTCTGGAGAAGAAGCTTGCAGAGTTGGTTCTTTTGACCAAGGTGTGACTCTAGTTCTTGTCATCTCAATTGTAAGAGGTGATATTATGGTGGTAAGGTTAATTTAGAAGGCATATTAACGTGGCAGCTGTAGAAGTGCCTGTACATGTGACGTGCTGTACTGAAGCATCCTTCGTTTAAGCTTCCAGCTTTTTGAGAAGGGATGCTCTTTGTCTCCAGATCCCATGGAGTTACAATGTGATGCTTGTTGGTTCTGTATTACTTCATCTGCCACATTCTTGTGCGCTGATGTCTTCTTTCCTTCAAAGTTCTGTCTTAAGTGTCATTTCGGTTCAGTCATTAGCTCAGATACACAGTATAGCCAAGAAAGCTGATTATGAGATGAGGTTCAGGGTATCTCTTCGCCTGACACGAGGGGACAAGAGGCTTCAAAGAAGCTATTACAAGGCTTGTCAGAAACAGTTTACTTCAAGGGAAGCTTTTGAACAGAAACATTTCCTTTCTGTGCTCTACAAGCATTAGCTTGGTCACTGACAGCCTGTTGAAGAGCAAAATGTCACATAGAACAAGGTGTCATTTCACATAGTGCTTTAAGACTGAATTCAGACGTTAATATAGGTCTGAAAATAGGAGAATGTAGTGAAAAAGGAGCACATGTGGTTTACAATGTGGAAAGAGTATTGCTGCTTTTTGTTTTTAAAAAGCTTGTTGGAAGTTACCATTTAAATCATGAGAGTGGAGCGTGGTGATAAAACCACTGGGCTGCATGCTAAGCCATGACCCCATGTTTGAACCCAATAACGTCTTGCATGGTATGTTCTGTTAACTTGGAAGACGGTTACACAGGTGTCAGATACACGGAAAATTCTGTCCCACTGTTGTGAAACAAAGAAAACCAGATTTGAATTCCTGGTTTTAATTGGAGCTCGTTGGGTCCCTGTAGGAAAATAGGCCCTTAGGGGCAGCAAGTGCTCTGAGTGGACTGAAATAGTTCTGCCTTGTTTTCTTGTCAGGACACTTTTTGGGCTGTGTTGAGTGGTGTTAGCCTCAGCTTTCACTGGGAATAGACCCTCCACCTTAAAACTTTTTAACACTCTTTGAGTGGCACTGTCGAAAAGGACCCTGGTTTTGACCCTCAGAGAGACATGCTTGCAAACGAGGGAGAATAGGGATTGTTGGTTCCCATTCAGCTCAAATCCTGATAAAAAGCCAGCTGCCAGCCTGGCACGGTTGTTCTCATGTCATTTCCTCCTTGTCTTTTCAGACCAACCCCAGGAAGCCGTGTTCAGCGGTGACCATGTTGAACACGCGGAGGATGGAGAATGGCAGCGCTCTACTTCAACTACCTCATCTCAGAGTGAGCGGGCAGAGCGACTCTTGCAGAACCAGCACAAGAGCCTGGCCTCTGAGGACACCAAAAAGAAGAGGGCTCAGAAACCATCTCACATGCGGAGGAACATAAGGTAAGGGGCAGCAGGCAGGACAGAAAGAGTTAGGGTCCTATATTGCCTTTTGGGTAAAAATGGAGTCTCTGGACTTTGCTTCTGAGCTACATTTTGCCGCTGCTGGCAAACCAGATGGCTTTTCTTTTCCAAAACCTTAGGATTTTGCCAGTGGGAGTAGTATGATCTCAGACTGGAGTGCTGCATGTGGGTGCAGACTTGTTTGGTATTTCGGAAGAGCGAATATTTGGTTTGGAATATATTGAAAAAATTGTGTACTTGCTGCTGGCTTTTAAGACGTATAATTGAAAAATGGCACCACTGTTAAGTGAAAATCCAGTTTCAGATATTTGTTTATGAGGATCCTATTGCAAACAGCCTAAAATATAGTCCTTCCCTCTATTATCCTGGGTATTTGTTGGCAGTAATGCTGATGCTCTGACTGCTGACTGAAATGTTGGAAATCAATTTCACCTGAATTTTATAAAGCATGAATTGTTTGATTGTGTAAGTCATCACGTGTATTTTGGGACAGGTTCTGAGGTGGTAATTCACTATGAAATTTTGTTCAAGGGGATCTAAAATGCTCAGAGGAATCATAATGGGGCAGAACTCCTGTGGCAGCAAGTGGCTCTTTTGCCCTGTATGTAACACGCTGGCGGTCTCTGGTTCATATTTAAGCTTGTGCCGATTGATTTTCTTAAAGCTGAAGGAATGAGCATTGAGTGGGCCTTAGAAACTGAGAGTTTGTTAGGATGGAGGAGGTGTCCATGCAGTGTGGGGTTGGGTGGATTTAAAGTCTAGTTTGAGGGAGCTGGATTTTACCACTGCCTGTACTGCACTTCTCCTCTGGCAAAAGAGCCTTCATTTCCAGGGCTGCACATGAGAAACTGAAGTGGGGGAAAAGCAACTTTTGGAAGTAATGAAAATTACCTGTATAAGTAAGGTTCTTTGAGAGCATCCTTCAAAACAATTGTTAAAGTAATTAGAGGTCCTAGTTGCTGAAAATACTGTATCAGAGGAGAATCAGGGTGGTGGCTTTTTGTGGGCCTCTCGATGCCTTTTCTTTCCATATAACTTCTTTGCTTGACTTTGTACATTTTCTGTTTATAAACTGCATAGCAATAAATAACATCCTTTTACACAGAAAAATGAGTCTATGATAACCTAGCTTAAGTATATACTTACCCACTCACATTTTTCCTACTTTCATTATTTTGCTTCTGTCAAACTTTTGTCTTTTCCATGAGTACTGGTAGTGTCACCTGTAGTTGGGAAGCACAGTCTTGAAATAGCTATAGGATTTGTCTGTAGTTTTTGGTGATGCTGTTCCTAGTCTGTGTAGCTGACAGACTACCTGGAGCTTGTAAATCAGCTTTAGAGCCAGCTGTACAGCCATTCAGGTTTTTGGAAGAAATTATTTAAGCGTAACCAAAACATGTTTCTGTTTGCTCATGTGTTCAGAAAGCTGTTGCGTGAGGACCAACTGGAAGCTGTGACAAAAGCAGCCCAGCAGGAAGAGTTGGAGAGAAGGAAACGGTTAGAGCAGCAGCGGAAGGATTATCCAGCCACTATCCCAACTGTACCCCTAGAGTTTCTTCCTGGTAAGCAGTGGGAGATGCCACCTGAAGCGAGACTTTTAAGGATAGAGCCTGAATGAAGAAGAAGGTAGTGCCATGCTTGTCCATGACTGGACAAGAGATAATGGGTTTAAAGTAAAAACAAGGGGATTGAGTGCACCCTCAGTAAGTTCACAGTCAACACCGAGTTGGGCAGGAGTTTTGACCTGCTTGAGGATAGAAAGGCTTTGCAGAGGGATCTGGACAAGCTGGATCAATGGGCCAAGGCCAATGGTGTGAGGTTCAACAAGGCCAAGTGCCAGGTCCTGCCCTTGGGTCACACCAACCCCATGCAGCGCTACAGGCTTGGGGCAGAGTGGCTGGAGCTGCCTGGCAGAAAAGGACCT
>JAOXJM010000003.1:19233168-19252805 GCA_026413425.1 Tringa solitaria
TGAGGGAAATGGGGTTGTTCAGCCTGGAGAAAAGGAGGCTGAGGGGAGACCTTATCACCCTCTATGACTACTAGAAAGGAGGGTGTCCGAAGGTGAGGGTTGGCCTCTTCTCCCAAGTAACAGGTGATGGGGCAAGAGGAAATGGCCTCAAGTTCCAGGAGAGGTTTAGGTTGGATATTGGGAAAAATTTTTACACTGAAAAGGTTATTAAGCATTAGAATGGGCTGCCCAGGGAAGTGGTTGAGTCACCATCCCTGGAGGTATTTAAAAGGCGGCTTGACATAGTGCTTACAGATGTGGTTTAGTGACGTTTTTTGTCAGTGTTAGGTGGATGGTTGGACTAGATGATCTGAAAAGTCCCTTCCAACCTGGACAATTCTATGATTCTATGATATAGAAGCTTAAACAAAGGAACTTGACAGAAGTGCCATGTCTATGGTCCAGATCATATTTGTACTGTGAATGGCTGGATAATGCGTGGGTCTGGTGCTAGAGATAGTGGAACAATAGGCTGGGTGTAGATATGTTCATGATGTCACCTTGTCCTTTCTTGCGTGTTTCAGCAAGCAGTGAAGTAGCAGGCAGTGTAAATTGTTATGTCTTCTGGTGAATGTCTTCTTGCATTCTCTTCTAATCTGGATCATGTCAATGATCTAGTTTATAGCACAGCCCCTCAGACTGGTGTAAATGGTAGAGAAGTGCAGTTGGAAGTGGTGTTGGGGGTAAGGAGTTCTTGAGTTGACTTTCCCTCTTGAGAAAAATGTATATTCTCCCTTAAGTGAAAGTGTTCAAAACACTTTACGTGGTGGTGGGGAAGGAATAAGAGCTATTTAAAGCACTTTAACTGTTGCAGAGTAAGTTGCAGCCCCAGAAGAACATCATTGCTTGCTGAGTCACTGCAGCGGTGCTTATTTGGCCCAGTTGCACTTGCCTCTCTCCCCACGTGGCAATACATACAAACAAATAGTCCTGATCAGCAAAAGTTGTTTATGATGCTTGGGATACAATTATTACAGTGTCCCTGCTGACAAAGGGCAGTTATCATCTCTTCAGCCATTGATACTTTCTCTGCTGGGTGAAAACCAGCTTTTACTTCTGAGACCAGAATAAAATAAAAAAAAAAGAAAGGGGGCTTTAGCATGTCACGTGGCCAGTGTGCCCCAGTCAGGGCATGCAGTAGAGAGGGTGCCATCAGCAATGGGCTATTGTTTTGACATATTGAGAAAGCAGGAGATTGTGACCCAGGAAGCTGAGTCATAGCAGTTTTGTAGACAGTGAGAGTCTGTTATGGAAAATTCCAGGGCTAAGTTACTGGACCAAAAGTGGAAGGAAATACTGTCTGGTTTCTGAATAATTTTGTCTCCTTCCCCATTATTATGAATTACTTATTGTTTGTAATTTATGTTTGTAGAGGACATCGTTTTCAGAACAGCAGAGGCTACCCAGCTCCCCCCTCAGGTCCTGGCTGAGGAAGTGATCTGCCTCGATAGTACCAGCAGTGGCAGTGAAGATGATGCTAAAGGAAAAAATAGCATTAAAGATGGTAAGTGACCAATTGCCTCAGCCTGGTCTTCTCACAATATGCTTTTTATTTAGCCACAAGCCTCCTGTTTCCATCTAGTCGGATGCTTCAGCAGTGAGTAACTTCAGGTTTTTGTAGGCCTATTGGTTTCCAAATATATGGCCAATTCTGACATATAAGTCCTAAACTGACATTTATAACTGGCCTATCGGGCACTCTTCCAAACTTATGTTTATTTCTGCTTTATAAATGCACTTAATTTTGTGCAGTGCTCTGCTGAAGAATGCTTATATGAGACGTGGTATCATCTGCCGTGTATCTAAAGGAGTATCTAAATATTCAGATCTGCACCTGAAAGTGGATTTTGTGTCCCTTGTCCCAGATGGATCTAACCTGACTCCTTTGTATCACTCTGGTAGAGTACCTCTGCTTGATTCTTTGGTGGTCCTTAGAGACTGTATCAACAAATAAAATGCTCGTCTGCATTTGGGAATTAAGAAAACCTATGGGGGAAAACGTAAAACACTTGCAGAAAGTATCTTTCTTCTGTTTGGGTTAGCCCAAATCAATGTTCTCTGAAACACAGGGAAACTCGGGGAAACCCATGCTTTTATATGCTGATTTGATGGGCCTGATGAGTGCCTGTGTTGTGCCTGCTTATTCAGAGTAGGTCATTAGGCCAGTGTGGAATTGCAAAAGGTGGTAGCCTTATTTTCCTGATATGATTTTTTTATCCAGTCTGACATAAAGTTAACCTTTGCCCTTATTCTTTCCTGTTTTGGTTACTTTACAGAAGTGATTGAGCTGAGTTCAGGAGAGGATGATGCCCTCCAAATTGTGGACAGCAGTGACTCTGGCAATGAAGGGGAGGATGATGGCAGTGAAGAGAGCAGTGGCTCTCATGTGAATGATGCCTTAAATCAGTCAGATGCTCTGGGACAAGTCATTGTCAACATCAATCATCCACCAAATGAGGAGGACATTTTCCTGGCTCCCCAGCTTGCACACGCAGTAAAACCTCATCAGGTAGGCTTTACTGGCCTTGAAAATGCAATGGATTCAGGCAAGCCTGCCTTGTAAGCTCAGCAGAACTTCTTTGGTGAGCTCTGTGGCCAGTCTGGTTGTGGTAGTGGCTGTTGTGGACACTCAAATGACAAGGACAAATTAAAGGAAGGCTAGAACTATATATAACTTTGGCTATTGTTCTCATCAGACCTATGTATATTTAGATGAACATTTTAAAAAGAAAATTATATTTATAAACAAACCAATCAGCCCCAATTCAGATTCCCTGGCTACAAATTAATTTTGATTTCTTGTTATATTCTCAGGAAGTTTTATGAGTATCTAAAGCATTCTGAGCCTTCCCTAGATTACAGTACTGTGGTGAACTTGAAACATCCCCTTTATATTTTCACGGTTTGGGCGATCCTAATGTGCTTTCCACTCTGGAAGTACATACCCATCTTGGTGTTTTTTTTTTCTTCCACTATTCTAATACCTTTTCTGCTTTTCTGTCTAGATTGGTGGGATCCGATTCCTGTATGACAACTTGGTCGAGTCCTTGGAGAGATTTAAAACCAGCAGTGGATTTGGGTGTATTTTAGCACATAGCATGGGCCTGGGCAAGACCATACAGGTCATCTCTTTCTTGGATGTACTTTTTCGGCACACGGAGGCAAAGACTGTTCTTGCCATTGTACCTGTAAGTAGCTATGTGAAGGGCTGGCTGAGGGGCTTCCTTGCACTGCTTCTTTCTTTGCGTAGAGAAGACTGAAAAGTGTCCCATCTCACAGCACGCTCTATCATACCCCTGCTCTTCTTCTTCCTCTTTCATTCCCTGTATCTCTGAGTTTGCGTGCTGTGGTCTTCTGTCTGGGCACAGCTGAGTGTCATTCTCTGTTCTCGTTTTTGCTCTTAAAATCCAGAGTGACTCAAGTCAGTTTTTAATCCTTCCATGGCAAACTTTTTCAGGTGAATACGCTCCAGAACTGGCTGGCAGAATTCAACATGTGGCTCCCAGCACCTGAAAACCTTCCTGCTGATTATAACTCCAAAGAGGTCCAGCCCCGCACCTTCAAAGTCCATATCCTGAATGATGAACACAAGTAGGTGCCGGTAAAAGCCCTTTTGAGCTCTTGTTCTGTGTCTTATGGAACTGTTATCAGAATTGCTGTTGCAGACTGTTTAATTTGAGCTACTTCTGTGCCCTGAACTCTTGGATTTTTCCTGCTCTGCATTTGGTGTAGATGCCATCTTGAAGGGAGGGGATTTTGGTACCTGTGAGAGATTTACTGATTAATTTCATTCAATATTTCTATCTTATGCTCCTTTCTCACACTGCTGACATGCCTTTCTGTTCTTCCATGTATGCTAAGATCAGGAACTATAGTTCCAGAGACAGAGCTACTTCTGCAGGGAGGAGCAGAAGTGCTGTTTTGATTCTGGTGGTACACTGCTAGCCCTGTCAGAGTCCTGGGATTCCATGTGTCTCTTCTATTTTAAATGTGGGTTGTGTTTTTTTTTTTTTCGCTGAGGTTTTTCACACACTTAGGGATTCCTCCACCCAACACTATGACTTTCTGTGAATTTTGTTGTCCTTGAGGGATTCTGGCAAGATATACAAAGCCTCTTTGTCCAGAAAGGAGAGATCAGTGATTGTATTTACAGCCTGGTTTGGAGTGTATTCTTGGCTTATGGATCTCTCCTCCTTTCTGGGTCATTTTTCTTGCATGGATCAGGACAGTGTAGTGATCCTAGGGAACTCTCAATTCATCATCTGTGTTCGTAGACTTATCTGTTGAGGTCTTTGCCTTCTGGGTGGAATGTACTTTGAATCTGCTGATGCTACTCCAGCCATGTGATTACTTTTGGGTGGGATCTGGTGGGCTAGTTTGATGCAAGATGAACAGCTCTTTTTTCTCAGCAGACTCCAATCCAGTTGTTCAAACTGAAACTGGTGATAAAGCTTTCAGTTTATTTGGTTGGTTTGTCTGTTTTGCAGGACAACAGCTGCACGTGCAAAGGTGGTGAATGACTGGGTGATGGAAGGTGGTGTGCTGCTGATGGGATATGAGATGTACCGTCTCCTCTCACTGAAGAAGTCCTTTGCCACTGGCAGGAAGAAGAAAACAAAGAAACAAGCTGGTCCTGTCATTATTGACTTGGATGAAGAAGACCGGCAGCAAGAGCTTCTGAAAGGTGGGAGGCCAGTCCTCAAGAGAGAGAGTGTGATCCTGTTGTCCCTCTGGCTATCAACTCTGGCAGCACAGAGAAACAACCTATAACTTGATTTTGACGTCCCTGACATGATCAAACTTTGCTGGGCAGGATTGTGTCTTTGGAGACAGAAGGTTGTTGAGCTTCAGTCGAGTCTTTAATTTCTTGCAGTAGCTGCAAGTGAGCATGGAAGTCAGTACACCGAACTCGGGGATTTCTCTGTGTGAGATTTTCCAGTCTGCTCTGATGCAAGACACCCAACTTGATGCAGTGTGGGTTATTGGACAGAAATCAAGGGACAGTCATGTCTGGTCATTGCACATTATGCTAAATTGGAGCTAGTGTCTAGTCACATTTTATTTCCTGAAACAGCCTTGCTCTGTGCCACCTACGAATACTGCTTTATTTGTCTTTCAGAATGTACCTCAAACCAGAACACAGAACTACCCTTTTTTTTTTCTTTCTTATGAAGTTGGTGACCATATAAAACCAGAACTTTGTCTTATTCATCTCTAACTAACGCTTAATGTTCCTTGTCCTCAGGGATCGAGAAAGCTTTGTCTCGCCCTGGCCCAGACGTGGTTATTTGTGACGAGGGACACCGCATAAAGAACTGCCATGCCAGCACTTCGCAGGCCCTGAAGAACATCCGCTCCCGCCGGCGGGTGGTGCTGACTGGCTACCCGCTCCAGAACAACCTCATTGAGTATTGGTGCATGGTAGACTTTGTCCGACCTGACTTTCTAGGCTCACGGCAGGAATTCAGCAACATGTTTGAGCGCCCTATCCTGAATGGGCAGTGTATTGACAGCACCCCTCAAGACGTTCGTCTCATGAGGTACCGCAGTCATGTCCTGCATAGCCTGCTGGAAGGCTTTGTGCAGCGGTGAGTCCACAAGGGGTTCTTAATGGTATAGTCCACGCAAACAGCTCCTTCATCGCACAGTAACCTGCTTGTTTGCTGAGTTTATGCAGTACAGCTAATCATGCTGCCTCATAGAATCATTGAGGTTGGACCCTTAAGATCATTGAGTCTAACCGTTAACCTAACACTACCAAGTCCACCACTAAACCATGTCCCTAAGTGCCAAATCTACATGTCTTCTAAATACTTCCAGGGATGGTGACTCAACCAGTTCCCTAGACAGCCAGGATGCTGTTGGCCTTGGCCACTTGGGCACTCTGGTGGTTCATATTCAGTAGCTGTCGACCGACACCCCCAGGTCCTTTTCTAACGGGCAGCTCTCCAGCCACTCTTCCCCAAGCCTGTAGCATTGTGTGGGGTTTTTGTTACCCAAGTGCAGGATCCGGCACTTGGCCATGTTGAACATCACACCATTGGCCTCAGCCCATCGATCCAGCTTCTCAGGCTTGAATTTTAAATGGGTACCTTATCTGTCTTTATGGCAAGATCTTAAGCATATAGAGAAAACCACAGAGGAGATTCTTAGGTTAGCAGCTCCATATTTCTCTCAGAATCTCTGTCTTCTTCAATCTGCTAGCTGCAAAGTGGTCCTTATGGCTCTGTTTTGCCTTGGGGGTAGAATTAAAGTTAGTTTGCTTCGGTACTGCAGACTCTGATAATGGAGAACAACACTAATTGCACCAGAGTGACCTCAGGTTTATTTTGATGTCTTAGTGCACGTTCAAATCAACTATTTTCTGACATCCTCTACCCAAGGACTTGAAAGTGTTTCACGAACCCTCAGTTAGAAAAAGTGACAGTGTCTCCGCTGCTCTGGAAATGAATCAACTTTGTTTCTCAGATGAGGGTTCTAAGATGCTGGACCAGTGAGTTGGATGGAGTGTCTTAGTCATTGGTAGAGCTAAAAAGAGACATTAGGTCTTATTTCTGTTTTTCAAATTCCATGGAGAACAGGACTTTCTTCACCCTCTTAACACTGTGACCTGTGCTAGAAGATTGTAACATCTGAGATCTCTGTAATTAGTCTTATAGTTGCCATTTGGCTGCAGGGAGAGTATCTTGGAAGCATGCTACATTAGAGAAGCATGCAACTAGAGGTCTTTCTCCCTGCAGCCAGGTGGGCAAGAAGTCAAAATCTCACCCTACAGGCAGCTACAGACAGGTCAGATTGGGAAATTCCCTTCCCTCTGTTTAACTCTCTCTTTATTTCCTCCCCAGGCGAGGCCACAATGTGCTGAAGGTTCAGCTCCCATCTAAGGAAGAACATGTCATTTTGGTACGTCTTTCCAAGATCCAGCGGGCCCTTTATACGGAGTTCATGAACCGGTTCCGAGATGCAGGCAACAGTGGCTGGCTGGGACTGAACCCACTCAAAGCTTTCTGTGTCTGCTGTAAGGTAGGTTTTGGCAGGAGCTGCAAAGAAATATTCTAGTATGTAAGGGAAAGGAATATGAGTGAAAACAGGAGATAAGTGTGGTTGGCCAGGCGCATATTCTCTCCCTGGAGTGCCCTGTGGAATTTCTATCCCCACTTCAGGAAGGGGGGTGCAGGGATATTAAATATCTTGTTCAAATTTGTACGGGAAACCTGCAGCCGTCAGCTGAATGATACTGGGCTGATACCTTGATCACTTACCTGCTGCAACGCAAATAAGCGGCTTCCTCTGTGTTTGCGCTGTGTGGGTGCATAGTGGCCTTCTGCTTTGTTCTCAAGGGAAGAATTTAGCAGTTTTAGAGTCCAGAGAGCCTTGGTTAAGAGGGTTTGTACCTTGTGTCATGGCAGAGTCGTGTCTTCTGTTTTTATTACCTTAATGCAGTCAGACTGGCTTTCTCTGCGATGCCTTATAGCTCCATGTGGGGATGGTGATGAGGTGATTGAAGCATTACTTCTTTCCTTTGAATAGCTGTTGGGGCTTTCAATCTGCAATCATTGGCAGGCAGCAGGCCAGTGCAGGCCTAACTGCTTTCTTTTCGTACTCCTTCAGATCTGGAACCATCCAGACGTGTTGTATGAAGCTCTGCAAAAGGAGAATCTAGCAAACGAGCAGGATTTGGATGTGGATGACCTTGGCACAGCAAGTTCTAATTCCCGCTGCCAGCCTCAGGGAATTAAAGTCAAAACAGAGAGTAATGCTATGGCATCACCAGTTGGTGATGCTACCAATAGCAAGTTCCTCCAGAGTGTTGGCTTCAACCCCTTTCAGGAGAGAGCAAATCAGGTCGTTACTTACGAGTGGGTGAGTACCACTGCTGGAAATCTGTTTGTTTGGAGACTTATGATGAACATAGATTAGATACTCTGAAAGACTATACTCTTTTTGTTAGGGTAGTTTTCCCAACTATGACAAAGAAAAGACTCTTCTGTTTAAGAGTTGGGGATTTCTCACCTTTTTTTTCCTCTGCCACAGAGCATTTTGATAAGCATGTCTGTCTGGCACTGGGTAGGATTTTGGGACTCTCATGAGGCTGGAGTGCAACTCTCTTTTATACCATTGTTTTCATCTGACCAAGAAGTCTGCGGACTTTGTTATTCTAAGAAAGGTGTTAGGGTGAAGTTTAATCTAGATAAGGTGGTGGTAAATCTAGTGGGCTGGAGGAGAGGTCTTGAGATAGAGAGTCATGAGAAGTTAAGAGGGTGCTCATTCATCCATAATCCAAGAAGTTTGTCATTTGGAGCTTCTGGAATGGCAGGTAGCAGTAGCAGTTGGGAGTAACATTGTCACCTGGACCCAGCTGGATATATATAACCTGTCTGCAATGACTTATTTGTCTCACCTTGAGGTAGGATTGTTAAACTAAATAGAGAATGAGCAACTCCACCTGTAATAGTCTCCCATTTCTTGGTAGGCCAAAGACATCTTGTGTGATTATCAGACGGGAGTCTTGGAGAACTCACCCAAGATGGTGTTACTGTTCCACCTAATTGAGGAAAGTGTGAAGCTTGGAGACAAGATCTTGGTCTTCAGGTAAGCAAAGTATCAACAGATCCTAGAGTGACTAAATGCTGGAGTAGGAGAACCCCTCCTGGTACCAGGAGGTTGTTACACGGAGTGGTGTGGCAGTTCCCCGATTCTCCTTTGTTCTGTTAGATCCTGGTTTTCCTCCATGGATTTTATACTTCTGCCACTATCAAGTTTACTAGTGAAAGGTGTGCTGCCACAAACAGGGTTTGACAACTATCAGTGCTGTCATGGTTGGGGAAGAGTTCTGATACTCCACTTTTGCTGCTATGGGGGCTTTCTCCTTAACAGAGATCTTGGTTTTACAGCCAGAGCTTGTCCACATTATCTGTCATTGAAGAGTTTTTGGCAAAGAGACCAATGCCAAGTCCTCCAGGCTCAGATGGAGGAGTTCACAACTGGGTCCGAAACATCAACTATTACAGTGAGTGCAGTCAATCCTATTCTCTTTTGGTGTGACACAGTTTGATCCTCTGTGACAGACTAATTCCTGAAAGTCACCCACCATCTTCTTGTAGTTGTCCCTGGATGTGAAAATGCTCTTCTGAAACATTCTTCTGATGACATCTCATTCAGACTGTTCTTACTTCACTTGCTTGGGAAGACAGTGTCAATTTGATAGCAACTAACTAATAACTTCTAGATCTTCTTTTTGACATCTTACTCAGATGTTGTTAGACGTCTTTAACATCTCACTTAGACACTAGTGATTTTTTAAGTTGTAAAAGATACTTTTTGCTCCCTGTTTGGGTATTTTCTAGATCTTGCTTCCCAAACCAGAATCACTGTGGAATGCTTTCACTAGCTCGCCACTGTTAAGTCGTCCTCCCTTCTTCCCCAGCTTTAAATCTTGTTCTGCGTGGATTGTTGCTTTGTGTGGCTACTTTACAGGCTGGGACTAAGAGGAGCAGTGGATATGGTGTTCCTGATTTTTGCAGAGCTCCCAGAAGCAAGCTATTGCTCAAGAACAGACACATGATACCCCTCTGCACTCCTTTAGACCTGTACTCTCGGTGCTCAGATACAGTCTGTGGGGTTTTGCCAAAGGCTTTCAAAATTTTGCTTTCTCTTGGTTCCTCAAGCTTCCAGCATATGTGAAGCCTTTGTGCCTGCTGCTCTTGCTGCCTGTCTGTCTTGCTAATATGGAGCCTTATGGGCTAAGTGTGTTGTAGCACTCCCAGACTTGGCCTTGCCAAGCTTGAGTGATGTTTTGCTTGGTCTTTCAGTTGTACAAATCCTACTCTGGCTGGTTGCATTACACCTACCTGGCTGGGCAAATTAGAGGTACAGAGTGGTCCGCTTGAGATCCAGGAGAGCATGACTTGAGGAAGACATAGAATTGGTTGGGAACCAGTGCCAAAGCTCAGTGTTTGGGGAGTGGTTCTGATGGGATCCCCCCAAACATACAGAGCTTTTAAAGATGTCCTTAATTTCCTTCTCAGGGCTGGATGGCAGCACCTCTGCCTCGGAAAGGGAACGGCTGATTAATCAGTTCAATGACCCCAGCAATGCCTCTGTTTGGCTCTTCCTCTTGTCCACACGGTAAGTTGGCTGCAGCAGAATGGTGCAGCGGAGGACTCATGCTGGTGCTCTGTATGTGTATGGGTTTTCAGTTCTCAAATGTCTTTGTAGTGTGCTCTCAAGACTCTGTAGGATGACAGTGCCATCTGGTTCTTAATTCCCCAGGGGTGCAGGTTTTTAGCCTTAGTCCTCTGCAACAACTTACCTTGGAAACCAAGCATGGGTTTGAAGTTGCCCGTATAACTGGAGGGAACTTTCCATAGACACCTCATGGACTCTTGGCTGTGATGGCTGTCCCTGCCTAGAAACTGTGAGAATTGGCCAAGGCACCAATTTGAAATTTGCCTTTAATTTTCAGTGCTGGGTGTTTGGGTGTCAACCTCATTGGAGCAAACAGAGTGGTGGTATTTGATGCTTCTTGGAACCCATGCCATGATGCCCAGGCCGTGTGCCGAGTCTACCGCTATGGGCAGAAGAAGCCATGCCACATTTACAGACTGGTTTCTGACTACACCCTTGAGAAGAAGATCTATGACCGTCAGATCTCCAAGCAGGGCATGTCAGGTAAGTGTGGATATACGGCTCTGCTCTTGTCTTTTGCTCCTTTTGTCTCCTTCAACTCCCATTTCTGTGGGTTTCATAACTTCTGGCTTTTTTAAAGTTGAAAATTAAACAGCCAAAGAAATGACAGCCATGATATTTTAGGGCTATGTTTGATGTTTATGAATTGATGGTGACATGAAACCCTGTCAGAACTGCAAGGGAGAGCAGTAGGGGTTGTAGAGCTGGCACCTGCAGCAGGGTGGTGCTACCAGTGCAATGCACAGCTATTCATCTTGTTTTCCCTTGTGCCTGGGTGGTGTTTGTCTTAAACTGGGCATTACTTATTAAATAGCTCTATACCTCCATTTAAAGCAGAAAGAGAGAGAAAATAGCCAAATGAAAAAAAATTAAAATATATATATATATCGATATCTTTGACTTATAGTGCTTACTTAGGAGCCAAGAATAATGAATTCATCTCATTCTGACCTGCCCTTGTACCAAAAGTATCTCTTGTGCTGTCTTGTGCCAGCTGTCGAGCTGCTCTTGCAGAGCATGCAGCTGAGGGTTGTGGTGACCCAGAAAGAGTTCTGCTGCCTGTATCCTTCTTTGTCTCGAAACCCAACTCTAGAGGCAGCAGCCCAGTATGCTGTCTTGCACTTGAGGTGGACTCCCTTGGCAGCTGGCTGGGTTCCCAGAAGAGTCTTGGGCATAGATGTTTTCTCCATGTGCTCCCATTTGCCCTGTGTGCAGGAAAAGAAAACTTTCAGAGAGGGACTGTGGCTGCTTTTCTAAGCTTTTGACTCAAAGTTATGTAAATTTCATCATCTAGTTATTAACTTGAGCCTTTTTGGTGGGGTTTGTGGGAGGACACATACTGATGTGGCTGCAGTTGTGTCCCAGGGCTTGTATGTTTTCAGCCTTGTTATATGGGATGGGACACCATCCGTAATTAGCTCCATGTTCCTGCATGCCAGGAGCTCAGTGACCTGCAGTGCATTGCTGTGCAGTCTGAAGCAGAAGGCATTTGTCAGCCTGACTTGGCCAAACAGACTCATCTCTGAACATGACTGATGATTTTTCTCCCTGCGCTGACGTTTACAAAAGGCTTCGAAGGATTGTGCAGATTGCAAGGAGGGAGCTCTGTTAGGACAGGGGCATAGGAAGGGCAGCAGGCAGCAGTACCTCTCTCTTCTCTTCTGTGCTCACTCCCTTCCCTCCCTTTTCCAGATCGGGTGGTGGATGATCTGAACCCAGTGCTGAACTTCACCCGACGGGAGGTGGAGAACCTGCTGCATTTTGTAGAAGAAGAATCTGACCCTGCTCAGCTCTCCCTTAATCCAAGCAAGATGAAGGAGTCTGTTCTACAATTAGCCTGTCTCAAGTATCCTCACCTCATCACCAAGGTAAGACCAGCCTGTTTCCTTGCTGGCACAGCACTGCACAGGCAGGAAGAGGTCTAGAGGAATCTGTCTGTGATGGAGACGTGGTGGCAAGAAGGACACATCTGTGTGCTGGTGGGAGTTGGTAAAAAATCATCTAGAGAGGGCCCTAAGAGGCCTGCCCTTCCTTGCAATATCATCTGCACGTTTAGAGCCACGTCTGAGCTGGACAAGTTTGGAGGGCACCCCTTTCTTCAACTTGGTGCTGGGTGGGAAGATAGCAGTGGCATATCCCAGCTTGCTGCCTGCTGTCTTCCTGGGGTGGCTTTAAAACAAAGCGGGGACAGCCCGCACTTGCCTGCATTGTGAAGAGTTTTACTGGTAGGGTGGTGCTGCAGAGCGGGCCTGTGGCTGGGTGCCGTGGGGCTCTGGTGGCTGTGTGACATCTCAGCAGGCTCCATGCGCCCACTCTTCACCTGGCCTTTGGCTCCTGGGTTTTGCTGAGTGCTCATGGCCTTGGCTGAGCAGGCTTAGTGATGGTGAACGATGGCTTAGCTGACTCTGTCACTCTTCAAGCTGAGCCTTGGTCACATCTGCAGTGTTTCCCAACACGTGCTTCACCGTGACCAGCTCTGCCTCCCAACTTCCCTCTTCCCTGCTCCAGCCTGGTGTGGAGACAGCGCTGATGTAGGGACCAGGTGACTGCCATTTGGGGCATGTTGGTTCCCTCTTGTGGTGTGTTGGTGTCAAAACCTCAGTGCTGTGGGGTTGCAGGAGCCTTTTCAGCATGAGTCACTGCTGATCGACCGGAAGGAGCACAAGCTGACCAAGGCAGAGAAGAAAGCAGCCAAGAAGAGCTATGAGGAGGAAAAGCGAGCATCCGTCCCCTACACCCGGCCGTCCTACGCACAGTATTACCCAGCCAGTGACCAGAGTCTGACGAGCATCCCTGCCTTTAGCCAGAGAAACTGGTGAGTACCAGTACCTGCCTCTTCCCCTTCTTCCCATGCTGCAAACATGAAGTGAGGGGGCAGAGGACACTGATCCCTGTCGGGAGGGCACTGCACTTTCCTCCTTCCTCTCTCACTAGGCGACCAGCCCTCAAGGGTGAGGACAAGCCAGTGGCAAGCGTCCGCCCAGTTCAGTCCACACCCATTCCTATGATGCCCCGGCATGTCCCCATGGGTAGTGCAGGATCAACCTCAAGTTCCAACCCTGCTGTCAACTTCCCCATCAACTATCTACAGCGAGCTGGTGTCTTTGTGCAGAAGATTGTCACCACCACAGGTGAGTTGCTGATGCTCACAGTCAGTTGAGTTGTGATGCCCAAGGTGAATTGAGAAAGCAGGATGAGTTGTTGATGGCCCACGTGGGCTGTGGGCAGACAGGTATCAAAGCCACTGATACTGTCTCTCTGTATTTAAGTGGTTCCCTTGTATCTGGAGGACTTCCTTTGCAGGTGTGCAAGGGGCATGGGGCTGGTGAGTTGTTGGGAATGAAATCCCTGTGAGAGGGCCTGCAATACTGTCACCAGTTGTCCTTTTTGGGATTGGGTAGATGCTATGCCAGAGCTGTGTGGCTTTTGCTTCCTTGGAGCCTCTGCTCCTTTCCTATGCTGCTCAGAAATAATCCCAGAGCTTGCTTCTCCAGCACAGTGCATAGGAGAGACAACTGCACCTCCCTGCTTCTGACTGTGGCTGCTGTGTAATTTCAAGGGCACTGTTCTGTTTCTTCCCCCACTGCCAGATATTGTGATTCCGGGTACAAACACATCCACTGATGTACAGGCAAGAATCAGTGCTGGAGAGAGCATCCACATCATCCGAGGGACAAAAGGTCAGTTTCTCTGTCTTGGGTAAGACTTGTGGATAGGGTCCTAGACAACGCTAATTAGCAAAAAAAAAGAGTGTAAAAGCACGAATCTGTCCCTTGAGAGGAAAAGAAACAAGAAGGGGAGGAGATCTGGACTCTGCATTGGCTCTGTTGCAGCCCGTGCTTTGGGTATGCTGTTGTTGATGACGCTTCAGGGCTATTGTAGCTGTGGCTCCTGCTGCCTCTGAGAGGAGCTGTTGGACTTTGGCTGGATGTCTCGTTCTCACAATGCCCCTGTGTATACTGGGGCAGCCAAACACTTCCTGATGCTCCCAGAGCAAACTTAGTCCTGAGTATGAAGTTCCACATTACCCACCGGCAGCACATTGGGAGGGGGTGAGCTCCAACCCGGGAAAGCTGAAAGGGTGGAAATGAGGAGTGAGGAAGGGGGCAGAAATCCCCTGCAATCTCCCTGTGTGATCTGTGGGCTGGCCTTACGCAGCACGGCTGTCCTGTTCCTGCCTGGGCAGCCTCATAGAAGCCGCAAATGAAGTTGTTCTGCCTCTGTTCCAGGGACATATATCCGGACCAGTGATGGGCGAATTTTTGCAATCCGGACCACTGGGAAGCCAAAGGGCAATGAAGACCGTCGGACAGCTGCCTCAGGTAGGGGGCTGTGGGGGCTGTGTGAGGCTCATACGCTTTTCTACCCAAATGTCTGGGGTGGTCAGTGTTCCCTGTCTGCCTTCCATCACGCCTGTGGCCGGAGCTGACCCTACAATCTTCCCATCATATCCTGGCCTTCCTTTCCACTGGTGCTCCTTGGCCCCACAGGTTTTTCTCCAAGGTCGTCTCTCTCACCTGCTCCATCTCCTCATTTCCAGGCTCCCAGAGCTCTTCGCTGGAGTCCGCGAGCAATGGCAGACACAGTGCCTCATCACCGCAGCTCCCCAGCGCAGAGGAGCTCACTCGGCCCATATCCCCCGACAGCCCCGAGATCATCAGCGAGCTGCAGCAGTACGCGGAGGCAGCGGCTGCCCGGGAGTCCCGGCACAGCTCTCCCAGCACCAACACAGCGCAAGGCCACCCCGCTCGCATGGACAATGCGCCTGGCTTAGCGGCCCGAGGAGCCGAGCAGCGCGTGGGGATTCACTGCATGGCTCCTTCCGTGTCTTCGGCCCTGCCGGCCACCAGCCAGCACGTCGATGCCCACTCGGTGTTGGACTTACGGGGCAACAAGCGCAAGTCGACCTCCCCGTCGGCTCCGGAGGAGCAAGCCCGCAGGCAGCAGAAGAAGCGCCAGTTGCCGTCGTCCGTGCAGCCGTACGAACACGGGTACCCCGTCTCTGGTGGGTTCACCATGCCTCCTGTCTCTTTAAACCACAACCTAACCCATCCATTTGCCTCCCAACCAGGAAACTCCTTGTACATGGGCACTGGCTCCTCTTATTACCAGCTGCCCAATTTACTCCCAGACCCTCATCTGGTGTTCCCTGTGACTACTGACCCTCTGCTGACAGCCGGCACCGCCAGCTCTTCTGCTGCTACCTCAGCCACCGCCAGCGTCCCCTCATTCATGCTAAACCCTTCTCTGACGGGGGTGTTGCCCAATTACTCGCTTCCCTTCACGCAGTCACTCCTGCCCGAGCCCAGGATGTTTGCTCCTTTCCCAGCCCCCGTCTTGCCTAGCAGCCTTCCCAGGAGCATGGCATCTGCCTACCCTGGCTACATGTCCCCTCACTCGGGCTACCCGGCCGGGGGCCTCCTTCGGTCCCAGGTGCCTCAGTTTGAACCCCAGGAGGTCCCAGAGGTGGGATGCAGCTCTAATGACGAGGACAAAGACGACGATGTTATAGAGATCACAGGGAATTAATGGGCCCAGCTCCTGCTTGGCCTCAGCTCCGCCAGGAGGCAAAAGTTGCAGGACCTTTTTGGGAGTCAGGATTTCCCCTCTGGGCCACAGCATCGGGTGGAGAAGGATGCGAAGGGTGTGGCGTGGGGGTTGTTTTGTTCTTTTCGTTTTCTTTTGTTTTTTAGCTGTCAAGGATCTGAATTGTATTGGGGGCTGGGAGAAGGGAGGGGGATAGAGTGGTCCTGAGAGGGCTGGGGCTGGGAGCAAGAGCCAGGGAAGGAGGGAAGCAGCAATGCAAAACCATAGGAGTGCCTCCCTCCCACGCTCTGTCTGTCTGTCTGTCTCTGTTCTCTGTCTTGTCTGGAAGGGGGAGGCTTGGTGCTGCAAGTCACTGCCCTTCTTCAGGCCTGGAGGCACGGGCTTGACCGCTGGCAGGGCCCAGCTTTCCCTCTCACACGAACTGCCTTATCTGTGAACTTCTCTCACTCCGGGAGGTGTGGGCCGGGGGAGCGACTCCAGCAGAAGGCTGGGGACAAAGTGTTTTTATCGGGGAGGGAGTGGGGGGGGCTTCTACGTCGTGTATGGGGGGGGAGGAAATTGATGTAAAAAAAAAAAAAAAAAAAGAAAAAAAAGAAACAAAACACCCCACAAACAGTTTGTCATCCTCTTCAAATGCACATGAAACTAGTGTGAGGGCTCCAGGCAGGCTCCCATGGTGGCAGGGAGGGCAGGGCACTGGCAGGGGGCTCCCCTGGGCACTTCTGGAGAGTCCCGTCCAAGGTAGGTTGGTCCTGTGGTTCTGACACCAGCTCTGTGTGGCAGGGGAGTGGAGCAATCCCAGACATCTATCTCAGTGGCTGTTGGAGGGGAGTCCTGGTGACTTCCCTGGCTCCCTGGCCCTGCCAGGCTGTGTGAAGGCCACATCTCACCCTGCTGTGGCCCACCAGATCCAGGGGTAGGTGGGCTCGCTGCTGCTTCTGAACAGCGCCAGGTTGGGAGGGGACACTGGACCCAGTGCCAGTTGCTGTTGAATCTGTGATTGGAGTGACTTCCCCCCTGCATAGAATCTCTACATTAATTTATTTCATGAAGGCATAATATTTATTGTTTGGGGGACTCTCTCTTTCTACTTTTAAATTAATTTCCATATTAAAAAAAAAAAGAAAATAAAATGCTGGCCTCCATCATGCAGTGGTTGCTTGTTGGGTTGTCTGTGTGGGGAGAAGCAGCCGGCTGCCAAAAGCATAGCCCGTAGCCTAGGGGCAGGGCCAGCCGTGGAGGTTGCCTGTAGCTGACCCGTGTGGCGTGGGCTGGACGTGCCCCACAGGGGGATCATGCCAGAGCAGGGAGGAGCTGCTCCAGGGGTTCTGCAGCAGCTGAAGGGAGGATGGAGCCCTCTTGTCACGTTGGGGTAGGTGGAGGAGCACGCGTGGAAGCCTCCTGTGCTCATTCCCAGTGAGGAGGAGAGCTTAGAGGCGTGTAGGGCAGGGATGGATGAGCTTCTGCCAGGGAATTGCCTTAGCCCCGACAGCAAACACTCTGGCTGCTCACCTCGGTGCCAGGGCTCCTAAGGAGAGGATGGGCCACCCAAGTGCAACTGGACTTGGTGTGTGTGACTCTGTGTGTGTATGTGTGTGTGTGAACACGTTAGGATGGAGACTTGAAATCCAGGAACCTCCCTGTCGCATCTGGGTGTCACCAGGCAGGAGATGTGCTCGCCTGTACGGGGTGTCCCTTGGAGCAGTGGTAGCTTGTAGGGGTCTTCTTTGGCAAGGGAGGCTGCAGTCACTGGTGTTTGCTGGGTCCAACTGGGTGTAGGAAAGAGCAGGATGTCCTGACATCCTCCATCAAAGGGGCGCTGGAAGATGGGGACCTCCCTTCCTGAGAGAGAGAGAGGGGGGTGTGTATGCACGCGTGTGTTACAAAAACATAATAAAAAATGTTATGGGGCTTTCCTAGTGTCTTTCTCTGTTTAATGGACATTGTCTGTCAAACATAACCACACCATTCATAGAAGCCTTAGATCAACAGTTTAGCTATGCAAATTATTTTAATTATTTTTTAAAAAAAAAAAAAACAAACATTAAAATAGTGCTTTCTTCTTTAACATATCCTAGGAGTTGAAAACCGAGGGGTTCTGAGCAAACTGCTGGACAACTTGTCTTTGGATGCACCATGGAAATAAAAATCAAACCCCCCCACAAAAGTAACAAAGCAAATTAACTGATGGTGTTCATGCAAGTTTCTCCAAAGACTTGACAGTGCTGCGTCTGTGAGTCATGCCCTCCTGTGCTCTGTGTGTCCGCCTCATGCACAACCCTGTGACACTGATTGTATGATGAGCTTGCCCAGATGTCCGTTGCATCCCTGTGAGGCTGTCAGTTATTGTTTTTTTTTTTTTTTCTTTTTTTCTGGTGGGTTGTGGGGGAATGGACCTAGGACGAGGGGCTTTCCTTGTCGAGAGTAGCTAGCGTTGAGACCCGCAGGCGCGTGGGGGAGGCCGGAGTGGGAGCAGACCCTCGCCGGAGCCCTGCCGCAGCCCCACTCCCCACTAGTGGTGGCCAGGGTTGTGGGCTTTGTCCCAGGGACCCTCCCGAGTCCTCTCTGAACTGTGTTTTTCTGTGGCTCTGCGCTGGGACGAGGCATGAAGATTGGGCTGGGGCCAGTTCGTGGCTCTGGATGCGGTACCCGTGACTGCACGCCGTTTTCTCCGCTCCTTGCCTTGCCAGGAGAGCACCCGGGGCTTCCTGAGCAGGCCCTGGAGCAGCCCCATCCTGCTGTCTGATGTCCTCCCGGGGGTCCCTGGCATGGCCCAAGCCCTGAGGCTGTAGGAGCTGGAGGTGGTTGGTGCTCGGCTGCCACAGGGCCATCTGTAACCTCCCTGCACCAGCGTGGGGTGCGAGGGCTCTCCCAGCTCCTGCCTGGCCGCGGTGGCTTGGAGACCCCTGGCTGCCCTCCCGTGGTGTGGCTGCCCCCGGATGAAACCTGCTGTAGGGGGCTTCCTCCTGCTGGCAAGCATCTATGGATCAGGGCACCCACAGCACGGTGTCCCCGAGCGGAGCCCCAGCCACCCGCCCCTGCACACAGTGGGGCGCTGGGGCACCTCTCTGCCCCACGTACCAGCCCTGAGCTCCCCCTTGGCGAGGGGCCGGGTCCCCCGTGCCCCCTCATAGCCTTGGCTGGGAGGTGGTGGCAGAGACCCCCATGGGGCTACCATGAGGGCTGGCAGCCACCTCCTCTTCCACGGCGCTGTGGGAAGGATTTCCTCTGCCCCACAGAAGCCACCAGGGCGTGTGGGTTAGCCAGGGAATTTCCGAGTGGCGGGGACACCTCTCAGAGCCCTAAAACTCCTCTCCGGTGGGACTCGCTCTCCCTCTCCTCTCCCTTCCCCTGACTTTTCTCCTCTTCAGCACATGGTTCTGCTGCAGAGGGTCCCCTCTGGGTTCGTCTGAGCCCAGAACAGGGGTTTTCCCCGCACGGGTTAATTCTTTTCTCTTGCTGCTGAATTTCTGTCTCCAAATGACCGGACGGAAGCAGCTGCCAGTTGGCGGCAGGGCCCGCGGGTGACACCGAGGACAGCAGTGCAGGACTCTCCGCCGAGGTTTTTGGACGCTAAGGAAGATTTCTGAGCATGGCCCCAAGGCTGGGGCAGAACCATGGGGTCCTCCTCCCCACCCCCCCAGCACCCAGCCCCTCAGCCTGTCCCTTGGGTGGGGGGTTCCGCTCCCGGGGACATCGGGGCGAAGGCTGGGTACCGCTGTGGGATGTGGTGGCACAGGGAGGGCTGTGGCTGCTGTGTCCCCTCCACGGTCTCCTGGGGGGGCTGTGGGGTGGGGGTGACACAACCCAGCCCATGGAGGACCTGCTGCACGTTTGCCCACCCCCCAGAGCACCCCGGGGGG
>JAOXJM010000003.1:19254051-19270306 GCA_026413425.1 Tringa solitaria
TGCCCAGGGCAGGGGGGTTGGAACTGGATGATCTTTAAGGTCCCTTCCAACTCTTCCATTCTATGATTCTATGATTTGGGTTCCACTGGCACCTCCACAGCTGCCCTGATGAGCACCAGGCTGGGGCTGGAGCGACACCAGGTGCATGGGTGTCCGTGGATGCCACCAGGTGCATGGGAACCATTTGTGAGAGCTGGCCCTTTCCCTTCTCTGTGCTTATTATTGCTGCTGATAACCATCATCATTAAGGGGGAAAACAAGGAGAATAAATATTCTTGCGGGGTGTAAATAGCTTTGAGTCCCGGAGAGGCGGGGTGGGCTGCATGCCCTCGCCCCGGCGTGCCCTGTGGGGCTCCCGGAGGGGCAGCGGGAACTGGCAGGGTTTGAGGTAGTCACGGCGAGGCGTTTCTGCCCGGGGAGCCGAGGGCTGTCTCGGAGCTGGCGTGTGAGAAGGGCCCTGGAGAGAGGGAGGAGGGAGCTGCGGGCGGCCCCGGCTCCCTCTGCCCCCTCAGAGGGGCTGGGGGTGCCGCCGCACCCGGCCGGTCTTGCTGTCGGGCGATGGGTGCTGCCACTTCTGGTGCCAGGCTTTCTGCCGCTGCCGTTCCTGGTGCCGCAGGGCGTTGCAGTAGGCATCCAGGCTGGTGCCCGGTGCCCCCAGGGCCCGTGGGAAGCCCTTGTAGCCCGGGTGCAGGTCAATCCGGGGCCGGGGGCTCTGGTGGGTCCCTCCTGGCTCAGTCCCCTTGCTCCGTTTGTAAGGTGGCACCTCCATGGCCTCCTGCCGGATGACTCGGAGGCTGTAGCGGGTGAGGGGACGGGAGAAGGAGCGTTCCACTGCCTGGCACTCGTAGGTGCCCGCGTCCTCCCTCGCCAGCTGGCGGATCAGCAGCCCTTGCTCCAGCACTGAGAAGTGGCCGTTGTTCCTCACCTGGGGCAAAGGCAGAAGCACCCCGGGTCAGTCCCGGGGAACCGAGCCACCCCTGTGCCTTTGTCCCCACCGCCCTGTCCCCTGTACCTCACTCAGGCCCATCTCCTCGCCGTGCCGCACCAGCCACCGGACTGTCGTCTGCGGGGAGCGCGCCAGGCACTCCAGGAAGGTTGAGTTCTTCTCCACCCCGTAAACCAGCTTCTCCACGGCAGCAGTCCCTGCGCAGGGGACAGGGTGAGTTCCCTGTGTGGGAGCTGTGACAAGCAGGGAGGGCAGCACAGGCAGCCAGCACAGAGGACAGTGCTGGTACAGCTGGTGGGCACTGGTGTCCCAGTGCCAATGCCACCTGCCCTCCTGGGCATTGCTGGCCCCCGGGCTGAGCTGGTTGCCTGCAATGGGGCTGCTCGGAGAGGTTGGGGCTCACCCTCTGCGGTGTCCTGGCACTGGCTGAGCGGGTCAGACTTCAGCACGTCCTGGCAGCGGGCACGCCTGTGGGACAGCAGACAGGGCTGTGGGGTGGCACTCGTCCCAAGCTGTGGGACCCCTCCATGGCAGAGCACCCAGGGAGAAGGGGAAGGCTGGGTGACAGGGTGGCAGTAGGGATCTGCACTGATGGATAAAGCTCCAGCGCCGGTGGCTTGCCCTTCCTTCCTCCGAATGCCATCCCTTTGCAGGGGGACAGCGGGGCTGGTCTGGGCAGACACTCACCTCTTCTCGGTGAGGAGCTGGGGGGCGCAGGTCCTGCTGTCCCAGGTGCAGTAGGGGTCCCTGGCCAGGCAGCAGTCGGTGCAGGTCCTGCCGTAGAGCTCGCAGCGGTAGAGGGACAGCTGGAGCAGTCCGTGGGTGCTGCTCACAAACAGCTCTTGCTGCTCGGGTGAGAACGGACACAGTCAGTGCCCATGTCTGGAGACCCAGAACTAGCTGGGGAACAGAGCTCCCTGCCCCGTGCTGGGGTAGGGACACTGGGAGAAGACACAGGGAGTGGGGGGCAGAGCCTGCCACCCCCCAAGCTGTCCTGGCAGGAGCCCATTTCCTATATGTGTGAGCTCCGGGGACCCAGGTAGAGGGGCTGGAGGCAGCTGCCCTCTGTGGCCTGTCCCTTGGCTGCTTTGGGAAGAAGCAGGAGGGAGGACTCACCCGCTTCGGTGATAACTTCATGTCCAGGATGGGAGAAGCCACCTGGAGAGGAAGGAGAGGTTGGTTCAGCCATGTCAGTCCCTCCTGGGTGCCCCAGGCTGCCCGGTGGCAGGGTGATAAGGCCCTGGCCCAGCTCTTTGGTCCCAGCTCCACCTGCTTCATGCCAGCAGCCTGGGCTGGCTGAGGAGCTCTGGCTTCCCTCCATGCTAAGGGCTGGCTGGGGCAGGTGGGAGCCACCAGCAGTTTGGTGAGGGACCTCCCCAATAGAGGACAGTGACTCGCTGCAGGAGCCTGCAAGGAGTGACCCAGGGGGGGGCGGTGGGAAGCTGCATTGTCCAGCCCTGGCCTGGACTCCCCTACCTTGGTGACACTGATCTCCTCCAGGCTGATCACCTCGGTGCCACGGCTCACCCCGCCGGCCAGCCCCACCTTCAGGACTTTACCTTCGTCTGTGAACGCAGCGGGAGAAGGAGCTGTCAGGGCTGGGAGCTACCCGAGCCGGCGGGACCGGTGTGCCGGGCAAGCTGCCCTGTGGTGACAGCGTCCCCAAAGCTGGGGAGGGGGCAGTTCCCACCTGTGCCAAGGAAGAGCACGTCGTAGTGCCGGCTCTCCGTCTCCAGCCTGTGCACCAGCAGCCGCCGCAGCCGGTACGGCACGTTGACCCTCACCAGGACAGGCTGGCGGCCCTGGGGGTACACGGGCTCCCACATCAGCTGGTGGGTGCGCATGAAGCTGATCACCTCATCGGGGAAGTCCTTGGTGGACTGCAGGAGGGGGTCGTACGTCTCGCTGGGGCACTGCGTGGAAACATGGAGGGGGTGGGGAGGGGGTGGGAGGGCTGCATGAAAGCCAGGCCAGCCCCTTCTTCTCCCCCCCCCCCAAGCCTTGCTCCCCAGCCCCTTACCGTGCCGGGACGGGGGTAGGGGACACGGCCCTTGTATTCCACCCAGCGGTAGTCGAATCCCTCCTTGTGTGCAAAGGGGCCGCTGAAGGCAGCTCTCACGGCAGCCATGGAGTAGACGCAGACAGCAGAGCCACTGAAGACACCGCTGCAGGGGGGGAGAGGGGGGCTGTCACTGCCCCTGCTGCTCCACGGGGACCAGGCACATGCCAACCCACGCCCCTGAGCCCATAAGCCTGGGAGTCATGCATGGCACCCAGGGGGTGACAGAAATCCCTTTGGCACAAGGGTTCTGGGGGGAGCCCTGGCTGTGGCGGTGTCAAACCTGGTGGTTTGGCCAATGGGCTGGTGAACCAGCAGCAGGGAAAGCAGTGAAATGGCCAGTGGCCCTTCCTCTCCCAGCTGGGTGCTGGTCCTGCCCTTTCTCCCCCCCTCCAGGAGCTGGGAGGGCTGGACTCCAGGGCCCCAGGCAGGGGTTGGCCAGAACCCCACTCACCTGGAGACTGTGAAGAGGCCGAAGACGAGGGGGTTCTGGAGGTCCCGGGTGCGCAGGAGGAAGACATCCTCTGCAAAGAGAGGGACAGAGGTGAGGCACCTGGGAGATGGAGCGCAGGCCCAGGAGATGCAGGTGGGCATCCTTGACGCCATGCCCACCTCCCTGGGTGTGCTGGGAGGAGCAGCCGTGGTGGAGCAGTGCTGTTCCCAGCTGTGGACCAGGCTGTCCACTCACCGAGCTGGTCGAAGTGGGTCTCGGTGCCCTGGGGCCCGGGGATGGAGCACACCAGGCGGGCCTTGAGGAACGTGCTCCAGCGGTTGATGAGGCTGCGCTTCCCTCCGACGTCGTTCTGCCAGGCACCAAGAACCAGGCTCAGCCCAGCATCTCCCAGCCTCCCCCACCGCCATGCACTCCTTGGTCCTCACAGTGGGACAAACCCAGCCCTGAGCCCTCCGATCTGTGGTGGGGTTGTGGTGACAACCCCATGCCCTGTGTTGGCCCCTGCTTGGGATGCCCTGTGGCTCAGAAGAGGTGAAAGCCCACCTGGTGAGACACTCGGCCACAGCATGCTGGCCTTCAGTGACTGACCTTGCAGACCCGGGCCACCCTGGCGTGGATGTGCCGCCTCTCCCACTGCCCAGCTTCCATGGCCGTCTCACGGAAGAAGATGTAGACCTTGTCGTCGTGCGGGTTGTAGGTATCAGGGATGGCATAAGCACCAACAAACGCGGGCTCTGTGGGAGGAAGGAGCAGCATGACATGGCCCTGTGCCCTGATCCAGCCTTGTTGTACTGCCCTGGGAAGCACTTGGGAGCTCTGTGAGACGCTGAGGGTACTCAGGGTGCCCCATGGGAAACCTGCTACCCAGAGACAGAGCCCCATTCCGGGTGCTCAGGCTGCAGAGTACGTGCTGGAGCTCGGGTCCCACCAGAGGCTTCATCAGTGCTTCCTCTCAGAGAGGAGAAGGAGGTCAGACCGCTCTGCTCCGGTCCCAGTGCTACCCACCAGCCCTTCCCCAGCGGACAGGAGAGCCCCCCGTGTCCCACAGGTCCCCCTGCTCCTACCGTGTAGCCAGTGGTCCTGGTTCTGCTCTGTGCGGATGTAGCTCTGCTCGGCCCCATGGACCCAGGTGCGGAAGAAAGCAGCGCTGCTGCCCATGAAGTCGCTGGAGGTGCCCGAGTACAGCTCCCCATCTGCGGGGCGAGAGGGGGCATGGGTGGGTTGGGGTGCCACTGCTGGAAGCACCCTGGCAGGATGCCCCCAATGTCCTTGGAGGCTCAGGGAGGGTGGGGGTGGCACAGCCAGTCCTCCAGACCCATAACCCAGCATGGCTTCTAGCCCCATACCCACCCAGCCCTTCTCTAGCACCGATACGAGGCAAGCAGACTGGTAACACTGCACCCCCTGATGTGGGTGCTGCTCCATCTACACCCCTAATTTGTGATTCTATGGAGGAACCCTGAGGTCAGGGTGAGCTGGGGCAGGTCCAGGCTCTGTGGGATGGCTCCTCTCTCACGCATCCGCTCAGGCAGCAGCCCAGGAGCACAGGTACGTGCAGCAGAGCAGGGCGCAGGCACCGCTGCCAGTCCCTCCTGGCACAGACCCTTCCCACTGCTCCCACCTTCCCGCATCTCCTCTGCTCTCCTCTCCCTCTTACCGATGAGGAGCCCCGTGAAGGGTTCATGGGGGCTGTATGGGCACCGTCCTCTCCCCGATTCCAAGGAGTGGGTCACCAACTGCATGGGGGGAGCCCCAGGACCCTGCCAGAGACAAAGGGGAGATGTCGGCACGGGGGGCAGGCTAGAAACAAGCTGGGCATGTGAAGGAGAGAGGGAAGGAGGCTGGTGAGCTGGGTTCTGCAGTGAGCAGGTCCCTCGAGGGGGCTGCCAGGACCCAGTCCTGTCCCCATGGGGCACCCTGGCACTGCCAAGCCAGGGCTGCTTCTCGCCACTTGCCACATGCCGCACACAGGTGGCAGGGACTGCGCCAGGGCTGGCCGGCCGCCCTCCCCAGGCTCTGGGGCTTCCTCTCCCTCCTTGACTCACTGCAGGACTCACTGCTTTCTCTTACCACCACCTGCAACGGGGACATGGCTGGCCAGGGTGTCCCTTACCTTCCCCCTGGCTCCCAGCTGGATGAAGGCACAGACGGGTTGGTAGGAGCCAGTCCCGCAGGCGAACACGTGGGTCCTATTGAAGGGCTGGAGGAGGCGGATGAAGTTGGCACACTCCGTCTGCTCGAGGGGAGATGTTTGTTAGTGGGCTGAGCCCAGATCTGGGCACTCATGTCCAGCCCCATGGCGTGTCTGCTCAGGATGCAGGAGCCTGGCCAGATCCTGCCCTGGCTGCTGGCAAGCTGAGCTTGACTCTGGCTCAACGCCTTTGTCTCAGGCAGACCCCACACTCCCTCTTGGGGTGATGTGGGTGTTTCATATCCATGGAAAACCAGAAAAGGCTGTGAGCCGGGGTGCCGCCAGCCCTGCTTACCTCCACGTTCTTCCCCGCCAGCTGGCAATGCTCAACCTGCTCCCGGGAAGCCGGCCAGAAAATCTGCAACACAGAGACCCCACCAATGCAGCCCCTGTGCTCCTTCACCTGCCCGGGTCAGCTGACTCCCTCGGGATCCGCTGGGAACGGGCTCGGCCAAAAGCTGCTGCCAGGCTCTGGCGCGTGGTGAGGACGTGGGGCTGCTCTGCAATGGGTCTGACACCCCCTTGGCTCCCCCAGGTCCCTGCCCAGCTCAGGGGGCAGCCTGCCAAATGGGCTCGGAGCGAATCTGGCGTAGGGACAGAGCCTGGGTGGGCCACGGCACGCCCGGAGGGTGGGCAAGGCTCTCCTGGACGCTGGCCCATGGGAATGCCAGGCTGCAGGGCCTTAATGGGCTTTCCTTTTGTTGGGCTTGGGCTGCGCGCCCTGCCAGCAGGATGTCTTGGGATGACATTAGCGGGCTCGCTGCTGGAGTTGTTTCAGCTCTTGCAGCAGCCGCAGGGACTAGGTGTGATGGTGGGGCTGCGGGCACTGCCCTTCCATCTCACCCGGGGTCCACCCAGGTCTCCTCTCCTGGCCAAGCCACTCCGTCCCTCCCTGGCGTCACCCTGTCCCCGCGGGGCTTAACACCGCCAGGGATGGGTTGACCCCACTGATTGAGACATCCTGGTGTAAATGTGTCCCTAGTGATGTTGCACCAGCCCAGCTGAGAGCACATTCATCTCCACACCCTGGCACAGGAGCGAGGAGCAGCTCCTAGGGAGGAAGGAGCCAGTCTGGCCCGGGTCACACTCACAACCTCCTCCCAGCACTGACCTTCTCAGGCTCTCTGCTGGGATGGTCCAGGTGGAGCAGGAAGATGTGGTTTTTTGCTCCCACCATCAGCCAGGCCCTGTCTTCATCCACCAAGAGGGCTTGGAAGTCCATCCCATCCCCTGAGGCCAGCAACAGGCGAGAGCTGTTGGATTTCAGCAGATCTGAGGAGTAGAAGGTGGGAGAAAGAGAAACCCATCCATGAGTGACACAACAAGCAGCCAGAGGCCCTGTACCCCCCCACTCCGGGACAGTTCTGGCTACCCACCCGTGTCCCAGGGGAACACAACTTTCCTGCCACTGCCTTAGCGGAAAAGCACCACCCACGGTGCCCCAGAGCTCATCATGGAGCCTCCTTCCATGATCCTACCTGGAGGAAACAGTGAGTCATCCCAACAAGGAGGCTTGCCCTGGGCTGGTTTGCAGACGTGGGACAGGACAGTCGTCCAGCCTGAGGAGCCCAGGCTGCTCAGCTTCCAGCCTGCCTTTCAGAGGATCTCTTGGAGCCCCAAAGCCTCTGCACCCCAAAGCTGTGGGGAGAGGGCTGACAACACGGGAGACTCACTTGCCGTGACTCCCAGCACATTTTCCCTGGGCTTCAGATCAAGAGAGTTTATATAAAAAGAGATTTTGGTTATTTGCTGGTGCAAAGCATCCCTCCAAGGGAAGGTTGTATAGAAACAGCTGCCACAGACCAGCCTGGACACTTCTCTCCTCCATCCACCCTTGAACCTTTTTGTCTGTGAAGTGTCTGTTTGGCTGCTGGGCTTTACCCAGGCACCGGGACGGGAGGGCAGGTGGGTGCGCCGGGACAGACCAGATGGATGGGTGGCCAGTCCCTGGCCCAAGGAGCTTGTAAGGGAAGTCCTCAGCTGTATCTTGAGTGCTGATCTGACCCTGCTTCTGCCACCCCACATTTTACCTCCTGGGACACAGCCTGAACCTGGCGTTAGACTGGCTCAGGAAAAGGGCTTTCAAGGGCACCCCTTTGGCACTGCTGGAAGGAAGAGCCACCTTGCTGAGGGGAACGTGTGCCACAGACCCCCCCGTGGACATGGCAGGGCAGCAGGAAAGGCTCTGCTGTTGTTCAGCCTGTAGCTCCCCCCGTGCGGAAACCCTGGGGTGGCTAGCATGGCCCCTCTGCCACAGTTGTGGGCACGCGGGTGTGAGAGAGGGACAATAAGCTCTTGTCTCTTGGTTAACCACTCCTGAAACAACATCCTTGGGGCCCAACATGGGTCTGTGATGCGCAGCGCCAGGTTTTGGGGCTGGCTGCCTGGACGAGCATCCCCCAGCATGGCAGGGGGGGCTGTTGCCCTGGCAAATGCCGGCTCCCAGGGATCAAGGCAAGGGAGACTGGCACCAAGGCTGCCAGAAATCCTAACACATCGCTTCCCTCTTCAAAAATGGCAGGATCTGGCTAGGGAGAAGGTAAAAGCTGGTCATGGGGCCAATGCTGCTCTTGGTGCCAATGCTGCTCTTGGCTTTGGTGCTGTGCGTGGGGAACGGCGCAAAACCAGGGCCATGGGCAGGGGAGATGGAGATGGGGCTGGAGGGAGGTGGAGCACGGCTGGAAACCCGGGGTGGTCTGTTAGAACCAGGCTGAGTTTGAACCACCCAAAATCACGTGGATTGAAGCACTGTGGAGGGAAGGAAGCTTCCAAGGGGAGCCCAGTGCTGGCTGGGTGGATGAGAGCGTGGGCGGCCCTGCGGCCCCGGGTGCAGGTGGGGCGTACGTGGGGACGGGCACAGCTCCCTTCAACGGGGACCAGCTGCCCTGGGAGGTTGCGTCTCTCTTCCTTCCACCCCGTTTCCAGGGCAGAAGGGAAGCGGGGCCAGGGCCTGTGAGCTGGAAATGCCACTGACGTCTGCTCGTCCCTGCGGGAAAGGACCTGCTGGGTCACAGGCAGGGGTCCCTGCCCGGATCCATGCCGCTGCAGCCAGGCTTGTTCCCAGCAAACGTTTCCTTCTCCCCTTCCTGCGGGGTCAGAGCTCCAGTCACTGCGGGACATAAATCCCACTCTCCCCAGCTGTGTGGGGCAGCTCCTGGCCCTTCTCCTGCTCCCACAAAAGTTGTGCACAGCCCCACTTCACTGCCCTCTATCCCTCCAGCTCCCAAGGGCTGTCCTCTGGGTGCCACGGATATGGGGTGGGGGGGCAGATTTCCAAGCCATTTCCCGCTGGCTGAATGGGTTTAACAGCTGAATTCCTGTCCCTGCCTGCGGGCCATTGTCACCGCTGGGTCCCCAGTGGGCTGCTGTGCATTGCCCACCCTCCTGTGCCTGCCAATGCTCCCAGGACCTGCTGGATCCAGGGGGAAATGTCGGGCAGAGTGCTGGGGACTTGGGCTGGGTGAGAAGGTCAAAGATGCATCCAATACATGGGTGCAATTAAGCGGAGCAGGGCCAGGCTGGTCCCAGGGAACATCACCTGCTGGTCACTCTCTGACCCTGTCAGAGGACAAGGTCAGGCAGGATGATGGAGGAGCCCTCCCTGCTTCTGGGACACCACGTGGGAGGACCCAGGAAGGACTCACTGCCCTGCACTTGCACCATGAGACCTCTGGCAGCATCAATGACCACAACGGTCCAGCTCTGGTCTCTCACCAAGGGGATGTTGGGTGCTGTGGATCCAGACCTCATACTAGGGAAGCTGCTACACACAAACCAGCCTCTTCTTGCCCTGAGTCCAGCTAGAAGAACAAGGCATTCGATCCAAGCCCCGACCCTCCAGGCAGGGAACCAGGCGGTCTCTGCAGCAGCTGTGGGGTGGCTAAACCAATGGCTGAGCCTGGAGAAACATCCTCTCCTTTGTGTTCATTATCTCCCAAGGCCACGGTGTTTTTCTGTATTGTCAGGGCCCGCTGTGACTGCCTTGTCCCATCCATCATCCCCGCCTGCCCCTCAGCCACAGCATCCTCAGTGCAGGGCGACCCTGGGCTTCCTGGGGTCACAGCCTGGCTGTGCCGGGGGGCTGTCCTCTCCCTTTCCCCCTGTCGTCAGACGGAGCAGACCATGGAGGAGATCCCTGAAGCCCAGGGGAAGCTTGGCGCTAAATCGGGCTCCAGCCCCTCACTGCCATTGGCTGAAAAGAGACGTGCCAGTGCGGTTTCTGGTGCTGATAACCAGAGACCCACCAGCCTCCTGGGCTCCTGGGCACTTGCTGCATGGTGATGGCTCCTGGGTCTTGCCCGCCTGGGCTGGTTGCAGATCAAAGGCTGGCAGAAGACCCATTCTCCAGCTCCTAGCTGTGCCTGCCCTGGATTATTACTGTAAGAGGAGCTGTGGCTCCACCACATAGCTGTATGACTTCAGAGAACAGAGAGGCTCGGCCCCTCGACCCAGCCTGACCCAGCTTACCCGGGGGCTGCCCCTCATGCGGCCACGATTGCTGTCCCGCTATTATAAACCTCCTCCTCGCCTCCTCGGCAGGGTGGGAGCCGCTGCTATTGTTCCTGGCCCCGTGCCCCATGCCCCATCCTTCCTTTGCTCTCCCAGCCTTCGCTGCTGTCATTTCCTTCTCGCAAGCCTGCTTGTATCTTCTCCCCCCGGCCCCACCAAGGGCTGCCTCCCCCATGCTGGGATCTGAGGACAAGGCTGATCCTGTAGGCTCTGGAGCGGACGGGCACTCAAAGGCCTCCTTTTATTATTTTTTTTAGGGGTTTTTAAACCTAAACTTCTCAAGGCATTGTGTCCTTGAACCTGCCCTGTGCTGTCTGTGAGTCACATCCCCTGCCATTGTTCGCATTGTCCTTGAGCCCTCCTGATGCTGGGAGCTTCCTCTTCTGCCTCTGCCCAAGACTTGAGGACTTTTGGCATGTCTGGCTTCAGCAAACTGTGGGTCTTTGAAGTCAGCAGTCCCTCTGCGCTCCTGCTGCCCCAGCAGCCCTGCTCTGTCTCCTCTGGCTCCAAGGAAAGGCAGACCCTGTGCCATGTTTCTGAGCTGGGCTATCAGCGGGGGGCATGTCCCTGCAGGGATATCCTAGGAGGATATCCCAGGGCGGTCCAGCCCTCTCCAACCACAAAGTAGGGGCATCTTCCACATTGCTGGTGGCCACTGCCCGGAGAGCAGCTTCTCAGGGTGGTGGAGCAGACCAAGAGGATGGTTCCAGAGTTTTGAGTGCCATGCCCATGGGAAAGCTCCATTTCCACCTCACAGGTGTGGAGAAGGGCTGGTTGAGCTCTGCCAACTGTCACATCCATGGAATGTGCTGAGCTTGAGCTCTCTGTCTGTCCTTCAAAGCAACTTGTTCTTTTTCACGTAAGAGAAGGTGAAAGAGGGTAAACTGGTCAAGTCCATGTTGCAGGTCCATGGCAGGGTGAACAGCTGCTGGACTAGCAGGGCTCTGCTCTAACTGCTCAGGTCGTTCCCTTGCATAGACCCTTTCCCTAAAGGCTCTCCCCTTTTACACTTCCCTGCCGGGGTGTGTACTGTGCTACCCATCAGTCTGCTCCTGCTGCATCTTCAGATGACCAAGAAGAGGCCCCCCCTGTGCATCAGGCACAAGAAGAGCAAATGGTGCCTCCTCTGAAGAGCTCATAATCTAAACAGGCAAGACAGATGCAGGGGGGAAGGGTAAAGTGCAGCAGGAAAACGATCTGTACAATGGATCAGCCTCCCCTCGGCAGAAAACGAGGGGTAAGGGCAGAAGGGCTGAGCTGGAGCAGGACTGTGCTGGTGGGAAGGGGAAGGGGACAGCAGCCCTGCCTGGGGCTCAGCGTCCCCATTGTGCTGTGAGCATGAAGACCTGGGTCTGCCCAGGTCAACTCCAGCCCAGAACACACCGTAAGATGCCCAGAGTGAGGCTGAGCAGAAGAAGACATCCCTGCTGGTCCTGGCGTTGTGCTTGGGCAGGGCATTCCCTGCCCAGCCCCTTTCTCTGATGCCAGTAGCACCGGTGCAGCATCAGGAGCTGTGCTTGGGGGTGCAACCATTAAAGATCCCGAGGACCCAACGTATGGAGATGTTGCAGCCACAACGGCAGGGCTACTGTCTGCTTTCCTGGAACCCTGGCCACCCCTGTCTCTCCCTGGCTGCAAGATGCTCTCGCAGCCCTGCCAAGGGAGGTGGAGACCCCAAGGAACTCTGCTTACCTCTGTAGGTGAGGCGAAGGCGCGGGGCGTGCTGCTTCCATGCCCTGCTGCTGCTCAGCTGCTGCAGGAGGAGGCAGAGGAAGATCGCAGCGAGGGGACAGATCCTGTGGCTGGGAGCAGCTTGCATCCTGGCAGCTGGGGAGGGGGCAGCTCGCCCTCACAGCACCATGGTCCAGCGCCGAGATGCCACCTCCACCACCAGCTGCAAGCAGAGAAAGAGGGGAAGTTGCACTGCCGTGGGCCGCGTGAGGTTCAGGACCCCCTTGTGCCACCAGCCCTTGGCTGGGGAGGGTGATCAAGGGACTGCGAGTGGTGGCTTGGCAGGTCTGCAGGCAGCCCGCCCCCCCTGGCAGACGTCAGGCCAGCTGCCTGGCAGAGAGGAGCCACCAAGTGCAAGTGGCCAGCCCCCCCCACACCCACGGCCCTGCAAAATGAGCTGGGGCTGCCATGCAGCTGGCTGGGGGAGAGGTCACAGCCACAGCAAGCTCGGTGTGATGGGCTGGGGACCCACTGCCAGCCCCTTGGGAGCTTTTATCTGAGCCGAGCACCTGCAGGATGCTGGGGGCCAGGCACCACCCATCCCTCGGAGGGAGACAGGCTTGTCTTGAGGAGCTCACACAGCCTGAACCAGCCAGGCTGGAAGGGAAAATGGAGGCCCAAGGAGGCAGGCACCTCGTTGACTGGGCTGTCCTCCCAGCCTCAGCAGTCATCAATGGTTCTGGTAGGATGAGAAGGATTTCTGAACATCTCCGTTGCCGTGAGCCACTCCTGTCCTTGCTGGGACACCCTGCACCCTCCATCTCCTAGAGCTGGTCGTGCGGGTGGTGGTCACAGGGCCAGTTTGGGTACTGAGAAAGGCAGCTGAGGCCAGGAGACCTGCTCACTGGTTGGCACCCGGGAACAGCAGGGACATCAGAAGACCAGCTATTACAGCCTGCCTAGGGGAGATGTGTGGTGTGATGGTGGTGTGCCCATGGCAAGCGGTATTCAGGAGCGCTCGGATTTGAGCATCCTGGAGATGACTGACATGAGGGAAGCAGCGAGGAGTGCTTGGGGAGCAGTACACCCTCCAACAGGCTCTCAGAAGCTTAGGCATCCCCTGCTAAATATCTTCTCAGAGTCCAGAGCCCAGTGAGGGATCCGTAATATTCATCTTATCTCTGCTTGGACTTCTATCCTGTAATTACTCAAGGGAGAATGAATGTTTTGGAGTGTTGTCCCTAAATGCCACTTTTGCAATCCCTTCAGCATCAGCTGTGGCTGTGTGTGCACACCATGCGTCACTCTGGCCGGTAGCTCTGCAAATTGCCTCTGCCACCACAGACCTCTCCAAGGCCACCAGCATCCGTTGGCTCGGGGATGCTGTGGGCTGGAAGGACTCTCTTGCATTTACTCCCCCAACCCAGAGGCGTACAGGCTTTCACAGCCTCGTCTGCCAGCTCCCACAGCTCCTGTGGGCAGTGAAGCTGGCCTGGCAGCTCTCAGCAATTAATTCAGGCAATTTAGATGTTCGTTCCTGCTTATAAACATCCTGGTCCCTAAATGGCAGCTCTAAACTAGCTCCCCCTCTTGCTGCATATTAAGTTCTTCCACTCCTATGGCTGAGAGATGTACAATGAGCTTTTGGGCTCATTCCTGGCCAGAGGCTCCTGGCGCAAGGAGCAGGGGATTTCTGCCGTCCTGGCGAAGGGCTGTGTAGGAGGGATGGTGTGGCCAAGCCTTTCCTACTGCCTTGGTCTCTGCCTTCCACAAGGAGCTCTTGGCTCTGTTTGGGGAGGAGGTTTGGGGCTTGCAGAGCTGAGGTTCCTCTCCCACCCTATCGGTGGGCAGGGAGCAGCCCGTGGCCGGGCTGGGGTGCAGCCCCTGGGCACAGCTCCTCTCCTGCCCTTTCCCTGCTTCCCCTCCGGCCGGCACAACCTGCTGTGCTCCAGAGCCGATACCCCTCCCACGAGACCTGGCACCACCTCAGAACCTGGATGCTACCTCGGCTGTGCTGTTCTCTGTCTCCCTTTTCTGTGGGGCTGCTTGCTCAACCCACCTACCCCTTTTCTTGGGCAGACTTTTTGACAGACCAGCCACTGCCTTAGGGAAAAACCCCACAGACAGTTTAAATTGCTCGTTGCTTGACACACTGATGATGGAGAAGGGGGGTTTCCCGGGTAGGAACCCCACACCAGGACCCACTAACAGGCAGTGCTGCCCTCGCTTCCCCCACAGACACTTTTCCAGCAGGCAGAGATGACGAGTGGCTTTTCTGTGCCGGGGATGCTCCAGCAGTTTTAGCTCTTCCTCATGCTCAGCCGCCTGCAGCGGAGTCTCCCGGAGCCATCCCACTGCTGACCCACAGCCATGCCCCGAGCCAGCCCTGCTGTCCCCAGGGGTCATCACAAGGACGTGCCTGCGATTTGACAGGGAAATTTTTTCTTTGTCAACGTGCATTCGGTTGCTGCAGGACTCGGGGTGGGGTGAGGGGAAAGCTGGCCTCTAATTGCAGCTTTCTATAAATGGAGCAGGGCCTGTGTCAGGCTTAGGTTTGGGCTAAGCTGGCCCCAGGAGGAACCTTTCATGACCTGGAGCTCCAGGGGATGCCAGGGTGGGTCGGGATTCTGCAGATGGCAGGCAGGGCACTGCTCCTGCCTCCGGACATGCTCGTGCATGGCTGTGGAGTGAGCTTTGGGGATGCTTTGGATGCCTGCAGCAGGGGCTGGTGGGGGCGTGCACGCTCCCATCCATGGCTGGGCTGTAACCAGAGCTTTGCTTCCTTGCCCTGGGGATGCCAAAGGTGGGTTTGATGGTGGCAGGAGGAGCCACAGCCACACACAGGGGGAACCCAGAGCTGGGTACAGGCTCAGAAAAAGTGGGGGTCTTGCTGGAGGGGCTCGGTGGGCAAGCAAAGGAAAAATAGCCAGAGGGATAACTTCCAATAAGAAAGGGTCCCCTATATATCATGCTTTGACCGAGCCTTGGGGGCTCCCTGCCATCATGCCATCATGAGGGACTCGGCATATCCATCTCCTGACACAGCTGGAATTCCAGCAGTGTCTCACCAACCCAGCCATGCCCGCAGCCCCCGGCACTGGGGCATCCCTGGCTGTGCCAGCTGGAATGGGGACACTGCGGGGGGGACAGCCAGCAGGGCCATGGCCCCTGCCTGTAAACCTCTGCCCAAATCTGCCTGGAGGTGAGGAGCTCGGCAGAGGCTGAGTTTACACTGAGAGGAGGAGCACGGGTGTCTAGTGGATGGAAACAAGCTGCAGATGATGAATCCAGGGTTAAATTAAACATTCTCGACAGCTTTAAATAATCAACTGTCCGGAGCTGCAACTATTTCTATCTCAGTTTGGAGAGGGAAGTGCTGATGAGGGCAGGCTGCTGGGCGAGGGGACGTCTGGGGGGTTAAGATTTCATACCCCAGGCATTGTGGGGCCTGAGGTCAGGGGAGAGGGAACATGGGTGATCACAGCCCTGTTTTGGGGGGATGGCAGTCACCAGGAGTGCCCTGGTGTAGGTGGCACGGGTGGTGACACCACGGCGCTGGGCTGACTTTGTGCCAGCAGCAATCCAGCGATGTCCCAATGGCAGCCATCACCCCGTGCCCTCCCCTCCCTCCCCTTCCACCGGTGACCTGCAGGAGCCCAACAGGTTTAAGCTATCACCTAGAGTCACCGCTTCATGGCACAGCACTGAATTGTTTTCATTTGGAGAGAAAGTGCCCTGGAGAAGGTCTTGCCAGAGACCGAGCAGCACAGGGGAAAGACAAATCCCTCCTGTTTGAGACATGCAGGGATGGGAGGGAATTGTTTATCCGTGAAAGCACCAATTTCCTCCCGACAACGCCTATTTGCTGCAATGCCACGAATCGTGTCAAACAGCCCAAATTTCAGCGGGGGAAGGGCACTGGCAGCGGATTTATCAGGCCGTGCATTATCTCCCAAGAGGGCAGAGTGTGCTGAACTCCAGCTCTTCAGCTGCCCGCCGGCAGCCCCTGCGCCGCCTCCCTGCCCAGCGCCGCCTGCCATGTGCTCCACGGCTCTCACAGGCCCCGATTGTGTCCCGGCTAATCCCCACACGCCATTTGCAGCCTAGTGCCTTCTTCAGTTACACGGTGGGGCTGGCCGGGCCGCGGGGCAGGGGGTGAAGCGATGGCCCCTGGCAGCTGGGGGGGACCTCCAGGGAGAGGAGCTGGCAGGGGGGGAGGAGGAGAGGGGCTGCACCCCGCTGTCAGCATTCAGCCGCAGTGACCCTCTCCACAGAGGGAGAGGAACGCCATGCTTAGGCTCCATCTGGAATACTATGTCCAGTTCTGGGCCCCTCAGTTCAAGAAGGACAGGGAATTGCTGGAGAGGGTTCAGCAAAGGGCCACAAAGATGATTAAGGGCCTGGAACATCTCTCCTACGAGGAGA
>JAOXJM010000003.1:19287868-19345966 GCA_026413425.1 Tringa solitaria
AGGAACTTCTTTATTTTGAGGGTGGCAGAGCCCTGGAACAGGCTGCCCAGGGAGGCGGTGGAGTCTCCTACTCTGGAGACATTCAAAACCCGCCTGGACAAGTTCCTGTGCAACCTGTTCTAGGTGGGCTTGCTTCAGCAAGGGGGTTGGACTAGATGATCTCCAGAGGTCCCTTCCAACCCCATGTGAAAAACTGTTCAGGAGAAACTACTGGCCCTTTTCGGGCAACAAAAACACATCTGGCAAATGCCTGGTGAGAATCCAACCACAGGGATCGGCTGCGGAGACCAACAGGAGCGAAGGGTGGAGTGGGAGGCCAGAAGGGGCAGCCAGAAGGGGCAGCACCAGCAGAGGAGAGGTGGCCATGAGTGAGTGAGGATGGAAAAAGCAAAGGAAGGTGCCAGCCAGAGGGCCGGGCTCCCAGGGAGCTGTCTGCATCGAGCCCATGTTTGCACAAGCTCATCTGTTCTCTCCTCTAATTGAGTTCCCGTGGGCTCCGGTAGCTCATTTTGATTTTCAACCGGTTTTTAACAACTGGCTTTTGCAGCCGGCGTCTGAATTGTTCAGTAACACCTGCCCAGAGTTAGCCCAGGAGAGCAGGCCCAAGGCTGAAAGGTCCTCTTGCTTTGAAGTCTGACTTATCTGAATACCAGAGGTGTGATCAATTAGGCCGAGAGATCAAAGTCCTGTGGGGCTTGAAGCGGGCACACAGCTTTGCATGGCTTGGAAGTGGGGGAAAAAAAGCACATCTGCAGGGCTTTTTTGGGAGGCCTCGATAGGAATTGTACCAGGGCCGGCCTTTGCAATCAGCTCCCCCATCCAGTCCAGCCCAGGGGAGCCCTGATCGGAGGTCAGACCTCCCAGAGCACATGGCTGGAGCCAGCTCTTTGACAAAACCCGTTATAAAACCCACAGGAAGCTCTCCCCGAGGGCTGAGCAACAGCTGGGGCCGGTTCCTGCCGTCCGCCCTGAGGAGGGAATCTCGCCTCCTGTGTGTGGGCTCAAGCAAACACATGTCACCGAGCCTCAAATATTTGCCTTCAGTGACAGACTCGACCGCAAGCCCAATGTGGCAACGTGAGCTGCGCTGGGTCGCCCGCCCCTCGGCGATGCACCAACACCATGGCAGATGGGTGGCAACCCTGCCGCCACAAGGGCGTGGGGCTGCCCACCTGCCCCTGGGCCACTTGTCAGATAAACCCTCTGCAGCAAATTAAGGTCCACCCAGTCCCAGAAGGCAGACCTACCCACCCCTGCCTCTCCCTGAAGCCCTTTGCTGATGGACTCTGCTTCTCATCAGACCGCGTACCCTGGTATTCCCCTCCAAAGTCCAAAGTCCATGAGGGGCAGTGAGAGCCTCAGGAGCAGAGCAGACAAACAGTGCCACGTGCCCTGTGGCTTTGGCAACGTTCACACCCCCCAGAGGAGCTTCACCTTTTCTCCCAGCTCACGTGGCTGCAAGAGCTGTGAGCTGGTGACCTGCTCAAACCCCAGCCTGGCTTTGGGCAGGTATTAATTAATCAGACGCTCACACCCTCCCTACTCACAGTTATTCTATTCTCAACCCCTCCAGATCCATATGAATTCTAACCTTTTTCCACTGCCAACATACTTGCAGCCCCTCCCAGCCTGCAAAGTTAATTAGCGCACACATATTATTCCATCAAGTGGGCGCCCAGACTTGCAGTCTGACTCTATTCCGGCTGGAAACTCCCTCCAGCTGCCTTGGGAGACATTACCTGCTGCAGGACCGGTGATGTGTTTTGAAAGGAAGGGAAGACTCACCTCCAGCGGCGACGCCGTGCCCTGCTGGTTGTGGCTGAAGCCTTTCTTCCACCCCGTGGACTGCAACATTCGGTTCCCTTTGTTGTTGCTCTCAATCCTCGGGTCGTAGTCACTGCAAAAGAGAGAGAATCATTCCTCCCGTTCTGCAGCGCTTCCAAGCCACACCAGGGATTTTTAGCTCCGCTCAGAGCACATGCGTTGAAATTCCAGCCTCTCCTGAGGGATAGCCAAGCTGCTTGCAAGAAACACACCGTCTGAAGAAATCAACCCTGTGGATTCTGTGTGCAGGGCTCAGGCATCTTTGACCGCGTAACTCCTTGTCCCACCTCAGGGGAAAATACATCAGGGCACAGGAAATGAGCTCAGACTCCAAAATATTTACAGTACAAGCAAGCCAGGAGCACTCTGTGTTTGCATTTCTTAACCGGAATTTTAGCAATGGCTAGAAAGTGAAGCCTAATCCCTGCTGCTCTGTTAGATCTTTCTTTTCTCTCAGTGCTGTGGTCATTGAGCTCAACAGATGCAGTGTTGATTCAGACACCCTTTCCCCATCCTGGTCGTTACTCATCCAAGACCATTAACCAAAACCCATCGTTTTGAAAACCGCTCAGCGCAATAATAGCTTCTTTCAGGCAAGTTCTACTTTCTGGCTGCTTTAAAGCACACAAACTGCTTTAGTTTATCTGCAGCTATTCCAGGAAAACAGAGGAAGGAGAAGATGCGGATTTTTAAACTGCAAGACACGGAGGAAAGGTCTCCTTCTGAGGTGCTGTACCAGAAGGGAACAGGCACATAACCAGTGTTGTCTCCAACACATGCCTAGCAGTTCCTCAGCCCACTGGAACACGCGAGCCTGCAGCAGGCAGGCCTTTCGAGAGCTCCGCACAGCACGCACTTTCTTCCTCCACCTACTCTTGAGTGAGATGGAAACAGCTCCTTGTGTTCCTCTGAGTCAGTGGAACAGATGAAACACAGCTTTGCTCTTTCTCTCGATGGCTAGATGCCAGGACAGGAGGACAGCAAGTGCCTGAAGGATGAGGTGGATGGGAACGGGCTGCGTTCTGCTCCCGGCCGGGCACACTGAAACCCCCATCTCACCCATCCAGCTTTCCTCTAAACCCTAATTTCCACCCTGCACTGCACACCCATGGCCCTCCTGCCCTCTCAGAGAAGTCCTGCAGCAGAACAGGTTCACGCTTTGGGGACCTCTACCCACAACAATCTCAGTCTGGCTGGCTGTTACACTGGTCAATTCTGGCCTCGGTGGGCCAGCGGCACCATGTGCCACGCTGGCATCAGCAGCCCCAGAGAGATCTAACCATGAGCAGCCGTTACCTCTCCGAGTCTCGGTCGTATCTGAGCCGTTTCCTCTCCGGTGAATCCATCTGCTGGAATTTCTCTCTCCGGTCATTTCCTTTGTCTTTGTATCTCCCCTTCATAACAGAAAGAACAAAGTAAGTATGGGAGCTATGAAGTACTCAACACTCCACAGGAGACTGCTCTACAGCCGGGGGGGACCCATGAACCCTGGATGTTTCTAGGACCCACAATCCACTTATTCTGATGCCATCTGTTGGGCTGACCCAGACCTGTGGTTGCAGCCTTCCAGCTACGGCACCAGGTAGCTCTGCTACCTTCTGAACAACAGGCAGTTACAGCTCTCCCAGTCCTGGCCAGGCTGCAGCTCACACACTGCGTCCATTTCAGATGGAAATTTGGGTCCCACATAGCCAGAAGCCCAACACTGGCTTGCAGGGTAACAGAACCACACACAGACCCTTCTGGGAGGAAGGAGACCTTCTCTTAGAAGTCACAGCACTACCTACAGGTCCAAATGCAGAGTGTGCCCACAGTTCAAAGACTCTCTGGGAGGCATTTGATGCCCAGGCTGCAGATACAGGTCCATAAGTGGAGAGTCTGCCTGGGTCCAACATCCTACTAATGCAGGACCACCACCAGAAGTCTGCCAACCATCGCAGACCCACCTCACGCTCTCTCTTTTCCAAATATGCCAGTTCCTGCTCAGATCGTTTGATCTTCATATGTATCTCCAGGTTTTGCTGGAAGGGAGAAAACAGAAGCCAGTGTCAGCAGAGGATACAAGTTGTCAGGGTCACTTGCAGCCAGACCACCTGCTCCCCTCCAGAGGCCAGGAGCCATCCTCTCCACAGTAAGGAAGGCAACCAGTCCTATTTTAACCTGTGTGTGGTTTGGCCCACCTAGAAGCAAGAGCTCAAAGGCAGCCCGGAACATGGGGAGGCATGTGCTAAGTTCTCACTGCTATCACACTCGTGTGTGCCAGCACCCCACTCTCCCCAAGCCTGAGCTATCTCGCTACAGCTTAAAAACTCCCACCTTGACGTTACAGCACTCCCATGGCAGCAACAAGCAGCTCACACAATGCTCCGAGCAGTGCTTTGATGGGAGCTTTGCCTGCTACTGTGTCAAATTCAGCATAGCTCTTCCCACCCGTTTTCCCCTGCAGAAGGCACCTTGCAGCCCCCAGCCACCAGCTCCTCCCCACCTTGTGCAGGTTGGAAAGCTGCTGGTGCTTGATGAGCACTTCCTTGTTGGGGAACTGCCTCCTGCAGAGCAAGCAGGCCAGCTTGTTCCAGTCGGTCAGCTTGTCGTCGCTGGCCTTGGCCTTCCTCGGCTGCTCCTCGCGCGGTGCCGGCGGGTGGGGAGGCGGCGGCAGCCACTGCACCTGTGGCTGCTCCTCCTCTTCTTCCTCCTCTTCGTTGTCGCTGTCTCCTCCATACTCTCCCAGAAGTCCTATCAGAGGGTTCACCACCTTGGGCTGAGGGAAGAGGCAGAGGAGTGTGACAATTCGTAGCACCAAGCCTGCGGGGCTCTGCTTCCCCAACTAATCTCTCCGTGATTTCCGTCTCCCTTCAAGCCCAAGAGCCAGGGAGCAGCATCCCAGCAGCACAGGCAGGGAATGGGAAGGAGCTGGATGGCCAGCATTTAAAAACCACAGGGTGGACATCCTCCTGTTCTTTAGACAGGCCGTGCTATGGTGCCAGGCTTTCCCAAACTGCTGCACACCCAAGCACAAGAAGGTGACCCAAGCAGCAGCTATTCGGCAGGGAGTTGCTATCAGTCACCTCCTCCAGCAATGGAGATAGGTGAGGTTTGGCCTTCCTCAGTCCAGAGGTGGCTGGAAGAGTTTTCTGACTGAGGACTCACAGCTTAAACGCAGATATTAAAATTTCCCCATGCTAGAAGCCCACAAACAAGCTCAGGGTTATAAAACAAACTGCCTTCACCATTCCATCTCCAATGATACCTCCTCCTGGCATGAGAAGCTGGCACCTCTGTCATCTAAGGTCACGGTCAGGCTTTGGTGAGGGTCTCTAGCCCTGCACCCAGGCTCAAACAAGGCAAATCCCAAATCCTACGGAGCCACTTACTGGGGCTGCGCTCTCATCCTTTTTCACAGAGGGAGGTAATGGTTTTTTAAAGACGTCTTCTGCAGAGAACTTCTCCTCTCCAGCCTCATTCTGAAACAATCAAGATAAGGTGTTAAGATGGCCACAGCATGGAATCGGTGCACCCAACACTCATTTAAACAGGCCTCCAAGGAAACCAGGCAGAGGGCAGAAATGAGGTGGTGGTTTGGGTGGGAGACATTCCCATTCTGGGGAATTCGTAGCTCTCCTGGAGCTAGACCCTTGGTTTTGGGGACAGCTGCAGCAGCTCACCCCGCTGTCCCAGCCTGCTCCACTCTCACTCTCTGCTGGACTGGGATGCCAACAGCAGCCACAGCCTCAGACCAGTGACAGAGCTGGGACAGGGACAGGTGACATTTGGACACCTCTGTGTGTGCACAAAGGACATGGGGACCAGGTGCAAAGCCATCCCTGCAGCCAGGACGGGCACAGAGAAACCCACCGCTCCAGGAAGAGTTACAGCCCTGCTTGCCTGAGAGATGAGACAAAGCACAAGTACTATAGGTCGGGAGGGGAAAGGATGACACCACCAGTTTTCTCTGCTGTGACTGTGGCACAACACACGGCCAGGTTCAACCAGCTTGCTGGTGTTTTCAGGATCTTCCTTAACACTGAGACTGCAGTCCCCCAGCACTGCAGCAGGATGAGCCTGTGATGCTCAGCTGTGCGCTCACAGCACAAAAAATAGGCTGGGGTGAAGCTTCACATCTTTTGCAGAGAACGGGTCTGAAGCTCTGGCCACACTCTAGTTTAGCAGTTCATTAGCTACTCACACTTGACTGAGGAAGAAAAGTGCTACACAACATCTTACCAGGCCTGCACTCTCGTCCTTTTTCACAGAGGGAGGCAACGGCTTTTTGAAGACGTCTTCTGCAAAGAACCTCTCCTCTCCAGGCTCATTCTGGAAAACCCAAGACTGTGCATCAGGCCACCGTCAGCACCAGGGTCAGCCAGTGCACACAGCAGCCAGGAAGCTGCTTCTGAGCACCCACGGAAACCACGCAGCCAGGAAAAATGATTAGCAGGATTTCTCCTGGAGATTATTTCACCCTCCATTCAGACAGCACCATGCTTCTCCCAGGTCAACACTCATGAAAGCAGGCAACCTCCATAGCAGATGAGACTCCTTGGCTAGCCTGGTACTAACATCAGGGACAATTACACTCCTCAGGTCCCAAATGCCCAGGGCTGGTCGTGCCACAGAGCATATCCAGGCTAACAGGCAAAGTGGAAAACAAAGTTTCCATTCTGCTGGCATTCCTCAGGCCCAGTCAGTATCACAGCACTGTTGTGGAAGACCCTGCTCCCAGCACTCATGCTCAAACATCACTTTGGGCAGCTCAGAGACAGCGTTTGCTCGCTGGGAGCAGCACTGAAGGGCACTGTCCCAGGACTGGGGTTCTGGGAGGGACTGCAGAGGAAGTCCTACACAGATTCCTATCTGCATTCCATCTCGGTTCACCTTTGTAGCCTTCTTGCCTCATCTTCCTGCCTGTGACGCTTGGAGGGGGCAGGAACTGTGGTTAGGGAAGAGCTGAGTCTCTGTTATTATCTGACTTGCTGTGTTTAAACATCTCTGCTATTTTTCTGTTGGCTCTGTTACAATCGCTGGGCGCTTTCAGCAGTGCGAGTGAAATGTGTGTCTCAGTTACCTGGATGTTTCTGAATCCTTTACCACACGGAAGGGATGAGAAGCCCTCACTTAATGTCAGAAGTGAAAAATTTCAGGAACTTACTCCCACCTGGCCAGAAAACAACTATGTTCCTGGTCTGCTGCTGACCCCATGTATTTCATCGTTTTCTCTCACTGTCCCTCCCTCTTTCCAATCCTCTACAAATTACTCTATTTTCTAACCTCTCTTACCTCAGCCTCCTGGCCTCAGATCTCTGATCATTCTGACGCCTGGAGGGATTTACCTTAGCAGAAGTGCTTTTCCCTTTCTCCTTTTTGTCCCTGCTGTCCCTGCTGTGTGGCTCCTTCCTTTCATTTGTCCGCTCTTGGCTCCCATGCCGCCGCCTTCTGCTCTCCGTAGGTGATGAGCAGGCTTCTCGGTCTATCGTGACCTCCCTCTGAAAGAGGCATTTGGAACAGACTTAGCTAAACCCCTGCAATCTTCTTACTGTGCTAATTGTCCTTATTTGGCTGGGGAGACCAGCACAGTAAGAAGGGACTGCAGAGCCTCAGACAGCTGAGGGCAAAGGCTTCAGAACTTCACTGGAGCAGAAGACAATCCGCCACAACCAGGTCATCAGAGCGCTACCCTGCTCACCCAGAACATGGACATCTCCAGTATCATGAAAACAAGATGGTAGTCCCAGAGGACCTCTGCTGATGGCTCTTTTTTGGCATCCTTGTAACCATTGCTGGCTGGGGTCAGAAGCAAAGAGACCACCAATGTAAAGAGAGCTCTGTTGTCCATCTTTTAATACAGAGAGTAACATATCACATGTCTTCAGTAAAATATAGCAAGGATGCTCTGTCCGTAAGCTTGCTCAATGAAGAGGAGACCAAAATTCTCCCAAGGCAGGGCTTTGGAAGCCAAAGAAGGAGTAACTGGTCCAAAGAACAGTTAATGAGTTCCTAGCTCCTCATTAAGTCAATATTTTGGAACATGCATCCCTTTTATACAGGTCAAAGGACTGAGTGAGAGAAACAAACCCCTCCGTACTGTCCTATGCCAGCCTGTCTTCAGGATCCAGCTGCAAACTCTCTCCAGAGAAGGGCAGTTTGTAAGAACGTACCAGGTGTAAAGCTTCCTCCCCACGCACTCACCTGAGTCCTGGGGTCATAGTATGTCCCAGCTATGGGATCGTAGTAATTCCCAGTTTCAGGATCATAGATGTACGTGGACACATCTGATGGAGCTGAACAGAGAGACAAGAGTTAACACCAGAATCTTCCAAAGGCAGAACTTGTCTTTTACTACAAAATCACAGGCGAATATTACACTGGTGAAAGGGGCAAGAGTGGGAAAGAGTAACTTTTCTCTCCTGGCCAGAGAGGTACGAGTATCCTCACATCACTCAACCTACATCTTCTTTTCTTTAAAGAGTAAGAAGGGAGACAGGTTTTTATAATTCTCCTGTTTTAGGGCTCTGGCAAAACTTCCACATCAAAACACATTTACAGGGGCTGTGCTGAGATCACCAGACCACAACACTGGACCAGACAAAAACACGAAATACAGTAATTTCCCTAAGAATGGGGTAATGAAGACCAGGCTCTGCGTCCACCCACCCCTGTGAACAAGGAAGAGCTGTGCTCTTTCAAACAGTCTCATGTTTAAAGCGATGATGCTCCCCACATCCCTTCCTTCCACCACCCCATGGGTACATGAGAGCTCCCAACCAGACAGGGGAGCAAACTGTTTCTACAGGAAAAGCCAAAGGCCTTAAGGGTAGGCCAATAACATGAAGAATGCTTCTCATTTCCAAAGTGTTATTAGTCAGAGCTCGGCAGTACCACATATAAGTTAGAAAAACAATCAGGAGCATTCTTCTGGCTACTGGCACTGCTGCACAGTGTATTTTCTTGTCTCATCTAGGAATTGCCAGGCTGATTTTATCTCGTCAGCTTACCACAACAAGGGAAAGCATGCAGTAAGTTTCCTTTTATCTGCATGTAGTTTTGTACAGTAAGAGTAAGGAGAAGCACATCATCAGAGAGGAAGATGTGACTAAACAAAGTTGGCAAAGGAATTCAGAAGTGGGTGTAGCAAACAAACCTACTCTTAGCCTTTAAAAATATTTTTGGGCTGATTTCTACATGTCAGTGCCCTTTTAAGGAAGAAAAGTCTCCACAGTAGGAGTGAGGCAGAGTTTAACTTACACTGTGCTCTGGTGCGTCTCTGCGATTCGTTGCCCCTCCTGTCTCTCATGCCCCTTCTGCCCTGGAGTAAGGGAACACCATAAACAGATCAGAGACTCTTTGACAAACATCATATTGCTTCTCCTCCCTCTCAAAGCCCCAAATTTCAGGAAAAGAGCTCATTTAGCTACCCTAAATAGAGCACAAGCAGACATAGCTTCTCCTCTACAGAGCAATGGACAGTGCTGCAAAGCATGAGACCTCTGTAGCTTCCATGAATCTTTAAATGAGGTGCTCATGGCAATCCATATTGAAGCCTCCAGCCCATTCAGTATGGCCCCGTGAAGCCCTGTATTCTAGTAACAAGCACTAGAGAAGATTCACTCTCAGTCATCAATGAAGTCACTCTGTAAAAGCGTGGTATAGAGTAACCCAGCCCAGAACTCCCTCAAGCAGCATCTTCACTCCAACTTGCACATCTCTGCACATTATAAACACAGCCCTACGAGCACAGCAGCGGCAAAGAGCACACTCGGGCATCATCATCCCATCTTCAAACACGTTGAACTCTCAGCAGCCCGAAGGGAAAAAGCCAAACAAAGTCAGGCCTATCAGCCCCAGTGCTGGTGATCTGCAGGGAAGCTGTGCAGACCTACCTGGCCATAGTAGGAATTGTCACCGTGATCCCCATAGTCATTCCTGGTGAGATAAAGGTTACATGTTAATGTCAGCCTGGCTTCACGTTAACCTCAGTATACTCAAAATTATCAGCAGGACCAATAAAGGCAGAAAGACCATCCTCACTGGTCCATCCCAGGAGACAAAACGACTTTGCAGAGAGACTCTGCTGTTGTCCACAAAGATGAATCTCTCCAACTGCTTTTTTAAAAGCCGAAACCGTTAATTCCCTCACGGTGGGATTTGACGGCTGGACAACAACAGCAGGCCAAGCAATATGATAATTATTCCCATACTGTTCAATCACTGAAGCTTCTTCTAGATCCGATGCCTTCAGCTCTCCAATGTATTTTTAGGTTGTTGAAACATCTGTGCTAATTCATGTGCCAACCTTTAAGCACTCGGTCTGACAACACAGCTCCAGCTTTGCAGCACATCACCCAAAGGACAACCCTACTGCCTCATGCGTCTGTACCTTCTCCTCCCTGTAGCAAGATTCACTTCCAACGTACGTCCATCAATGCAGATAGGGGGATCCAGATTCTGCAGTATCTTGAGCAACCTCAGCGCCTCCTGTAAAAGGAAAGGAGAATTTCACATCCACGAGAAGGAAACATAAGCCTGTTTCCCAAATCCAGTCTGCCTGAAAGGAAGGCTTTCTGCTTATGTGAAAGGACAGGACAGGAAACACAACACTTCTGTCTCAGTATCAGTGAAAGGTATTTAGGATGTGAAAAAAAGGATAAATGCAGGTTCTCTGCTTGTCCTATGACTGTTTTCAGCAGCCAGCCAGGGACTGTAATAAGCTGCTGCTGCCCTGAAGAGTTTTGGTGAACTCCCTCCAGATTAATACCAAAGCACAGCTATGGAGTCACACAGAACCAGAAAATGTGAACCCTCCAACATGGGACTGCTGTTAATTAAGATTCTTGCCTTCTGCAGAAAGAAATCACTGAATTCAAGTTACCTGCAAACAAAATATCTGTGCAAGAGGTGTTCAAGCCTAGGAGGCTCTACAAAGAAATATACTGAGGCAAGAAATTCACTTAAGCATCACAGCTTGTGACAACAGACTGGCTCCTAAAGCCAGAGAGCAGTATCTGTATCAGGTATTCTCTGTACCCAGCCAGACAGCAGAAGAGAGGACTTAGTGACAGCTACCTCAGAAATACAGTGATTTCTTAGATTTCTGTGGTTTCACTGCTTCTACAGACTACAGATGCCAACAGGGGGAGCATGGGAAAGCAGAATACTACTTACAGCATGTGAATCCAGTTCGATGAAGCCATAGGTCTGCCCCATCCGTCCAGCCTTGTTCTTCATGATGCGCACGCTGGATGTGGAGAGACGCACGTAGGGGGCCAGCAGCCCCACGATCACTTCTGGTGGGGTGAATCGAGTAATACGCTTCAGCATAATTGCTGCGAAGCACAACGAGGGAGGTGGCCAGGAAAGAAAAGGTAGTAAAAAAAAGATAATTAAGATCCAAGTTTATTGTGACAACACAAGTAAAACTAAACCCACTCAAAGCAACAGCATGGCTTCTTGCAGGTGAGTCTGGAAGCCATCGGGTTTTTTTTCCCCCCTCTCCTCTTTGCAAGATGCTTGGAGTACTGCCTCCAATTGCTAACCTTTCCTTCCCAGAAAACAGAGCAGAATGTAGGGCCCTCCTCAGAGGATCTCAGCCCAGGGCAACTTCTGGCCAAAGAGACTTCTGCTGCTGTGCTAAGCTAACTGTAACATCCTGAAGCGAGCTTGCCCTGAATTAACTTTCCTAAAGGCAATTTGCCAGCGCCTTTGGAGCTGTACAGCCCATCATTACTTGATGTCACAATTTGCACAACACGGAAACAGCCTCCAGAGGTTTTAGTGAAATGCTGCCCTTTCTGCAGATGGCCTCATGGAGTGCAAGCAAGAGGAATCCAAAATTGGGCCCTGGGCCACTCACTTCTGCTTCCTCCACCATCCTGTGGTGTGGTTTCCTCAGCTTCTCTCTGGGAAGGCAGCTCCTGGTGCCGGTCCATGTCCCTTCTCTTCTCCTGTGAGGGTCGCCGCTCTCTCCCTTCATCCCTCTTCCTTGGCTCCTGTTCCTGAGGCTGGCACTCCTGCTGTGGAGCAGGAACCGAGGGCTGGAGAGGCTGCTTGGGAGATCCTGGTTGTCCTGATAATTCTTGCTCAGGTTTCTCGAGCTTTGTCTCTGCTGTCATAGAGGAGAAACGGACTGGTTCCATATACAGTGTTTCAGTCTGTATTTTTTTTCTGCTATTTTCTGGCCACTGCTGCAGTGCCCCTTATAAAAAGCACCTGTTCTGCCCTTTGTATATTCCATATTTTAACCTGTCCTCTGCAGACACAGGCTGTGTAAAGAGCAAGCTAGGTACTGCTCATCCTTCCATTACCTGACCTGCCTGTCAGAGACAAGAGCTTTTCTGGCCTGCTTTTAGGACTGGCTCTTGCCTGGACAAACGTGAATCAGGGATGGTTTTGAATATGTTCCACCCATGTCCAGGACAATCTACTTGGCAGCAAAATCCTTACTATGCCTGATGTATTCTTGAACACCCATAGCTGAGCAATATTAACTAGTAACTGCCACGCAATCTCTATGCTGGAGGAAAACTGGGTGCAGACCCCTGTGATCACCAAGTGAGATGCATCATAATACATTCACTGATTTTATCATATGCCTACGTATCACAGATGAGGCAGATATTGTGTGGAAACACCCTGCCCCCAGCCTAGCTATGCAATACAAAGAAGATAAATCCCATCAAGCTGCTGTGCTCTGAAGCATCTGGCTTCACTTCAAAAGAAATCCATACCTGAGCTTCTAAAGCTGCTGGAAAGGGAAGCCAAAGCTGTGGGGCTGCAAAGTCAGACATCAGCAGCCCTGTGCCTGCTGCTGAAGCTTCTTCCCACAAAGAGAAAGAAATGAGAGCGCAAGACTTGGCACAGTGAAGCTTCGCTCTTTAATGTCCCCCCAGAGCACCTCCCCGCTCTCGTTCTGTTTGGGCAGTGAGCAGCACGGCAGAACACATGCCAGTTTTGCAGGTAAATGTTGGGAAAGCTGCACGCTGCCTTGCCTGGCTGTCAGCACAGCTCATCTTGGACAGGCTCGTATGAATTTGTCTGCAGTTTGCAGCATGCAGAGTTTTGGCTATGCTTCACCAGCAGAACCTCATGTAAAATTTGCATCTGAAGCCAGTTTGCACGTGCAGCTGTGAAAACTGCCCGTGCAAATCACACAGACATGAGCACAGCCCCGGAGACGGGGAGAGCAATTCTCTTACTGAATTCTTGCTCAGCTGATGCGTCTTCTCCCTCAGAACCACCTCTGGACTCTGGGCCTGCTCTGCTCCCTGTAAGAGAGGCATATTAACGTCCATTTTTCAAGACCATCGGTCACAAAGCACACAAGAACTCATGCAAAGCTGCAGTAATGCCTGTATATGCCTGGAGGGTTGTTTTGTTTCACCCAGCAATTAAAGGACAGTCATAGAGGGGTTATCTTATTACACATGTTCTCACAATCAACACCACCAGGGCAGCAGAAGCACGCACCACAATCCAATTTCACAGCATCTTAGAGGCCCTGTTTAATTTGCTCCTCAGCAGTATTATTACAATACACAGTTCTGTTGGGCCAGCTCCCCAAATTTTGCCTTCATAAGACCGATGGAGGAGCCACAGTCCAAGGAAAGCACAACTACGGGGACAGTGCTTCAGTAAATACCAAGTTCTGCATCAGCAAGTTATTTTAATGCCCTTCTGTCTGGAGCGTGCGGGTAAGAAATGCAAACCATCCGAAGTCTGCTCAAAGATATAGTCAAAGCTTACAGAGCACCTGGAATACCTGCTCGTTCCAAAGAAATCAAGGGAGCGTGTTTTGGCTCTCACACTCTCCCACCCAAAAAAAGCAAAGGTGTTGGAAGGGTGAGGAGAAGCTCCTGGAGAAGCAGAACTCCTCTCCATGCACTTCTTACAGTCAGCAAGGTGAGGTCAGCAATTCAAGTCCTGGATTTACCCCTAATCCAAGAGCATCAAAAGAGTAACACTAAAAACATGCAGCTGCATCTCCCAAGGAAGGTGGGCTGAGGGGAAGCCACCTCACCTATGGCCAGCAGCAGCAGAGGACACAGCCTGTAATTCTGTGGATGAAGGACAAGCCAAAGCAATAGGAAGGGAAGGCCTTGAGCAGTAAGACCCCTCCCCACCAAGCCTCAAAAGAACAGAGAGCCTGGTAGCAACCCGTCTGCATGCAACATCTTCAGTGTGGACAGGGAAAAGGGTCTAAATGAAGCCCAACTAATAACCCTCCTACACAGTGCTCAGCTAGTCCACCAAGAGGGATGCCACAGGGAAGCCAGAAGAGAACTTACTTGTCAGGGCAGATGAAACTTTTAACCAACCAAGCAGAGGGGACCAGATATACTCACCATCTCTTGGGAGCTTGCAATAGGAGCAGGAAGATCTGTAGCCCACAGTACACACCTTACACTGCAACGGAAGATGGACAGCATGAGGAAGTCTTGTTTTGAAAGTAGTGGGTACAACCTACTCCAGAAGGCCAGACTCTGCAGTGCTTTCAGAAGTAACAGCCAGGGAAAAGTTACAGTGAGAGCCTGAGAGACAGGATGGGTAACGGCAGTGGGAGCCGTGGCTGGAATGGAAGGGAACCATGCCAGGCCCCACACTGCTAGCCACCCTGTTGTTCCAAAGGATCCTTTGTATTCTCTAATCTCAACTGACTCCTAAAGAACTGACAAAGTCCTTCTCTGAGCTCAACTATAGATACTAATGCAATTTGTTGCACAGGGAGAGTGAATGAAGAGGTGTCTGCAAAGCAAGAGGCAGAGCTGCACAGGCTCGGATGGTTCTCCCACCCAGAGCCAACGTGGAAAGAGCCAAGTGTCTCATCTTCACATCTCTCTCCGAACACAGCATTCCTAACTTCCTATTCCAGCTCTTTGTAAATACATTGCTTCTCTTTCACACTGTTTTTTTTTTTCAGCTCTAATTAAAGCCCTGCAAATGCTCTGGGGCACGAGAAAGCTCTTTCAGGCCGTGTGTGTGCGCAGCACCAGCAGGGACACACGTTCCGGCTGCTTTTCATTGCACTGAGAGCTGTTGTGAAACCACCACCTGAAAATGCTGTCTCTACCTGATCTCTGGAGCGTTGCAAGCACAGATGAGGCAATGAGCAACGGCTCTGCTGGCAACTGGGGTGCATCCAATTAGCCTGGACGAGGGTCTTTGTGGCCCAATGTGACCCAGTGGCCAAGGTGGGACTCTAACAAGAATGGATCCCTTCTCGCCCTGCTGCAACCTCTTGGTCAGTGGGGATGCCCGTGGCTCTAGCACTTCCCCCATGAAAGCAACTGTTCCAGGAGAAGCGTGGGAAGGGCATGGGAATAAAACTGACCCTTGGGCAACTGTGCCTCCCCAGAAATGGACCAGTTCCAGTCTGTGCTTGGACTCATTCCCATACTTCCTTCCCTGCTGCATTTACTACCCTCAAATCCAGATCGCAGGTTCCTGTGTGAGACAGAGGGGTGGTTTGCAGTGTTATGCTGGTGAAAACTCTGGTCACCTGGGCAGTGAAGACTTGCAGTTACACACGTGGACCAGAGCGAAAGCCTGTTCCATTTGGGTTGGCAGAATCACGGTTTCGTTTTGGTTTTTAAGGAGAAAGGCTTAACTACTTTCCCCACACGTTAAAACTGAATCACTGCATAGGGACGAAACTGCTTTGTGCATAAACCACTGCTACTTGTACCAAAGCAACATGCACTCATAGGTGGTACCAAAAACAAGGCAGGAAAACCTACCCAAGTTTAAAAAGAGGCAAGAGCTTCAGGACAGATCTTACTCTTAAGGATCTTCAGCCACTGAGCAGATATCTAACATTCCCCTCCGCTGCCAGTGCCGTGAGAGCCAGCAGGGGAAGCACAACACAGCTCTCGGATCCCATACTTACACGTTTGCAGCGCCAAAACTCTGGGCATGGGGTGTACTCAAGGGTCACTTCTTTGCCACCGATCGTAAGAGTTCCCTGTTGAGACAAGGGGGTAAATGACGAATGTGCCCAGCACACGCAGGTTACTCAGAGGCAAAGAAAGGGGTTAAAAGCTCTGGTTCCTAAAGGTTTTACAAGGGAAACAGGCTGAAAGGGGGAGAAAGTCTCCCCAGTTCAGTTAGCTGGAGCTTTGCCATGGAAGTGGATGGGAAACTGCCTGTGCCCTGCTCTAGCACGGGGCTACGAAGCTGGGCATTAGCTCCAGAGAAATTAGGCAGAAGAGGCTTTGCCACCTCCCAGGAAGAGCAGAGACAGAGTAAGCAGAGCACGAGAGGGAAACTGCTTTAACCTGCTTTTGTCCACATGCTGGCAAGGGGCAGGGGGACAGTCTCCTTCATACCAGCCGCCGCCAGGCTGGCCTCAAGGCAGCTACTTCAGGAAGAACACAAGGAAAAATGGCACCCAGGCGAGAGAATTTTCATACTTGGGTTAGTCTTCATGTCACTCATAAAAGCCTGGGTTTCCTCCAGAGAAAATATGCCAGTACGTGGCAAGGCCAGTGGCTCTGCAGCCAGTCTTTGGTGGGGCTGGCCTCGAGCACCTGTGTGGCAGCAGCAGAGGAGCTCTGCTGCCTACAAAGACTCACTGCTTTCAGCTCCAGGCATCACACTTTGGAGACAACTCAGGAGCCTAACAGATCCTCAAGCTTTGCTGAAATGCAGATGATTTAAAGGTGAAATGAAGTCGAAGGTGAAAGTTCCCCAGCTCCTGCCTAGAGCAGTCCATAAAAGCAGTGAGTAGAAAGGATTCCTGGTGGCTCTCATCTGCTGTGGACAACAGACCATACCTGGGCACGCAGGATGCAGGCCCAGCCACAAATGCACGGACCCATGAGACATCTCATGTCACTGGAGGCACTGCCAGACCACGCAGTCTGTATTTCCCGATACCACAATATGAGACTTGGTGATAATAATCAGACGCAGACCCAGGTCTCTCAAGCCCCAGGAGAGCAGTCGCTCTTCTGGCCCATTGCTGGATGGTACAGACAGATGTCGGGGAGCTGTAAATGGCTCCAAGCTATTTTGGGGATCTCTGGTGAGTCAGAAGCTTCCCAGGTACTCTGACCCAGTAGCCTAGTCACGTGAGAGCTCCCAGAGCAAACCATGAACATGAGAAAACAAGTTCCCGGAGTCATTATTCAGCAGTCACGATACACCCATGCATAAATTGCTGTGCAGAAGGTGAGGGAGATGCTAGGGAATATGTGAAGTAGGAGGGAAGAGTTCATGGGAGGGAATCACCTCACTCAGCAGCGGTACAACAATAATCTCTTAACCCCTACAAAAAAACACAGCAGAGAAAGCTGGAGACCACAGATAGTACCCTGTAAGTTCGGGTTCCACCACCTCCCTTTTGGCAGACTGCCTTTGGTGGACCAAGGCTGTCCTTTCCCACCAGGCCTGTATCTGTTGAACACTTCAGGGGTTTTCTTTCTCCCCCCAATCTGTTCCAGCATTGCTTTCCTGCATGGACTTGCCACTGCCTCACAGAAAGCTGAGCTGTTCCTGGACCCTGCTGAGGGCTGGTGCGTGCACCCAGAGCACAGCGCTGCAACCTCAGGTGGAAGGAATCTCCTCCAGGTCTATTCACACCATGGAATATTGCCCGTTTCACATGTCCAGGAGAAGATTTGCACCTTCTTTAAGGCATATGAGGAAACACAAGTGAGAAAGATAGGGAAATAGAAATCAAGGCTGTCCTTGGGACCTGTTGGTCCGTCTGAGATGGATGTGCTCCCTCTCCCAGGCAGGTCACACATCACACCACACATTCAAGAGATGGGCAGTGACAGGAGAGCAGGCTAGAAGTGCCCTTGTCTCTCTCAGGACCCGCTGAGCCCAGGCAGGGAGAGAAGGCAGGGTGCACATCCTCCTGAGCAGAGCTGTGGCCACATCTGTCAGCCCAGGAGAGTCCCTGGACCCAGCAGCTCCTCAGCGGGTGCTTCCAGCCCTGCCTGTGAGCTTGGGAAACAAGGACAACTAGATCTGAGGACACTTCCTCTGGTGGGGCAGTGCATCATATACAGCTTCATCCTGCTACCAGCCACTGAAGATAAAACCTTCAGAAAGCCTTCAGATTATTTTTGGGTTTATGGAAGATGGTTTTTAAGCACATGTGGTGCTGGTCTCTACTGCAAATTCAGTTCTCAGAGACTGCAGAAAGTGTCACTTGCATAATTACTCCCTAATTTCCTTAACACCCTGCTGATTGCCTGCTCACTTTTTCAACAGCTTCTCTTACTGATTTCTCCTTGATAAAGTCGTTTTCAAGGTTGCAATCATCATTTAACACACCAAAATGAGTCCTTCATTTAGGACACACATTGTCAGGATTCACTGACTTTATATTCCTCATTCCCCCATTTTGTTCCTAGATTCCACCCCAAATATTTTCAGAATCTTTATTTCCTCTAGTCCCTGTCACTGCTTATTCCTTTTCATCTACATATTCTTCCTTTTTCTCTGGAAAATGTTTTGCATAATACTCCAATTTTCAGTTCCCCACTTTCAATTGAGCAGCCATTTGTGAGACCACAAAGATTTTCACAGAATTTCAGGGAACAGTGCTGGGGAGGGGGGAAATGAAAGGTAAGCCCAAGGATACGCCACATGAACTCTCTGGTCCCCAGACTGTAAGAATCCCTTCCACATCCAGACATTTTATCCTGGACCTCTCTCACCGATTCACCTGGACAATGCCCATTAATTCTTCTCCTTCCAGATTTTCAACATCCTGTACTTCTAAGCAGTTTGGCCTTTTCTTTCTAAATCAGTAGGCTACTGAAATGTCTCTCTGGTCCTCCCAGTCAGGAACCTCCTCCTCAAAACCAGCAGTAAATACACAGTTGACTCACCAGTGGAGGGTTTAAAAGGCAGCACAGCTCTGCAGCACTAGAACACCGAGCTCTCAGCCATGGAAATCCCTAGATTTCCAAGGGCACGAGCAGCTTCTATGTGCTGGGTTTTTTTTCTGAATTACCAAATTCATCAAAACAGAGCCTCAGGCCTTCACTGCTGGGAGCAGTGTTTCAGACAACTGTTCAATATCTTTCCAACACAGTTATACATGCTTTTTTGTTTAGAGGTCTGCTGGAGATGCAATACTGGATTCCAGTCTGATACAATTCAGTACAAGCCATTTCAGCTAAAGCTACTAAAAAAAATCTGCATCTTCTGGAATAATAGCTGAATACGTAAATATTACTGCCAGGAGACTCTGACCAACTGAGCCATCCCATCACAAGGTGGTTCCAGAGAGTGAAGCCATAAAACCGTGAAGCCTGTTTGCAGAAAGCACACACAGCGAGTAGCAACGCCACGAAACCCTTCACTGAGTGGGGACAAAACCCACAAGTTACTTTAAGAGAGAGAAAGAAAAAGGGGAAATCCCCTTAGCCACGATATTCATGCGTGATGAAATCCTTCTAAAAGCACTCTTGGAGACAGCGTGTCAGCCGGGCACGAGACTTCAGCAACAAAACTCCAGTTTTACTGGAACAGCTTCCAAGCTCTTTGTCACCAAAGGCAGTTAAACCAGAAGCATTAAAAAAAAAATCAGTAAGATCCAAGTAGTAAAAGTGACCCTAACTGTATACAAAAAACCAGATGACACTCCTACCACATGTGATGTCCACTTATGAGGTCGCTTTTAACTTATCTCTTGTTTAACCTCTTTGTGATCGTACCACTTTAGGAAGGAAGGAACTTACCTTCTGCTCCCAACAGAGGTCCCATGGGCAGGAGAAGTTGTGCAGGAAGGTGAGCACAGGTCGCTCTCATCACGCTTCCCAGGGAAGCTTCTGAGAGGGCCAAGAGACAGACGGCTGCAGGTCAGGCCCGGCACAGGTTGCCCACTTCAGCTGCTCATCTCCCAATTAACATTTACAGTTGGCATGCTGGTATTTTTCATGCTCGTTGACAGCCTTCTAATGATGCTGACTGGGGGATGAGGAGGGGAAGAACTTGCCAAAAAAGTATCTCTATGCTCTCCAAGACCGAGACGACAGAAGAATATAAATCGTCAACGTCAAACTTTTTGCTAACTGTTTCTCTGAAAAAAAATTTAGAGCATCCAAGAGTGACCTAGAAAATTTGAAATGCAGAGAGCTTTCGTAGCAGGGCACTCTCCCTCGAATCAAACCAGGCTTTTGCTTTAACTGAATTTGGCCAAACGTTAAAACCTTCAGTAAAATCTCACTTCAGAGGCTTTTAACAATGAGCTGACAGCTCTTCAAGCTTTCTACCCCATGGGTCACGCTTCAGCAGCTACCACAGGGGCTGCTTAACCGCACGGAGACAGGGATGCAGCAGCCAGTGCTGCTGTGGAAGGCTGTGGGAGAAGCTGGAGTCTGCTCCGGCACCTCCAGTGAGATGGCGACCGCATGCCACCGTCCCTTGTCACACAAAAGGCCGTGGGGTCCTGACTCAGGGGAATAGTCCCAGCTTTACAGACAACACACCTGGGGCGGCGCAGATCATTTTTGGAACAGAACCAAGGCTCAGCTCCGGAGCCCCCAAATCCATGAGGATCAATAAGCCAAAGATTCCTCTTTGGCTACAACCAGAGACCAGGAACCAAGGGAGGGCAGGAGGCACAAGCGAACCATATCCAGGTCTCCTCCAGCGGCTGGCTCGTGCAGAAAAGCAAACACCACTTCAGCTAATTATTTCCTTACATTGTTTGTAGTTTGCTTAAATGGAAAAGATCCGTGCCATGAACTGAAAGGTTCTGGTATCCTCCTTGCCAAGTAATAACCAAGTCAGAAGACCGACATGGTTCCACATGTTAAAAATGAACTGAAAATATCATTTGCAAACATATAAAATTGCATATGAAGATTATGACAAAAGAATGCTCATGGGCAGCACAGCAGTCACATTAAAATACCAGAATTAACCTTGTTTCCATGATGTTAATTCATCCCTCTTATGCATATTTACTATAATTAGGATGGTTATTCAAAAACCATTATACATCCATCATGTAAAGATTATTTAAAGCGATTAACGACTGGTGTTTATTGCCTCAGGGAGGCTCAGATAGTACCCCAGGAGGCAGCTTGGGAATGCAAAGGGAGCCCCTGGTCCCAGCAGCAGTTCCTAGACCAGCGAGCTCTCACCATCCTCAGGGTACTTTCCAGTCCTGGCCTCCAAACGTACTGGTCAGCACAGCACAGGGAGACAAGGGGCTGACAGCAGAACTCGGGTTATCTAATTGTAACGGCAAATCAGGCTGTTTTCAGGTTTTTCTCCTATCTGAGCACAGATTATAAATGCAAATATAACAACTCCAACCGCGACACAATGTAAATTACATGCTGGCATCCTGTTTCTCTGGCATGGTTCTTGTCTCCATAGAGAGGCCGGAGGAGAGATGGCAGGGAGAGCACAAGGCTCTCTCCCTTAAGGAATTCATCTCCCAATAAAGCAGGCAGACGGGGCCAAACACCAAAGGTCCCTCTAACCCACACATCCTCAGCTGCTCCGGGAATTCAGGAGGCAGCAGCTTCCCAGGACAGAGCAGAGGGCCAAGACCAAGGCACCTGGGAGGATAAGAAACCAGCTGGATATATTTCAAAACAAGATCATCTCAGCCACAGAAACTGGCTTCTCATCCCATTTTTTCCATATGCTGAAGTTTTTATCTCCCAGCTCCTTGGCAGCTGCTGTACAAGGGACTCAACTCTGCAGAGCAACAGGCAGTACATCTGCTTACCTTTGACAAAAAGCAGATGAGAAAAGCTGTGAACCCACAATCCATCTGTAATTAAACATTTAGAAAACAGAGCGCAACATGGAGAAATGAAGAAATGAGAGCAATGCAGCCTGCTGCCGGGTGTTGCAGCAATCTGGCATTTCCTACAGGAACAGTAACTACAAGCAAACTCCTAATATAGCGGAACTTTCCCCAGGGCTCTCAGCCTCCTTCTCCAGCTCCCTAACCATTTGCGGCTCAGGGACTTCTTTTCACTGGCCTGATCTATCAGTGTCCAGTGCTCTACTGCTGAGTAGCCAACAGCCAAAGCAGAAGATCCGAGATAATACAGGGAAAAAGGACAGGCTGACAAGTGGTGGATCCCTGGGGAATGGTTCCATCACCCAACAGATCCAAACAACCTTGCTGCGTATTATCACTACAGGTCTCTATCAAGACTAACACTGAGATGAGTCTTGCACAGTAGTTGTGTTAGTGGTCACCTGGAAAGGAAGATGTTTGGCTCCCGGGCATCAGCGATGCTGAAGAGCTCAAACCAGGACAACGTGGTACCACCTCGAAGCACTCAGCAGTAAGGCAATCATCTCAAAAGTGATCTGATGCCAACCAGCATGGCATGCTCAGGGCTCACCGTTTTCAAGGTCAGGGGAGACCTGAGACCGAGAGCCCAAAAATCAATCCTGATGTCACCATCAATCCTGAGTTAATAGAATGTCATTTCAGGCACATCACCGATGGACACTTCCACAGAACTGAGGCATTAGGAGGATAACTTAAGAGAGTCCTAAAGATGTAGTAGCTAAATATAACAGATTAAGACGCTACACAAGGATTACTTTGTCCCAGATAGCCCTCAGTGCCTCTTTTTCAAACTCCTTTCATACAAAACCCATTACCCACTTGCACTGGGACCATCTACCATAACACACAAGTTTCTGTTTCCACACACTCCCAGGCAGCCCTCTTGAGGCCCCGCTGTCTGCCTGGTCATCCAGGTCATTTGTTCTTTAGCAGAAGGTGCCCATCTGCATCCTTAAAGTACCTTATTTCCACAGACACCCCATCTAGCCTGCTGAGACACCTCCAGTTTTCTTCCTATGATTTCTAAATTCCCTGGATACCAGCCACACTCTTTTTAAGCAAGTCCTGCTATCTTTCTAGAATTCATCTCCCTTTACCGACATCCTTTTTTGCAAACTTACACAGAAATGGCCTTCCAGACTATGCCAGCTCTCTATGTTTTTATTGCCTGAATTTTGAACTCCAATTCACTTCCAAGTTAGAACTCTTAAAAGTGCGTATCTTTTAAACACAGCATTTGCTTCACATGTCAGCACACTCAGTCCTGCCCTGAGAACGCCACCAAAGCAGTGCAAGCTCCTGGTGGTGGCTCCAGGAAGGGTAACAGCGACGTGTTGCAGCTTATAAAACCACACAATGTGCTGAGGACTCCACATGCTCTAGGGCTGGCCTCGGGTGGCAGGTGGTGGGAATGGCTTCTCTCTTCTTTAAAGAGATTTCAACACATCTGAAAGTTTTCTTCGATCCAGGGAAGCGAAGTGGAGCTTTTACCTGCCCTGACGTCTCCCTGTCCAGCTTCCCTCATCTCTCTGAAGAGGGTACCTTTTCAGAGCAGCACCACAGGATCACTGGAAAAACGTGGAAATTATAAAATGAAAGCTTTTCCTTTACAGTATGAAGGGGTCAGAAGAGGGTTTCTAGTTCAGGCAGTGAGGGGTTGGGGGCATCAGGAAATAACAGCTCCAAGGGGCACAATTTCTGTGCTCTGGTGTTAGTGATTGCACTCCCACTCCACAGCTAAAGAAAAGCATGGATGGTTAAGGACTTACTACAGGGTAAGCTAAGAAGGTCACATATATCAAACTCTTGTTCCAGTGCCCAAAAAAAGTATCAATCAGGTTAAATCCTCTATTTGAAACGTATACTTAAACTATCAAAACTTAAGTGTATTTAAATATTTAGCATATCAAGCACCATTATTCAAAGACGGCTCTAGGGAAGGGTCCACATGTCTCTGCCTCATCTATATTCATTTTCTGGTTCACCATGGTCTATTACCCGGACTCTATTTGAACAACAGCAGTTTCAAAGACTCCCTTTGCTCCCAACACAGGAATTTCCCTTCTCCCTTCAAAATGCTGCTTTAATGCCCGGACATATTTCTCAGTACTTTGTTATATGGCTACCTTCTTCCTCAAAGGTCATCTCATCCCATAACACTGTTACACAATATAAAAATTAAGCCTGTTAGCACAATGCACTAATTCACCCCGGGACCTTCCTGTGCATTTCCCCCAGGGGTACCTTACAATTAGCAATGGCCATAAGGAAACTGGGAGAACAATGAAGAAAGACCCAGCTCATGGATTTAGAGCACAATATCAAAACACTAAAGAGCAATTCCAAAGCAAAATCATGCTGGAAAAAAGTCAGGTTGGAAAGCTCTGCCTTAAAGGGGTAAATTTATTTGATTAAGCATTTGAAGACCCCACACCCAACAAAAAAGGGTGTCCTTTTGCTGGAGCATGTAACCACAGGATTACACACCATTTCCAACACGGTTTGACCTGCGTGGTGACCAGAGCACAGGGTGTTCTGCGCAGCAGCAAACGTTCCCTAAAAACACACCAACTGTAAACGGAGAAAAGAGCAGTCCAGAGGCTCCCCTAGACATGCCTCCAAACTCACTTCTGTGCCCACTAAATTAAGCACCAGGAGCCTTCACTGGCTCTTCATTTTTTCTGCAGCCAGTGCTCAGACAACCTCTCCACAGGACAGCCTCTCTGCTGAAAGAAAAAGACCCCAAAACCCTGGGAAAAGGGAACAGCTCCAGATGAAAAGAGGGTTTTGTCCTTTGAGACTTCATTTCTCAACATGCCTAAATTCCCAGTTAATTGCAAAAGTGGGTGCCTGATACTGACTCCCAAAGGATAAGAGGAAGAACACTGCCAGTTGCCAGGGGGAATGGACCAGCAGTGCAACACTTACCTGTGTCATCTCAGCGATGATTCCCAGCACCTCACCGGGATCTTGAGGTGGCCTGTCCAAAAGCTAACTCCAGTTCCTTAACAGACACCCCTGGACAGAACCACAAGGCAGCCGGCACATCTTCAGGCTGAAATACAGACTGATTTCTACACCTGAGCAGTTGCTGCCTCTTAAGAGAGCTCTTCTAAAGAGCTGATTTGGGAAATGGCTGCTCTTTGGTCAGCATTTGCCCAAGAAACCTGGCATGGTGTAAGCACAGAGTGATCTGAGCCTTCTGGAAGGAAATGAGCTTTTCCTGCCTGCCTGGCATGGGTGCGAGGTAACACCAGTAGTGTCACAGCTCCCGACAGGACCCAGCAGCTCCTCCTTTACAGGAGCACTGAGGTTTAAGAGGTTCACCCAGGCAACTGCACTACACAACACCCAGACCCCTCCCTCCTGCCAAATTCCCAGAATTGCTGAAGAAAGGAGCTTATTGCCTTGTCAAGGCACAAGAGGCAGAAGTGACTCTCCAATGTGATATCCAGGCTCCAAGACTGCGCTGGCTGACCTCAGCTCTTCAGGAAAGTCTGGCCAGGGAGGCGAGTGTGCAGGAGAGCAGTTCCTATGATAACCCTGACCCCGAGGAAGGAAACAAACAGGATTCCCCGTTGTGCCCCAGCTTGGCTGAATCCCTAAGGGACTGGAAAGGGGAAACAGCATGCAGAGACATCTCCGTAGACTGTCACATAAGCAGCACAGTAATGGGTGGCCCAAATATTGTCACTTGAGCCTCTTCCAGGGCTCCAGCACCTGGAGATGTACCACGCCAGGTAGAGAGCAGCCCACAGGACATCGCTGCAGCCCAAGGGTACTGCCAGCAGCCCCCCGTGCGCCGCAGCAAGCACTGGGGCAGCAGAGGCAATGCTTTCGCCTGCTCCTCTCACTATCAGATTGATCAATCACTTCCCTGTCACTAAGGGGTGTCTATTAAACATTTTGGAATTAATTTCTTACATTTAATGGCTTAGTACACTCTAGAAGAAAACCAGACAAGGGAAGCCAGTGCAATGGGTAGAGCAGCAGGCAGTGGCAGAAAACAAACACCAATCTCACACGAACCAGGCACAGAAGAACGCCTTGTCAGAGGGAAAAACAACCCCAAACCACCTCAGGTCTCTTCTCCAGCGATATCACAAGTTGGGGAGAAACAATCAGGCTTTCAAAAACCTAGGACTATAAACAGTAAAATACCTTAGTCATCAGACCATTAATGTACAACTTCATGCCATGAGACAGCTTCTAAGTGAGACTTCTCAACCTGATTTTATGTGTAAGAAAATACATCTTGAAATTCCAAGGACTTAAAATTACTTTCTCTGTTAACTCTGCTCCTGAGATGCCTGATGGAAAAGTACATTGAATGTTTCCTTGAGCTTTTATGGCCATCCTGGCTCAAAGCTGGTACATGAAGCCCATCTGAATATTGCTAATTTCCTGCTAAGACACGGACTGTACATCACAAAAACTAAGATTTCCCCTGCTGTCTATGAAAGCAGAAAAGAATTACTTTCCTCTTCTTGCTCCAAAGGAGACAGTTTCAGAGATTTAAATACTTAAATCTCATGTTTACAGCTTTACTGCTTTGACCCTCATTAAAAATCATTACATGACGCACTTGAATTTAGACCGTTGTCCTTTGGGAAATCTACTTCTGGAAGCTGTTTGTTCATCCCGCGGAAGACAGAACTAACTGAACTTACAGGTGGCCCGAAGTGATGGAGATGCAGGAGGACACCACCAAACACCTCTCCTTGTCCTGCACAAACGCAGTGACAGCAGCGTTCCTGCTCGCTTGTTTCTCAAACTCACAGCGCTTCTTGTGATCTCTGTAGGTATTAAAGCTTTAATAAGAGCCTTGAAGGTGCCCCACAGCTTGCAGGGGAGTGGGGCGGATAATAACTGTGTGTCCTTCCGTGTTAAATACCTGTTTCCCTGTTGCGTGTGATTGATGGATAATGACACAAGAGCCCACTCAGGCGTACCAGCCCCCATTTTCCACTGTAATCATGTTTCACTTCCAGTCAAGAACGTTAACAGCCCAGTTACAGTAAAATCCAAACAGAAATCCACAAATAAAAGTTGCCGACTGTTTGCCACAGCTTTTGTCTTGCACCATCAAATGTGAAACACAGGAATTTAACCTTTTCCTTGTGTGATCCTCATAATGCAAGCAGAAAATGGGAAAATTCAAGGTACATTTTTTTTTAAACGTACCCTAATTCATGCTACCCAAACTTCCACAATTTACATTTACATTATATAAGTCCAACACAAACTCAGTTAGGAAGAAAACAGACCAAAAATCCACCTCTGAAGGGAATTTCAGCTCTCTTGCTCTCTATCATAACCAGTTATGTAAAATTAAAAAAGCTTCTGCGGAGCAGCAGTCTGACCATCGCTATTCTAAGAGAAGGAAATGGTGCTTCTGCCTTCCTTAAACCCCCGGGACTGTGAAGTTTGACTTTCATTTTTTTCGGCATCTAGACTCAACCTTTTACCTTCCTGTCCCAGCAATCCAACATCAACAGTGCACCAAGGGATGGAAAAAGCAGTCGCTGCCAAGACAGCATAAAAGCATGAAGGAAGAGTTCTGATGCTGCAGCTAACAAAACCGACTCATCAAGTGAAAACTGCAACAACATTCTGGTGTGCTCCCACTTATCACAATAGTCCAGATGGAGCCTTAGCGCTATAATCTGGCTCATGTGCTTGTAAAAGGTATCTGGTATTCCCTTCCACGTTGCTGGGATTGGCCTGAGAAGGACTGACGTCTCTTTCACAATGACAGGTCTTGTGCAAGCCACTCTGGCAAAAACGTGATAGAAAACGGTCTTGCTCTGGAAATGAAAGTTATGTTGTGCTCACCGAGATGCCTTTATTCACGTTAAGCTGAACCCATACAGACACTTGCCTCTCGCTGCCTCGGCGTCTCCTTGAAGTAACTTCAGTCATACCATCAGCACCACCTGCTTCCCAGAGTACAGAGGGAATTTCTGATGGTGCATCTGCAGGTCTGTTAGTCACCAGCTTACTTAAGTGATGACTTCAAAAGCATCAAAGCAAATTAGTGGCGTGAGTCTTACTAAGTTTCATACAGGAGCTTGATCAAAGGATTTTATATCTTAATCCAAAAATCACCTTCTGACCCCACATACAGTCTATCAACTGTGGCAACACGCTACCTGTCCTACAGCTGATTTACCACACTCCTTTGAAGCACTTTCATGCTACAATAAGCACCTCCCGTAAGGTTACACAAGAATATATTTAGAGTTCCCACAGATCTTCATAGAAAATCAACCAATCACACATGTAAACACAATAAAAACCATACAATCTGTAAGAGCAGTCAGCAGTAAAACACTGCTCTTCTTTTTAAGGTGAAACTGCACCTACATGTAAAATCTGCGACTAAGATCTCCTCATTGTCACACAACTGTTCCATTAACACGTTAGGAGGAGAGGACCTGATAGCTCCCCAGGCAGGGTAGCATCTGTATCCTGTGTATGCATCCAAAGACTATTTCCAATCCTTTCTAGCTCACAGCAAAATCTCACCTACCAACGAATTCAAAGGCTGAGTGTGCCAGATGCCACATCAGTCAGGAAAACAGTTCTCATGCTGACGACGACTGAAACAAAGCTATTTCTTAGGAGCTGCTCTGCCAACGAGTGCTCTGCAACACAACTTTAGCACTATGGAAGGAGCAGGGAGCAGACTTATCTGTGGTACATGTTGCACTCCATAGTCACAAGCAGTTTTCAAGTAACTCCATTTTTTACAACAGCTTTGAGCCACCAGAATAGGGAGTATCCATCCCTGTGTACCTCTGGATGTGGCACAGTGGCATGTGGTACCCAACGGGAGCAAGCGATGCGCTGCAAGTGTATCACATCATACCAGCCATCAGCCAGAGAGGACTGGACATTCATCTTGGCAACACTCCTGGATCAAGTTATTCAAACAAACTTCAGGAAATCCCAATTGTTCCTTAACGTTTGCCAGCTCAAGCTCCTGGCATTGTAAACAGAACATCTACCCCAACAGAGAAATACTCGATTAGCAAGGCATTGGAGATCTACAGAGAAAGAAGGGATATTTCAGAGATATATCATTGTACAGATTTGTTAATGTCAACCAGCAAAAAACCCCAATAAAACCACAATCAGGACACAAATGCCCAGGGGCCATAGGGAGAGCATTTTCATTTTGGAGAAGGGTAGGGAAGGATGCTTTACCCGGAACAACCTATTTATACAGCAGCCCAAGTGAGCTTCAGCACCCAGAATAGATAATTCTGCAATATACAGCAATATTTCGAGTCCTGAGATAACCCTGCTGGGCCACATGCCCCCAGCAGCCACCAGAGATACTAAGAAGTCCTGCTTACGCATCTGCTGCGTGCTCCAAGCAGCTCACTCAGAAGCTGTCCCTCTGAGACAATCCCATTACAGAGCAGCAGTTGAGCAGCATCAAAAGCACACCATCCTCATCACAGGGGTAAGGTGAGGCTGAAGGAGAGGAGGAGGAGAAGATTTTGGAATAAGAGCAGGGAGGTAGAGGGACATGACAAGCTGGGATCACACAAGCAGAGCAAGAAGCAGCAGCTTCACAACTCTTCCAGTCAAAAATGCAGCTATTTTAAAATACTTTGGTTTGCTTCCTGAGGCAAGGCAGGACAGAGCTGCCAAGAAGGCAGTAGTTTTTTATCTGTGTAGGGCTAGAAAAACCATGTCGATGGGCAGCTACCACCAGCTGAATGAAGAGTGTGTGAAGTATTTGGCAGAAGATCTCTTATGACCTCCTGTGCCAAAGGAAGAGAGACGAAGAAGATTCACAAGGCTTGAAGAGTTGAGATAACGGAAGGTGCTGAGATGACAAAAGAGAAGGTCCACAGAAGTATTTTCAGTACCAGAATTTTTTGATAGTTACATTTTGCAACAAAAGACACCCTTCTCTGCACAAGGAAGGTCTCTGTAGCCTGCAGAGATTAAGTCAGCCCTTCCGAACAGAGAAGTAGTGCGTTTATCACAAGATCACTGCAGGATATACACACGGACACCCACACACCCTGCCCTGTCACAGGTCATTGCAGGCAGATCCCATGCTTATTCATGGGCAAGAAGCCTCTGCCCAGCACTAGGAGCCTCCCTCTGCAGCATTCTGTATCCCAGAGGCTTACGACTCCAATTAAATCACAGTACAATGCAGTGACTAGTGAGACACAAGTGGGAATGACTGACTCAACACGTCGAACCTCAGTGATGTAAGAGCAGGGTGAGCTCGTGACCAGATCATACCCTGAATCAGACACACCCCCCCTCCCCTCCCCCAAATCAGCCCCGCTGCCTGGAAATACACTCATCTGATTACAAGGCAGCCTATGGAGGGAACTTTCCATAGGTCACCTGGATCCTAAAAATGACTCCACAATGCGCATGTTTCCCAAATCAGTAGGATGTTTAGAGAAGAAACTCTGCCTAAGTACACAAGACTTTCCTCTCTCTATACACAAGCTGAAAGACTCCAAAAGATAATCCTAGAAATCCACGTAGTCAAAAGCTGAACAAGTTTAATAGAAAAAAAAGATGTGTGCTAATGATGAAACCTGAGCAAAATCCACACACTTAATATGCAACGAGAAAAGCAGAAGATAATGGCAGCAGATAACCCAAGGAGGACACATCAAAAGCGAGGCCATCTCCAGCATCCTGAGCCTCACACGCAAATGGATTTCAGTGTATTTGTGGATACACTGAATTGTCACCACCACCCTCAAACTGGAGGTTAAAGCTACAGAGATGGAGTGACACTGTCAAGCGATAATTGATGGAAAGCAGACAGCCTGTGAAAATGCACTTGAGGCAGGTGTCATCTCCCATTACAGGGGGCATTTTGCAGATTCTAACAAGAAAAATGCCAGACTCCACAACTTGACATATCCTACCAAAAGGAAAACAATTATTTTTAATGTTTGGACACCCATCTTCTCTCACAAATTGCAACACACTCCTTGCACCAGAGGCTTCAATAAATTCTCTAAGCTACAGGTCCCCGGCGTGGAAGTGTTCTCAGGACAACCACAAGCTCCTTCTGTATTTAACTGGGAAGCCACAGGGAGTTGTGACTGGTTACCGCTCATGTTTTCAGGACAGAAGGTCCTGGGCCTTGCCTGCTTGTCAAAGCATCTTGGAGATTTTAACACCACCGTGTTAAAGTGGTGTAGAAATGTCCAGGAAGTCTGATTTGTACCACACTAAATGCAGGAAAGCGCTGCAGTGAACGGATAAAATGGGATGGGCTGAGAGCAGGAGAAACAGGCAGCTGATGGTTCCAGTTGCATGGTGGTGGGATGTGCTCAAGGGAGCACCCACAAAATCCAGGCAGAATCCTTCTTACCCTCTCCAGCAAGAAACAGGCAGGGGATGGAGGTACCCCCACGCTCAGCAAGCTGAACCAGGATCCCAGGGGAAACCACTCCCCGAAACGAGCCGATCTCAGAAGAAGGCACAGAAGCAAGTCTTGGAACAACCACCCTAGCACAGGCCTGGAGACCTCTACAATAATTTATGAACTACGTATTTTCAAAAGTTCATGCTATAGCTCTCCCACTTTCACCCTTATACTGAAGAAACAGGAGGAAAGGATTACAAAGATGTTAGTTACTAGCAACAAAAGCTAGGAAATACTCACGCTGCCAGTGTTGCTAAGGTTGAGGCCTGAGAGGATTTGGAGACAATACTAAGTCAGTCAAGACTAAGAATTTGCTCCCAAACTTAAAAAAAAGCTTATTCTGTTTCTGCATGTATAACAATCAGAACCAGCCTTATCTCAGTGAAAACAGTAAAATATCTAGGCAGCAGAGATAGGGTCTCTCCAGTTCTCCTTCTTCACCTGCTTTTATGATACATGACAGTACAGGAAGGATACGCACCAAATAGCATGCTTACAAGCTGTGCTTCTTCTACAGATGAAGGAGGAGCACAAAGAGATCCCAACACACATGGAGAACAAGACACATGGGATGTGTTCCCAAAGTTGCCTCCAAGAAGCCAAGCTGCTGCCCCCAGACAGGATCACTACTACACCAAGGCCTACACCAAGCCTGAACACAAAGAAAACGCAGCAAGACAAATGCCACACCACACTACAACCTTTCAAAAATAAGAATAAAGGAGGGAAAGACTATTTAGGAGAAACCACATGGCTTAACAGACAGAAATCCCATTTCCCATGCAAAATACCTGTCTCTCCCCAACAGAAAAGCAGCTCATCACAGGCAGAAAAGAGGTGCCCTCTCATAGAAGTCAAACAACAGCCAACTCAAAGACCAACAGGAGCACCACCAACCATCAGGCTGCAGCAAGGGCTGCACCCAGGTTCTGCCAAACAGCCCATCTGCCCTACCAAAGACAGCAGGAGAGCTGGCTCCAGTGCCTGGCTCAGCCAAACCTGCCCCCCAACACCTCCGCGCCAGCGATAACGGCGAGCCATCGCCTTTCACATACGTCAGACAGGCCCCTTCAGCTGTAATAAATCTCCAACACAACAATCAACAAGGCAAAGCAATTAATAAGGGGGGGTATTTTCGTTACGTTTGCTGCAGCAGTTAATACAGGTGGAATGAAAATCCCCTACAAAATTAAGGCAACGTAGAAGATGGACGTTTTCTTTATCATGATGTTCTTAATAGAAAGCCCCCTCAAATGTCAGCGGTCACATACACGTGCTAGACTGACTGAATGGAGGGAGTTGGACCTGGTAAATCTGTCGTTAGCAACTCTGGGAATGATCTTAAGTGGGCACTGGTCTGGGCTGAGTAAAGCAAAAGGATTTCACAACATGGGAATTATACAATATAGGGATGTAGCACATTGCTCTTTAGGCAGGGGCAGTTAAACAGGAATTAAACAGCATCAAAAAAATGCTGTCTCTGCAAAAGCTATTGATTCCCAGCCTACAGACGACTGAGAAAGAGGCAGGTTGACTAGTGAGGGACGAGGATGTCACCGTGGGCTGACACCGTTTTGCTATTTACGCTCTCACAAGCAACAGAATGACAGGGATAGCTGATAACCTTCTGAAAATAACTGAACTATCAAAGAACCTACGTCTTAGCTAACACAGGTTTTGGTTTCTGCAGCTTGTAAAAATGAAATTAACACTCAATCTAAGGAGATGATCTTACAACTCTACCCTGGAAAATGTTAAAATGGGATATCTATTGGCTAAGGACAACTGAATTGCAGAACTCCATTTCTGATTATCTCTTAATTGGCTTTGACTAAGAACTTAAAAGTCAGCTCCCTTGCATCAGGTCAGATACAAATCTTACTACCTTTTTTAAAAATTTCAATTTAAATAATTAGAAGGCCTTTTTTTTTCATGTGCAATCAAGAGCAAATTAGAGAAGTTAGCCTATGTGGGGCAATCCAGAGGTTACAAATATATTTAGCTTGGGTGACCAAATTCACGTAGCTCGGGTGATCCCAAAAAGCCCATTTCTTGCTTCACTAATTACAAACTACTGTCGTTCGACTAAAACACAGAATTTGGCACATGCGGGTTTTGGAGATGATCCCCTCCAACCACTCCACCTTCCAGGTTTCCTCTGCACACACGCACAGCCATTCCACAGACAGGAGGGAAAACTGGAAGCCTTTCATACCCTGTTTTTAACATGTCCCAGGTAGAGTGGTGGCTGGGGACCATCACCCCCACCACATGTGGGGTTCTGGCAGCATCGTCCCTCAATGCTGGAAGGGAAATGAGGTAAAAAACTATCCGGCCCGAAGGTCTGCTATAACTGTTGCTGGGGAAGGCAGCTGAATGCCAGCCAGAACTTCCCCACGTGCATGTGTGTACAGTGATTTACTGGGCACCTCCAGGCACCCAGTTCAATTTACAGACTGGTGCTTACAGGCTTTTTGCTGTAGCAATGGACCAAATCTGATCAAGTTCAACATCTGTCTAAGCATATAGGGAAGCTCCAAATGGGCAGAGCAGGCAAAAACAACAGGAAAAAGAGGAATTCCCAAATTCCCAGGTATTTGGGAATTGCTCCCTCATAGGGAGACACTATTTCATGCCAGCAGAATCGGAGAGAGAATACAGAGAGGCCTTTGGTTAAAAAGTGTCGTAAATAATTACAGATTCCCCAGTGATAACAAAACAAATTGGGAATTGCAGCAACACTCATGGGGAAATAAAAGTTGTCACTGATGGTAAAAGTAATAATTAATTGTGCAGCCTTCTCTCTCTCTGTGCTCCCCACCACCACCCCAGTGGGAATGCGCCAGGCTCTTTCCCAGCAACAGAATTATTTCTGTAAAACATTTTTGTAAATTGCAATACCTCTGTAACTGAAAATAGAGGCAAATGTGAGCTCTTAGTGGGACCTTTGAAACCCCAGCTGTGAAGACTCATTAACTGTAAGTACATTTTTGCAGATGCACAGCTCTGAATCTGACTCATGACTCTCCTCCCATGACAGCGAGACTTGGGATTCAGGTAAAAAGGCTTTAGATAATTGATACAGATTCTTATTCAGGCAAATTAGCGGGAAGAAAGCAGCGGAGAGGAGACTTAAGGGTGGTAGTGAAGGAAGGGGGATCAATCATTTAGTGGCTTTTCTTAAGTGACCCATCACCTGCGGTTCCCAGGCACAGGGAGGGTGGTGCGAGATGAGAAGCTACGTTTTAACTAACCAATTTCATGCGTCTTGCTCTTTATACTGGACAACAGCTCTAGCCCCAAATACCAGGTCACAGTAAAGGCTCCCCTTAGGTACTTAATCACTGGGGTTTTAAGCCATTTTGGATGTTTAAGGGCTGAAAACATTCAGATTTACCAGGCACAACTGCACGTAGGGTAGCCCTCAAGTCTGCAGCTCCAGCTTGCCAAAGGACAGGATAGATGTGGGGGAGATGCACAATTAAGAATCTCTCCCACACACCAGGCACAAAGAAAAGCGGAGCCTGCGAGCCAGAGTTGACTCAGAGCTGCATACCAGAGGCCTCACCTCCAGTCACACGTGTATGTGTGTGTGTGCGCGCACACGGCTGAGGGAGGCTTTTACGCAAGCAGAGATCTTTCCGACTGGATTTCGGGGTGAGGAGAAAAGCATTGGGGCCAAAACCTGCATGAGGAGTCAGTCAGCTACCAGGCTCTGACTCCAGCCAGCGCTAGGGAGGAGGGCGGACCGTTTGGTGGCCAGTAGCTCTCTCACACTGGTCATTTCTAAGCCTTTTACAAGTTTCTGGAAACAACATTTAAACCGCGGTGTTGTGTATTATACAACAAATCTTCCTTTGAATGGTTCAAAACAAACTCATTGGCTTTCCACCACCCCACCAAAAAACAAAAACAAAAAACAACTTTAAAAATCTTCTAGCAGCATTGACCGAAGTGTAAAGCAACCTGGTTGGCTTCCATGCATCCGATGGCCTCTTCCAAGAGTGAAAACTCCACGCAGACATAGCCATAGTCGTAACCTGGGGACAGCATTTAAATACAGACGGGAGTCATGTTAGTGCTTTGTCATAAAGAAAGCCACATTAAATATTCAATTTCCCTTTCCCTCCAATGACAATCCCTCTAACCACCACCCCTCCACTCCAGAATGAAAAGGAGAGAAATCAAGGACTAGCTGGATGATGATTAACTGTGCACTTTATCATGAATGTTAATAGTACAGTGTTCCCACTTCCCCTTAAACAACTCAGTGACAGGCACACCCTTCCTTAGGGCAAGAAATTATTGCTTTGGCTTTTTTTTTTTAAATAAAGGCGTAGTGATTTTCCATTGCTAGTTTCACATTTTGTGCTACCTTGGAGGCAGTGCTCTCCAAAGCAAGTGTTGGTAAGTCATTTTGAAGTACCTTGCTGCAAATGTATTTTACACAAATAGCCAGGATTTTAATTGGGCAATATTTCAGAAAGAACTATCGTGATTCCTTTGCCTTTGCTATTTTTCCTTCAACACCTGCTTACTTTTGAAGGCCAATCCCTTGCATTATGAAACAGTGCAGTGGAGCAGGAATGAGAACTCCAGCTTTCTCATTTTGGTACAGATGTTAAGGCGAATGTAACAAGAGGGTGTGAGGGCTTAAGTTTAGATGCAAGAAACTAGAGAGCCTTCACTCTTCTCACTCACTCCTTGGGAAGCTGTCATCTCAGTCAGTGGCAGAAGGGACCCACTGATTCAACTGTGTGTGCCAATTACCTCGAAGTGTTATATCCCACAGTAAAGAGCAGGGTGAACACTACAGAAGCTAAGACTATCTTAAGAGTCATCCTCGATGCTGGAAGTAGCTCCAAGAACTGAAGCTCTGAGGAAGAATCTCAAGTCAGAACCTCACCCTTCGCATGCCAGGGCCACCTCACTCCAAAACAGTGCTTTCCAGATGATCACAGGCTGACACGCTTCTACACGGGCAAACAGTGAGAGGAAATGCTTGGTTCCCTCCTCCTGCTGCAATTTGGGCTGCTCAGGGGTGAGAGGAAAGCCAGTCTGCATGCGGACTGTACCATTTCAGGACCTAGATGTCCTGGTGAAGAGCTTGTGTCCTCTGCTAAAGATGCACGTCTTAACACCGGTAGCTCTAAACCTGGTACATATGTGGTTCCTATTGCTTCAACCCCTCACCTTCCACGGGAAGGTAACCCCATGCACACTTCTTTCAGGCAAGGCATCCCAGTCTGCTGGAAAACAGCCCCCCTCTCCCCCGCAAGCCTACGCCAAAGAACATGTGCTGTTCTCTCCCATTTTTCCTTCCCTGTTTCTTTACCATCTTTGTACTTAACCACAGCAGAGACAAAGCCATATAAAACCATTTAATCATCAAAACCTACTGATTTTTTTTTTTTTTTTAATTCTGGGAGCTCCTTGCACACTGTTCTAATGACACAATCCTGACATTTGCTATTATAATGAGACTCCAATTTGAATCCAGCTCCTCCTCTACCTCACACAGGAATTCATTCCCCTTCCCCGTATTATTTTTCTCAATATAATTACACTAGAAAGAAGTTCATCAATCTGGGTGCTTTTCAGCTCAGTGAAAGACGCCGGCCAGCAGCCGGCCATCTGTGGTGGAATGCAGCTAAAGCCACTCAAAATTCTTACATGAAGTGGGCACCTGGAACTGGAGGTACGGTTTCAGCTGGCAGGATCGGCAGAACCAAATTCACCCAGCTGTTCCCATGGCACCCGTCCTCTGCAGCTCCAGCCACACTAAATCACATTTTGAAAAATGACAGCAGCCCTCCCCTCTGCAGAGGAGAGCTGCTCTCCAGGAGCAGTGCTGCCCCTTGCTGGGAGACTGTTTTGCATTCTGGGCAGACACCTCTGCTACTTCCCGGCACAGCGTGCGGGCTCACACGGTACATTTTAAACTCCTGTTTAAATCCGGAACTCTACACGGAGTCACTTCTCCCTCTCCTGTTTAGAGAAAGGCTGCATGAATGATATTTTTCAGCCTGTAAGGCTCCTGATTCCCCTTCATGGAGAGGATTTTTGAAAGCTGCCATAATCAGCAAGCTAGAATCAGTGTATATGAAGTAGGGGGGTCTCCTGACTGACAGAAAGCTAGATTGCAGAAGTTTTCACTCTATTTGCTCTACAATGAGAGGCAGTTTACATTCCAGTTCCTCGTGAAGTGAATGAGTGGTTTTGACATGGATTTCATCCAGCAAGACACAACAGAGAGCAAAGCTGAATGTTACACATAGATAGAAGAGCTGAGACACTTGGAGGAACATACATCAGAGGATGATTCCAAGCATCGCATGGAGACAGTTAAGGGGAAGATCAGCACATTTCTCCTTGTCTACGTTCTTACCTCTGCCCTCCCCCACCAAACCCAACCCCCCTCAACAAGCGTAGCTGCACAACGAGAATCAAAACCAGAAACTGTGGTCCCATATCCTCCCAAAAAGCAGCCTCCAGCCAGATGTTGACTCCTGTGGTCAGGCTGCAGAGGGACGGGGCGTTCTGCAATTCACCACGAACTGTCCTTGCACAGGCAACACCGAAGCAGTGGTGCAAGAAGAGAACAGCCTGGAGTTCCTGCTCCACTCCAAGCTGCTGCTGAAGATCTACGGAGGCTTGACGCTTTCCCCCACCCCCAGATCCAGCCCTTCGCATGGATCTGACAAGTCAGCTCAACCTGTGAGAACTACAGAGTCACATCAGCCTTGGAGGGTACGGCAGCCCTGCTCTGTCCCCCGCCCCCAGCTCCACCACAGCATCCTTTCATTTCACACCATGATGGAAAGGCCTCTGAAATGGAGGCCCGTGGAACAAGGGCGCTGCTACAGAGCACCTCCAAAATGCAACGTTTGCTGATTTTTTCCACAATCTGCAATAATCTCATTATCCAGAGCACAAAGCTTGAAGGAAAACCAAGTGACCTGAGGCTGGTTCTTAAGGGGGAACAGCTAGAGAAGCTCCTGTCCCAACTGCTGGGGCTGGTTCAGCTCTTTGTGTCATCTGCTGAGCTTGCGTATTTTTGTTTCCAAAGCCTTCATGCAGTTTCCCTGTCAGAACTCTGCAATTCAGCTGCTGTTGCTGGAACCAGGGTGGGGGATTTTGACAGGGACACGAGGCCAAGCACCTAATGGCAAGAATTGGTTCAATGGGCATCCCAAGTAAGCTGAGGTCCCCTGTGAATAAGAGCTCTCAGACACCCACTGGTATTCTTCAGGTCATAACAGTAAAAATAAAGTGATCAAACCAGCAAAGCAAAATCACTGCTGAAGACTAGAGTGTTGTTTTTTTTGACTCAAGGTGGCCTAAATTCATATGTAAGGTTTGCCATGAAGATATAAATCCTGGTATCTTCTTAATGTGATCCTTCACTTAGTGATTAGTACAATACTACAGTTTTCAGGATCCACAAAAAAGTGAAATGGAGTAAGAAATGCTGTATGTATTGGCAGAAGTATTACGTGATCAACACAGACTCTGTCAAAACAGAAATAAATCAGTATTTTCCCCCCACGCAACCTCTGAGCATGCTGCAGCACAGCCACACTCTCCAAATGAACCTTCCAATGGGAACAGTCCTCCAACACTTGACCTCATCCAGATTTTGGCCATAAAACACCAACGTCCTCATCTCCCCCCGCATTTCAGGTCAACTGTGTAAAAGAACTTTTTTAACTCATTTAACTATGTATCAGCTGTGCAAGTCTACAGTATCACAGGCTGTGTACGACAGATGAAAGGACAAGGAGAGGGTGCACATAAAATCCAGAGGATTTTCCCTTAAGTGCTTCTTTGTATACACAATCCTTTACAGATGTTCCTAAAGCATGCTCAGTTGTTTCCTGCACTGAAAATGGTCACAATTGCTTAATACTTCAGAGTAAGAACACATTCAGAGCTCCAGGAAGCTGCTCCGCAAACATTTGAACAAGGAATATTTTGCCTCTGAAACAGGTGTGGTTTAGCGAAGTGAATTTTGACAACAAATAGCAGGTCCTCGTTAGCATGCTATAGTTTGGCTAAAAAATCCTGAAAGCCTGACTTAAACTTACTGTGCTTTGGCTTCAGAAAAAAAGATCACAGGCTCGGGATTTAAAATAAGACTTGTTTCTATACTCACACAGTTTCTACTGAACAACTGACACACAGTAATGTGTTGCTTCATGATAGTTTGTTATGTCAAAGAACTAAATAAAGGAAAACCATAATGTTGTTCCGATAGGGGCTGTAAGCAGTGTGAAGACATAAAAAAAAAAATCTCTCCCTGGAATCTTCGGAGGCCAAATGAAAAGATCACGTAACTACAGCAGCCCTGCCTGTGCCAAACCCAAGATACTTTGGAAAGAAGGCATGATGGCAACATGACAAAAGCGTCCAATTTGAGAGGTGATCCAGCTCCTGGATTCTAGGAATGAGCACGCAGTAAGTCACACTACCGCCCGCCCCTACAAGCTTAAGGTGTTAGGTAACCTTAAGTCCATGGTGAACCATCACCTGCCTTCTCAAAAACAACTGCCACAAAACCCCTGACTGCTGTGGTGCAATATTCTCTCTCCCCTGGCCTGGAAGGTAAGAAGATGGCCTTCTATTAAAGTAATTCCATAAAACAGGTTGCTAAAAGACACTATGCCAGCTATGAACCTGGTGGAGGTCCCTGCATCTACCAAGTGGGGCCAAGCAGCTTGAGGGCAGAAGACAATGATGATGGACCCTTCATAAGCAGAGAGCTTCTCACCATCCCAACACTTCAATTGTGATTTTTTCCTGTAGGATGAGACAGAACTCCTATATAAGAAAAGCATTTGCAGTTTTGGGCACTTCTAGGACTTGGAGATAACACATTAAAGCAGAGCCACAGCCAGGCTGCTGAAGCAAGGACATTCCTGCTGCTTGCTCTCTCCAGAGACAGCACAGCAAAGCAGAGTGCAGCTGAGGAAATCCTCTACAGACTCTCCTTCATGTTAGAGAAGAAAGTTCTATTGCTTCAAAGGCAACTACGGCATAAAGTATGGAGTGAGTCTGAAGGACATCCACATCCCTCGAAGGAATCTGCAACCTCACATGCTCGGACAGCGAAGACAGGATTTTGCATGCTGTTCTCAGAGAATCTGCTCTCCCTTAGTTGAGGAAGACCTACCTCATCGGTGGGAGACTCTGGTAATATGCCCACAACCCCACGCACAAGTTTTTCCTGTTTCCTCCAGTGAAAGGTGCAGATGTAGTTTATGCATATTAAAGAACGAACGCCTCATCGCAAGAAACTACTGGAAAGCACAGGGCTTTCTCTGCATCTCTATGCTATTACATAGAGATATGCCTATTATTAGCAGGCACAGTACATTTGATGTCTCAAGAAGCCAGGAACTCCTGAAAATGCACAGTTGTGGCTGTACCTGTGCTTACACAGTGAGTCCTGGCATTGCGGTGAGGACGGGCAACAGCCTTCTGTGGTGAGCAGGGAAAATAAAGCCGTCTGCACGGCAGAGAACGGCAGCAATCCATCTCTGCTCACACAAGCCCAGAAGCCAAACCCCAGAACTCTCTCAATACCAGCTGGTGGATTCTGAGCCTCCATAAATTTGTCAGATCTCTTTACTGCGCAGATAAATTGGTCTTCAGAGCTACTAAAACTGAAGAGCTGTACCAGAAAAGCCTGCTGCTGAATACTAAACGGGATGATCTGCAACAAGCCCTATCCCCAATTCCTTTCAAAGGCTGAGCGTTTACAAGCCACACCTGGCTGCTGGAAAAAGGCCTGTTGCTTTGTACTGTTGCTCTGTATAAAAGAGTACACTCTTACACACTCATTCATGATGGCACCGCACAAGAGAACGGCACTGAAAACACAGAATATGAAACGCAGCTGTATCCTGAAAGGTTGAATACTACAGTCCATCCTCCTCCCTCCCTCCATCCATCCACCCGAGAGGACAAGATCCAGAAAGGACCTGCCCTGAGACATCCTGAAAGGGGGACACAGGCAGCCCCATGAACTGCAGGAACTACAACGGTCAGAGCCCTAAACTGCTGTCAATCCTGCTTGGTCCAGAAGGATGATATACCAGCACCGTGGGAGAGGGCGAAAAACCCAAACCACTAAGATCATACACTCTGTACGCAGCTTTATTAAAGACAAAGCATTACATTGTATTTGTACAGAAACCCGGTATCCAAGGAAGGCTGGGTCACCACAAAACTCCATGAGAGGACTGGAAGCTGCACACGTGGGAAGGTGCTGCAGGCAGGAACTTGGTTTTAAAGTTCTGCAAATGTGAACCTGGTCTCCAGGTTATATGACCTGTCATTTAACAATCAATGCAATATCACAGAAGGGTAGGGGTTGGAACGGACCTTTGGAGATCATCTAGTCCAACCCCCTGCCAAAGCAGGGTCACCCACAGCAGGTTGGACAGGAACATATCCAGGCAGATTTGGAATATCTCCAGAGAAGGAGACTCCACCACCTCTCTGGGCAGCCTGCTCCAGGGCTCTGCCACTCTCACAGCAAACAGTTTTTCCTTACGTGGAGACAGAATTTCCTGTGTTCCAGTTTGTGCCCATTGCCTCTTGTCCTGTCGCTGGGCTCCACTGAAAAGAGCCTGCTCGTGTCAGCACACTGTGAAAAGCCTTCAAGTTTTGTGCTCGAGATGAAAAAAGGGTGAGCACATTTGTAAAAATGGTTAAGAAGAGAAGGATTCTGCATGTCAAAAAGAGTTCTGTGAGCATGTTTTCTGGATGAACATGTGTGTTGCCTTTTCAGTTAAACGGGCCTTATAACCTTGAACTAAGGTTGATCACTATCACAAACACTGACATAAAACAGATTTGTACTTCCTATTTCCTCAGCCACCACATCACAGATGAGGAAAGATGGGCAAGAACACTTTTTGCTTCCTAGAGACGATGCACTACTGCCCTGAAATCACGCAAGACTTAGCCAAAAGCCTATTGCCCACACACTGGGAGAACCAGCAAGGATGGTATTGAAGACCATGGACTAATGCCAACTAAGTGCTCTTATTTAAAGTCCTCACCAGGCTACTGTGGCTACAAACAAGAATCAATTGCTTCACGCAGATCAGCCCTGAAGATATTTCCTCAGCTTCTGAAAGGCGAGCCTCTGCAGATTGAAGGACTCTGCTGATGAGTGGGTGATCCTGTCGTGCCTCAAGAGAAAACTCCATGTGTGCTACAGCATCTTGTGAGCCCATGGACGATCACTTCAGCTTTCAGCAAGTGCCTGAGATCTGTGTGCCCTTATTCGTGGCTGACGCAGTAGACTGGGCCACGTAATCTTCACCGTGCAAAGCACTAAACACAGCAACAGGAAATTATTGCTCCTGTGGTGCATTGGCACTGGCCTTGATGGTGAGCCAAGTTGTCTTCTGTATAATCAGCACAACAGGCAGGATCCACCTCTGTGTCACAGCGTGTGTTAGAGACACCTCACATCAACCCATCGCATGTTCTTTGTACCAAACCAAAGAACATAAGTCCTTGTGGGATCTACTCCTAATCAAACTCCACAAGCCCTCTTTGTGAGGAAGCCGCTAGCTGGCCACAAACCCATCCTTCAGAGGGGTTTGCCCAAGGGCACTGCATCACTCCTGAAAGGAAACAAAAGGTCTCAGTTTAGCACGGTTCTGCTGCACACCTCCAGAAACATGCCCTCGCCATGCAGGGCCTCTCCAGCCCTAAGCTTGAAGGCTGCAGCACAGCAGCACCCGTGGCACGCAAGAGCTGGGGCCAAGTGCAGTATTTCACCAGAGCTTCTGGCTTCCAAGAGCATCACCAGCCCAAATCCCAGCCACACCTACAGCTCTGGGGAGGGAGTAGACTCAGTTGTATGTGGGCCAGACAAACGTAGAGCCGTGCCTGGTGCAACAGGAGCTCTGCTTTAAGGAAGGGATCTCGCTGCCTTGGGATGAGCTCCAGCCATGGAAAACAGAGGGCTTATCCCTAGAAGGGAGAAAGACACCACTCAAAAATCTCTACCACTTTTGCCATCATGAAGTGTAAATTTCTGGACCTTAGAGTCTGAACCTTATGAGTTTTAGCAAAATGCAATGCTAAAGATTACAATTTTAAATTTCAGAGGCTTCCCAAAATATTCCTGATACCAATGATTCATAGTTCTGATATACAGGATAGACTGCACTTGGGAAAAGAAAAAAAAAAAAAGGCAACTTTTAAGAGTTTATCTAAGGGGCTTATTAATATTTAACAGGGCACCAGTGGCAGAGCTTAGTGAGAACAAGCAAGACAATCCAGTTTCTTCTAGGACTTGGCCAAGGCAGTTTAAATTTAACAAAGGGAGAGATAAGGTGGGCAGTTCCAAGCACCACGTAAGGGCCAGGTCTGCAGAAATGAAACAAGCAATAAATGCCAGTGCAAGAAGGTGACTAAGCAGCAGTAAAGCACGTTTGGTGCCAATCGTACTTTCCAAAACAAAAGCTTTTCAAAACTGAGCAGGCAGCTGCCATTAAGTAGCTGCTAGGTTAGTCACATTTTAGGTTATACTACATTTCCTGCACGTACCTCCACCAAAGGAGGATGCCTGTCCTTTAGCATCAGCCACCTGCACCCACGTGGACATGCCTCCGGTCCCCAGCATCTCTGCTGTTCAGAGAGCTCCTCCCTGCTCCAGTCACCCCATTTCTATGCTTTGCTCCCCAGGGGGGAAGCACTGCAATCCCTCCCCATCCAGGGTTCAAAAGTGAGTATTCAGAAGGGTCAAAAGAGAGCTAACAAACCCAAATCTCCCATTTTCTGAAGGACTGCACTAATTTAGAGGGTTCCTAAAGAGGCTGGGGTAGAGCTCACTGCTCCTTCTGATTGCAATCAAGCTCACCTGTTCCCTCCAGGTCCTCTTCACAGAGCTCCTCTCTGCACATGCTGCTCTTCATCCCGGTCAGTGTATCTGTTCTCCACCAGGCTCAGCAAAAACTCTTCTTGGTTCCCCAGACAGGCTTGCAGAGTAAGCTAGAAAAGCCTCATGGGCTGCCAGCAATTTCTCAGGCTCACTTTCCCTGAACAGCTTTTCCCAGCTGCTGGTTCTAACCCTAACGTGAATTCTGGCTGGAAAACACATGTTCCAAGCTTGTCCCACTGCAGACTGTACCAGGAGAATAGTTTGAACAGAAGGCTTAGTACGCTTCATGTTTCCACTTCTTACTTGGACATCATTGCAGCGTCTTTTAAGGGTGAACGACTCATCATATGTAGCCCTTTAAGATAAAGATAGCTCCATGTACTCTCTTCTCCAGGGCATACATGAATGTTCAGCCAAAGATTTCCGTGCACATCAGACACTCAAGATGATATCTCAGAGTTTGTTTATGTTTGACATGAGTCAGGAAAGTAGATACAGAGCTTGAGGAGAAGCAGGCAGGAGATAAGTTTAAAAAAAATGACAAAAATCAAAACCAGATAAGATGTGTTCATTCCTCAAAGGTCAAAAGGGATCAGTTTCAAGCTCCCGGCCACCAGCACAGACAGGAGAATGACAGACACCGTGGCACAGGCAGCCCAGTGCTGTCACAGCCTGCATTAACAGCTCCACAGCGGGAGGCCCATTGCAAAGCCACATGAAAGCCTTGACCCAAGCGAGCAGAGACAAGTACCTTCAGATGGGACCAGGGGAGCTCACGAGCTGTTAGCGACAGCCCCTTCTCAGAGAGCTGCTGACAAGTCATCACTGCCAGTACCTACCCAAGCAACAGCCCGTCCGCAGCACAAGGCTCCGAAAGACACTGCAGACTGAAGCAGTTCATGGTCTTTGAGACGATCCCCAGGGTTTATGCTTCGTAATGACTAATTGAACAGACATGACCAAACACACTTGAAAAGGCAAGCTGAAAGATAAGCCAAAAAGCTAATACAGCTATTTCTGCCAAGGCTTACACATTATGTTGGAAGTGGCCCTCTTCGCCCCACAAATGGATTTGATACTTTCTGTCTGAATATACAGGCACCAGTTCAAAAATCTAGCTGATGGAAATTACAAGTTAATGTTGCGTAGGGTAGTACTATAAAGTCTGACTTTGATATTTTATCATTGTCTGTAAATATCTGCCTATTTGTTTTAAATAGAATTACTATACCACTTGTTAAGGTCTCTCCTTTCATTATCTTGTTTAAAATCTAGCCACTTTCAGTCTATGGGCTTCAGAGACAAAAAAATCTAAAGAATAAACAGCTTGAATGCATACTAAAATCACACCAGGTATATTAAGAACAGTGTTCCATGCTCAGCACAACCTTCAGTGAAAACGTGCTTGCCTTAGCACATACATAGTATGTAAAAAGAAAGGGCTTTATAAAGAAGTCGAGCTGTTTTTTCCAAGAAGAAAACAACCATATATTTTCCCCCAAAACAGAAAGAGTCTTGTGAAAGATCCTACAGTGAAGTGGAATCATCACGTTGAAGCTGCTGAGATATAAGTGTTATCTTTTTCTGAAGCTGATCCAAACCTCACTTATTTCAAGTTAATTGTGTGTTATTTGTTATGGTTGCTATTGTTCTTCAACAGCTGCAGGCATTCTTCTCTCAAATACACTCAACATGCATACTCATGATTAATGTTATTTTTAACATTTCTGGATGGCACTCAAAAATACAGAACCCACTCAGCCAGGCTGAGAACACACCCTGAGCCAGGCTGTCCTCGTCCCATTGACCCCCTACAGCAAGGCAGCCCAGGTGTAACCAAGAGACATCAGCAATTCAGCAAGCTTGCTTTTAATTCTTATGAATATTTACATACACACCCCACTGTAAAAGCACTGTTTAACCCACATGGGCCTCCAGTTTCAAACAGGCTTGACTTCTCAGAAGTTTATACGAATTTGATTTCACACACTTCTCTATAGGATGACCTAATGTGAAAAGCCGGATCAAATTTACCACAGCTTCTAGTTACCCAATTTCAAGAAGTAGTTTTCACAATTCAGGAAGCTTTTATTGTCCTAGATGTATGCATCTTGCATAACAAGGATCAGAAAGCTGTTTAAATTAGCAGCTGCATTTGCAGCCTCAGGACATAATGCAAAACAAAGCCTTTGGAGTAGCAACGTAACCTAGAATAATGCTACACTGCTTAAATTACTAATTTGACGGGACAGGGTTAAACAACAGCTTGAAATAGCTCATAAAATAGGAGCTTATTTTAACTCCATTCTTGCCCTCCCCACAATTGCCAGAAAAACTTAAAAACACACCCCAACTTTGCAGCTGAGGAGACAGACTGAAATAGAAGGCAGCGTTTAGAGACACATCAGAAAACAGCAACCCTCGTATTACATGCGACCACCAGATGATTAGTAACTTCAGTGTCTCATCCTTTGAAACGAGGAATGGGAAGGAGGAGACAACAGTTCTCTAATGAGGGCAATAAGTCCTAATAACGCACGTGAGAAGAGACTAAGGAAGAGATTCCCAGTTTGAGCTGATTTATTACTGAAAAGTGACGCGTTTCAGAAAAAAACAACTGATAAATCACACCAGCACAGGCAAAAAATGACTGTGTTGCAATTCCTGGGTTGCAGTCAGTGTTGTGGGGGTGACGACAGCCACGCTGTATTACGCTTAGAAAAGAGGAAAGGAAGTGAGAAAGACTGACTGACTGTGGCCTTTGAGTCCTGCTTGTTGGGCCAGACCAGATTATGTGACACAGGGGTGTTCTCTAGTTCAAAGGTTCACGAGAAGGTTGTGAAATCTCCTTTGACAGCTTCCAGAAACAAAAATATACTTGAGAAATACCCAATTGCCCCAATTTCTCTCCCCGGCTACTAAACACGCAGGAAGCCTTTATATCACGTATTGACACCAAGAATTCCATCTGCTTCACGGGCAACCCACGCTGGTAATAAGAAAAAGCACTCATGAAGGTAGAAGCCTGTGCTTTCCTAGGTTTAAAATAAATAAATACTGGTTTCCAGGTATTTCCTACTAGTATTATCCAAACCAATCCCCAGGACTCACCCTGCATTTCCTACCATCGCACATCTTTGTTCCAGTAAAACTCTCTCACAAAGCAGCCTTGTAAAATATTTCCTTCTTCAGATTCCTATGCGTACTGATCAGAAGTACAGCAAAACTCCATTCTTGGAATGAGGAACAGGATCCAGACCCAGTATTTGCATACTTGTTTATAAAACTTACTTTTACTCTTTTTTAACCTGTCTTCGTAGCTAAGAAGGGTAACAGTTTCACGTTACTGAAGGAGAAACGTTAGGATGTGTCAGGTTTCACGAGGACACTGTTTGTGCAGGACAAGTTCCACAGTAAGACCATCTCAGAAAGAAGATGTAGAACAATCCAAAAGGATTTAATAATAATTCTTAAAAAAATCAATTGGGAATTAACCTACTGTCCCATGTCAGTATTGGCTTTACTCTTGATGGCTATTAGAACAGCCTTACTGTTTTTCCTACTGCTCTTAGGTCTATCCAGAGGCACTAGGACACGTGCTTTACCTCAGAAGTAGCAATGAGCACAGCCATCAGTTCCAAAGACAAGAGGACAAACTAGAAAACTCAGTGGGAATTTTCATTTGAAAACACCTGCAATTATGGCACCATGGACTTTAACCAAACTGCCTAAGTGAGTATGAGTGTGAAAACTTGAAACCAGACGCGCTGGAAAAGCATTCTCACCTGAACTGTAATCTTTCAGTCGCAAGTCCTTCACGGGTGTCCCATCGGGCCCTCGGAAAGCGTTGAGAATCTACAGGAAAGCCAAGATCCACTTCAGTCTCCACAATAAAACCTCACCAAGTGAAGCACTTACTAATGTACATTTCTCTTTCCCCAAGAATTCTTTTCTTTCCAGGTTAGCTCTGTTACAAACTGACACCCATTAAGTTCCTGTAGTACCCAAGATCTCTTTAATTGAGTTACGGGGAGTACTTTTGGGTTTCGTTTAAATAAGCAAGCGCCATTTACACCAGAATTCAACTATGCAGAGGTCTGTCATGCTGGTTTCAGCCAGTTACCATCTTTAGGAAAAATCAAGGGGCATGGGGTGGCTGTTCTGAGTCTTATCATCCTCCAATGGACAAAGTTTCTGCCGTGAATTCTCCAGTATGAAGCTTCAGCAGCTTCGATCATCCCAGACAACCCTGGCAGAAACTGTTCCATGTAGGCGTTCTCATGTCTGCAACTGCCACTGAAAAAAAATCCTTATTCAAACTGAAAACTTTTGGAAAGGGAGTTTCTTTCACCCTGCAACCTAGATTTCTTTTTTTTCCCCACTAAAATCACCAGTAGCAGCAGACATCTCTTCCATCTTTGTAAGATCTCATTTAAGCAATTTCAAGTAACTAAAGCCAAACAACCACACTTAGACACTACACATCTTCTGAATCCAAAATATAATGACAAAATAGTAACAATATTTGGTATATGTAAAGCAATGCTGGAAGTAAAGCATGTTAAAAAGAGTCTGGAGTCAAGACTTTTAGACACCAACACCCTAGAAGTGATTGCAGAAAAACTCATCGTTTCCAGGCTCCCCAAAACCCAGAATAATCAGATAAAAAAATAATATTGCAATGACTTCTAAATCTGGATTTGCCCTGGGGAAAACGACAGACCATCTGAACTACATTAACCAGGCTTATAAATGGTCCATTTAGAAACACTTGACAGAAGTTTTGAAAATTTTGCAATGAATTTTGGATGAAAAACATCCCACTTACATCATCCTTTGTGGCCGTTTCAGGTACTCCTCCTAGCCGAATGAGCTTGCTCGGCTTCACGTATTTGGGACAGGTCCGGTAATCTTGGTCCTTGAGTACATACAATCAAGATGGTTTTTACAAATGAGAGATGCTGGCTCACAAGATACACAAACAGTAACAAAATAAAGCAGGGTATAAATTCAAAGGTGAAGGCCCATAAGCAAAGAGGCTCAATTCTTTAACCACAGCGCCGCTTAAGATTCAGAGAGCTCTGGAGGACGAGCATTATTAGCTTCATACACTCATTGAGCTGTACAATCAGATCTAGCTCCAGGGAAAGAAAACAGGCAAATCACCTCTCTCTGCTTTCCAGCAGTAAGAGATTCAAATTAAATAGTAGTTATTAACTCAGTAGTCGCCATTACCTTTGGATTTCAAAGATAATGGAAAACAAAGCGTGTATGAGAACAGCTGTACTGCCCTACACAGGTCCACCAAAGGCAGTAGTTTCTCTCTGGTAGTGTTTGTAAGCGATGTCCAGGAGAAAATAAGAAAATAAGCTCTTCTATATACTACTTCCCCCATAGCACCCTTCCTTTGTCTGGTCATTTTCAACTTGGGGACTTTCTGAATCAAATCTAGTTTTTTGTATTTAGCAACTCTCAATTGCTAAATTGCCTTTCTCTTGAGAAGAGAGTATTTATGAGGTAGAAAGTGTGTCCATTAAAACAATCTGGAGCATGAGGATGATCTCACAGAAGGACAGCGAACTAGGATAGAACTGAAGTGATGGGATCTGAATGGAAAACTCCTTCCCATCTCCTTCCAATTCTTTGGCCAACACGCGTTTAACGGAAACATCAATTGACAAAACCACCTACCTGTAGGTTCTTATAGGGCCTAGAATCTTTGCTGGGTTTTCCTTCTGAAAAGGACTTGCCATGTTCATAATCAAACATCTGATGCCCTGGCAGCCGGTGATCCACATCGCGATACTCCATGTTTCGGTAGTCAGTATCTTGCCTTCCAAGGAAGTCCAGGCCACTTTCACCCTTTAACCCAAGATCAGAATCGGATCTTTGCTGCTCCCCCCCAGAAAGCTGCTGCTGTTGCTGCTTGTTAGCAAAGGTCTGAGGTTGCTCCTCTTGGTCCTGAAGAGTAGGAAGAGGTCCACGGCTATTTTCAAAACTGTGTGAAGTGTCGCCTTCCAGACCCAATCCGAGGGATTCCTCTTCTCTTGCTGGTGCTTCTGAATGTTGAAATTCTCCTTTTTGGCTACCAAAGGGAGTTCTATCTAGACCAAGTGCAGACTCCTCTCTCTTGCTGGTGCTTAAACCAGAGCCCTCTCTTTCTGCTAAAGGTACAGTAGGTTGGTTGCGCCTAAAATCTACAAGGCTTTGATCCACAGGAGGCATCTCCCTATCTGAAAAGTCCATAGGAGGAGCCACATCTCTGCTCCTAAAATCCTGATCAGACCGGGACCTGTGCCTATTTCTGAAGTCTGACGATGGTGCATTTCTGTTTCTGAAGTCCAAATCAGAGGTGCCCACACCCCTGAAGTCCAAATCTGGTACATCCCTGTTTCTAAAGTCTGAATAGGAATGGTCTCTGCCCCTGTAGTCTAACTCAGACGCATTTCTTGCCCTAAAGTCCGAATGAGGTCCATCTCGACCTCTAAAGTCTAGATCAAAAGATCCCCTTCCCCTGAAGTCTGATGGAGGTTCATCTCTTCCCCTGTAATCCATATTATGTGTTTCCCTATCCCTGTAGTTCATACGGAACGTGTCCCTGTTCCTGTAGTCCATGGAAGGAACGTCCGCACCCCTGAAATCCATAGGTGGCCCTTCTCTCTCCCGGAAGTCTCCAGAGTACATATCCCTGCCCCTATACTCAGAAGAAGGTGGCTCCCTACCTCGGAAATCCATCTGAGACTCATCCCTGCCCTGGAAGTCAGATGGCGGGAAATCTCTGCCCCTGAAATCATGGTGCCCCTCCCCACCTCTGAAGTCACTACGTGGTCCATCTCTAGCTCCAAAGCTGAAAGAAGGTTCCTCTCTGTTGGCAAACTGAGGATTGAGGAGGCCTGTGAGTGCCTGGATATCAAAAGGAAGTGATTCTCTGCCAGAGAAGTTGCCAGAGTGTCTTTCTTGAGCAAGACTATCAAGGGAAGGAGGATATTCCCTGTTCCACCCGGGAGCAAACCTTTCTTCTTGGCTCCCACTGTAGAAATAAAGACAGTATTATTCATAACGTGCTTAGAGTCTCAAATTTACACAGCAGCACATTCTTCTCTAAACTTTTATAGAGTTGTGTAACAGTCTAAGATCTGCAGAAGATACTGATGTTTGGCAGTTTAAGATGAGGCAGCATACGACAGATGTGAGAAAGTAAACTTGGGTGCTCCCATTTCAGCACAATTTCCAGAAGCACTCAACAGGGAATACCTGCAATATTAATGGGTTAATGATGGTAGCGATCCACATAGTCCTGCACTGCACACAGCTCTGCAGCTGTTCCAAGGTTCCACCAGCTGGTGTGGTTGTTCATTAGCATCACCAGCACACGCCTGTGAGGAACCGCTTAAGCTCTCCAGGCAGTATTACAAGTGGCTAACTTAACACGTCAGCCTGAGGCACATAAAAGCAGAGGTTAGCAAACATGCTCTATTAACATACTACAGAGACTCATTTATGCTTCCTTGTGTTGGACTTTAAACTGGCAAAATGCTGAAAGCAGCAGTTCAGCCTTTGAAGATGCCTCCCAGGAATATGCCAATAATTGACATTCAAGATGATCCTGTGCTCGTGCCTCCAGACCGGCTGCCTTACACCAACACTACAGCTATGAGCTCTCCTGACGGCTGCCTAAAACCACACAGGACAAGGTTTCCTCTTAAGACAGTTTTTCAAAACCCAATGAGGAAGGTTTTTTGAGACGGAACTACCTGATTTTTCAACTAAGCAAAGCTCCAAGACATTTAAAAAAAAAAAAGAGAATAACAAAATATTGTCACATTTTAAAATAACACCCAATGCTACCCAAATCAGTGGACATTTCCTTAGCAACTACAGCAAGTCATATTCTTCTTGGAGTTTCACTACAGAATCACTCACCAACAGGATGAAAGGTTGTATGTGCACAGTTAATCAAACCATATAGAGATTTCCTAAGATACACGCCCCCATTTCACCACCGTATAAGAACCGTAATTAAAACTTGGTTCAAGGTTAGAATTCCCCACCCAATACAGCGAAGAACGATGCCAATAAAATCCACTTTAAAATCAGCAGAACAGCAGTACTGATATCATCACAAAAGACATTCATGCTCCCATCAATACCATCAAGACATGTTCTGGAGGATACTGGTTTTCGTAGCTCAAATGTCATCAGCTTTCTCCATGCATTACAGTTGGACAATTATTTCAAGTATTCTTATTGCAGAAACCTAAGGTATGCCACAGGGCAGTACCTTTATCACGCTGATATTCAAGTAACTGAGGTGGACACATGAGCAAAGAATGAAAAAATTATGCACAACAGAGGAAAACCCTAGCTTGTGGTGCCTCCCTTTTTATTATTTTTTTTAATACCCAGAGCCCTCTTGCAAACACAGGGCCTAGTAACAAGCAGAGGAACATAAACTAAGAAAAATACCATGCTGTGCTGATCCAGTTGCATACAAATCTTTACAACAGTTCCAGCGACATTCAAAAATGTCTTATGGAGGAGCACGGCCAAGCACATGGGGATATATGGTCAACTCAACCCCATGGACAGAACTAAACTCTCAAGTTTTCCTAAAATCCTGTATTTCTGAAGTTAAGTGCCAGTATTTCTGAAGTTAAGGCAGGTGCCACAGTTGAAGAGAATCAACATCACCCTATTAGGTGCTTCTCTTCTGGGTCTTAACGGCGCATAGCACCAAAATCCATATGGCATATCATCACCTTAGCTTACAACAGCTAAACTAAGTATCACTAGAAAAGGTGGTGCGGACAAGGAAGAGCAGTACTAGGAGAAATAAACAAACTTCACAGAAATGCAGAAAGTTACACAGGCACTTAACTTGCCTACACTTTGTGCAGAAACATTGACAAACAAAGTTCCTATGGCTTATTGTATTTAAGAATGTTGCTGAAAAAACCTCTACATTCAAACACTTACCGAAAAGACCCCATTCTGTTGCCTTGTCGATGGTCTCCCCACATTTCGATTTTATCCGGTTGGTTTCCAGAAATGGTTAATTTGCTCTAAGAACATCAAGACAGCACAACCTGTTGAACAAATAACATGACAATAAGCCACAACGGGAAGAACACACATCACGTAAGAAAAAACTGCTGTTTAGAAGGGGAACATCTGGTCAAGATCCACAAATATACAAGACCACACCAAGGCATGAATGAGTTTAATTGTTGCGTTTTTCCATGTTCAAATTTGCAAGCGTCAAATGACTTCTGAAATCAAACTGCCAATATGGGTGGGCAAACAATTTGATATCTGCTTTGATTAACATAAAGCTTTCCAACATACTGTGCTGTCTGACACTATTCGGAGTGCAGCTAGAAATGCGAGAACGCCACAATCTATAAACAACAAGGACCGTTGCTGAACAACAGTGTGCAATTAATGTTTAATCCAACCTATTTTTGCCAAAAGCTCTTTGCTGTTCAAGGAAACGATCACTAATACTGGTCTGCTATGGTTACTCTGCCCTCAAAAGTCTGCAGATAGCAGAGTAGGCTTTGCCAATAAACCATTACAAGCACTGCTCTCCAAAGTTGCCCTCGTCAAGCTGAGCGCTGCAAATAACACTTGCCTCAACAGAGATCTAAAATTTCATCTGCTTCCTCCCACCAGCGGAGAGGGTGAGGATTTCCTGGCGATTGCCAAAGCTGGGATTTGAAATGGGAAGTGCTTCTGTCTTTTCTCTCCCGCCCCCCACCAAAAAAAATGGTTGCAGCAGAGCTTAGAGCAAAACGAGATAGCTCCTGCCCTGGCTAATCCAGGTGCAGTGGTTCAGGAGGGCTGTTGTGTCACCAGACCAAGGTTAGGAGACCTGAAGCTCACAGCCTTCTAAAAAGCAGCTCAAAAGCAGGATTAAGCTAACAGCAGTGGTCAGGTGGAACAGCAGATAGTATGGACGGTCACCACCAGGCCTGGCTAAAGCAGCTAAACTCAAAGAAAAGCACACAAGATCCTGTCTCTTCTCACGTCCAAAGGTCAGCGCTGCCACAGGGGTGGCAGGTTGAAAGAGCAGGTTATGACAGAGGTTACACCAGGGAGAGTCCAGATGCTGCTCCCGCAGCTGTCTGTGCCAAAGAGCTAAATGGAGATGCCTTTAGCTGCCAAGAGAGAGAACCCACTCCTGCTGGGGTCCATCAGCAGCTCAGGTGGGAGCTGGGCACAGCAGGACCAGGCAGGCTCAGTATGCCAGGGGGTAATGGCTGATGAAGGCAACCTCTACCACCGCTGCTGATCCATCCACCATAGAGCCTTTTCTAAAGAAACAGGTTCCTTCAGAAGCCCCAGAGCACTGGTCTGCTCCCATTTTACACGGCTCTCGATGCAGCAAGCACCTCCAGAGTCTCAAGGATTTCCTCCAGAAGCACTATCTTCCCCCCCACTTCTTTCTTGGAGGTGAACCTAATAGAACTGACACTGCACCCTCCATGGAGAGGACAGAGGAACAGAGACTGTTATGGCAGTCATCATTACGGGTGGCTGTCATCAGCCAGCCCTTTTATCTATGATCTTTTGCAGCCTGCAGACATCTGCAGACCTGGTGTTTCTTGTTCTTCCCTTTTGGATTTCCTCCCCCACTCCAGTTCTCATTAAGTCAACAACCTCACCGATGCTTCAAAAAAAGAATAAACCCTTGCTAGCTGGGAAATGTTTGGACATAATATTTAAATTATCAGATGGGGAAAAAAACCCCAAACCGTCAGACTGATATCAGGCCTGGCATAGATGAGCTGAGCCATGCAGCAACATCCATGAGCATGAGGTCACGGTTCAATAGCATAGGCAGCAACACCAGCTCTGACAGTCCCCTGTTCAGCCTGACACAATTTGCTGCCTCCACCCTCTGCCTTTGGCAACACACGAAGTGTGAATTGTGCCAGCTCCTGCTTTTCCGGGTCTGCACCACGGATGTCCCTCCCAAAAGAGTTATATTTAACCCAGGGCATTTCAGCAACACTGTTTACTACACAGTCCCACAAAACAAGGCGACAGCAAACTGCAGGAGAGGGACAGAAACTTTTTGGACTGGCTTCCACCCGTGCCGATATCTCTCCCGGCTCCAAAAGACACATGCTATGATGAGACGCCATCAAAATTCGCCCTTCTGCCGCAGGCAGGTAATTGGCAGCTCAGCTCCCACCTCCCTGCTCGCTGGCAGATGCTGGGAGACGGGTCAGCATAAGGCTGTTTGCCAAAGACACGCCAACAGAGCCCGGGCCAGCAGCAAAGCCCGGCAAAAATCCACCCTGGAGTGCTAGGAGCTGTGCACCGATGAGTTTTGCCATCATTCAGTCACAACCACGCATCTGAAGGAGATGGCAACAAAGGACGTTTCAGAGCAACAGGGTGACGCAGCCGCAGAATGCACAACGTGGTCCAGTTACTCACAGAGCCCGGATTTAGAGCTCTTTTAAGACAATAATTCGCTGTTACATTTACACTGAACATTCAGGAGGGCCGATACGCATCCTGAAAGTATGGCATTTTATTTCCATTTTCTCCCTGCTGGCTCTATTTCCTGGTGGCAAAGCCTCGGCTCCAGTGAAGATACAGCAGGTGAGCCTCAAAGGAGGGGAAGCTCTTCTGTGGTCTTAGCTCCTCCAGCCTGGTGGTCCCCCAGCCCTCCCAGCAGACGGGACAGACTGATGGAGGTCTGGATGCTCCCTGGCAATTACACCCAAGGAATTCCTCAGGAGCATGCCCCTGCCCTCCCCAGCGTACCCCCAGACAGCCCAGCGCCTGGCACTGCCACTCAGGGGACATTCCCAATCCTGCTTTCCAAAACGCGCCAAGCCTGGAGGCAGACTCGTTGGGATTTCTTAGTTCAGTTCACATTGTACTATGGTAAAATAATGGCACTGTACATCAGAAGCATGCAATGGAGCCAGATTAAGAAGCTGGCCTTAAGGAATATATAAGATTTCTGGCAAGGGGCAGGGCGAGGAATACCAGCAGAGCCCTCGAGCATCTCCTCACTGACTTACACCCAACTTTGCACCTTGTTTTCCAGATCTGGGGGGGGAAAGAGGAGAAATAGGTGAATGGATCAGGCAAAGTGAAGTTTCAAAGAGATGGTATTTTCAGAAAAATACTCCGATACTCACAACTTCACTCCAAACAGATTTTGCCAAGGCTGCCAGATTTGGTATTTATAGACCATGATGAAATCAAACATACAACTACAGTCAAAGAATAGAGGAAGTAATTTGCTGCAGAACAAGTTTCTGCACCCAGTAAAGTTTCTGTAAGGCTAAAAAGAAAGGAAAATGCCCCTGTGAAATTAAAGTATCAGAAGAGGTACAAAAGAAAACATTTCCCCAAGCTACAGAAGCTGGAAGTAGCCAAGAAAGCCTGTTATTTCCAATGTTAAAGTTGAAGATGTCTAATCCAGAAGTGAACAAGTATCAAAACTGTACCACTGAAGTTTGAAAGCAAAGGGAGAGAGAACCATTTTGGCTCTTCCGGGTGTTAGGCTGGAGGTTTTCACTTTAAAAATGGGATGTGTGTGCTTTTCAGCTGTATGATGCTTTTAAAAACATGTATTGGAAACAACTAGGTGAATTTCTAAACCGCCCCCTCATTACTATCCTTACCATTCCTCTCCCAAAGGACTTTGTGAGCGCATTCCCAACTAGGGAGTGCTGGGAGAGACTTTCACACCACCAATGCCCTGCTGGGATAGCAAAGTGGATTCCGCCTCCAGCGGCATTTCCAAAATTAATACCACACACCAGCAACAACATCAAACTCTTGTAGTACCAATTGTTTTTAAAAAACAAAACACGAGAACCACCGTTATTACTCCCGGTAGTTCATGACCACTGCATTACCCAGCCTTCACCAGCCTCCAGTCTATGCCAGGCCACATCCTGCCTCCACCGAAGCCTTTCTTTACAGCCCAAAACCCCATTCCACCCATGGCTGGGGGTTACTATCAGCTAAAACACTCCCAGTGACAGCCCCATCACTTTTCTCTGCATCCCAGCACAAATCCAACCTGTTTTTTCTCCAGCCCCTTTAAAAGCAAAAGAGTCCTGAGACACTTTTCCGCAAAAAACACATACAACACAGTGTGAAAGAAGCCCTAATTTTGGCCACAGCCGGCCACAGAGCCAAGACCTGCTTATTGGGAGCCGGGACCAGCTTCCTGGGAGCCCCCCAGCCTCGGACTATCCCCCAAAATACACCCATCCCCCCTCTATCCTGACAGGCCCCACAGGAGGAACCCCCGACTCCTCTACCCAAGGAGGCCCAGAGAAAAGGCCCGCCCCCCGCACACTCCTCCATCCCGGACAGCCCCACGGGAACACATCTCCCCACCCCGGGGAACCCCAAGGAGATCCTCGCCCCGCTCCCCTCTCACAACACTAAGGGAGACCCGCACCTATTTTACCCCAGGGGCACCTCAAAAAAACACCCCCTCACCGCTTCCCTCTCCGGCGCGGCCGTACAGGTGAACTCGGCCCTGTCCCCCCTTCCCCGGGAGCCGCCCCCGCGGCCCCACCCCAGACCCCACACTCCCCAGAGAACCCCGCCGGGTTCTGCCGCCACACCGAGCGGTCCCCCACCCGCACCGGACACCCCCGGGGTCGCGGCCGGGCCGGCGGACCGGGGCCGCCCCTCACCTCCGCCTCCGCCGCTCTCCCGCCGCGCCAGGCCCAGCGCCGCCACAGCGAGAAACAGGAACTTCCGGTCCCTCTCCGCCCGCGCCGCGGGTCACCCTGGGAAGCGGAGTCTCACCCCGCCGCCTGCCACACTACCGCTCCCGCCATCCCCCGCGGCAGAGGACTACACTTCCCAGCGTGCCTCGCGCCCCGGGCGCGGAGCTCGCCGGAAGTCGTAGTCGCGATGGCGGTGCAGCAGCAGCGGCCCGTAGCCGGAATTAACTACAGCCCCCATAGTTCCGCGGGGCTGGCAGAACCCGGCCCGGTGAGGCCGCGGGGGGCGGTTCCCGGCGGGGCGGGGTGCCGCGATGCCGGGGTCGCCGCGGCGGGCAGGGTCAGGGCCAGGGCGGGGTGGGTGTGTCAGAGGCGGGGCCAGGGGACAGGGTCAGGGGATGCCAGGGGACAGGGACAAGGACAGGCAGGGGTGGCAGTGTCACAGGCAGGGACAGGG
>JAOXJM010000003.1:19351824-19365757 GCA_026413425.1 Tringa solitaria
TGGACTAGATGATCTTAAAAGGTCCCTTCCAACCTAGGTGATTCTGTGATTTCTGTGAAAGAATGGGCACAACCGGAATAACCCCTATGGCTCTGATGGCAAAGCTGTGTGGCTACCCCAGCCCTTCTCTTGCCCCCAGCTTGGGAACCCCATGCTGATGTTGCTGCACCCCCTAGAAGGTTGCCCCACCAGCCTGGAAGTGAGTCGCCACCGCGGGCAGCTTCGGGAAAGCAGCAACTTCATGTGTCAGGGTGTCGACAGCCCCTGTCACCGGTGCCAGTGGGGTCACAAAGGCAGAGGGGCCAACGGGTGCCACGCCACATTCACCCCGGGATGCTGGCAGCTGCCTCCCCCCCTCGGGGACCCCCTGACAGCCACCCTCTCGGCACCGAGCTGTGACGGGCCCCCAAAGCGCCGTGCCAGCCCTACACCCCGTGTCCTCGTCCGGGGGCCCAGCTCTCCCCCTCCTCCCGCCGGGCACCCTGCCCACCCGAGCTTGTCCCCCCGGGGGTGCCCCGCATCCCTCCGGGAACCGTGTGACCCCCCCCCCCCTCCCCCCCGGGCTCCTTCTTCCCCTGAGCGACCCCGCGTTGCCTGTGCCGGTGCCGGCCCTCGGGGAGCCCCAAGCGGGCCGGGGGCAGGGCCCGTCCGCTCCGCCCCGTCCCGTCCCGCCCCATCCCGTCTCTCCTGCTGCGGCCCGGCCCGGCCCCGCTCCGCCCGGCACGGAACGGAACGGAACGGAACGGAAGCGCCCAGGTGAGGGCTCGGCACCGGACGGGACGGGACGGGGGCAACCGGACCCGACGGAGACCCCGGCTGGGGACGGCTCCCGGATCCGGTGAGTTGCGGGGGTGGGGGGCTGTACGTCGGGGTCCTCGTCGCTGGGGGCTGGCAGGGGACTTGTCGCAGTCCCACGGAGATCCCCTGTCCCCGTCTCCGACCCGGCCCTCGGGAGGGTCCTTGCCCCCGGGGGGCTGGTAGGGCCCCCATTCCTGTCCCCAGGTGGGTTCATGCAGGGCAGGGATGCCCCCGGGGCCGGGTGACGGTGTCTGGGAGGTGGCAGCAGGCAGGATTTGTCCACCCCACCACAGACAGCTTGGCTTCGCTGCAGTTTGGTGCAGCTGATCCTCTCCTGGCAGTGCCCATCGCCACCTGGCCCTGGGCGACCCTGGCACCCCCTGCCCCACACCTGGATGTGGCAGTGTCCCAGGGTCCTCGCCAAACCAAAGCTGGTAAAACCCTTTCTCCTTTCCCTTGGCAGATGTGATGGTGACCTGTCCCTTGGGCCTTCTGACCCCACTCGGTGCTGAGCACCATCGATAACCCCATGCTGGTGGCACCCCACAGCATGGGGCCATCGTGCTGCGTGTTCCTCTCACTGATGCTCGCCCTGGCCCCACTGGGTGCCAGCGCCTGGCAGTGCCCCCACATCCCCTACAGCTCCACCAGGAACTTCTCCGTCCCCTACGTGCTGCCCAGCCTCGACACCGGCAGCCCCGTGCAGAACGTGGCCGTCTTCACCGACTCCTCCAGCCCGGCTGCCATCTTCGTGGCCCTTCGCAACCGCATCCTGCTGGCCAGCCCTGAGCTGCGTGTCCTCTCCGTCCTCGTCACCGGCCCGGTGGGCAGCGCCGAGTGCGAGATCTGCCGCTTGTGCCCAGCCACCATGGAAGGCCCTGAGGACACGGACAACGTCCTGCTGCTGCTGGACCCGCTGGAGCCGTGGCTGTACAGCTGTGGCACAGCGCGGCACGGGCTGTGCTACCAGCACCAGCTGGAGGTGCGGGATGGCAAGGTGGCCATCAAAACCACGCGCTGCCTGTACTCGGCCAGGGGCAACACTGCTACATTCTGCCCCGACTGCGTGGCCAGCCCCTTGGGGACCACTGCCACTGTGGTGGCCACCTCCTACGCCTCTTTCTTCTACCTCGGCTCCACCGTCAACAGTAGTGTGGCGGCATGGTACAGCCCGCAGTCAGTGTCCGTCCGCAGGCTGAAGGGCACCTTGGATGGCTTTTCAGATGACTTCCAGTGGCTGACGGTGCTGCCGCAATACCGGGACAACTACACCATCCACTACGTCCACTCCTTCGCCGACGGGGACCACGTCTACCTCCTGACGGTGCAGCCGGAGCGGCCGGGCTCGGCGACGTACCACACGCGCCTGGCACGGCTCAGCACCCAGGAGCGCAACCTCCGCCGCTACCGCGAGCTCGTCCTCGACTGCCGCTTCGAGTCCAAGCGGCGGCGACGCAGCGTGGAAGGGGACACCGAGCGCGACGTCACCTACAACCTGCTGCAGGCTGCCCACGCCGCCCGCCCCGGCGCCCGCCTGGCCCGCGAGCTCGGCATCAATGACACCGACACTGTGCTCTTCGGCGCCTTCGCCGAGAGCCGGCCGGAGAGCCGGGTGCCGCGGGAGGACTCGGCCGTCTGCGCCTTCCCCCTCCTCCTCCTCAACCAGGCCATGGAGGAGGGCATGGAGAAGTGCTGCGGCACCGGCCACCAGCCCCTGCTGCGGGGGCTCAGCTTCTTCCAGCCCGTGGAGTACTGCCCGCACAACGTGAGTCCTCTGCCCCGTGTCTGTCCCTGGGGGGCCTGGGGGTCAGGTGGGACATGGGGAGGTGGGCTCTGGGGTGCACCGGTAAAGTGGGGTGGACCAGGGGGGTGGGTTGGGCAGGGGGAGAGAGAGGCATCACCCCGGTGTGAGTCAGCCCCACCAGCTGCCCAGCGAGGAGGTAGGGTGCAGGTGGGGATCCAGCCGTGCTCCCCACCCCGGGCACCCCCGTGCTGTGTGCTACAGACACGTGTCCTGGCACACGGGCACACCGCCGCTTGCCATCCACCATGCCTAAAGTCCCGCTCCTCCATGTGGCTGTCCTGGCCCCGGCCCCCGCAGGGACTGTCCCCACCACCGGGTTGTTGTTGATGGCCACCCTCTCCAGCTTGTTTATGTGTGCGGGGGACAGGGAAGCCGAGGGGCCTCGGTGCTCCCGCCTTTCTCCCCCCTGGCCCCGTGGCCACCGCCTTCTCTGGGCAAATAAACCGCAGGCGGAAGCACAATTAGTCACCGGAGTTTCTCATCTGCCGCAGCAGCCACGGGGCAGGAACACCGTGTCCCAAGGACAAGCCCCAGCGTGGCCGGGGATGGGGATGGGTGGGTGCACCAGCAGGACCCCCTCTGCAGGCAGGGTCCTGACAAGCAACCGTGACACGAATTTTGGCGTTCTCAACCAGGCGTGGAGCGAGGTGCAGCCAAATCCCCCCCCTGTCTTCCCACGTGCGGAGCAGACAGCTCACTGCCGCTGACTCACGCCACTGGCAGGGGGAGCTGGGAGGGGACCCCAGCCCCAAGCATCGGTGTGAGGCCAGTGGGGACCCCTGGTGTCTGGTGCCCCCCATCATCCCCAGCCCCCCCGCTGAGCCCCGAGGACAGGGAGGGCTGGCTTTGGGGGTGATGGCTCCGCGGTGCCGGCCCCGATAACCACATCCAGATGGGGTGGGAGGGGAGGGCAGGATCTGACGCTGCGCAGGGATTGCGGAAGGAGCCACGGGTGTGTTTTTTCCCCAAAAGTTTTCCCATCCCGGAGGGGAGTCTGGGCAATCAAGTGCTCCCCAAAATATCTCACAGCTGGAGCCGGTGCCCACCCGTGAGGGGTCACGGTGTTGGGGCTGGCTTTGAGGCACCCACCCCACATTTGTCCACAGGTGAACCTCTCAGCACCAGTGGTCAACACCAGATGTTGGGACAAGCCCACCCTGGTCCCCGCCACCTCCTATAAGGTGGACCTGTTCAACGGGCACCTCGCCGGTGTCCTCCTCACCTCCATCTTTGTCACCGCCCTGGGGGACGTCACCGTGGCCCACCTGGGCACAGCGGAGGGACGCATATTCCAGGTGGGATGGGGGATCCCAGCAGGGTGGGAAGGGGGTTCCCAGCAGGGTGGGGGGTGTGCTCAGCCCCCCACTCTGCCCCATTGCAGATGGTGCTCCAGCGCTCCAGCTCCTACCTCCTCACTTTGGCCAACTTCTCCCTGGGGGAGCCGGGGCCGGTGCGGGGTGCCATGGGGCTACAGAGCAACTCGCTCTTCTTCGCTGCTGGCACCAAGGTGAGTGAAGGGGTCCGGAGGGGCCACGGGGGTGGGTGCTGAGCCCCACATGCCCCACTCACCTCCGCTCTCTGTCCCCAGGTGTGGCGCCTGAACATCACCGGCCCTGGCTGCCGCCACTTCTCCACGTGCCAGCGCTGCCTGCGGGCCGAGCGCTTCATGGGCTGCGGCTGGTGCGGGGACAGATGCACACGCCGCCATGAGTGCACCGGGCTCTGGGTCCAAGACAGCTGCCCACCCGTCCTCACCAATGTAGGTCTGCGCCGGCGTCCCCCCCCCTGCACCCCTCGGGCAGTTGGATCGGGAGGGAGGTGGCAAATGGGGTGGCACGTGGTGGGATCTTTCCTCCATCCGGAGACCCCTTCCCCGGGATGGGTGTTGCACCCCTTGGGGAAGGGGCTTTCCAAACCCATAGCCGCCACTGGAACTTTTGGGGCTGGGGGTGATGCAGGCGCCTCTCCTGCAGTTCCATCCCCAGAGTGCCCCGCTGCGGGGCCGGACACGGGTGACACTCTGCGGCATGACCTTCCACTCCCGCCTGGACCTCGACCCCCGCCGCAGCCCCCCGGTGCCTACCGGGTGACGGTGGGACAGCGAGGCTGTGCTGTGCTGCCGGAGGAGAGCAGGAGCCTCAGGTGCCTGGGGGTGCCGGGAGAGGGGGGTGATAGCAGCAGAGAGGGGTCTGGGGTGGGCCCCCAGCCCAGGGCTGACCTCCTGTCACCACCCCGCAGACCCCTGCCCACTTCCCGCCGCAAGGACTTTGTGGATGTGCTGGTGTGTGAGCTGGAGTTGGGGGGGGCGACGGTGGTGGGGGGCCCAGTCGACGTGGTGCTCACCGTGGAGGAACCTGCTGGACCTTCCGGCTTCCACGTCCATGGCTCGGCCACCCTCGGCGGCTTCGTCTTTGTGGTATGACCTCATGCTGGTGGTCACCCCTGGCTGGGTTTGGAGGGGGGTCGGCTCACCCACCCACCTACCTGACACTGTCTCTACCCAGGAGCCCTACATCAGCACCCTGCACCCCCCGTTTGGCCCCCAGGGGGGTGGCACCCACCTCTCGCTCCGTGGCACCCACCTCTCAGCAGGGAGCAGCTGGCGGGTAGTGGTCAACGGCTCCGAGTGCCCCCTGACCGGGCAGCCCAGGTATGTCCCTGCCCTCCCCTCACCAGGCACAGCAGAGTCCCTGGCACAGGGACAGGCATGGGACCCCCCCGCTGCAGTCCCACTGTCTCCTCCATCCATGGCCACTGTGTCCCCAGGCAGGGCGATGGGGTGATTTGGTGCACGGCTCCCGCCGCCGGTGGCCTGGGCACCGCCTCAGTGTCCCTGTGGATTGATGGAGAGGAGTTCCCGGCCCCCCTGCCCTTCCAGTACCGCCCCAACCCCTTCGTTTCAGCCATCGACCCCAACTGCAGCTATGAGTGAGTGCGTGGGCTCCCTTCCCCTGGGGGGGGTTCAGCCCCAGACTCCCCCACCCCCCTGGCCAGGCTGGATGAGGTGCTGGGGACCGCATGCACCCCAGGGACCATGTGGACCCTGGAGACCACCTGCACCCTGGGGACGATGTTAATCCTGGGGGCCACCTGTACCTTGGGGACTGTGTGCACCCCAGGGACCGTGGTGCACCCTGGGGACCACATGGACCCTGGAGACCATGTTTAATCCTGAGGGCCACCTGCACCCTGGGGACTGCATGCTCCCTAGGGACCGTATGCACTTTGTGGACCACGTGTCCCAGGGACCATGTGCACCTTGGGGACTGTGTGCACCCTAGGGAGCATGTGCACCCTGGGGACCACAGATACCCCAGGACCATGTGTATCTTGGGGACTGTGTGCACCCTAGGGACCATGTGCACCCTGGGGACCACAGGTACCCCAGGACCATGTGTATCTTGGACACTCTGGGGACCACGTTAGCCTTGGGGGCCATATGCACCCCGGGGACCACGTGCACCCCAGAGACCATGTTAAACCCTGGGGGACACATGCACCCCGGGGACCACGTGCACCCTGGGGCTCTGACCCCCGCCCACTGCAGGGGCTCGATGCTCACCATCATCGGCACCCACCTGGACTCGGTGTATCGTGCCAAGATCCGCTTCGAAGCCAGCGCCGTCAGGACCGAAGCCACGGTAAGCACCGGGGCGGGAGGCTGTCACACCCCCCCTGCCCCTGTCCTGCTGTCCCCAGGGAACCGGCACCCAGCACCCTCCTCCCGCAGGAGTGCGAGAGCCCGCGGGCGCCAGGGCGGCTGCTGTGCCGCAGCCCGGCCTTCCCCTTCGAGAGCAAGGTGGAGACGGCACCGGGGAACCTGAGCGTGCTCCTGGACGGCACCGCCGGCCGCTGGCTCTTCCGCCTCCGCTACTACTCCCGGCCCAAGGTCTACCCCTTTGAGCAGGAGGGTGGCCGCCTCCACCTCAAGCCCGGCGAGGACGAGATCGAGGTGCACGTACGTGGGGCAGCGGGGTTGAGCCAAGGGTGATGGGGGTCCCACCTCCGGGAACCCCCCCCAGGGCTCAGGGTGCTGTGTCCGGGCAGCAATTAGGGCTGGACGCCGTGGCCGCCTGCATGAACATCACCATGACGGTGGGGAGCCGGGACTGCCACCCCAACGTGCTGAAGAACGAGGTGACGTGCCGCCTGCCCCGCGAGCTGCACCTACCCCCAGATGGGGCTCCCGTGGAGGTAAGCACCCCTCGAGAGGGTGACCAACCCCCCAGTGTCCCCCACCTCGTCCCCGCTGAGTCTCTGCCCCCCTCAGATCTGTGTGAACGGTGCCTGCAAGGCGCTGGGCTGGGTGCTGCCCACTGCCACCTCCTTGGACCTGGCTGCCAGCCTGGCCCTGGGCACCAGCATCACCTTCCTGGTCTGCTGCATCCTGGCCGCCGTGCTGTTCCGCTGGCGATGGAGGAAGAGAGGAGGTGAGTGCCAGGCTCACCAGGCACCCCACTGTCCCCCCCCACCACCCGGTGTGCCACCCCCTGCCCACCACGCTGCTGTCTGCAGGGACGGAGAACCTGGAGCTGCTGGTGCATCCCGGCCGCAACAACCCCCCCGCCACCACCCAGGGCCCCAGCGGGGACTACAGGGAGATGCTGGGTAAGTGGGTGTCACCAGCAGGTGGTGGGGGTGCTGGGTGCCTGCCCAGCCCCTCACCCCACCTCTGCCTGTCCCGGCAGTGCTGCCCACGGCAGGCAGTCCCGGCCCGGTGGGGCCACGGGCACGATTCACTGGTGTCAGTGCCGGTGCCGGTGCTGGCATGGCGGGTGGTGGCTCCCCCGTGCCCCTGCTCAGGTCCACGTCCTGCTGCCTGGAGGACCTGCGGCCGGAGCTGCTGGAGGAGGTGAAGGACATCCTCATCCCCGAGGAGCGGCTCGTTACCTACCGCCACCAGGTCATCGGCAAAGGTGACGCCACTACTCGAGTTGGCTGTGGCATCGCCCTCTCGCCACTTGTGGTGCCAGCTTCATGCCACCTGTCCCCGCAGGGCACTTTGGCAGTGTCTACCATGGCACCTACATAGACCCGCTGCTGGGGGAGCTCCACTGCGCCGTCAAGTCCCTGCACCGTGAGTAGCACCCGCTCCCGTGGCATGGTCCCATGGCACAGCATGGCAGCGGGACACTCCACGGCTCGGCTCTCGGCAGGCATCACGGACTTGGAGGAGGTGGAGGAGTTCCTGCGCGAGGGCATCCTCATGAAGAGCTTCCACCACCCTCAGGTGCTCTCGCTGCTGGGGGTGTGCCTGCCCCGCCACGGGCTGCCCCTCGTCATCCTGCCCTACATGCGCCACGGGGACCTGCGACACTTCATCCGTGCCCAGGAGCGGGTATGGGGGGACATCCCGGGGAGGGGGAGATGGCAGGGAGCTGAGGTCACCCCGCTCACTGCTCCCACCCTGCAGAGCCCCACGGTGAAGGACCTCATCGGCTTCGGGCTGCAGGTGGCCCTGGGCATGGAGTACCTGGCCCAGAAGAAGTTTGTACATCGTGACCTGGCGGCCAGGAACTGCATGTGAGTGTGGCCATGCCCACCGGAGCCCACCGTGGGGTCACCCCATGTGCCTAGGGCTGGGCATGGGGGGGGGGTGCTGCCTGGTAGCCCTCCCACACACCCCCCTCCAAAATGGTGTCCTGCAGGCTGGATGAGACACTGACGGTGAAGGTGGCTGACTTCGGGCTGGCGCGGGACGTGTTTGGCAAGGAGTACTACAGCATCCAGCAGCACCGCCACGCCAAGCTGCCCGTCAAGTGGATGGCGCTGGAGAGCCTCCAGACCCAAAAATTCACCACCAAGTCGGATGTGGTAGGCATCGCCCCCGTCCCCGTCCCCCGCCCCCATCCTGCCCAGCCTCCCCATGGTGGCTCTCTGCTCGGCAGTGGTCCTTCGGAGTGCTCATGTGGGAGCTGCTGACGCGGGGGGCATCGCCGTACCCCGGGGTGGACCCCTACGACATGGCTCGCTACCTGCTGCGGGGGAGACGCCTGCCACAGCCCCGCCACTGCCCCGACACCCTGTGAGTGGGGCTGGGGGGTGGGCAGGGTGGCAGAGGGAGGGGGTCCCAGGGGGCTGCCAGTGCTGACTGGGGTGTTGGGGCAGGTACGGGGTGATGCTGAGCTGCTGGGCGCCGGCGCCCGAGGAGAGACCATCCTTCACGGGACTGGTGGGCGAGCTGAAGCGTGTCCTGGCCACGCTGGAGGGTGAGCACTACGTCAACCTGGCCGTCACCTACATCAACCTAGAGCACAGCCCCCCCTTTCCCCCTGCCCCCCCGGGGCAACTGCCTGATGGTGAGGATGAGGAGAACAAGGAGTATGAGGAGGAGGAGGAAGAATAGGAGGACACGTCTGTGTGCTGATGGAGTGCCCTGCGCCATGGGGTCTCCCCCATACACTGTGGGCACACTCCCCCTAGGGGGGATGCAGCGTGCAGCCGGGTGCTATGGGGCACCCTCCTCCCTATGGGATGGGTGCCGGGGGGCAGCCGGGTGCTGTGGGGTGCTCTCCCACGGCTCACACCCGGACCCCGCCAGGTGCTCCCCAGGCTTGGTACCATGCCGGTGGGCCCGTGGGGGTCGGTCCAGCACTGGCTGGGTGCTGGGGGGCTCAGCCCCACAGCGGTGAGGCTGTGTCGTGGGGCCCGAGGCTCAGCCCCACAGTGGTGAGGCTGTGCTGTGGGGCCCCAGCTCAGCCCCAGTAGGTGCCGTGGGGTAGCCTGACCCACCCGGGGCTCCTGTGGGGTTTCCAGCCCTTTGGCTGCTCAAATCGCTCATTAAAAATTAATTATATTTTTTTTCCCGGGCTGAGGCTGTGTTTCTGGGGGGAGCCATGCCCCTGGTTGGCAGCAACCCTGTCCCCCTGCGTGGGAGGAGCTCCCTGCCGTGTGTCCCCACCCCCCCAGGGGCACCCACATCATGGGGGGCTGTGGGTGAGGGTGCACCCACCGTTCCCATGCCAGCCACGGGAGGGCACCTGCACACCGGTGCTGGCTTGGCCACCCCGAGCACTGTCCCCTGGTGCCCGCCACGTTGGGTCACCTATGTGCCCTGGGTCCCACCACGGCCTCCAACGATTAGGGGGGGACTCTTGCATCTGGGAGGTGATCCCACACCAAGAAAAAGGATTTTCCTAAAAGTCCCCCTCCCACCCTCTTCAGCTGTGGCTAAATACAGCCCTGGTGGCTCCACCGGCAGCTCTGCCAGCTGGGGGGGGGTTGAGGTGCCCTCCTGGCTGCCTGGCTACGGGGGGCCATGGGGCATGAGACAGTGTGGGGAGCCCCGTGCTCTTGCGTGGGGGTCACAGTGCCCCTGAGATCATGGGATGATGGGTGCCTGGGGCACGGGATTGCAGTGCCCTTGGGATGGTGATGCTGCTGGAATGATGGATGCCTGGGCACGGGATCAGGCTGTACTCGGGTGCCGGGACATGGGATCACGGTGTTGCTGGTGTCACAGAGCCCAGGCCATGGGGTTACAGCGTCCCCAGCACCAAGGTGCCGGTGGGGAACACAGTGCCCAGGACATGGAATCGTGGTGACAGGCGATGGCACCCAGCCCACAGTGTCCCCCATCGCTGCCCACCGTCCCTGCCTGCACAGCGCCCTGCTGGGGGACACCAGACCGGGCTTTGGGCCGCCATGTGGTGACCAAGCATCATTATTATCAGCCTCACCTAATTACACCCTAATTGCTTTAGCCACCGCCTGTGCAGGGAACACTGCCTGCGCTGGAGTTGGCGCATCTCATGCCCCAGGGCATGCCCAAAGGCTGGCAAGGGGCTGCCCAGGAGCAGGGGACACTGGCTGAGCCCCCCACCAATGCTCACCCCCATGCGCTTTGACTTTCTCTGCCCTCTGTGCCATGGCAGATGTCCTATCTCTGCTGTGGCAGATGTCCTATCTGCAAAGAGCTCATCCCAACAAGAAGGTCCCCTCCGCCCCAGTTTTGGGGCAAAAATCCCCTAGAACAAGACGTCGGTAAAGAAGAGGGGGCCAGCGATGGGCATCACCCCCTGGGTGCCCATCCGGGGCTTGGGGAGGGGGGTGAGGGCAAGGTTTGGGGAGGGGTAGGGGGGCAAGTGATGCTCAGGGCAAGTCCAGGATAGGCAGGGGATGCTGAAACGTTGCCCGGCCGCGTGGCCCGGTCCATTGGTGGCCACGCAGGTCCTGCAGCCGGCGCCGGCTTTAAATAAAACCTCCTCGGCCGCTCATTAAGTGGCGCCGGAGCCCAGGGCTGCGTCAGCTCCCATCAGCCAAGCTGTCCGTCTCCGCCGGCGCCTCGCACCTGCACGGCTCCGCCGCCGCTCCCGGGAGGGTATTTTTAGCGCGGCTGAGTCCTGGCATCTGGCGGTTGGGGGATCTGCCAGGACGGTGCCTCAGTTTCCCCGCGGTGGGACCATGCTGCTCCCCACCTCTCCTCCCCCGGGATGGGTTTCGGGGTGGTCATGCCCTTGGCATGGGTGCCGGTCCTGCCCGTGTGAGGCCAGAGCATCACCGTCTCGGCTGGGCTGCTGAGTTGCTGTGGCAACAGGAAGGGCCCATCACCATGGGGTTATTATGGGCTGGATCAGACACAGGAGGTGCTGGGGGGTGCTGGGCACCGGTGCTGGGGGGTGCTGGGTGCCAGGAGATCAGCAGGGATGCAGCCAAGTGGCTTGGTTGGGGTACCATCAGCAGCCAGGATGCAGGGATGGATGGATGGATGGATGGACAGACAGGCACCCAGTGTGCTGCCCTCCTCAGCATGGGGCAGGGTGGGTGCCCAGGGCCACCCTTGGATGGCAGATGGGTGCCAGACCCACTGTCCCGCAATGTGGGGGGCAGCCCCCCGGGGGCAGCCGGTGCGAGCAGGGCTGTCAGTGCCCCGCGGTGGGGTGGCACAGGGCGCCGCTCGTTAGCTGACGAGGCTCATGCGGTTGCGGTGACATGCACGAGGAGGGCCTCTGCCTTAGGCTGGCACCCTTCTCCCCTTCCCCCCCCTCGCAAATGTGCTTGCGGAGATGACAGATTTCATGCTAATACGCATTTATCCTGCCCTAATTATGCTGCAGGAGGCAAGGAGTGAGCGCCCGGCCTTTAATGCCGTGGGCAAGTGCCCACCCCTGCCTGCCCCTGCCTGCTGCAGCCGGCCGGGATCGGTGCCGGTGCTGTGCACACCCCCACAGCACAGGGGAGAGGCAGGGGGGACCTGGCAGGGTGGCATCCCACCTGGCACCCCCTGCCCCGGCTGCGGGGGGTGTCTCAGAGATGCTGCCCAGGCACAGGTGGGCACCCAAGGGTGGGCACCCAAGGGTAAGGGGCAGTGCAAGGTGCTGGATGGCTGGGCAGGGTTGATGGCCCACCTGGCTGAGGCTGTGGCCATGCGTGGCTGTGCCACGCCACCCCGTGCCATGCTGTGCCACCTCGTGCCGTGCCCACCCGCCCCGGCTGCGACAGAGCCACCCGCGTCCCACCCTGGCAGCCCGCCTTGCACACACAGCACTTTGAATCTTTTATTTGGGGAAAGTGCTGTCGTTAGCAGGGATTAATTATTAAAATCACAGCCATCTATAAAACATGAGTGGCCGCGCGTGCAGGCAGAGCCGGGCACAGTCCCGATGCCGGCAGCGCCCGGGGCCACGCTGCCACGGCATCTGCCCGTGCCACCGCCATGCCACCGGGCACCGGCACCGGTTTGGGGGGGTCCTTATGGCAAAGGGGGTGCGAAGGCCGGGGGCAGGCGGTGGGCGCTGGCCATTTGGGCAACTCGCCCCTCCTTTTACCTCTGCCGCAGCCCACCGGGCATCCGGGGGTGTGGGGGGAGGTGGTTGAGGGGAATCACTTGGATTCAAGACGGGCAAAATTGTGCCGAATCAGCGTGTGAGCGGCACAGTGGTCTCCGGCGCCAGGAGAGGTGGCAGGAGGCAGCCGGCAGTGCCGAGCTGTTTTTAGTGGCTGCTGGCGCGCTGGGGAGCGGGCGTGAAGAGCGGCCAGCCATTTTTAGAAACCGGCAAGTTTTTCTTGTGTTTTTTTTCTTTTTCTTTCTTTTTCATGATGCCTGCGAGAAGCTTGGGGGGGGGGGGTGCCTGCACCCCAGCCCCCTCAGGTCCCCGCTGCCCCACTGCATGCCTGGCCCCACCAGCCAGCCTGGGGACCCACCATCCTCCCCATCTGCTGCTGGCATCCAGAGCTGGGGGTACCCAAACTGCCCAAGGCACCCCTGCACCCATCTGGGGCTCTGCCAGCCCTTGGGGAGCTTTGGTGGTCCCTGGAGAGTTCCGCAGGCCCCCGGGGAGTTTTGGTGGTCACTGGGGATTTCTGCTGGCCCCCAAGCAGTTCTGCTGCCACCTGGGGAGCTTTGGTGGCCCTCGGGGAACTCTGCTGGCCCCCAAGCAGCTTTGCTGGCCCACAGGGAGCTTTTCTTCAGCCTGAAGCCTTCCAGCCTGCAAGGAACGTCTTTTTCTCCTTTTCTCCCCGAGACAGCATCTGCCCTCAGCCAGGGCAGCTCGTGGAATCTCAGCACCCGCTCAGGACCAGTGCCAGCCACATCCCGGTCCTGGTGCCAGTTCTGTCCCCAGGGGTCAGTTCTCTCCTGGTGAGGAGCCCCACTTGATTTGCACGAGAAACTCCTCGTCCTGACCAACCCCCCCACCCCGTGCCCATCACATCACTGTGATGTGGGCGCTCGTGCGACTGAGCCCCCCCCACCCCAGGCAGGGCTCTGGGGACCAGAGCCAGCCCTGGGTGAGCCGGGGACCAAGCTGGTGGAGAGGTACAAGGCTTTGTGTGCCATCATCATCGACATGGGGACGGGTCACGCCAGGAGCGGGCTGGCCAGGGACGAGCAGCCATGGTCGGTGGTGCCGGCCATGCTGGTGTTGCCCTGCTCCCTTCTTGCCACCTACACCTATGGCCACACCACCGGCACGGTGGTGGGCTCTGGTGCCAGCACCTCCTACACGGTGCGGGAAGGCCATGGGCTGCCCCAAGCCACCTTCTGCCTGGACGTGGACGCCCTCATCCTCCATCTGGGCTGGCTTCTGGGGTCCCACAGGGTCCGTCTGCTGCTGGTGAGGGCACCACACTGCCGTGTGGCTCCCCCAGTGCCTGGCAACCTCCCCCCCAAGGTCACCCCCCGCTGCTGTGTGGCCACCTGGGTGAGTGGCTCGCTGACCACCTCCCTCAACACCTTCCAAGTCGCGTGGGTGCCATGGGATGTCTACAGGGAAGGTGGCCTGGCCACCGCGCACCCACGCTGCTGCTGACTCCAATAAAGGGGCAGGGTGCTGACGGGAGCCTGTGCCCCTTGTTTACTCCCTCCCCCCACCCCCCCACCCCCTGCCAACC
>JAOXJM010000003.1:19376453-19400888 GCA_026413425.1 Tringa solitaria
TCCCCGTCCCCGTGCCCCCCCCCGGCTGTATCTCTGGCAAATAAAGACCCTGCTGAGGACAAACTGAGACAGCACCAGCGCCGCCTGCCCTGTCTCTCTGTGGCGCCCGGGGCGTCCCGGGCGGGCTGGGGGGTGACACACATTACAGTACGGGCAGCGGAGCCCTCCCGCCCCGGCCAAACCCCGGGAAGGAGCTGCGCGCTGCGGCCACCGTCGTTAGGCTTCAGAGTAGCCGGGGCGGCGGGCAGGAGGACCCCGGGGAGGGGGAGCGAGGCCCCGCCCCCTCTCAGGCTCCGCCCCCGCCCGTGGCCCCCGGGGCGCCATGCCCGCGCTCTGCCCCTTGAGGTCACTTCCGGGCCGGGCCGGAAGCGACGAGTGCGCGGCCGGATTTGAATCGCGCAGGGCCGTGCCGCCGCTGCTCCGCTATCGGGGGCCGTGTCCCGGCCGGCCCCTGCCGATCCCCATCCCCCGCCATGCCCATCCGCGCCCACTGCACTATCTGCTCCGACTTCTTCGACAACGAGCGGGACGTGGCGGCCGTGCCCTGCGGGCACACCTTCCACTACGCCTGGTGAGCGGCCTACCCGCCGGGGCCGGCGTTGCGGGGGGAGAGAGGGGTGGGTGCTCCGGGAGGGCCTGGCGGTCCCCTCGTAACGCTGCGGGTTCCCCCAGCCGGGGCGAGCCGGCGGCAGCAGCCGTCATGCCCGGCCGCCCCTTCCCCCGGAGACCCGGCTGCTCCCCTCAGGGGGCTTTGGGCCTTCTCCTGGCACTGGCCGTACTCCCCTGCCCGGGCTCGGTTGCACAGGGCACTGCTTCGTCCCGTTTATGTCGCCCATAACGGCAGCGATTCTGCTTTGTAGGGGATTTAAAGTAGCTCAAAACGCTGCTGCAGGAGCCTGGGCTGCCTTGTGGCTCCTCTGCCTGTGGCCATCCTTCTCCAGAAGGGCTGGTGCTAGCAGATTGCTCCTACACAGGGTGTTTATCTGGAAGGAGTGGTGTTAGATTATGAGTGAAGCTTCCCAGGCAATTTCATGCTTCTGCTGGAACTGTTCTGCAAGTGTTTGTGTTGAAAGGAAATGGTTCCTCTGAGGAAATTAATTCTGGGTTGGAAGGGGGGAGCAGGCATTTGCTGTTCTCCTTGGCTAACTAACTTGGAGAAGGACTGTCACTCGCAGGTGTGACGGTCACTTAACCAGTGGCACAGCTTAGGCTCGCTCTCCTCTAACAACCAACAGAGGAGGGAGAGCTTCCAAAGGTAACCTGCCAGCTCCAGATTGTTATCCCGCTCCAAAAGTAAACTGTTCTGAGTGTGACGTGATGGCTTGGTTGCAAAATGCACTAGTAGCTCTCCTGGGGAGCCTGACAGGTTTGCATTCATCATCTTGGAGCAGAGACCGGCCCAGTCTCCCTCGCTCCGCAGCCACGCGTTTGGTGTCAGTGGCACCCTTTGGAGCTGACCAAACTGGGGATCTCTCAGCTGTCGTATCCTGATATAGCAGCTCTTGTGCCGCTCTGCGTGTGGATCCGTTCGCTCCTGCAAAGCTACAGTTGTTCAAAGGCTTTCTCCCAGGGAGATCTGAGCTCTGTAAAAACTCTGCCCTGGTAAAGATAAGCTTGCACGCTAAATTCAGCTGGGAATTGTCTCGGAGGCGAAGGTAGAGTGTGCCTGCTGGAACATGGTGTTCCCGTTAGCTGCACCTCTGGACTAAATGTTTGCGTTTCTGTTTTTAGTTTGTAAAAAGGAGTCGCATCCTGCTTTCTCCTGGTGAGTTAGGGGGTGGCCCTGGGAGCAGTGTTTCTGGATTTTTAAGAATTAACCATATATTTTCTTTTTCTTTCTCAGTCTCACCCAGTGGTTTGACACAGCACCAAGTCGGACTTGCCCGCAGTGCAGAATCCAGGTAAAACCATCACCTCTGTACACCTCTGCATTTTTGTGGCACGATGCTCTGCTAAATAGCACTGAGCAGCCGTGGTCTGGGCCTGTGGTGATGCAAGGAAAAGGCTCTTGGTATGAAGTGGAGAGAACTTTATCTCCCCAGGGGCTTTAGAGGATGAACCGCTCTCAGCCACCTTTCTGATCAGGAGGGGTGGTCTGAGGGTGCCCTGCTGTTGCCTGTATTGTAGTTTCTCTCGGGAGGGTCTCTGGGTTTTCACGGCTTTTATTTAGGCTGAGTAATTATTGGTGTGATGACAGAAAGGGCTGGAAGAGGTTAATCAGGACATCAGAGTTGCATTTCTAGAGTACCTGATGGTGAGCAGCCCATTCGCTGCACGTGGTCCTTGTAATTGAGTCCTTACTTTGCAGTACTGGGCTCTTTGTTGAGAAGAGCAAAGGCTGGGGAGGGAAGGAAAGATGCGCTCTGCTTCTGAGATGGGAAGCCAAAGCTTGGAGATCCAGTGGCTTAATTTGGACCTGAACGTCTCTGAAGTCCCTTGTATCACCAGCCTTGATGCCACCAGTAGGCCTTGGCGTGTAGTGGCTGCAGGAGATGTTGCCTCATGTTCAGATGTAGGTTTTCAGCCAGCTGCAGCTTGGGCTTGTTCTATGTTCGTGCTTCTTTCTTCCTCTCAAGGTCTTGGCCCTTATTCTTTCCCTGACTTGTTGATTCCCTCTGTTCTTCACTGCCTCTTACATCTCTGGGTTACCATGGAGTTATCGCGAAATAGCATCTTATGTAGCAGTAACTATGCAATTAGCTGGTGTCATGACTGTATATAATACTTAAAACACAAAGCTGTAACTGCATGGGGGAGGTGTGGAGAGCTATCAAATTCAATTACAGCACCTTCTGCCTGCAGAAAGCAGCACGTACTTCTGTCTTAGGATTTGGCATCGTGTTAGCTCAGCGTCAGCTGCTCGGGCCTTAGCTGCCAGAGAACAGACTGCGCTTGATTCAGAAATGCCTGAATCTTTCTGCTGCGGCTCTGGAGCTTGGCTGGAGTCGCGCTCCCAAAACTCAGTGTGTGGGGGGGGTCTGCTGCTGTGCTGATGAGCCAAAGCAGAGCATCGTTGCTAACAGTGCCGAGAACGTGATCTGACTCGCCTTTCGTGGCCTTGTGACAAGATGGTACCTTCTCCCTCTCTTCCATATCTGTTGTGTTTCCATATCTGTGCCCATCAAGCTCTTCTGTCTCCTGTGTTTAGGTCAGCAAAAGACACATCATCAATAAGCTGTTTTTTGATGTTGCCCTGGAGGAGCAGACGGCACCAGATGTGGAGGTTTTGCAGGTAACTTGACTGGGTTCTTACATTGTGTGATGCTTCAGCGTCTTGGAAGCATGTCCCGGGCTGCTGGTCCTCTGCCAACAGCTGCTTCTTGAGCTGGTGCTTGCTGTGCTGCACTCATGTTTCAGACTTGAAGCACATCAGTGTCTCCTGCCTGTCTCTGTTCTCACTCTTGGTCCTTGCCCCAGACTCAGCTGTGTTGTAGGGGAGTCTCCATGCGATGGGTTAGAGTTCCCCCTGATCAAATCTTGTGCAGTCACTCAAGAAGCCTCCTCTACTTCACTGCTCTTCCTTCTGGTTCTCACCTTACCTGGAAACCTCCAGAAGCAGCATCAAATAAACATCCAATGGCTGCTTCTCCCCTGGGTCTTGAAACCTTGGGGATGAAGCTACAAAGCTTCTCCAAAAATCTCAAATGCAATGAATTGCTGCTGGTGTCTGTGGCTTGGTTGTGCCCTGCTAACCCCTCTGGAAAGGAGGGGCTGTTGGAGGAAGTGCCACCTCCTCACTGCTGTGCAGGTAGGTTCCTTTGCACAGACTGAAAGGAAGTGGGACACGGTGGTGATATAGTCCTGGTTCCCCAGGAGAAATTAGGAAAGGGACTGCCTGAAGCTGCACCAGCAGTTGTGGACAGTGAGGAGGCTGGGTCCTGGCTGGGTGCTGTTCTCTAAGTGTCACCCGTAGGTGAAGAGAGCTGGGGGTGGGAAGGGATGAATGCAGAGTGGCTGTTCCATGTTCTCCTCCTCTGTTTAGCATGGATGAAACACGGCTCCTTATGTCTTGGAGTTATGTGTTCCAAAAAAAAGTAATTGTTTGACCTTGGTATAATGGGACACTTGTACCCTCTTGTGTTTAGAATCAGCATGTGCAGCAATTACCATAATTAGCAGTTGCCATGACAATGTTATATGTATATCGTATGTTTTTAAAATAAAGCCAGCCAGACTATAATGTCAGTAGCACTGTCATTCTCAAAGACTGCTAATAAAGAAACTGAAGGCCAAAGTATGTGTGCTGAGGAAATGAAAAAGCATCTCTGGGCATTTGAGGCTGTGTGCCCTAGAAGCAAAGCAATGGCTTGGAGCGGATAAACATTGTCTTTAGTACATATTCAGATCTGTTCTGGCAAGTGTAAATAGATGAGTGACTCAGAAATGGGTCGACTGGAGAAAATTGCCCTAGAAAAGCTTTCTGTTCCCTCTCAACCCCACCCCAGGATGTAAGATGGGTTTTCCCAGCAGGGAAGAGCTGCTCCCTTGCTCAAGGACAGGACTCTGGAGCTGCTCCTGCACAGCAAGCTTGATGGTAACTCATCATGCTCCTACAAAGTTTGAAGTGTGGCCGTCAGAGCAACATCTAGCCCTGAGTGAGCAGCTTTCCTGATGAGAGCGCCGAGGTCACCATCTAATGGGGAAAAAACCCAAAATATTTTGTGTAGATCAGCATAGTTGCTTTGTATGGGTGTTTACTGCCTCATGCACCGATTTGGGTTGCTGCTGGGCTGACACTGGTTTCTCTGTTGTGTTTTCTGCCTTGTTTCTGGAGGACATGGAGCACCTTAAGAACAAGGGTGACCATTATGGGTGGGATTTAATGTCCATTTAGACTGGAGTTCTGTCTGCAATGGGGCATCTACTTCTGGCCTGGGCAGGAGTTCAGAAAAGCAGACACAGGATGGACTGCTCTCAGACTCCTTATAAGCTGAGAAAATAATTGGTGACTTCCCCAACCCGAAATGATTTCACCTGAAAAAGCCCCCGATACAGTGTTTGTTCCCAACTGCTGCTTGTCCTTCTGAGAGCCTGGGTGGAGAGTGGTACTCGGCTCTGTAATCAACTGGAGCTGTATCTGTGCAGCCCACAGATGTCCTGAAATGAGCATTTGGCCTCCTGCCATGAAAAGGTTGGACTGGGGCAAGGGAGTGTCTTCAGTGTGCTGGAAAGCCGAGTGCAGAGCTGTGGTCCGCTTGTTGTCTTGGGGAAACAAGCTTGGGATGCTCTTTTTGAGAAGCGGTCTCATGCACCCAGTTATAAGCAGTCAGAAGAGCTACCTCATAACCTGAAATGTCTTCCTGTTGTTGCAGAATTATTCAAATTATCTTTTGGATAATAATTTTCTTCACTCTCACTTCTACTCTGAAATGTTTACGGACAAAAGAGTGCTGAGACTGCTTTGTTCCCACCGCCAAGCATCAGTTTCAGCTGAAACACCAGAGGGAACTTTGATCCCCAGAGTAGCTGCAGAGCACAAGCTGAAGACAGCGATGTGTCCGAGCGTTTCTGGGTGTTGAGCCTCAGTTTATCCTGTATTGCTCTTAAAAATGGTCTTCACTGATTAGAACAGTCTCAATATGGCTGTTCACAGAGCAGGAAAAGTGTGAGTTCTGGGGTGTAACACCTCGGTGAGGCTCATCTGGAACCTGACACCTCCAGTAGCTCGTGATCTGGGGAGCTGAGAGCCTTCTGAAGGCGACTAGGAGACTTGAGCTTGTTTAGCTTGGTGAAAAGGAGGCAGGAGGAGGAGGAGAGTTGCTGCCTGTAAACCTGCTGGAGGCTAGAAACCTGGGAGGACAGCTGTATGTGTGGTCAGGATAAATTCATTTGATCTTGTGAAAAATGTGGTCTTCTAACTCAGGCTGAGAGAGAGAGGAGAGGAGTGAAGACTAGGAGCAGCCTTTAGGAGCAGTGGTGGAGGATGAGGGATTTCAGCTTAAGTTGATGAATGAGGTAATGTTACATAGCTGCCCGAAGTAGCCTGGGATTTCTTTGCTATCATGCTAATTAGCACATCTTGTGAGCTCACTAATCGTTCCTGAATAGGACTCTGAGGAAGCTACTTCAGGATCGTTCCTCCAGCGGAGTTAATTCCATGTCAGCCCTCCAGCTGTTGTCCCCCCAGGAGCAAATCCAAGGCAGCTCTGCTAGGCTTTTCACTGAGTCCCTTCTGCTTCCCAGCTTTACATCCCATATTCTCTCCCCTGCCTCTATTATCACTAGCAGAGCTTTCTTCTGGTCCTGTCAGATCCGTGGTCACTGGTAGTGCTATTCTCGGCTCAGATTTGCATGTAGCGTTCTGGGTTGCACAGATTTGTGTGCTCTGCTTCAGTACTGTGTTGGCATTTTATTGTGGTTTTATTCCACTGCAGTTCCTGCCTGACTTGTTATGTGCTTTCCTCTGCAGTTCTCTAACGCAGCTTTTTAAGTCATCTTCTGTTGACTCTTTCCTGTATATATTTCTCTCTCGCGCTGTTTCTTTTTAAAAATATGTATAATATATATAGATAGCTTCTCTTTGTAACCTCTCTACATTTCCTTTGGCTATTTGCCAGTGTTCTTGAGTCATAGACCTTCATTATCTATAATTTAAACTATGGGGCTTTTGCTCCCTCTTTCTGGTCCTTAATGAAGGTGTTAGAAACATTTCATCTTTCCCCAGACACTTGCGGTCCCCAGGAGATGTCACACGCCCTCGGTTCGGTATGGATTGGTTTATTGGTGATCTGTTTACGGCCATTTGACTGAGCTGTTAGCTCATATCAGCATCCTGAGCTGCAGTGAGTTTAGTGTCCCTCAGAATGCTGGCTGGTGCCTTTTGTGTGCTTGGTTACCTTTTCAGGCATTTGGATGCGCCTCCCCGTCTCCCACCTGCACCTGATTAAAGTTCTCTTCAGTTCAGAGCGGCTCTCAATCCAGATAGTCTGGCAACATCCCTGCCTTATTGCCTTGTTTAGGTAAAACGTTATAAAAATTGTTCCTGTCTGATTTCCTGTGTTTCCCTGAGAGCTTTCCAAAATTATTCAGCTAAAACAAGATGACTGACAGTGTGAGAAACACAAGGTTGACAAGGCTAAGACGAAACTGGGATCTTCTCTTCTCCCCCTGAAGAATGCCAGTTGGAGGTGCTCTTTGCATTCCCTGGGATATTACTTGCTTGTAACTTGGTGCTTGCTGTTACCATGGTCCCTTCTTAGCACCCTGCTGGTGCAAATGTCCTGCTGAGAAACCTCTGGGGTACTTTTAAGATCCGGTGAAAGCTTCACTGCAGAGCATTTACTAATCGGGTTTTCTGTGTTGTGTTTCAGAATGAACTGGACAAGGTGAAGGCTCAGCTCTCCATGAAAGGTGAGTTCCAGCTGCCTGGGGGGAAATCAGCAGGTCCTGGGCTCTGTCTGTTCTAGGTGCTTTGTCCAGGCCTGAGGAACCCCTACACAGAACCCACCCCTCTCTGAAGCCGAGGGCACAGTGCAGGCTGCAAACTCTGTTTTGCTGGAGATTTTTCCAAAGGGAGACAGACCACCTAAAGCTGTACAAAGCTTGTATGCCAAGGCCAGAGTCCGTAACCTGGCCCACCTCTGCTGTATCTGGGGAGTTCTCTGCAGGTTTGGGGACATAGATGCAGGTTTTTTTGCCCCTCTTCCTAATCACAAACTACAGAAGTGCAGCACAGCCGTGTCGGGAGCAGGCTTGCTGAAAGCAAAACCCTTGGTTTGCTCACTGGGAAACTCACAGCTGTACACGGCGAAGCCTTGTTCCTTACTCGATGATCTATGAGGTCCCTTCCAACCACCACAATTCTGTGATTCTGTGATTCTAACGGATGAGGGGGTAAAAGTGGTGCCCAAAAGCAGCAGTGGGAGGGCTTTGGATTTGTTTGGCTGTTGCAGTGCCACATGTGTCGCGCGAAGAGCAGACGGAGTTCAGTGTGCGCGTTTCCATTTTTCCATCTTTAATTTTAGAGGATGTTTGAGGGAGGCAGGAAAAGCAAAAGCCCTGGAGACTTGTCGATGGGTTTTAAGCATCGTCTGTAGGCAGCCTGTCATCAGAACATGAGTCATGAGCAGCGAAAGGAAAATGTCAGTCTGAGTGACAGAAATCCAAAGACACGCTAGCAGAAGGGAAGGGGAAAAAAAAAATAAAAATCTAAAGAATGCTGGGGGCTCACCCACGCCCTGAGAGTTGTCTTTCCTCTGCCTTCCCTGCCTGCACGAGACAGACATGAATAGCCAGTAGATTGAGGATTCGGTTCTTAGCCTGAGAGCAGAATTGGATGGTCTGCACGTCTCTATTCTGAGGCCTGTTCTTTTGCCAGCTTGGTTGAGTTTAGTGACTTGGTAGAGAGCCAGATCTTCTGGGGAAGGTGGCTGGGATTCTTGCTAGGATGTTATCCAAGAAAAACTGCTCGAAGGCCTGCTCATCTTCTCGGCTTCTGGTGAGTAGAGGTTGGATTTGACATTCCCTGTCCCATTCTCTGTTCATATTGGAAACGAGAAGCTCCTTCCCACCTCCTGCCTCCTTTGCTGTGGGCACTCTGCTCTCTGGTGGTTCTTGTGTATAAATTCTTCACTTAAAGACGTGCTCTGTGCCGCGTGCTCTAGAGGAGCTGTGTAATTGCCAGTCTCTGATCAGCTTGCAAATGGCTCTAGAGGTGCAGAGCTCCGAGCAGACCCAGTAGGCGCTGTTAGGCGCTGTGGGAGGCACTCGGAATGAGCTGGAATCAGCACGGGGAGGTTTGACTCCTGCCATCTGCCTCTGGGCAACTGGAAACGGAGGAGGGGGAAGCCCTAATTCTCTTGGTGGTTGTGGAGTCCCTGCAAATGCCAAGGGAGCATCTTCGGGCTGTGCTGCCTCTGAGGAAGGGTTATTCAGATCAATGGAGAAAAAATGCTGTACTCAGAAATCTGTGTTTCCCTAGCCACCTGCATGCCTCTGCTGGGATATGTTCCTCTCTTATTCTTCAGTCTCACGTGGCTCTTTTACTGTCTGATAGAGCAGTGAAGCTGCACTGCAGGTCATGCTTCTGTGGGACATGGTGGCAAATTTGAAACTGGATTGCTTGGAAGGAGAATCAGCTTTTTGGAAAGGTGTTGACTGGCTCTCCACTATTGTCAGGCTGGAGCTATGGATGATTTTAGCAAAGACAGAAGATGCTTAGCTGAAGACTCTACCTTGCTCTCGGGGGGGGTTAAACAGAGGGGTTGCTGCTTTCCCTCCTTGCCCAGCTGCTTTGAGCTTTCCAGTGATGCTGGCTGTTCCTTGCTTAGGTCTGTCAACTCCTGATGGTGGTGGTTGCTTTATGAGCTTTGTCTTGACAATACAAATTGAAATCTGATGGTGTTTTCCACCAGTTTCTCTCTGGTGGTCAGAGGCGCGTGCTTTGTTCCTGGGTTGCTTGCCTGGGGAAGGGACAGCAGGACTCAAAAGGCTTTGTGACCTGCAAAAAGTGGGCGCTCTGGGGAATCTACTTAAGCTGTTGCGTGTCCCACAAAGTCCCCGGTGCCCAGCAGAGCTCTGCTTCACTACCTCTTGCCCTTTCACGCAGGTGCTTTGGTGAGGGGAGCCGCAGCAGCGTGGTGATGCAGCAGCGCGGTGGATCGCTGTACGCTGCCGCCCCACGGCCCCCGAAGGGCTTCCCCACTCGGCAGGCTCCGTGTGGGCTCGGGGCTCGGCTCTCCAGCTCTGCCACAGCTCGGTGTAACTCGAGAGAAATCTTTTCTTTGTGCAAGCCTGGCTTTGAGAGCATGCAAGAGTTAAGATGCATCAGCTTAATGCTAGCAGGGCTGGCTCTGGAAAGCTATTAAAGGGAACTTGTTATCTTTAGTGAAGAAAATCTTGCAGCCTGCTGGCACTGGGAGAAGCAATTGCTCAGTACAGACCCTGGTGCAGACAGCACTTAGGGAAATGGCTCTCTACAGGAATGGCCAACTTCTCGCAGCCTGGAGCCCGAGACCGCAAGCAGTGTCTGTTTGTTGTGTTCCTGCTGCTGTGGGGCAGCTGAAGTCTGGGTTACTGGGTCATGACCTTTTCCTTTTTTTTTCTTTTTCAGAGAAAGAAAAGCGGGAATGCCAGGCTGTTGTGGATGGGCTGAGGGACACACTGGATGTGCGCAATGCCACAATAGAATCGCTCCAGAAGGTGCTGGGAGAGACAGAAATGCTGTGCTCCTCTCTCAAGGTACCTTTCCCATCCTTGGCAGGACTTTGGCAGTAACCATTGCACAGTTGGTGTTAGTTTTGTTGACGGCCCTGCTAATAAAGAGATTGTGCTGGTGGGAGTTTGGATCCAGTGCCTCGAGACTCCTGTCTCCTTGATCTCTGAATGACAGAAGGGCAGTGTCGCTGGGTTTTCACCTTGCATTTATTAACCTGAAGCAAGTGGTGTCGCTGGTCTCGGGGTCCTGAGCGCGTTCCACCCCGGGGGTGACTTAGAGGTATAAAATCCAGGGGCCTCTGATTTGCGTGCAAGTGGCTGCGGGCTCGAGGCAGAGGTGGCTGAGATGGTGGAGTGACACCAGCCCAGTCTGGGGGATGCTGGCTGAGCCTTGCTAATGAAGTGGTAGCGCTGATCATAAAGGTAGCAGCATGAACCGAGAGCGGGAACTGGCCCCAGCGCCCCGTTGCCGAAACACTGGCTCCCTGCGGTAGAATGTTCTTCTGAAATGGGTTTAGGCCAGGCGGGACTCAAGGAAAATTAGTTTCTTGGTTTGATTGGAGGAAAAATCAAACTGAAATATACGGAGGGGGAATTGCAAGCTTCAGCTAAGTGGGATTTGATCCAGCTAACTCTCTCCTCTCTCTGTTCTGTTGCCAGGGCTTTCCTTCGGTTAGGTTAGTACTGTGTGAAGTCCAGGGATCAAATATTCCTGTTGTATTTCAGCGTGCAGTGACTCAGTGTGTAGTCATGTACTGTGCGTAAACAGCAAGTGGAAGAGGGTAAGAGCAGGAGCTGCTTTGTTGGGATGTCTTGTAGTGAGCAGAGCACCTTTGCTGTGGCGGTGGGCTGGGACGGGCAGTCTCTGCTCTGTGAAGATGACGTGCCTGTCAGCGGAAGATGGGGTTCAGGCAGGGGGAGTTGTGAGCTGCAGGCTGAAAGGCAGTGTAGGGGTTAACTGTGATTCCCAAGATCTCTGCTCCTTGGGCTATGGCTCCCACCCAGTAGCCTAAACTGATTCATGTTCCTTGACCTCCATGGCCAAGTGGCCCAGGGAGACCTTGTAGATGGATTTTGGGATTGTTTTGCTGTATGCCACCCACAGTGGGCTCTTCCTGAGAGGAGCCAGTCCAGGAGGTCTCCTGACACTAGCAATGTGTTGCTGTCACAGGGCAGAAGGAGAGATGTAGTAAGGAGTTAATGCTAGCCAGGCCAGCACAACTTTTTCCGCCTGACCATGGGTTTCTATCCAATCTGCTTGGGGGCAAAGGCAGCCTGGGTCTGTGCCATGCCAGAGATGCTCCTGGGATCCCAGATGTATCAGTGGCAGGATACTTCTGATGCTCCCTGTTCCTCCAGAAACAGTTGTGACAGTGGAAGCTGGTGCTTGCTGCTCAACTCGACATCTCTGTGCTTGGCTTTCCTGCCTTGGCACCTTAGGAGGAGGCTCTGTGGTTATCTTGCCTGTTGCAAAACCTTCTGTGTATGCTTAACTCCTTTAAATGAAAGCTGGGCAGGGCAGAAGGATTAGGGACCTGGAGGTATCTTTTCTGTGTTGTACGGGGTTTCCGAGCTGAGTGCCAAGCACTGTCTTATACTGCATCATTAAAGATTAAAGCGCTAAACTTCTGCAGTGAAAATACAGGCTTAACTAGCTGTGACGCAGGTCAAGCCCACAGGCTGCGAGCCCTTCTTGTCTTCTGCTGGCACTGTCAGCTCCTGCTGAACCTTTGTGGGAGACTTTGCTGCCATTTCAGGCTGTCTGAGGCGAGGGACTCTGTTCCAGCCTGGCACAAAACATGCCTTTGGGGATCTGAAGCGTAGAGAGCTCAGGTTTGGACGAGCCAAAGGTGGGCTCTGCTTAAGCAAGAGTAACACGTGAACCTGCAGCGCTGTCCCTCTGCAGAGTCCCAGCAGTTTCACAGCTGTTGGGTTTCCGTGATAGGAAGCGGATAAAATCCTTTCACTTTTGCGTGGAAGGGAGCTTTACCAGGCGACAGTCTTTGGCCAGGCCTCTCCCTGGAGTCAGTGCTGTGCTGAAATCAGGCCTGGAGCCTTTTGAAGGTGCTGTGTTGTCTAGGTTTGTGTGTGCCACAGATGTATTGGAACAGTGCTAATTCCGGCCAGCTTTCCCTTGTACTCTGCCACGCTGCAGATCTGTGCTTTTTCAGCTCAGCTGAGGTTCTCTGTTACTGCTGCCTGCTACTGGAAAGGTGGCATCACAGAAGGGTGCAAATCTTATTGCGGCCTCTCCAGGCAGGTGAGAGAAGTGCCCGGGTGGGTGTCTGGTTTGGTTGAGGTCTCCCAGAAGAGACCCACTCCACGTTCCTATTTTTGCATTAAGCAGCTAATGGCAAGGAGAAGTGGGAGGCTACAGCAAAAGGATGAGCTGTGCACGGAGGAGAAAAGCAACAGCAAGGTTTTACCTGCCGTGGACTCCCTTGCTTTTGAAAAACAAATTGTTGCTGTGGGCGGGGTGGCGTGCAGCCCCACAAATGCTCCCAGCAGAGAGGAGGCTACGGCACAGCGTCAGCGCCGGGCTCCTCTTGCGATGAGCACCGAGACCCTGCTGAGCCTGCAAGGAGCAGAGCTAGGGGTGCAGCGGGGAGGGAGCTAAACTCTCCATAATCCTGGGCTGCTGAGGTGGTGATAGCATTAAGAGCCAATGTATGCTCCCAGCTGCCCGCACTGCGCATAAGCCAGGATGTTTCTCTAACAATCCCTGGAGCCTTCCCTAACGGTCTGCGTGCGCTTGCTTCTCTGCAGAAGCAGATGAAATTCCTGGAGCAGCAGCAGGAGGATAACAGAAGTTCAAAGGAAGAGGCCCGCCGCCTGCGAAACAAGCTGAGGACCATGGAGCGGTGAGATCCCAGGCTCTCCCTGGACCTTACAGGCTGGGCTGCCTGCCTCTCCCCTTCTCGGGGAGGGAGGGGGTCCTGCCTTGCCTGCTGCAGCATCCACCTCCACGTGGTGGGTCGTTCTACCCCATGTTATGGTTTGAGAAAACCCATAACAATTTATTGTCGTTTAGACAATTATTCTATCACCTGATGACCCCTCTCCACCCCGGAAGGGGAATCGGGGAAAGCAAGGAAATGTGAGGGTAAAAATATAAATAGATTTAATAGGATAAAACTAAATAATTAACAATAATACCAAAGAACCAGTATTATCCTGATGGTAATATAAGATATACAGGAATTATACTCAGCCAATTATATCAGCAGGAAGCTGTGTGTTCTCAGCAGTGGACAACAAACGTCAGACACTGCGAGCACAATGGCTTTGGGAGGAAAGGAAAGACTTATGGGTCTGGCACTGGGGCAAGGGGTTCTCTGGACCACCACCATCAAGGGAGAGAGAGAACTACACAGCAAACTTTTCTAATGTATATTGAATGTGATGTTCAATGTGGAGGTGGGCCAGCCTGGGTCAAATGCCCAGGCCTCGCTCCTCCTCATCCCTGCACCTGGCAAGGCTCAAAACCACTGAGACCGTGAATCTCACATAGTCTGGCTGGCTATGAAGGAAATACTTTCATGAATTCAGACACTAGGGTCTTCCAAAAGCGGAGTTTTCCCCAGAGTTAGAAAAGAAGTTAGTTCTGTGTTGCTCAACCCAGGACACCCCATAAGGCTGCATTAGCACCCAGGCCCTTGCCCCTGCTATGTTCCCAGACGGCTGCTCTCCCTAAGCAGCAGCAAGGCATGGTACTGTGTGCAGGCTGGCCTCACCTCCAGTGCTCCCAGTGTGGCTGTGTGCTGTTCCTGTTATCAGGAGACACTGGGCCAGAGCTCCAGTCCCAGCCCAGGAGCAGAGCCAGCCACAGGGCTATAGGGCCCAAGAGCCATACGTTGGCCCCACGTGCAGTATTGTGTGTACAGTTGTCCCTTCTCTAGTCTGTCCACGTAGTGCTACTCTTTCCTAGGAAAAAGCCCTGCTTGTGGTGGGGTACTCGTCTCTCTTTCCCCCCCCCACCAACAACATCAGAGTGCCTGCAGTGGGAGCTTAGGCTGTGCTGGCTCGTTGGAGGGAAGCAGGGCTCCGTTCTATATCCCAGCAATGTTTGTGACTTATGAACTGAGGGTACTTTGGGGTTTTTGGGGTTTTTTTTTGTGTGCAGGATTGAGCTGTTGCTTCAGAGCCAGCGCCCCGAAGTGGAGGAGATGATCAGAGAGATGGGAGTTGGGCAGGCAGCGGTGGAACAGCTTGCAATCTACTGTGTGTCACTGAAAAAGTAGGTGCTACAGGCTTGGGACAGCTGGCTCGTGCTGTCCTGGGTGTGCCCAGGGAGACCCCTCTGCCAAGTACCAGCAGGCACACAGCCTCTGTGGGGTCTCGCTGCCTGTTTGGGCCTCCTCTGGGTTTTGACTGACAGATCCTGGGGACCTAGATTGGAGCCTGTCACACTGAACTGTGCTATTGTCACTGTGGTGACATGCGTGTCACCATGGGAACTGTCTCCAGAGTTGTCAGTGCACCTCTAAGGTGATGATGATTATTCCTTCCGTTCTCCTTTCACGCCTGGGGGGAAATGAGTGGATGAGGGGCTCCAGGCTGTACCCTCTGCTGCATCGCACTGTGCAGCTGTGGGCTCAAGCGCTCTCTGGCAAGGCAGATCTGCAGTGCTGCCCTCCCCTACCTCGAAATCCATCTGGTCCTGCTGGGCAAAAACCATAGCTTCTTTGGGTCCCTTCTGATGGCAGCTGAATAATTGCAGCTTTGATACAAAGCTGTAATGAGGCAAGTGTCCCTGTGGTGTAATTGGGAATGAATGTGCATGGCCAATAATGTGAAGTCTCTGAAAAGTCACTTAAAGCAAAGTCCTCCATTTGCTGCCGGCATGGAGGCTGCTCTGTTGTCTGTCTGTCTTTTCCACTGGCAACTGAAATGTCTCTGGATCTGGTTTCCATTTTGCTGGTGAAATCTGTTCAAATCCTGTTCTCAGGCATGGTGTCCCATGCAACTTTTCTCCCCTGTGGTGTAGCAGTGGGTTTGACACACTGTTGGTTGACTCAGCTCTCTTCCCTACAGGGCTTTGTGTCTCCTGCGTTTTCTCTGGTGGCTCTGCAGTTCCAGAGCTTCAAATTAAGAGCTGTGGTTTGTCTCTGAGAAGTTCTAGCTTAATCCTATTGTAAACACAACATAACTCTTCTGGTCTCTTTGTAGGGAGTATGAAAACTTGAAGGAGGCTCGGAAGTCCTCTAGTGAGATGACAGAGAAGCTGAAGAAGGAGCTGTTTTCTGTCAATAACAAGGTAAAGGGGAGAGTGTGAGCTGCCAAGGTGACATTTGGTCTGTAGATTGCTGTCAATAACTGTGCCCCAAACCCTCTGCAGTGACCCCCTTCCATGCTGAGCATTACTTGAGTGGTACCAGTGGTGTGGAAGTGTCAGGCTGGGGTTTCTGGGTCAGGGTGTGATGCTGCGGTGAGTGAGCAGCTCGTGGGCTGTTGTCAGGAGCGCAGTCTCTGGGGGCACTGGTGGGGCAGGATGTGCAGAGCCAGACAGAGTTTGGCAGGGAGCCTGGACTGCAAGGCAGCAGCATGCAGGTGCTCCCCTGCTTCCACTGGGCTCTGGAAGCAGTGCTACCTTCATCCTGCCATGCAGTCAAGCGTGAGGTAGCTCCTGCTGCAGAATTGGGCCCCCAAGAAAGGTGGGGAAGGGGTTTGGAGCCAGCACCAGTTGAGGAGGGCTTAGCCCTGGCTTGGCACAACCACAATCACATCCAGCCTTGTGCCTTCAGCTGACTGAACCTGGGCCAGAGCTTCTGTGGGGTGCTGAGCCCAGGCAGGAGAGGTCCCTGAGGTGTGGTGAGGACAAGCAGGTGGTTCTGCACAGAGCCTGCCTGGGCTGGTCCTGACCTGGTGCAGAGCTTGGAGCTGCTGACAGGTCTCTGATGCTGCACTTCCCCTGCTCCAGGCCTGGCTGGGCTCCATTAGCTCAGGTTGGAGGTTGCTTTCTGTCAGTTTTGGTGGCAAGTCCCCATGAAAAGTGTATGTGTAGCCTTGCTCTCTGAGGTGCAGGTGTTCCCTGGGGCATGCCCGTGTCCAAGTTCACAAAGTGAGAGACTGTGGGTGGATTTGGCCTCTTTGTGTTACTTGGCCATAGCTGTTGTGGTGCCCTCAAATGGAGAAGGAGGTTCTCAGAGTGCTGTGCTGCTCCCCGAGCGAGTTAACCCCCTACATGAGGTCCTGCTGCTGGAACTGGCCTGCTTCTGGCCGAGTCAGTGCCAAACTGCAGTCACTGGCTCGGGTCAGGAGGATGCGAGTCAGTGCACTCAGGGCTCGGCTGACGGAGAGCTGACTGTACCGACACTTTGTGGGCTGGCTCAGCCTCCCGAACCCACAAGAGTCTCTGATGTGGTAGCAGTTCTGCTTCTCGACCCCTGCTCCTGGCACACTTCCCTGTTGAATCAGGCTTGTCCCTCTGCCAGTACTGCTGATGCACACCCATCCCCTAGCCCCGTGGTCTGTAATTCCTGGGCTCCGGTGTCCTGCGGGAATCCAGAATGCAGCCACCAAGTCTCAGAGCAGGGAAAAGCCATCACCATCAGGCGTAAATGCTCAGGAAATGCTGTGTGAAGGTTTGTGTTGGGCAAGCAGCCTTGGAGATCCCTCTGCAGGCAGCTTGAGGAAATGGGCAGGCAATTCTGTTGCTCTGATACAGGAGAGATTGGTCAGAGACTGCCATAGGAAAACTGAGCTCTGAAACAGGGGAAAGTAGGATGTTCCACAGAGCACAGTGCTTTCATGGGGGATCCGCAGCCTCCCTCACCCACAGAGTTGTAACCAGCACTCTGCTTTTTGGGGGGGCTTTATTCTGCAGCTGCAGAAAACGGTTTCAGAGTTGGAGAAGACAAACGAGGAGTTAAAAAGCACCCAGAAAGATCTGAAGAATGCGGACAAGGAGATATTGGTGAGAATACCATTCCTCAGTCTGCAGTAACTGGCAGCTGGCCATGGCCTGCAGCTGCAAAGCCAGGAGTTATGCTGACTCTTGCTCAGTGACTAGGTTACCAAACCCACCTTACCTCTCTTACCTGCCCCCACCTCTGAGCTCCACCTGATGCTGATTGATGGAAAAGGGGCAAAGTATCCACTACTAAATCCTTCCTTACCTTGTGGGCTGCTTTCCCTCCTTCCTCCAGAGTTTGAAGAAGAAGATAGACATCCTGCAGGATACTTTGAAGGTCCCATCTGTAACCAGAGAGACACTCAGTCGAGTTGTCTTTGAAAGGTTAGTGAAGTGCATCCTCAGGTACAGGCAGGTCCAATGTAAGAGCTGACAGTTTCACTAGCTGGGGAGGCAGAGACATGCTAGTTTGACAGGCATTGCAGTAGCATACTTGTATTGTTGCTTGTATCCTATTTTTGGGGTTGGTTTACCTGGAATAAGTGTGTGTTGCAGGGTTTGGGTCAGGAAGGGGTAGAAGAATGGGTTAGGTTTTGCTAAACTCTTTGTCACTGTGTCCTGCCAGGGAAATACCCCTAAGGCTGCTCTTCTGGTTGCCTCAAAGTTGGCCCTCTAGTGAGTGTTCCCCGGCACATGGGGACTGGAGATCTTTGCCAGGCAGAGGAACCTAGCCTGAAAAAATGGCATTTTTCACATTCTTATCTAAGCCTTTCTTCTGAGGAGCCCGTGCTATTAATTACCCCAGTGCAGGAAGCTGGGTTGTGTACCCAGGGCAGCAGCGTGCCAGTGTGTTTCTCTGGGCTCAGGGTGCTGCTGTTTACAGCACAGGACATCCGAGGGTGAACAGTAGTTGGGACACTGACTATAATCTCTGGGGTTCGCATTGTCCTTCCTGTGACTTGTCAGCAGAATGGGGCTCCCATCCTGGTCCCACTACTGTCTTGCAACTCAACCACGTGGCATGCAGCTCTGTCTTCCTCTGGTCAGCTGGGTGGCAGGCAGTGGCCTCCTGGTGGCTGACGCTTTGCATGGCCCTTGCAGCCCTGCTCCCGTGGAGCTGCGGCACCCGAAGCTCCACCGCCCGGCCCACAGCGATGAGATCAATCTCGATGCTACTTTTGATGTGGACACCCCCGAGCATCAGCCCTGCAGATCTCTCTTCAACCCTGCGAAAAGGCAGAAGCTGGATAAAAGGCCGTGAGTTTTCCCTCCTCTTTCGGCTTCTAAAGGAGATCAAAGTCTCTCTTCTTTTGAAAGTTGCTGTGTGAAATCAGATAGCTCTCCAGCTGCCTGATGGCGTGCTGCAAGTTTTGTCGTCATTTGCTTGGCCTTGTCTGTCCTTGCCAGCTGCACTCGAACAATAAATCTCTGCTGATTTGCTCCTTGTGCTTCTTACAGGCCTCCTGTGGTAAATCTGGCGAAGAAAGTTCTGAAGGAAACGGTGGAGGTAAGAGGATTGATTTCCTCTTAATCAAGATCTTAGGATCTTGATTTCTGTATCACCTCTTTGATTCTGCTGTTAATAAGCTCAGAATAAAGGACCCATTTTCCCCGTGCGGGAGATGCTGTGACCATAGAGCGGCCCATCTACAGAACGACAGCACATCCTTCAAAGTGCTTTGCTTGACAGTCTCCTAGAAACACTGTATTGCTGCCTCAGGCCTCCTGGAATTGGGCAGGAGAGGGAGGATGGGGACCCACATGCTTCTTGCTGATTATCCCGCCTCAAATGCACTTGGCAAACACAATGTGGGGCTGACCATGAGGGCTGTGTAGTCAGCAAAGGGGACTGTTCTCTCTCTGCGGAGTGCAGTGTCCTGCCTCCCAGGTGCTGCTCCACATGAGCCTCAGTGGGAGGTTTGAAGCTGCTGTTCTTGGCCTGACATGTGGTACAGCAGTAACTATTACCCTAAATAGCTGTCTGCGTTATTAGTGCTCCCTGGATGTGGACTAAATTCAGCAGATCATGCTGGTTAAAGGGCTTTTCTCGTTATTTTGCGGGACAGAACTGGGCAGATGATCTGGAGGATGATGCTCTTAAAGGACTCTTGCCAGCGTTCATCAGGAACTCTGTTCTCTCCAAGAAGCCATCTTCGGGTAGCTTGCTGGGTCCCCACAAGAACATGGGCACCGTAAGTACGACTGTCCAGTTGGTGAACTTGCCGAGGGCTGGCACTGAACACCTCCGTCCTGAAGTGACCCTGCAGGACAAAGAAAACGAGGCTTTTACCTTCCCACGTACAGCGTGTGGAAAAACAAATCTTGGAGCATGAACCTGGCTGCTTCCCAGTCCTGTGGAGCTCCAGGGATGACAGATGCTCATTCCCTCCCTGGCAGCAGATTAAATGACTGTCCATGTCCCATTCCTCCACCTACTTGGAGCTTGGGAAGTTTTCCTTATATTACTCAGTCCCAGTGATAAAACCCTGAACCTTCCAGCTGCTTGGAAGGCTCAGCTTGCTTCAGAAAGCGCCCAAGATACCCACACTTCACTAATACCCTTGGGCCTGTCTTTTTCCAAAGGTGTGAGGGCTTAACACAAGTGGTGAGTGTTTCCAGGTGCTTGTGGCCTGCAAAGCTCCTGCTTCCCCATAACCAACAGGAGGAGAGGTAGCCGAGGCTCGGTGCTGCTGCTCCAGCTCATTTCTTTCTTCTCTCCCAGGTGAGGATCGGGTACGACGGTTTGGGTGGCAGAACAAAGTTCATTCAGCCTGTATCCTTCCCTGCGGCTCGTGTGGCAGCAGTAGCGATGCTGTGGGATCCTCATGGCTGAAACCGAAGAGGAGGAGCAGCCACCTTGGGGAGTCCTGCTCCCCAGTCAACAAAAAATGAGCTAGGACCCTCACAGAGCCATCAGATTTCTCTCCCTCTCTGACTCTGAACAAGTCTGAGCTCAGCAAAAGGCATCGAGGTCCTGAACTTGCTGAGAGCATTATCAGAGGTAGCTCATTCAGACTAGAAATGGGTACAATTTGCAGGGACTGCCCGTGCCCTTGGGATCTCTGAGCAGCAGCAGCAGCGTAGCACAGCCTTTTCCTGGCTGTGTGCCTGCCAGTCTGTGCTCTTTGTAGAAAACCAGGAGCCTGAAGCAGAGAAGAAGGGATCAGCTGGGAGGTGTGACCTGCTGGGAAGCCTTGGGCTGTTCCTCCTGTGGTGGGGTGGGGGTCCCCAGTGCAGGGAGATGCTGGAGCCAGGTCTCTGGAGCCGGATGTGCCCCTGCTGCTCCCCTGAGGTGAATGGGGGAGGTGGGCAGCCATCCCAGTGCTGATGGAGGAGCAGCCCGTGTGTCTAAGCCCGAGTGCTGGCCATGCTGGTTTGTCACCCTACAGTTCTGCTTGCACAGCCTGCGCCTGAGCAGCTGGGTAGGACCTTTTAGACTTAGGTGACGTGTAATATTTTTGCCACTTGTGTGTCTCTGAAGGTTCGTATGACTCCCTGGGAGTTTGAGGACTGGCTGCTCCAAGGTCTCTTGTCTTGTGAGGCTGCAGGCTCTGGCTGCTGTGCCTTCCCCGGCGCAGTGTCCTGGCTGTGACATGCAGGGGAGCTCTTGAAGCTCTGGTAGATCCACCTCAATGCTGCTTTGTGTGCAAGGGAGTGGGAAGCATCCCTCGATTCGGTGGGGACAGGAGCACGCCTGAGCTCTGCTGCTGGGAGAGGGAGCAAAGCCTGCACGAGTTTTTCTTTGGGTGCAAATGTAGGTCCCAGGTCTGTAGTTCAGGTTGGTCTGCAGCAGGTATTGGGTCGCTTGTGTCCCCAGGGCATTGGTCTGTACTTTCCTTGACGGCTTTACCTCCAGACAAACCTGGCAGAAATCCGTCCGTTAGCAGTGAAGAGCAAGAAGAAGAATGTCTCCAGGCCAGCATCTGCAGCTCCCTCTGCATCTTCCTCCACCACCAGCAGTGGCCAAGCCAGACTGGACAGTTTCCTGCAGTGAGAGTCCCTGCCTGCCTGGGGAGCGGTTGGGCCAGGTGGCCACCGAGCAGGGTGGCCCCAGGGTGCAGGGCACGCTCGCCCACAGCCTGGCATGGAGCAAGGTGCCACCACTACTGTGCCGTGTGGGTGACATGCTGTCCTGGGGAGAATCCTGGCCTTGCAGCAAGCCCACAGGAGACTAAGCCTCCGGATAATGCTTGGACTGATTTACCCCCTCACTTTTTACCCTTCCTTCCTATTTTTGTGCAGAATAAACAGGGTTTTCTTACCTTCCTGCTCAGAGCTCTGCTGTTGGGCGCTCTGACATCAGGTAGAACTGCACTTCTTGGATGCAGCTGTGAGCGAGAGGTGTGGGAATGGTACCTGGGATGCAGCAAGAGCCGGGAGAAGGGACCTGGACCAGCTCCGTGCCTGGTGTAACCAGTTCCAAGAAAGTTTCCTGGAGGAAGAAGTGTGCCCAGGGCAGAGCGCAGGGTGGCTTCACCCTCAAATTGATCACCTTCCCTCTCTGCCTGCAGGCCCTGTGTGGGTTGGGGAGGCCACAGGCCGAGACCGGGGGATGTTCTGCCTTGCCCTGGTCTGCACCAATGTAGAAGACCAATGTCTACCAAGTTTTTGCAGACTTGGAACTAAAATTGCTGACCTGGGGAGGGAGGAGGGTGTTGGGGTGACCCCCTGCCCTGCTTGGGAAACAGGGAGATGGGTGCACTGATGTGACCTCTGTTCCTGGCACGTGTTGGTCTAACTTGTTTGTATGAATTTCTGCCCTTTTTTTTTTTTTTTTTTTTAATGAGGTTGTGGGGCATTTTGTTCTCTTGAAACCGGTTTGCCTGGCTAGGGGAGGGTTTGGGCCTAAAGAAGTGCTGGAGAACGGCTCCCTTCAGGAGAAGGTGGGAGACTGAACCTGTTTGGGGTTCCTCAGTTGGAGATGTAGGGCAGGAGCTCCCTGCATCTCCTCTTGCCCCACAGCTGATGCAGACCTGTTGAAGCTCCTCAGAGGAGATCGGTGAAGTATCTCACTACAGCACTCTACAAATCTGTGATTTTTCCTATTTCCAGCTGCTTCAGGCTGAAACCTGGGCTGGCTCAAAACATGTCCTTTAGGGAATAAAATATCCAGCTGTGCACCCTTGTGAACACAATGTGGTCTCCTCCCTCTTGCAGCTCGGGTGCTGAGCGTGGGGATGAGGGATGAGCCTGGCCTTTGGTGCCCTCTCCCAGGAGATGGGTCCCTGGGGCGGGGAAGAGCTGTGGTCCTGATCTGCAGGGGTGCCTGCAGAACATGAGCCATGTCTCACCTGCATCTTTTGGGGCTGGAACGGGTGGAAGGTCTGGAGGAACATGAAAGAGGGTTCAGAGTGGGAGAAAACAAGCTTGGGGGAAAGGAAGGACTTAAGCAGAGTTAATTTTGGAGAGCAGAGGCCCTGCAGGGAGCATTTTCCTGACCCTCTGGCATGGAGCGCTCTTCCAAGGTGGGTAGCTGTGTTCCTAAAAAAGTGACAGATTTGTGCTAGGTCTTTCTGCCCTGGAGCAAATTTGGGGAGACCCTTCTAAGGTGGTGGTAGGACATGTCTGTGGCTGATGATGGAGGTGGGCTTCTGTGCTGAGGTGCTGGAAGTCCCAGCCTGCAGCAGGGGGGTTGGAGAAGGGGCTTTTGGGGATCTCTTGCTCCAGACCCTGCTTTGGGGACCTGTTGGAGCTGGAGAGGAGTGAGTGTTTGCACCAGCTTTAGCCACCCCCTTGCTTAAATCTGATCTCTATTTGAAAATAAACTCATGCGGGACCAAAAAGCTCTCAGGAGAGCAAAGAACCTTCATCTCGGTGTCCCTCCCGTGGTGTGCCTGGGCAGTGTCTCCCTCCCTCCATCTCCTGAGCTGCTTTCCTGGGGTTTGCCACCAAGGCACCTTCCAGTTGGGACAGTGGGGTGCTGGGCATCGCTGCCAGCACCTCAAACCTCCCCTGGGGTGGAGGGGGGGCTGTCTTGAGCATTAGGTGTTTGGGGAAAAAAAAAAAGAAATCAAACCAAGAAAAAAACCCACCAAAACAGTTTTTTTTTTTAAATTTTCCTGCTTCTGATGCGTTTTTGTCTAGTTTTATGGCACTTTCTCCTCGCCCCCGCCCCAACCGGAGCCTCTTCTCTCTCCTCGGTGCCTCCTTCAGCTCCTCAAACCTTTCTCGCCCCCTCCCCGGCGCCGGGGGGACGCGGTGGGAGGCGGCAGCTCCCAGTCCCCCCGCTGCGGCCGGGGACGGAGGGGACGCCCCTCGGGAGGCGGGGGGTGCAGGGGGAGCAGGCGGCCGCAGGGTGGCAGCCGGTGCCCGCCCGGTGCGCGGCGGGGGGCGGGGGGGTGTCTGAGCCGGTCGGGGCGGCAGCGGCTCAGTCCCGGGACGGGACCGGCTCTCGCGGGAGCCGCGCTACGCTATCGCCGGCAGCGTTAAATACCACTCATTAAGTAGGGGCGAGAGGCGGGTGAAGGGTAATTGGGGGAGGCGCCGGCTGGGCTGGGAGCTCTCCCCGTGGCACCTGCGGGCGCTGACCTCATTGGTCAGGCTGTGACGTCACGCCTGTGACCTCACGGGGAAGGGGGGTGCTAGTTGGCTGGGCTCCCCCTGACCTCACTGGCTGAGCCCGGGCGGCAGGGAGATGGTGTGAGCCCATTGGTTGGGCCTGGTAACATCATGGAAGAGCGACGACGACGACTGGGTGAGAGCCCTGTGACCTCATTGGGGTGTGGGGTCTTGTTGGCCGTGGGTTCTGTCACCTCTCAGAGAGCCTGTGATGTCACCTCCAAACTGCTGCATGACCTCACAGGGGAGCCTGTGACCTCACAGGGAGCTGCATGCTCATTGCCTGGCTCTGAGCGACCTCCTGGGACAGCCCGTGACCTCGTTAGGCAGCAGGGTGCTCATTGGCTGGTAGCATGTGACATCCTAGGGCTGCCTGTGACCTCACAAGGAGCAGGACAACCATTGGCTGCCAGGGTGTGACACCCCGAGGCAGTCCATGACCTCACAAGGGCATGGGACACTCGTTGGCTGGAAGGGTGTGACATCCTAGGGCAGCCTGTGACCTCATGGGGGAGGAGGGTGCTGATTTGCTGGCCGACTGTGACGTCCAAGGGAGGGGAGAGCCGATTGGCCGGCAGGGTGTGACACCCCGGAGCAGCATGTGACTTCATAGGGGAGGGGGACGCTCATTGGCTGGTGGTGCATGACATCCCGCAGCAGCCCGTGACCTCACGGGTGAGTGGGTGCTTATTGGCTGTCAGGGTGTAACCTCATGCGGGCTTGAGCGTTGATTGGGTGCCGGGGTGTGACCTCACGGGAACGGGGCTGCTGATTGGCTGCCGGGCGGTGAGCTGGCGTGGCGCCGCCTGGCGGGCGCGCGAGTTGCCGCGCGCCCATTGGCCGGGCGGGGCGGGGCGGGGCGCCACGCG
>JAOXJM010000003.1:19426861-19457690 GCA_026413425.1 Tringa solitaria
GGAACTTGATGATCTTTAAGGTCCCTTCCAACCCAAACCATTCTATGATTCTATATCACTGGGACCCCAAAATGCTTGACTGAGGTGAGGTCCATGTACACAAAACTCCCCTGAAGTCCAAGGACTCGGCAGCGGTAGGGGAGCAGAGAGGTTGATGGCAACCCTGAGGTGTCGATCGTCTTAGCCCCTGACTCATCCCAGGTGACGATGTTTTTGTGGCGGGTGAGTTTTGGGCAGCATCAGGTTTGGTGGCAGGAGAGAAGTGCAAAGTCGTGGGGGAGATGATGCCTCACTGGGGGAGTGTTTCGTGCCGTGTGGGATGTGTGACATGGATGTGCTGGGCTCCCGGGGGCGGATCCGGCAGCAGTGGTGAGCAGGGGGTGCTGGGGCTGGCTGGGACATGGGGCTCCTCGTGCTGATCCATCAGGTCAGAGACCTCCACGCAGGGTGGGAAGGGATGTGGATGCTTTTTGGAGCTGTTGAGAGCCAAGCCATGGGGATTCCTACTCTCAGGATTAATAACAGAGACTTTCAGCCACGCTTTGGAAAGCTGCTGTGCCACTCCAGTGTGTGAGAAAACAGGATTTGGGCACTGAGGTCCCCTGGGTACCCACGTTTTATTGCTGTTTCTGGTGAGCACTCAGTGCTTCCTCCTGACGCCAGACACAGCGTTTTCTAAACACCGTTGTTTGAGAGACTCCTGCCTTCCAGACCCTTTTCCCAGTGGAAGGAGAGTTGGGGTAGCTGATACCCCTGGTTCAGCGAGAACTAATTAGCTGGGTGCTCCTTTTGCACCCCTGTAAAGAGGTACTTACCACTGCAAAGATCAGTATAAAGCCTCAGACCTTAACAGAGGGCCCTGAGGTGGAAATTCAGGTTCCTCCAAGGAAACACCGAGGGTTTCGCTTCTAAACTGATTTGCTAAATATTTATTTTGTTGTCCAAACATTGCATTGAAAGTTGACCAACTACACCGAATAGTAGGGGTTCAACAGCGAATAAACAAACAGAAGTGCACCAATTGCTCCCTTTCTGGACCTGTCTCCTCTGCCTTGCCCAAGAGCTTTCCCACAGTGGCCCCAGCCCCGAGTATCTCTTGAAACGTGTGTGTACATGGAACTTCTGGTTAGCATCCCCAGGCCATCTCACAGCATCTCTAGGTCTCTCTTCCCTCTGAAATGTGACTGCCTGCAGAGCATTTTTTAACTGGACCTGGGATGAAACAAAAATATGGTGGTTTTTGTTTTTCCTGCGTTTAATATGCGTTTTAAGGGGAAGCACCCCAATGACTTGTAAGTAGGTCACTGGAGGATGGAAGCTGTTGTCCAAGAGAAGCGTTGGCAGCCCCTGTGATGGGCTGGTTGGGGAGCTGCCGTGATCGCTGCCTCGCTAAAGTGTGACTCTCTTTCCTTGGCATCATCCCTTGTTCTGGAATCGCACAGAAAGGTGCCTGAAGCAGCCTGGTGGCCTTAGAAAGAGTTAAGAAGGGGCAGCTCAGAGGTTCCTTCCTTTCTTTGAAGGTAGGAGCCAGGTTGGAATGGACCTCCAGAGGTCATCCAGTCCAACCTCTGCCCAAAGCGGAGATCACGCGAGGAAGCTCCGGGCTTTATCCAGTTGGGGCTCAAAAGCTCCCAAGGGGGGACCTGCCAGTCCCACCTGCTCCACTGCTTGACCATCCTCAACAGGGGAAAACATCCACCCAGCCCAGTCCCTCAAACCCATCAGGTACTGCAGGGTGGCGGCACAGAGTTACTAATGAGGTGATTTGTGGGGCTGTATTTTCCATTTGCATTTCCTTATGGATATATATTCATGTCGATAGTTGATGTTTCTACTTTGTGCTGCAGCAGATATGAATTTGTAACTCCTCTTTCCGCTTTCAAGGCTTTCTAGTGAGATTAAATGATCAAAAATATCTTGTTTTCTAAGGAAACCAAACCCCAGAAAACCGAAGTTGTGTTTCACTTGGCCCATCCTCTCCTGCACAGCCTGTGGGTCTGACAGGAACCCCAGGTGTGGTGTGGTGGCAATTCTGGTGGTTGTCTGGCACGACACAGCCACATATATTGACTTCTGGACTCCCTTTTGCAAACCTGGTTTTGAAAAAAAAGCATTTATATAAGCTTGATGTGTCTTATATGTGCTATAAAATAGCTTTTAAATATATCTGTATATATAAATAAAATAACAACAGACTTGTTGTATGAGCCGTAGTCCATCACGTTCCATCCTGCTGCTTACAAGTATCAAGATCAGGTTTTTCTGAGGAGGGTTAACTTGTACCCCCAGCAAAACACCTTAGCTTGATAATTAGGTGATACCTTCTGCTCAGAAGCATGTACATTCCTTGGAAATACTATTTTTCATTATCTTTTTTTTTTTCTTTTCACGTGGCTTAGTGGTTATTTTATCTTAAAGGCAAGTAATGAATTTCTATCATGACAAAGCAGTTGGCCTCTGTGGCAACTTGAGTTGATTGCTTGCTGAGAGAAAAAAGCAAAACAATCTTTTATTTATTTATTTATTTTATCCACTCTCTTTTTTTTTTTTTAGTCCTTTGAGCACCAGCATGTTCTTGTTTCACAAGACCAGGCAAACAGAAGTTCCTGTCTGCTGTCGGTGTCACTCAATATTTTACATGTAGATAATCCTATTCTTCCCTCTGTTCATCTCCGTGCTCTGGAATAACTGCTGTCGTTGTTTCCAATTTGGTCGCGTGCTGGCGTGCCCGTTTTCCCATTCATTCACTTATTCTTGAAGGTCAGTGCTCTTGCCATAGACAGTTATTTTAAGCAAGGGGAAATGTGAAGCAGGGAGCTCTGCTGGCGCTGTTAAAGACAAGAAGTTATGAAATAGCACGGTAAAATTTAGCAGTTTGCTTACACGCCTGTGTAGGAAATAGGCTTTTGAATGGAGATGTGCTATTTTAAACGCAATATTGCAGCCTTAAAGTTCTAGTAGGATTTTTAATTTCTCATTAAAACTTTTGTTTATAGTTTTTCTCAGTATTGTCTTTGAGGGTTTTTTTTTTTTTTGGACAGCTTGTTCTGCAGGACCATACCGTCAAGGCTGTCATCTCCTCCGGGGGGAAAATAGCTCAGTTTCAAGCCAGTACAATAGGTTTAGAAAATCCTCTTTTTATACATCTTTCACTTTGTAATGCTGCTCCTGTGGCTTTCGCCTGACTGATCCTGCAGCATGTTCATCTGATTGGATTTGCTCTGTTTGGTATCACAAGGAGTAACCTGCAGGCATCCTTTCTCTTTCTCTGAGGTTTTGAAGTGCTGCTGCACATCACTAATTTGAGAAATTAATTTCTTCTTCAGTGTTCTCTTAACATTTTTTGGGTTTCTTTTAATTCGTTTCCTCCCTATCCGAAGTGCTAAACCAAAAAAAAATAATAATAAAATTTAGACCTTGGTGTTGATTTTAATCAAGAGCAGTGGTGCAGCACTAAAATACGTGCTTTAGTTAGTACTGAAATGAAACTCAAAATGTCTGACTGCCTAATAGGTTTGTTGGAACTACTTTGGGATTATAGAAAAATCTTTGCATTCTTCCTTGTATTTCCATTGTGCTTTTTTTTTATTTGAAATTGTGTTCATCAGAAGCAGTTTCATTAGTATTCAGATCCACGTAATAGATATTTTTTTTATCCCCCCACCCTGAATAAAAGAAGCATATTTATACATGTATGTTCTTCACCAAATTACTTTTTCTTTGAAGTCCCTGCTTTTGTCCCCAAGCCATTCTGAATGCATTTGCTGTATTTGTGACTGTATGAAGTGGTAATACTTGTTAAACTTCAGTTCTGGTCCACATTTTTAGCTCTGCTTAGGGAGGCTGAAGAGATTCTTTGTACCTTTTACATTATGAATATAATGTAATATGAAATATTGAAAATATTTGAAAATAAATCTGTTCCCCGTGTGCTCCATGCCACGTAAGATCGTCACCAAGCTTTGGTCACGGACCTTTGGCAAGTGAAACATAAAAAAGTCTCAGGGAGGATTAAAGCCTTGCTGGTTGGTTTCCCAACAGCGGTCAAGGTTGTGTTTTCAGGAGGAGAAAAGCTCTCAACAGCTCCTGAGTGATCTGTAGCAGGAGGAAACACTCATGAAAATCATCTGAAGGTTTTAGGTAAATGTTGAAATGGTAGAATGGAAAGCAGACCATCAGCTGAAGAAATGAGAATGAAATACTTTGAATGGATGTATAGTATAGGTCTGTATAGATCCTATCGTAACGTAACAGTAGGTGGTTTTCTGCTCTTTTCTGTAAGAAAATTCAGGTAAAGTGGAGCAAAGAAGGTGTTATGGGAAGCAGAGGGGTGGCACAGTGTGCTCAGAAGAGCATCACTGGTGGCAGAAGCAGGGCTTGTCACTGCTGGAGGGATGGCCTTGGTCCAAAGCCTTCTCCAGTCCAGCTCTACCAGTGCTGCCCCCAGCATCACCTCATGCATTTAGCAAAGGACTTCAAAGAAATAAAGACAAAATGTCAGGGAAATTGTGAAGGTGTTCTTATGCTGCTCTTCCTGAAAACCAATTTCTCCTTTGGGTTGTTGTCTTAATTTTAAACCTTGCATTGTTTTGCTGTCCAATTTTTGGTAAAACCCACCTTTTTAGTGAACTAAGGGCCCACCTGAAGTCTTCACCCTTCAGGAGGCTTTGGCTTGACTAGTGGCCACTGGTTTAGTGGCCCCTCAAGCAAAGGGCTGTGTTTAGGGGTGCCGGGGGGCATTAAGACGGGGGACCATTGAGAATAGCAGTAAATCCCCGATCTCTTCCTCTCATCCTTCTTCTCTCCTGCCTGTCATTTCCTGAGCATCCAAACATTTACAGGGCTCTAATGCCCAGCGTGGGCTAAATCCCCGTTGGCATCAGTGGTTTTACCCTGGGGTCTAATAGATGCCAAGATGGTTTGGTGTGGGGAGTAACTGGTCCCCTGTGGTTTGGGTAGCCCTGAAATCATCCGAACACAGCTGTAATTTATGGTTCTGTACTTTATGTGGCTTGAAGCCATGTTTTACGGTATGTTGTGCTCTGACATGCTGCCCTGTCGGTCCTGAGTGTCGATGTGGTGGCTGCTGGGACTCTGGGCTGTGTCCAGCAAGCTCGGGGGGCACCAAGGGGTGAGCACTGGATGAAAATAGGAAATTAAATATGCTTGCCAATAGATAATTAAACATGATTTTTATGAGCCATTTAACGTCCCTGGTCTCTCCCTGCCTTTTCAAACAATCAAAGAGGTCCTGCTCCTTCCTGGCTCTCCACCAAGAAGCTGTGGGGTGATGCTGGTCTGGCATCTCCTAAACTTCCCAGTTTTCTCTGGGTGCGGCAGCTCAGAGGTTGATTTAGCTCTTTGCCGGGGGAGCGACGGCAGAGGAGGAGCCAGGAGGCCACGTTCTCCTCCAGCTGAACGGCAAAACTGACAAGGTTTTCTCCTGCCCTTGGGACCTTGTTGGCCATTCATTTTCCTGTCGAGGAAGCTCCCTCCAGCCTCCACTGGAGGTTGTGTTTGCAGCACCCCATCTCCAGGGTGTATTATTGCGCTCCTGTGGAAACACCAGGCTGTATTATAATTTTATTAGAGAGCTGCTTATTATAGAGATCATAGTTCCCTCTCCCCTCAAAGAATGAGTATTGGGGCTGAAAAATGCTGGATCTCAAAAACTGGATTCTATAGTGAGGTAATATTTAACAGTAAGTGTTTATTGGGTCTGGCATTCCCCAAGAGGTTTCAACCCCTGGGCGTCACAGTCGTGGTGGCCGTGGCATAGGAGTGGGTAGCTGGGGAGGTAAGGCTGGCTCTGCAAGCAGCTCTCCTCACTCTGTCCACCTTCCAGCAAGTTCAAGAGTGTGATATTTTTATTTTTTTATATTTTTTTTTCCCCATCCTGTGATGAGATCGGAAGGCAGGATGCCCTCGGGCGGGCAGGATTTGTGCTCTGCCATGGTGTTAGACAGCTCTCTGCATGCCTGTGGGGTGAGCTTGCACCCTGTACCCAGCCAGGCCCCTGTGCTGCTGAGTCAAGTTGCCCGTTTCGGCGTGATTTCTCTTTTGAGATTGTCCTTCTTCACGGTGTAGCTGTAAAAATAAATCTGTCGTTAGCATTACGTTGCAGATCCGGGAGAAATTTTCCATTGGATCAGGCTGCGCAACAGGAGAGGAAGGCGAGTTTTATTCCAATTTGCTGTTTGTTTTTTAGCAGAGCTTCAGCCAGCGGTGACCTGTGTGCCCAGCGAGCGATGCTCTTTGTGGGAGCCAGGGCTCGTCACGGCGGCTGCCTCCCCATAAGGATGGAGCAATTTGGGCTCCATCTGCCCCCAGAAGCAGCCGCCGGGGCAGGGATGCTCATCCCAGTCTGTGGCTGTGGGGCAGCTCCTTTCCCGGTGCTCAGGGCTGACACTGGGACCAGCAGCACGGGTTGGCTGGGACCAGCACTCACTGGGGATGTGCCCACCTGAAGAAGCCTGACAGCTCTCTTCACCAGCACCTCGTGCTGTGAGCATGGTGGAAAAGCTAGGCACTAAAAAAAAAAAAAAATACACTTTTTGTGATTGCAGTGAATATTCTGTGTATTTTCATAATGAGAAAGTATTGATAGGAACCTTGAATTTATCTCTGCCCACAGGTTGTGCATGTGTATGTGTATATTTCCCGTATTTTAGCCGTGCCTCACCATTGTCCTACACCTCTTAATCCCCTTATCCCTACACCAAGTCTCCCAGCCCTCATTTCATCCTAAATCTGCAGTGTTGCAGTGAGGAGTGCTTCTGTTATCTCTTGGTTGGTTGGACTTTTTTTTTATTATTTTAGTTCTGCTGTATCTTTTTTTAAACGGGGTGATTAGTGCTGAATTAAGCAACCAGTACGAAGCTGGAGAACTTGCTGAGGCTCTCTATGTATAAATGACTCCTTTTGCCTTTTCAACCCCTGCTGCAGCCTGAGCAGGGACTTCTCTCAGCCGTCTGCAGCGACATGAGACTTGTCTGTTTGATAGATGGCAATTTAAGTTAGAGCCAACAGGAGGAAAAAAAAAAAAAGGAAAAAGATCATGAGTAATTCTGGCTGTTCCCCCCCAGTATGTCGCCTCTCGCTGCGCTCTGCGTAGATGATTCAAATAATGCAAAATTCACTTGCAGAAAATGTCAAAAAACCTCTTGGCTAAACGGCTCCTGGTGACTAATGGGGCTGGTACAGCTCGAGGTGGGTCCCCTGCGCTGGTGGCTGGCTCCAATGAGCTGGGGCAGCGGGGACCTGACCGCAGGGACACATGAGGGTCTGCAGTGACATGTTAAACTGTTTGGGGGGGGGGGGATGACACACGGGAGAGCGTGGCTTCCGGCACGCCGGGATGATGCTGGGGTAGAGAAGGGGGTAATGAAAACAACTGCGAGTAGAGATGAAAGCTCCTGAGAGGTGGGAAGTGGCCTGTGTTCTTCTTGACATCTTCTGGTGCTTGATAAGTTACCCAGCCCAGCAAGCTGCACGTCCCGAGCCACTGCCGCCCTCCATCCTCCTTCCCTCCTGCATTAAGTTATGCCAAGCTGTTTGCTTGGATGAGACGTAGTTTTCCTCCGGCTTTCAACCCTACGTATCGCTCTATCATTAAAAAGGCAAGCTGAGGATCGGAAACAGCTGTCAAGCTCTCCAAAGCGGAGCAGGGACTGAGTCAGGGGCTCCCCATGTTTTTTGAAAGCTTTGCCGTATCTGTTACTGGCTTTCACTTCCCTCCCATGGGCATCCTTGGGCAGAGGAATAAGATCACTTACAGCCTGTGGAGGTGGATGGAGCCTGCGGTGGGGATGCTGCTTGAGATTTTCCTACCAGTCGAGCGTGTGAAATCTCAAGATGGGGTTGAGTGCCCCTCTGGATCCCGCTCAGCGCACACAAAACATCCCAGAGAGCAGCAATTGCACAGGGCTTTATAGCCCCCGCTTGCATGCTCTTGTCTGCCGTGTGTGCTCAGTGGTAACACGCTGTGCTGCCCTTGGGGAGCCCTTAGGAGGCAACTTCAGGCGCTTTCAGTGCCTCGGCGGGGATTGAGTTAATCCCAGCTGAATTAATTCCCGTTTACCATCCTCCTACCAGCAGCAGCGAAGCAGGGTGGTTATCATGGGGGTGTCAGACGCTCCCCACCCCGCGTCCCTTACGGTGCTGTCTTGGGGGCTGCATCTCCCACGCTGCAGAGGGAGACGCCATGATGCGGCTCTCTCTACCCCAGCTGGTAACAACATGCCATCTGGTCTTTGAAGATAGAAGTGCTTGGCAGAGGTGGTGGCATCTCAGCAGCATCTCTTCTGACCTGAATTTAGCCGATCACTGTTGCTACTTGTAGAGCTGTGTGGGCTCCCATCACCAGAAACCCAATGTGCTTCTGCCTAACCCCATCTTTTGTCTGTCTCTTGGCTATGGTCACGTTTAGGTACTCAAACAAGATTTGTGTAGTGTAGCAGACCAAAAAGTATCAGAAACTTCTGAAAAGTGAGGTGTTCGTGGGGCAGTAGTTCACATCTGCTGAGGTGTTGCTCACCACTTCAATTCAGGCTCATACAGCCTTGCTCCCGGACCTCATGCTCCTGTCCTACCCAGCTCCTCATCTCAGAGACATAGAAAGGGCTGCCCAGGAGCACAGCTGAGGGGGTATTGTGCTAATTGCACTATGAAAACTGGTTATTTTAACTCTGAAATGCCGTTTTATCTCGGCTGTAAGCCTCTTGGTCAAGGACAGCTGAAGGGTGGGGTGTTTCAGTTCTGGATTTGGTTCAGTGTTGGAAACAGGCTGTGCTGTTGACTTGGCTTTTTGCTCTGGGTAAAATCAAAGCCAAGTTGTTGGAATGGCTCAGGAGGGAAATCCATGTGGTCTTAATGGGATGGGAGTAGACTATGCAGCAGGTCTGTGTGATTAAAGGTTTGTCAAAATGAGTTAAGACATGAACATAAATTGGTTCTAAACCAGCTGGAAGTCAGTTGGGAAGCCCAAAGGCCAGTGTGTCCCTCCCCTTCCTTCCTTGCCCCTTGCTCTGCCCACTTGGATGCCCATCTCCTGCATTTTAGTTAAGCTCCATCTCAGCCCTGCTGACCAGTCATGGCTCACAAAGCCCTCCCAAATGGGAAGAAGACTTAATGTTGACTTTTTGCTCCCTCCCCACCTGCTCTGCCACCACTTCGCTGTGTCCGAGCCACGGGGTTAGAGTGGCCAGACCCTTGAGCTGGAGACCTCCATGGAGTGATGGGCAGGACAGAGGTGACCATGGGTCCTGTGGAGAGGTTTTGGTGCCCACCTACTTCCAGCCTCCCTCTCCCCCTTCTAACAAGCATGACACAGTATTCCCATGAGATGGAAGCAGAAGCACAAACACTTGGGCTCCTGTGTTCAGCAAAGCTTAGATTATTCTGAATCATCCAACGTCCTTATCAGGGCGCTACAGACGGCGCTTGCATCAGTCACAGCACCGGCTCGCGGAGTCGGTGGCAGTGCTCTCTGCCTGTTTTTAATTGCCACGAGCCAGCAGCTATTTGAAGCCCTGTCCCCAAAGAGCAAAGGAGCTTGTCACCGCACGTAGCTCAGCTCTGTAGGAAATGCGGCCTCAGCAAGCCTTCCCTATTAAAAGCCCCTTAAGGATGCTAAATGTATAGGGGTGCACGTACAGCTGGTGTGCCAGAGAGGGGGGCACTGCCAGGCTTGGCTCTAGGAGTGGGATCTCCCCTTGGGATTTTAGTTTTAGGGTTTTTTTTCCCCCCCCTCTCTCTTAATTGCAGAATACCCTGATGCCTCAACATTTAGGCAGGGGGTAGAGCTGGAAAGGCCGTGTCCCTGTAACTCCTCGGGTGTGGGGTTCCTCCAAAACCAACTTCATTGTGGCTCTGAGCCGCACTTTGGTTCTGCTCAACCCCTCCTGTGCTCTCAGAGATATTGTATCTTCTTTCTTCCCTGGGAGACATCCTATGTTTCTCCTGCTCTCCTGGAAGGTGCTGCTGCTCCTTCCTCCCATGAACAGAAAGTAATGCCCAGTAGACAAAACGCCAGGTCTAGTGAAAGAGTCTCACTAAAAAGTAGTGGTTGGCAATAAAATTACCCTGGAGACCTGAGGAAGGGTTGAATTACCTGACTTTCTGGATTCCTCAGAAATAATGAGCATACTTATTGTGGGGAGAGGCTTGTCCTTGAGCGTGGCTGCCTCCATTTTGCCCGCAATTGGCAGTAGGTACTCTATGTATTGCGAAACCTCTCAAGCTTTGAGAAAAGCAAATACCCTTGATGTTTGGTGGAGCATGACATGCTAATGGAAGACCAACAGTGCTGGAGCAGAGGAGGCCCTTCCTTTCCCCCCTGCCCCTAAAAGGTGAAGCCCTCACCTCCAGGCGTCCTGCTTTCCTCTGGTCCTGAGCAACGTCCCCCAGGAACCCTTGGCAGACTGGGGCACATATCCTGAGGTTTTTTCCAGAGTCCCAAGTCAGTTCCGAGATGCTGGGCCAGGCCACCTAAAGCCCTGAAATTTGTGTTGGGTTTTTTTTTGTTTTTGTTTTTTTCAAACTCTGTGTTATGTTCTGACCTGCCATATTAATTTTCCAGATGATATGATTGTGGCTTTCAAATTGGAGAGCGCTTTGAGAAATATCACCAAACAGGCATGCTGCTGCTGCCATCTGTCTTTGAGCTGCTTCTGGGATCCCATTACTTGCTCTCAGCAGACAATCGTTATTGCTTTATTGAATTAGGACAAAAAAAATCCAGCGACTTCTGAAATATTGTTTTCCATAACTAATTCCAGGTGCTAAATTCTCATTGAGACCCAGGGGACATGTTGAAATAATGCTTTATGCAGATCCTGGGCATAAAGTTTTTACAGGTCTGCCCAGAAAAGCCCCGTGATCTGATACTTTTGAAGGACATGCCATTTGGAGGGCTCAGAACAGCTCCAGCATCCCTGCGTTGAGCGATCTCAAAGCCACCCAACCAAGAGCCAACACTGGGCGCCACGTTACTTTTTGTAGAAAGTGAAGGCTTTATTGTCCTTCCTGATGGTTTTGGCCAGCTCAAGCTTTTGGCCCGAGTCCTCCTCCTTCTCCAGCCAACACCTTTTCCCACGTCTTCCAGCTGCAAGCAGTTGCCCCACACCACCCAGTCTGCATCTGACTGGGAAGCAAAGGTCTTGGTAAGGTGAGACCCTCTCCCTGGGCGAGTGGGTCACCCAAAGGTGACGTTGGTCATCCACAGTGTGCCATTTGGCACCCCAACACCTGCTGCACACCATGGTTCAGACCTGTTCCTCCTCCTTTTCTTTCCTTTCTCTGCAAAGCACCATCAGCCAGCCTAGCCAGGCGGGGGGTTAATGCCAACAGACAAGGCTGGGGGCGGGTAAAAGCGTATGGGAAGGTGGTATTTATTTGGATGTCAAATGTTTTTTTACCCCCTGCTGCACCGGTCTGGCTGCTTCTTTCTTACCAGCCAACCCATCCTTTATCTGCACAATTTAAGGCAGTTTGGGTCTGATTGCTTGCAGTCCACGGTTCAGCTAGAGGTTTTGATGCACAACACTTGAAAATCAGGAGTGAGACCTCTCTGGCTGAACACCCCAAAAGGGGGGGAGCAGCGATTGCTTCTGCTGGCTCACCCGTGAGAAACGTGCCATGGATCAGGGTCGGTCCCGTGGCTGGTAATTACACAGGAGCCACCTGGGTTTGAGGCCAGGGCACGGTGACAAGATTTATTGTTTCTCTCCCAAAGTGGTTTCTAATTGGCGTTGGAGCAAATCAAAGAAGGAGCAAATCAAAGTTTCTTCTTCATCTGGATGGACACGGTGCTGTTCACAGAGCCCTGCAGCTTGCATTGCCAATCGCCCACTCCAATGTGCTCCTCAGCTGCGGCGGCATTGGTGGTGGACAGGACCTGGCATGGAGGTGCTGGGTGCATTTGGCACCCACAGACAATGCATTGAGCTGTAGGGCTTGAGAAAGAAAAGCTTTTATAGAAACCCTGCACCTTTCCTGAAATGTCCTGCCAGAGGCGGCATAGGATGGCTGCCTGGAGATAGCTGTCTGTCGCAGCTGTGATGCTTTAATCAAAAATACAGTATTTACAAGTAAGAGAAGCATTTTTTTTTTATTTTTTTTTTTTACCTTTGCCTGTCAGGTTAATTTGAGATTTAATTCAACCCTGGCCCACTCCTGCAGACCGAGTTGTCGGCTGTGATGGCATGGACAGATGCCCTTATCAAGGAGCTCTTAAATACTTTGTTCAAATGAGCCAACCTGATTTATTCCTCTGGTGTTTATCGCTTGGGTTGCGTGCCCCTCTGTGTCTGGTACATCCCCATCTCTCCTTCCATCTCCTCTTTTGCAGCCACCGGTGCTAGAAGCGTTGCCGTAGCTCGGCAGCAGGAGCACCACGGGATGCGATATCTGGCTCTGCAGGCAATAAGGAGCTAAAGGCAGCCTTAAAATAGCAGTTGACTGGTGGCATGTTTGCACAAAAAGGGTGCTCGTGTGAGAATTCCTGCATAGTGGATTTAGGGTTTTTTTTTGTTGTTTGGGTTTTTTTTTTTTGTGTTGACCCAAAGCTGCTGCTGTTTGGAGATCTTCCAAAGAAAAGCTAAGAAGCCCCAATAGGTTGAGGAAAGATTTGCTGCTGGGATTTTTTTTTTCCTGAATTGAGTGATTTCTGTTTGAAATATTTTTCTCTAACAGTTTCTAGTTTTGTAATCAAGGACTCAGCCCCTCGTTTGAGCAGAATGAAACTACCTTTCATTGGAAGCTTGACCAGGGTTTGAAATGGTTGGTCTATGGTGGTCCTTTGAGCCCCCCATTAGGAGGGCAGCAGATACCTCCCCCAGTTGAGTAACTTCCTATTTTGGCTTGGGTGATCATAGAAGAGGCAGCCTTGCAGATAGCAGGACCCTTTCTCTTTATACCTTTCTGGGGTGCCTCAGTTTAGGTCTCCATGGCAATAATGACTTTAGATCAGCAAGGAAAAAAATCCTGATTTGAATGACCAATTTTAATCTTGCTTTGTGTTTGTCCGTGTTAGTAATTTTTTTTGAAGATAGGGTGATTGCTATTGTAGAATAGCTTGCAATTAAGTATCCCCTTCTTAGAAGTTATATAATGGCTATAAACACCCACATTACAGTTATCTGTTCAAATTCTAATTGTTTACAGATTTTTGAGTTGGAATTGGTATATTTTGCCTAGTAGATGCTGGGTTGATGCGCGTTTGGATGGGGATAGCAATTCCAACACAGAAAACCTATTCTCATCTATTAAAGTAAGTAGATTGTGACTAGACAAACTGTTTCTGGCATTCATGGCCCACATTTGTAAGCCCATTTCAGGCACCAGGGCCACCCAAATGGGTCTCTTCAGAAGAAGGTGAGGTGGGAGATGGGTCTGGGGGCAGGTGGTCTATAGGCTGCTTTGATAGGACCATGCAAGGGTGAGTTTTCGTAGCATGTGGTCCTCCAAAGCTACCTGAGCAGCTCCTAAAACTGCACAGAAACTGTACCTGGAAACACAGAAAACCATTAATTGGGTCTGAAGGCCATGGAAGTGCCATAGAGCCCTAGGGGAGATCAAGACCAAGAGTTCTGCAGTGTGAAGTTGGTGGCCAGTCACCTCTAGGAGATATTTTGCATGTTGTGGTCTTGGTGCTGGGACGTGTTCCCCTGGATGGACGCCTTCAGCAGGGACACTGGTCACAGGCTGTTGTTACTGGATGAAATAGCTGGTGTTCAGTGTTTGTGGTCTGTAGGATGGCAATTAGTGGATTAAGACCACAAGGAAGATGTAGGCTAATATTTTGGGAACGTTTTCTAGCAGTTAGGGTGGTTAAGCCAAAGCCCCTTTATTCCTCCTTTTGCTGCCCACCCAGTAAATCCACAACTGATGGGAAGTTTTAAAGACCAAATTAGACAAACATCTGTGGTCAGCGATGCAGGCATGTTTGATCCTGCCTGGGGGCAGAGGATAGAGCCAAAACCTTCCAGAGGCCCTTACAGCCCTCTCTTCTTGCTGCTGCAGGGCATCGGGGCAAAATCCGCTTAATGTGGGCTTGTTGGAACGAAGCAGCAGTGTAAATAAAATTCATGTGCCGGAGCATCCGTTGGAAAAAGTGGGGAGCGGGACAGGGAAAGGCAGTGCTGGGTCCCCAGGCTGGAGGAAACCCACCCAAGTGCCTCTTATCTGCTTCTCAGAGAGTCATGAAGATGCTCGAGGTTGATGGTAGGGCCCTGTGGGAAAGCCTTCTACATTTGTTCGGGGTGGCTGGAAGCCCAGAGGTGGTACCTACCCCTCTTACCCATGGATGTGTGGTTGGTCCAACGGTTTCTCCCAGGGCAGCACTCAACGCTGTGGTTCCTCACCCCTCTGCAGGGGCAAGGGGCTGCTTGGGATGGCTTCATCATGGGTGTGGGATTAACCCTCCTTCTGGACACTTTCCAGGTCTCTCTCTCTCAGATCTCTCCCAACTGAGCATGGTAAACCCTGGCTGGACAGGACCTCTCATCCCCCCAGCAGTCCTCCTCCATGTAATACCCCCTGCAGGATCCCTGTCCTCCAGTGCACTGCGTCCCACTGGGCTTCACTGGAGCTCTTAAGCTATGTCATGATCATCTAATGAAATTCCTGGAGAAAAAAAGTGCAGCTGGCTCCTGAGAGTGGCTGTGTGGGATACCCGGCCGTGTCTGGACCATGGGCAGGAGGGATGCACTGTGCTTGTCTCCTGTGTGCCCATCCTAATTTTGTGCCTATTTAATTTCTTCAGTATTTGCATCCTCTGACCCAAAATGAAGGTATGGGCCATCCCAGTGATTTTTGGGCAAGGCCAGACCTGCCCTGGGCATCCTACGCTATGGCTCCTTTGGTAACAAGCCAGGGTGTCTCAGGATCGTGGCATCTGCTCGCTTTTCCTCTGCTGCAGCCATAGATTTGTGTTTCAGAGATTGTGTGGCTAGCTGGTTTATAAATTATTCATGGCAGGGAACTTATCGTGTTTATCTGGAATAATTGAGCAATTAAATCTGTTTAGGTATGTAAAAAGATTGTGCAATGGCTTGTCTGTCTTCGGGCCTTAAATTCTACAAGAGCATTTATTACATATTTAATCCAGAATAATAATAAAAAAAAAGAGAGAGACAGAAAATACGTCCTGCTCTGATGCATTGATCCACTCCAGTATGTTCGTTTGCAGAAGTTGTTCATTCCAGCAACTTCACTTATAAATACCTATCGGACCGGGATAAAGGAGACCAAACTTGACGCCTTCAGTCAGGAGAAAACATGAGGCCATAACACCTGGTCCGTGACTCCGTCTCTGAAAATACTTCGGGTTATTTACGTCAGCACCAGGATTGTATTTTATTGTTTAAAAACCTCTGTCCCAGACGCTTTCCACTGGGTTGCAGGATCACGATCCTCTCCGCCCTGGCTGCTGCTCTGCTGCGTTCAGATGCTGATGCTGCCAAGGAAATGCAAAGTTTGGGCCATAAAAGGACCTTCAAATATTCCCTGAGCTACAGCCATTATCTCCTATTGCTGTAATTGTCCAGGATTCCTGAAGGAGCCAGAAACTCACCGGTCAGGCTGCAACGGGGGGCCTGCTCGTAACAGAAATGTGGAGCCATAAATGAGTAAATATGGAGCCATGTGGTAAACAAATGATGATTTTATTCTGTGTTACCGGTAAGAAACTGGGCTGCTTTTTAAATTAGCCTGTTATAAGTCTATTTATCGAGCAGCCTCTGCTCTTCGCAGCGTTACAGCTGCAAATGGCATCCCTGCCGTACCGGGCAGCCGCTTCGCACCTACAGAAACCCCTTGGCCTCCCGTCTCTCTCCACTTCGGGCAGGAGGTACCACAGAATGGAAAGTTTTGAGCTCCCTCCCAGGCTGCTATTTTGGTTCTGTGGGAGACAATGAGTGAGCAGGGCTTCTGTTACCCCATCCTTCGGCAGGCGGCGGGGTATGGGAGCAGCAGCAGAAAAAAGGCAGAGCGTGAGCCGTTAGGCTTTTTCCTTGATGGAGCGGGTTCCCGTGGAAGTCCCTGGGGCTGCACTTAGAGCACACCAGCCTGTGAAGCTCAAGAGGTTAAACCCTGGGGTGGGCTCTTTGCCAAGCCCAGGGGACAGCATCCTCCCAGCACGTCAGGGCATCCGAACCTTCTGTGTGCTCCTGCAGATGGACGGACGGATGGATGGGGAGGGGGGGATAAAGGGCTGTCTAAACAGGAGCTAGCGAGGCAGCAAATTGCACAAGAAACCTTCCCTAATGAACTGGAAAGACTTGTCCCTTCGCCCGGGGCGGCGGCACTGCCGGCATGCTTAGCTAAGCAGTGCCTGGCTTTGGCAGGGGGGGGACCCATGCTCCGGCGGGGGGTTGGGGGAGGTAGCAGGAGGCTGGAGAGGTTTCCTCCTGCCCACCCGTTCCTCTCCGCCAGCAAGGGCGAGCGGGTGAAGAAGAAGATGCCGGTGCTTCCCGAAGACCTGGCAGTTCGGTGGGCGCCTCAGCCACGGGGGATGCTGCTGGGGGGAGCGCCGTCCTGGGGGTGATGGCGGAGCAAGGTCAGTCGTCGTGATGTCCTCGAAGGGTCCAGCGTCGGTGGCTGCGCGGTGTGGGTAAAGATGGGCCAAAAATAAAGCCCAGCGCAAGGAGCTGGAGGTCGCCTTTAAAACCCAGAGGGTCTGCAGAGCCTCGGGTGAGTCGGTGCCCCCTGGCGCCCTTTGGGGAGAGGAGGAGAAAAGTTGCTCTACCAGCCTTTGGTGAGTTGGGAGAGTGCTAACCAGGAGGGAAAGGAAACCGGTTAAGAAGTGACTAATAGGATGAAATGGCACTGTCTTATTCCGCAGCTCGGTTCTCTGGACCAACGCGGTCTCCCATCTGTTGTTTGCAGTGAAGGAGATGAGTTTGGGGGTTGGTTCCTCTCGCTCGCCAGCAAGCGAGCAAGTTGATTATTTTCTGGCAAGCATTGGCAGGATGAGTACTGATGGCTTCGGTGGCTTCCCCTTCTGGGCAGGAGTGCTAAGGACTAGATTTTTATTTGTATTGACATGTTTGAAGATAAAGATGAGCATAAGGTGGCCTTTTTCAGAAGTGCCTCGGTGACCGATTCCCCTGTCAATTAAGTGCCGATGCACTTCTAATTGCACATTCCCTCTGGAGCCCTGGATTCTCCCCAAACTGTGCTGTAGGTTTGGACCAGGAAGCTTCAGCCCACGCTGCCTGTGCGTGCTTGCGTCCGCCTCCTCTCCACCTGGATGCACACATGCATCTTGGTGATGTCTTGACATGCAGCCCGACAGGGGACACGCGACAGCTCCCGCACCACGGGCAGCTCTTGGTCCCCCAGAGGTGCCTCAGGAGGCTTCATCTCCCGATGTTATCTGTTCCCCTGCCCCCAGATCAGACCCTGGCTGGTGCACCGCATCGCAGCCTCCCACGGGATGCTCCGCAGGCTCCTCGTTTCACTTGCATGCAGGCTGTGTGCTTGATCCAAACAACAGGGGCAGCTTTTCCTACCCTCAGCCTGTGAGCTTCGGGGCAAGCTGTCCCCCTGTTGCCGGAGGAGAAATCAGCAATCGCTCTGCTTTAAAAAACAAACCCCAAACTTCAGAACGAGGCGTGTTCTTGGCCGTACGCTCCACCAGCCAGTCTGAGAGGGTGTGGGAAGCCTTCTCCGTGCGGCACGTTTAGCTTTTTTACACGCATCAGCAGCTCTTTCCAGCATTTGCTGAGCTTTCCCTGCTCTCCTACAGCCGTTCCCACCTCCTGCCTTCCCGGCAGTGTCCCAGCTCCCTGCCGCAGCTTGCCGTTCCCTCTTTTCACTAGCCGAGGGCTGCCTTTAGCACTGCCTCTTCTCTTGGATCAGGATGTTGCTTTAATTGCGGGGTTACGTGGCTTTTGGCAGATTTCAGCCTGATGATGTAAAATGCAAGACATGCCTCTCCTTCCCCCCCCCCCCCCCCCCCTTCCCTCCTCCGAAGAGCTCCTCTAGAGCAGATCCGGGAGGCATGGAGGGGAAGGGATGTTTCGCTGACTGGCTGATTTGGTGAGACGAGGGTTCTTCATCTGCAGGCAGAGCTCTGATGAATTGGAGGCATGTAAGGACACTCTCAGGCAGGTCGCTGGCAGCTCTCGGGAGAGGCTGGCTCTTGCAGGGTTCCTCCGGGATAAGCCAGTAGCACCCATTAATGAAACCCTTCTTCATCCAGTCAGTGATCTTGGCGCTGAGCCTCCCTATTAGCGTGATTAACACAGTACCTTCGTTACCCAGTTCCAGCTTTGGTTATTTTTACGCTCTGGCTGTACTGCTGCCTGTGAAAGGCAGAGGAGGGAGTGTGGCCCTGGCCCTGGGGTGCATCTGCTGGGGGTTGGTTTCATGAGAGGTGCCTCTGGGGCTGGCTCCTTGGAGCCGAGGAGCTCCTGCCGAAGGCTTGCTGCCTTGCTCTTCCGAAATGTCTTCTTTTTCACGATTTCCAGTTTTGTAGAATATTTAACACACATGGTTTAGGCAATTCAGAAGAAACCCACACTCCTCTTCTCCGATTTCCCATGAACTTGGCTTCTCGTTTTTCAGCCAGATGTGCACCCTGCTGTCTCACGCTGGAAGAGGAGGATGGGTTGTATCTTCTGCTGAACAAAGCTTGTTTGCTCTCTCCTGCTCAAAGTGGTCCACCTTGGGTGGGATTGGCCATGCTTGACTTGAGATGACTTGGGAGCTGTTTTTCCCAGCCTAAAATAATCATTTAAAGCAAGTCAGGTGGTCTGTGCTCCTGCAGTTGCCCTGTGGCATCCTCTGGTCCAGGGTCGTATCTAGCAAGGCTGCAGTGAGGTGTTGTAGATGGGTAGAGCTGGTGAGGAACCATTCAGTCTCAAGACTCCAAAGTCTTAAATATCATCATCTAATGCTCTCCTGTTCTTGGTTTTATTACTTTTGTGTAGTGGAATAGTGTCCTGAGTGAGCTCCAAACGGTGCAAAATAACCAACCCTCAGCAAAGCCAGAATTATTCTTCATTATAATCCGAAATTTTGGCTTCAAGAGATCTCGGCCGTTCAATTAAGAATTCTTTCTGCTTACAGCTCATTTTAAGGCTTCTCCTGTCTACTGCAAAGGCTGAACTTTATACTTAGAATACTTTTAGAGCTGTATTGTCTTACCTCGGGAGAACAAAACAACCCGCGCATTACCAGCATTCCTTCATATCTCCTGGTAACAAATCCAGGGGACAGACTGTTTCCACAGCTTCCCAAAATAGGTGGTCTCAGAATAACTTTAGAAGCCTTGTAAGCTCAAGCTGTCTCTATCGTTTCAGCTCATTTTTTATCTGGGTCCTTTTCTTGGTGTTTTTCTGGAGGGATGGGTGAGCTGCAGCACAGGGGGATGCTTTTGCCCCCCCCCACTACATACCTGTGCAAACCACTGCCCTCTGCAGGGGCCAGGACCTGGCCCACCAGGCACGTGCCCACCTATAATAATTATTGGGGTTTAAATATGCCCAGGGCAGAGCCAGCACGTGCTGTGTACATTCCTGCGTACAATTTTTATATCTATATATTAAGGAAATGCTGATTGGAAAGCTTCCATTCCTAATGGGATTTGGAAATGGTCAGTGCTTGCAGCTGGAGGATGGCATGGAGAGGGGGAGGCACATCTGGCAGCGGTGACCCCACAAGGGCTGCAGGTCACAGACGCCTTAGGAATTAGGGAATAGCATTAGGGACTAGCGGGATTTGGGAGGGGGTTAGAGGAACAGTCTGGGATGCTGCAGGGGTCTAGGGTGGGACGGGTAAGGCTGGTGGTCCTGGGGGCTGGGGCAGGTCAGGTGTTGGATGCAGACAACCCAAATGTCAGTAAAGACGGGGCGCTTCAAACTTCCAAAGCTTTTAAGATCAGTAGGGGTATAAAATACCCTATAGACTGAAGGCCTGCAAGCTTTACTTCCCTGAGTCTTCTGCTGAGCCCAACAGCATGTGTATAATTTGCTTTAATGGCTAGAAACATCTGCTGTTAAAAGTGATGCTTAATATATTTGGCTTCCATTTCCAGTCATTAGTTCTTTTTAGGCCTTTTTCTGCCTAATTAAGAACCTTTTAGTACCTGATATTGTTTCCCTTGAATGTGCTGCTATGTCGTAATCAAGTCACTTCTTAATCTTCTCTTTGATAAATGAAAAAGATCAACCTCTTTAATTCTCCCATTTCAGACTTTTTCTAGAATCACTCTTACAGATCCGGTCTGTATCTCCCGCAGTGTTTTACTAATCTCCTTAAAATGTCGGCGTGGAACCGTTGAGGGCTCCCTCGGTGCTGGAAGAGGAGGTTGAGCCACCTCCTCATTCCCACCTCCAGCTCCAGGCTTCCCGCACGGAGTGAGAGCCTGTTTGTCAGGCAGCAGAGACCCATCTTCATCAATATTTATCATTTTACCAAAATCTGCCACGTGTGAGTGGTGTTAGCCATAGGGAGATGGTGAATCCTTGTTGTCTCCCAGGTCAGCCAGGTAACTAGTCTGAAATCCATTTAACATATTCACTATTCATATTTTACAGTGCTTTCTTTTTGTCAGCATGTCACACGTTACTAGGTCAGAACACCTTTTGGACATCAAGGGTATTGCTTTTGTGCGTTTCTAATATCAAATGTGCAGAGAATGAAATCAGGTTTGCTTGCCGTGACCTATTTTCCCTAAAACCATGTTGACTGGCGTATCTGCTTGCCTTTCAGTTTTCTGCTGCGTGAGTCCAAGCCTTGTCTTTCCCTCTTGGACAGATGTCTGGCGAGCTGTCCCCTCCAGGCCATACCTTCGCCTTCTTAGATATTCAAGCAGAAGGCTATTACGGTCTTCTAAAATTTCCTCTTAAAAATGAACATCAGCACGTGGCAGTTTTCTTAGCTCTCTTAGATCTCTTGGATGCAAAATTATTAGAATCTGCCAAATTTAAATGTCTTCTGGTGCTGGTAGATGTTGTTAAATGTTCTTCTCGATTGCTAATAAGTTGGAAATGCTTCATCCTGAGTGTTATCCTGTTTCTTCCAAAATGTTCGATGACAGTAATTACAGTGCGTCCACCATATCTGTCTCATTAACAGCTTTACCATCTCCACCCAGTGATGGACCCCTGTCCTTCTAGGATGGCCTCAGTCCCTAAAGCCCTCCATCAGTTCTTCCTGCAGCTCCCCAGGAGACATCTTCCTGAAGCTCCTTTGCTTTTGTATGGTTTCAGCACTTTACAGCTTCTCATTTTGGTTAGTTGATGTTGGTGTTCATAGCTGATGATTTTATATTTCTAATTCTGCCCTTCGTCTTGCACAGCAGCCACCTTCACTTTTAGCTGACCCTGTTCTCTCTTCACTGAGGTGTCAGCTTGGTGTCAGAGCTATCATCTACATCCCTGTTTTCTTTATATTTTCAGTGAAGGGGGTTGGCATGCTCTGTGCACCTGGTCTCAGACTATTCAAGAGGGCACAGCTTTACTTCCCCTTATTTTAGTGTATAACGGTGATTTCAGCATTCCCACAGGGTGAACTGGAACTACAGTTTTCAGTAATGTTTGGTTTTCCCCTTCTCACCAACAGACATTTCATTCTGCTTATTGCCCAGACTGTTAGTGGTGAAGAAGTAGTATGATGAATTATACTTTTCATATTATTGCCCCTTATTTCTTTACTGTTTTCTGAGCCTCTTTTCCCTGCATGAGGAGTCCACAGGCAAGAAGAGGATTGTTTAGAGGATGGCAATGTAGGCCAACTGAATAGTCCACTGTTAATTGTATTTCTGTGTCTTAATTGCTCAGTTCTCCACCAAATCAAAACTTTCACGGGTTGGATTAGTAAAGATTTACGCCCAGGCTTTTCCATCTTCCTCTTTCTTTCTTTGGGGAAAGATCTTTGGCAAGATGACTTGGTCCTTCCTCTTTACTGTCTTCCCTCCAGGATCCTTGAAGTCGTCTTTGATCTGTGTAATCCATACATTGTGTCATTGGTGGTTGCATCAGTAGAGGCTGGTCAGGCAATTTGTCATAATCCCAACAAAATTTACATTTCAAGTGCTTGCTCTGGGAACACACCCCCTCACTGTATTCCCTGCGGCTTTCTCCTGCTCCTCAGGACAGATGTTCCTCAGCAGTTGCTTACCAAGTCACCCAGAGCAATTTGATGGTTCCTATCCCATCGGAAAGCCCTCTGGCTTTTTTTCTGTTTTGGTTGCATAAGCCAGGTTTATTGTGGAAAGAGCGAAAGCTCCAATCATGCTGCTGTTCCCCAGCCACTGGGCTCAGGGAGATCCTGGTGGGCTTGTCTGTGGGTCATATGCAGTTTATGTGGGCATGGGACCTGGGGCTGGAACATTCCGGTGCCTGGGGAGCGGTTGTCCCCTTGGCCAGGGGCGAAGCGGACACCGTGCGTGGCGTGGGGAGAGGGGGAACCAGCAAAACCAGAGCTGAGAGCTGTTGGGTAGTGCTCACTGCTCGTTAAAGCTGGCAGATGATTGCGGGCAATCAATTGAATTCCCTCAATGTTTTGTTTGGTTGTTTGGAAGTTTATGCAGGAGAGCAGCAGAGTATTTTTCCCATTTTGGAAAATAAGTAAAATCTTGTGCCAGGCTACAATAAATACAGACTGTACAGAAGCAGGAGTGCGGAGCTGCGTGGACCTTGCATCCCTTAAAATCGAGTTGCAAACAGCCCCGATGTGGGTCTGGGGATGATCTCCTCTTCCCCCAATTCCCACCCTGCCGGAGGGTCTGAAAGTGTGGATGAGGAGATTATGCGGAGAGGGAAGATTTGCCATTCTGAGACACTGGGAACTTTGCGGGGAGAGAGATCCTGAATAGAAAGGATTGGTTCCCCCTTAATCGGAGCCGACTGGGACAGTAGGCAGAGCTGACAGGATTTTGGGAGACGCTCTCCTGAAATAGAATAGCAGGAAAAAATTCCAGGGGCTGCGAAAGCAACAAATAATGCAAGGAATTCTGTGTCTCAGGAGAGAGAGACAGCAAGACCGTAAGAAATTACAAAAACTAAAGCAATGTTCTCAGGCATTAAATATAATGGCGCTCGTTTGGAAGGGCTGGGAGAAACAGTGACGGGGAAAAATTGTGGCTGCTTTTCAGCTTCGAGTGAAATAGTGGAGCAGAGGCTGATGGGGGGGGGGACAGTGGCATGGGAGCTCGGCGAGCACGGTGAGAGCTGAGAAGAGCACAGAGCTGAGGTGCAACCAGGCTGGGGAGGCGATGGGAAGATCTCTGCGGGAGACCAAGAGGCGATGCAGAGCTCTGCAAGCCGGAGAGCCTGCCAGGGGCTGGACAGGGGGCAGAAGGGGCATAGTGGGCAGGGGGAGGTTTGTTCGTGCACCCTCCCCCTTTAATTTTAATCCATCCTCCCTAATTGATCTGAATTGTCTCCGTTTCAAAAAGTTTTGTTATTCGAAGGCTGAGCTTTTTGAGAGTGCTCCTGGGAGGAGACGTGTAAAGAGGGGTTGGGGGACCATCTGCCTCTCCTCTTGGGGACTCACCATCCCTTCCCATCGCAGGACCTGCCGAAACACCCCACTGTCTCCTCTGAGCAGGAAAAGGTTAAAAACACATCTGTGGTTGGAGTGTAGGGAGGAAAACCCCTGTGGCCAAGTTATGAATCGGTTGTGCAACACCCCGGGCCTCCAACCACAGGACCAAAAGGCCATGCAGACCCAGAGATGTCGGGCTGGGAGAGGTGGTGGGGCGGTCAATGTCTCTGCAGCAGGGGGTAAGCCCAGCCTTAGAGGTGATCCACAGCACTGGGATGAGGAGATGGCTTTGGAAATAAAAGGCAGGGGAAATCCGCATCCCATGGGATGCCTGTAGGCTCCTGGGATGTGCAGCCCCAGGGGGAGCCCAGGGGCTGGGAGCTACAGGGTGCTGCACCTGCCCATGCCGGGCTCCATGTCCACCTTTCCTGGATGCTGCTCCAGATTTTGGGAATGCTCTGGTCCTTTTTGCCACCTTAGTCGCTTGTCTCAGCGAAATCTTTTGCAGGCAGACCCTGGTTGTCCTGCTGACTGTGCTATATATTAATATTTGCACAGCCGCTGAGCATCCTGGGGATTCCTCGTATGGGAAGGCCCACAGCTTTCATACAGCCTCTTTAATTAACTTAATTCAGACATTAGCGTGTCACAGGGAATGTCTCTCGAGGGGGGAAGTCTTTCATTTATCACCACTTAGCCAGGGAGCATTGTATTTTTCATTTGCATCCAAAAGTTCGTCCTGGCAAGAGTGAGAATTAACCATTTACTCCCCCCGGGGGCGCTTTCCCTGCCCAGTGGTGCAGATGCATCATGTGAGGAGAACCGGTTCCCCGCTGCCCCTTACGGGCTGCGGTGCCAAATTTCTGGGTGGGATATCATGACCACCGTGCTGATTCCAGAAAAACCACGTCTGCTGACCCCGGGGAAGCATCGGGCATGTCACGACGGCTTTTTTATTCCCCGGGAGGGTACCCGGCAGCAGCAGGCAGCGCGCCGGCCCTGGGGAGCATTGCACTTGTACGTGTGTGTGATGGCAGCATCCCTCTGTCGAGCTGCGCTGGACCTCCTGCCAGCTCTGGTCGCCAAGTGGGAGTCCAAAAATGGGCTTTAGGGAGGTGGTGGGGCCAGGAGCCCCTCGGAAAGGCTCCTCTCCCCTGGGAGAAGCAGGAAGGGTGCTGCCTGCAGGCAGAGCCTGGTGGCTAGCAGGAGCTTCGCGGCAGAAGCCTTGGAAGCAACCCAAGGCTAATTAAAGCTTGCTTTTGCACCGGCTTGTTGTGTTGTGGGTACCTGTGACAGATGGGGGGTCTGTTCGCCGTGACTGGGAGATGCTTTGGTGAAGAACGTGGTGCCAGAATGTTCTTTCTGAGCTGGTACCTCATTCCTGTAGCTACATGGGGGTTGTTTAGGGGAGCCTAAGGGTGTGCTGGGGCTGCCTTGCATGCGGCCGTAGCCTGCCCACCCCTCACTGCCTGTGTCCTCTCCTCCTCTCGCAGGTGAAGGAATGGTTGTGCTTGAACTGCCAGATGCAACGGGCGCTGGGGATGGACATGACCACCGCTCCTCGCTCCAAGAGCCAGCAGCAGCTGCACTCTCCTTCGCCGTCCCCATCGCACTCCCCGGCCAAGCACCCACCACCCCCAGCTGCGGATAAGTCCCCACCAGCCGCCCGCACCCTGCCACCCGAGCCATCCAAACCTCACCCTGCCGCCATGCCGCAGAGGGAACCACACGGCCCCGGCCAGCTGAAACCTCAGGAGACGGCCAGGTCCTCCCCGCAGCATCAGCAAGCCAAGCCTTCCTCCTCCGAGCAGAGAAAGACAGCAGGAGATGCGGGAGCAAAACCTGCCGCCCCGGCCCCCGGGGCTGGAGCACAAGAACAAGCCCAGGAGGGGCTCACGGGGAAGCTCTTCGGCTTTGGGGCGTCCCTCCTGACCCAGGCGAGCACCCTCATGAACGTCCAGCCAGAGGCCCCCACTCCGAGCCAGCCATCTCCTGGCAAAGTGCCTCCAAAAATTGTCTTCAGCGATGCCAGCAAAGAGGCTGGTCCCAAAGCCCCAGGGGCGCAGGCCCGAGCTGGTGCTGCCCCGACCGCCAAGCCAGGCAAGCCGGAGCAGGGCATCAAGCCAAAGGAAGTGCCGAAAGCAAGGGTCTCGTGCCCCCTCTGCAAGGCGGAGATCAACGTGGGCTCCAGCGAGCCCCCCAACTACAACACCTGCACAACCTGTCGGCAGCAGGTCTGCAACATGTGTGGCTTCAACCCCACACCTCACCTGGTGGAGGTAAGGGGGCTTGGCGGGGGCGGGGGCACCTTCCGAGCCAAGGGTCGGGGCTCTTTCCTTCCTTAAAATGGAAAAAAGATGGTGTGTTTTCCTCGAAAGGTTTACAAAACCCTTTAAGGAGCTTCTGGAGCCATATTCCTTCCAGGGGAAGCCCCAGGGCTGGTGGCAATGGTCCTCCACCTCTTGACAAAGACATAGATTTCCTGTGTGTATACTGGGTTCCTGCTGGTTTCACATGGCAGAGCAATGGGTGGTCGTTGTTTGGGGTCCCCACATTTTGGCAGTCCCCACTGCTCCCCAAAGGTGTCCAGGGGCGAGGAAATAGAAATAGCTCATGCGGGTGCCCAAGTCACCAACAAGCATCTTCCTTCTGGTGCTGTGGATGGACACCTTCACCAGGCTTGGGATGAGGCTGGTGAAGGATGTTCTGCATCCTCAGATGGTGAGGGTGCAAGGAGAATGGTATGGGTGGGGAAAGTGCCAAGACCTCAGCAAGATTTCAAATCAGCTGAGGGCACACAATGGCTCATTGGAGTTTGCTGCCCTCTCCAGATGTGCCTGGGTTCAGGACAGGGGGGTGAGCTGTTAGGTCCCGGGCTGAGCAGAGGATGGATGTGGAGATGTCCACAGCGCCATTTGGATGTGAATTGGCTGAGTGTCGTGTAGCCTGCTGGGGTGGAGTGCAAGGAGAGGAGGGGGAGGTTGAGGTGGTCTGAGGTCCACCCAGTCTCACCAAGTGTAGTCTAAGGTGTCTGAATTGTTGTGATGCGCACCCAGATCATCTTCCCAAACACCAAAAAGGTACTTTAGGCAACTCTGGCCACTAACACCTGCAGAGAAGAGTGGTTAGTGCAACGGGGGCTCAACTGGAGCATCGTCCTACCTCTTCCTCCCCCCATGCTAGCTAGTGAGGGAGATCTTCCAGACCTTTGGAGAAGGCCTTCAGTTAAAGTCTAGGCCCTCACTCCCTCCTCTACAGGTGATTTGAGACCCTTACGAGAGGAGCCCCAGGGCTTTCTTCTAGAAATGCTGCATCTTGCAGCCAGTAAGACACAAAATCGATATCATCAGCACATGGAAAAGTTAATGGGGACTTTAAATGACCAGAAGTAGGATTGTTAATCTTGGCTTCGTTCCATGGCGGATAATTACATTTTATGTCCCTAACTCCTCCTTGCAGTTTCAATTACACCCAGTAATTTTCTCCCTTTCCCAAAGCTGCTGCTGTTCATGGTCACGTTCACGATGGAGGAGAGCTGCTCACCCGGCGTGGCCTGCAGCCTGCTCATGGAGGAGTAAACCAGTGCCTAGTTATGTGTCTGTGCCCATCAGCTGGCCACCTCCATGTGGGTAATGCCATTTTCAGTGGAAAAGCTCTGCTCATTGCTCCTACCACTGTTTCCTTCCTACCCTGAGGGCTTGGGTGAGGTGTTCAAATGTCATCCCTTGGGTAGACCTGAAGCCCCGTGCTGGTGTGCCCTTGGGCAACAATGTGTTTCCTAGCTTCAGAAAGCTCATGAGTTGGTGAAATGGCTTTAATGAACTCCCCTTGGCAGCTGCCTGCTGATTAATTAATTAGAGAATTCGTTTGGGGTTGGGTTGTACCTGATAATGTGGTGCTCTCTGCAGGTACCAGAGAAAGGTGGCTGAGGGGAGGTCATTTCTCCCCAGCACTTGTCTCCAGGGTCACTCGCTGTTACCTGGGATTAAATTTTCAGATTTTGAAGGCTGGAGTCTGTCTTGGCACTCTCAGCTTTTGACTAAACTCTTTGAGACACCCTTGGCAAACTTGTGCTTGCGGCTGTGTCTGTCATAAGGGTTCTCGCTGCTGCTCATCACTGCCATATCCACGTGCCTTTATATAGAGTGAAGACCCACAGTGAGGTCCCACCTGGGCTTTGTGGTGTCTTGGACTTTGTTTCCCTTTACGTCGAACCATTATCCAGCTGGGAATAGCTGGGATGGTTTATGAGATTTATGTTTTTTTAAGTGCTGAGGAAGAAATGCGACACTCGAGCTGTGAATGTTCGCAACAAAAACTTTCTGAGGAAAGGAAAACATTGCAAGACATGTTAATGCAGTCGGATTTTAGGTTTGCTTGGTCTTCTGAGAAGGTTGCTCTGTGGTCTGATCCTCTCTTTCTTCGCAGCTCACACGAGCTTGTCCCGAGCCCCAAGATTCACACAAATACCACAACTCACCCTTTGTAGTGAGGGTAGTACACCTCAAGTAGTGAGGCTTGATCCATTAATTGCTTTATGAATTAGGACCTTGACTGTAAGTTCCCCTTGGAAGTTGCGTGGAAACTAAGGAGGAGATTTGAGCCCAGGTCTGGTATGTGCAGAGGAGCACAGGCTGTGGGCGAGATGGGCAGCATCCTCTATATGTACCACTGGAGCCCGGGCAAAGTCTTCACCCAGGCTTCAAACGGTGTCAGTAAAAGGGAGGGAGAGGCCATGGTGGCCACAGTGGCCTGGTTTTGGGGGGAAGGATGGAGTTTTGCAGCAAAACAGCGATAGAAGAATGCATTTTCTGCAAATAGCATTGTATTGTCGTGGCTTTGTCATGGTGTTGGAGGTGGGCTGCACGTGACTATGGTTTCATAGCAAAACCGTGTAACCATCTTGGGAGGGAAAAAAATTCTAAATAATGTTTGCATCCTCCTACAGGACAGGTATCTTCAGTAATTAGGTCATCTCCACTGCCAGAGAGGCTCTAATGAACTCGCACTGAGGGAGACTGCTCTCCCTATATTGATGTAGGTGGGTGCAGCTTGGTGGGAAGCATCACCCAAACTGAGTGAATTCTTGCTTTCTGGGGGGCTGGATAACTCCAGGCATGAGGTGGGAACTGGAGGGGACATTGGCAATGCTGCTTCGCTGTGGACCCGGGCTCCTTGGTGGCATCACACATAATGCTAAGGGCGAAAAGCATCCTAACATCCACTATCTCCAGTGCATGCGCTGACTTCCAAATTCATGATGACTGTTGAGGAATAGTTCCTGCAAGTGGCTGAGGTGGATTTGGAGGGAGTATGTGGCCAGAGTGGGCCTTTGGGTAGGGGATGGGGAGGTATGGAGGAGCTGCATGCTTAGAGAGACCCCATGAGATGTCCTAGCCTGCTGGTGGAGGTGAGACCATGTTACGCTGTTGCACGCCACTGGAAGCAGACCTCCTACTTGGACGTCTGTGTGTGTTTCTGCCATGTGGATGGGTGACCAACGGGATGTGACAGGTCCCAACTAGCCAGACACACAGTCAACATCAGGAGAGACAACTGGTCAAACCCCTGGGCCACTCTCAGCATTGGGGGGGTGCAGGAGGTGCTGCTGTCTGGCGATTGCTGTTATGAAATGGGGAGAAGAAAATAGAGTGAAATACAGAAAGCAGGGAAGGCTTTTGCCCATATCTGTAGCCCCCTAAAACTTCTGATTTCCCTGGAAAGATGCGTTATTCTTTACCCAAGGTATTTTCATCCCCATCCCACTCCTGATCTAAAGATGGAGTTGGAGGCTCTGGGTCCTTGTCATCCCCTCCCACCCTCTGCAGCCTCCTGGGGAGGTATCCAAGGAGCTGCCTCCTCCCCAGTGCTTCGTTCAGCTCACTCAAACCTAGCAAAAGAGAAGAAAATACTAAAAGTGCTTTTTTTTTTTCTGTGGAGTCACCAGCTGAGTTGCATAGGTGTCAAGCCACCTAAGGAAAAGGGTGACTTGAGCTTCCCTCGTTGTCTTTGCGCTGCCGTGGGCTGAGGGCTCGTGCAGTCTGGTTCAGGTGAAGGTAGCTCCAAGAGCATCCCACCTGTGAGCAGCCAAGTAGTGCTTCCAAGCCCAGAGCTCCCATGAGATCCACCAGCAGGGCTGGCTTTCTTTTGGCCCTGGGTCTCAGGGAGCTTCTGGGCATGGTCAGAAGATGATGCTGAGAACTGGGAGCCTGGGACACCTGAGGAGTTCAGGTACAAGCATGGCATTTTGGCAGCACATCCCAGGAGAAGCATGTGGGCTGTGGTGGCCCATGGCTCTGGAGACTGTAGGTGACCAGCAGAGAGAGGAAGCCCGAAAGTGTCCCTGACCTCCACTTCTCTTGCTTGCCATGATACATGTTACCCAGCTTTAAATAAGTTGTTTATGTGAATTAACAGAAGCACAGGTGCACGGAGCTTCCTCCCACCTCATCACACCTCCTCCAGGAGCCGGCTCCTGGGAACAGCACCATCAGCTGTTCCCACCAAGTCAGATCTGGCGGTTTGGGGCTCTCCCAGATTCCCTACAGCCTCAGCCTGGTGACATGTAGGCAGGAAAGAGGTTTCTGTTGCAGGAAGACCAAGTGCTGGGCCGTTTCACTGGGGATTTAAGAAATCACAACTTGCTGTGGTTTAACCCCAGACAACAGGTAGGACCATGCAGCTGCTCGTGCAGTTATCCTCATTCCCCTGGAAGGGCAGGGAGAAGAGGAAGAAAAGAAAGAGAAAGCAAAGGGGGGGTGGTGGGGGGAACCTCCTGGGTTGAGATAAAGACAGTGTAATAGAATAATAACAGAAAAAGGAAAAATACCAATAATAATAATGGTAAAAGAATATACAAGTCACTCTTACCACATTGTGAATTGTCACTGTCCCAAGCAGTGATTGTGAGTACCTTCTGCCCCTGGCTAACCCCATTTGTGTACCGAGCATGACGTCTACTGTGCGGAATATTCCATTGGCCAGCTCTGGAGTCCTCAGCACAGGAAGGACATGGAGCTGTTGGATCGAGTCCAGCGAAGAGCCATGAAGATGATCAGAGGGCTGGAGCACCTCTACTATGAGGACAGGCTAAGAGAGTTGGTATTGTTCAACCTGGAGAAGAGAAGGCACCAGGGAGACCTTAGAGCCCCTTCCAGTACCTGAAGGGGCTCCAGGAGAGATGGGGAGGGACTCTTGATCAGGGAGGAGCGATAGGACAAGGGTTAACAGTTTTAAACTGAAAGAGGGGAGATTTAGATTAGATATGAGGAAGAAATCCTTTCCTGTGAGGGTGGTGAGACACTGGAACAGGTTGCCCAGAGAAGCTGTGGCT
>JAOXJM010000003.1:19468759-19478937 GCA_026413425.1 Tringa solitaria
TGCAAAGCCCAGCCTGGGGACCCTCCTGCACCAGCGCAAGGGAATATGAAACTTATTAGTAAAAATTGCCTAACTCCTTTCTGTGGTGGAAAGAAATTTGCTGGGCGGTGGGCAGGGATGGAGCCCGGTGCTCGACTCGCTGCCCAGAAGTGCTTTTCCCTTCTGAGGCTGTTCCTAGAGCTGATATTAAACGCTGTTTAGGAGCTCCTGGAAACGATTCCCCGACAAAGCAAATCGTTTCAGCTAATTAAGAACCTGATGCGAAAGCCCCAGGTAATACTTTGCAACTTAAACAACTTTCCAGGGCATTTGGAAGCGAAACAATTTTAAAGGCGCAGCTGCTGGAGTTCTGTTTCGTGTGTTGGAGGGGAGGGCAGGGATGCCAGAGGATGCGGCTGTGGTTACTTGAGGCTCCCCTGCCCTGTGGTGCTTTATCCTGCCGGTCACGGTGAACGTGAAACCGGATGATGGGGACAACAGGGAGGCTCAGGCTTCATAGCTCTCGTCAGGTCCCAGGTGGATGGCATCCACCTGGCAAAGCCTTTGGCACCGTCTCCCGGAGCATCCTGGTGGCCGGGCTGGTGGGGTGCGGTCTTCTGGGGGACAAGGGGGCTGTGCTGTCATCCATAAGGGGGATAAAGCATCTTCTTGGCGTGCCCTGGAGTCCCAGACCAGGGCTACCACTGCTAAACCGGTCCCTGCAAGATGCTGTCCTGGTCCCCAGCTCTGCAGGGGCTCAGAGAGGAGGAGGAAGAAGCAGGGTGCTCTCCAGAGCATCCCCTGCATTTCAGGCAGGGAAGATCCTGAGTGGCATCCTTGAGAGATGTTCAGGCTCAGAAACCCCCAGTGGCATCAGGGAAGGGAACGGTTCCAGCTACCCCCAGCCCCGTGGGCAGGAGGCGGTGGAGCCCAGGCACCTTCTCGCCAGGGCTGAAAGACTCTGCCAGGGTTTTTGCTGAGGAATATTTCAGTTCTGTTTGTGCCTCACCGAGGCCGTGCTGAGCCAACGCCAGCTGTCCCTGCCAAAGCGCTATTTGGGAACGAGGGCAGGCTTCTCCCTGTCTCCGCTCTCCGTGGCTGTAGGTCCCCCACCAGCAAACCCCTGAGCTGCCTCCAAGCTCATCTTGGCTACAAACGGTCGAAATGCACCGAACCCCCTCGGCAAAGCACGGGGCTTTATTTCAAAAACCTTCCCTTCGCTGCTTGCCTTGCATCCTTGCCTGCCCACTGCCATCTGCTCTGCCTGCTAAAATAAGGCAGCGTGCCGGGGACGAAGTGTGCTGCACTCGGGGAGCCCCACGCCACCCTGCCCAGGCTGCCCCAGCACTGGCTCGGCACCTGGGGACCCTCCGCTTGGTATCTTCTGCCATGGCCTTGGGGAAGCTGCCACCTCTGAGGGTAGGGTTCATCCCCTCCAGCTTTAGGTTTGTCTCTCCACGCCGATGGAGAGAGTGGTACCCACCGAGGGTGACTCCTTGCAAGGAATCTTGGCTCCTCGCTCTGGAGATGCTCATCTCACCCCTGGGGCAGGTGATGCCTTGCTGAGACCCGCTGCCCGAATTTTAGACAAGTTAAGTGAAATGAACCCCACATTAAGAGACCTGAAGCCTGTGGAGAACAGCCCCAGTCCCTCTCACCCCTCAACACCCTCTCCCAAGCTTTCCTAGAGAAGGGGTTGAACTTGTTCTGGACTTCTCCTCGTTTACACAAAGGCAGACCCTGAGACGGGTACAAACCAGGAGATGAGGAAGCTACTGCCCTCAGCAGAGGCTGTAACCCAGCAAGATAAGAACAGTTAGCCCCCCACCTGGAGACAGAGAAGGGATTAGAAGACCCCAGACCATAAAATTACCGCGGAACCAGGTGGCACGTGAAAATGTGTGAAGGGCGGGTACATAGATTGTAAGGGTAAAATTGCCCAGGAATTACTTCGTTCTGGGTCCGGCTCCGGAGGCAATCAGCTCGAGCTGTCCTTGTTGCTGTACCATTCAATTTATTTATTTATTTTATTTTAATTTTTGCCTAAGACTCTGCTACAGGAAACTAGGGCAAAGGAACTTCGTTGACAGTGATAAGGGGCTTTTTTTTTTTAATTTAGAGATCTGCTTCAGGATCTTCAGATGGTATCTCTGAATGCTTTGCGTTTTCCCGTGCCATGGCTTGAAGCTTCTGGCCATTATTTGTGCCGTGACTAGGAGATAACTAGCAGGCAGTCTCTGATCTCTGACACGAGTTTGATTTTTTGGGTGTTTTTTTTTCCGCTTAGAATATTTTTAATTGTTTGGAGCGCAAAGAGCACCTGAGTCCCAAGCCTGCTGAAGCAGAAAAGCATTGATTTCAGTGGGGTTGGGTTGATTCAGAGAACAAATAGTCTCAAAAAAAAAAAAAACCACGCTACTTTGGCAAAGAAATGAAATATTGGGTTGGGAATAACCCCTGAAAGCATAAATGTGTGTGCAGGGGTAGGAGCTGGGCTGTGGGTTTGCCCATGGCTCTGCGGGTTTGGGCTCTGTCCCAGTCAGGGCTGCATCCCTGGGATGTGGGTGGCCCAGTGCCAGCCCGGCGGTCCCCGGCTTTCGGAGGCTCGGGAGAGGGGGATGCGGCGGCAGATCCCGCCGGGAACCAACACCCGCGCTCCGTCGAAAGGGCTCGCCGTTGGCAGTGGAGCTGTGAAATTCCCAGCTTTACGTAATTTCCCGATTTACTCCGAGCTGTTAAGTATGACCAACAGTCATCTGTTTGCCGAGAGCAAATAGGACACCGGGTAAAGAAGTGCAAACTAGAGCCAGGCAGCAATATTTCTAACAAATCTGGGTTTTTCTTCAGGCTGGAAGTCAGATGAGCGTTGCCAGCCCTCAGAGGAGCAGGTTTCTGCAGTGGCCCATAACTACTCTTAAAGTGGAGCTTCTTAAATTACTTAAAAGGGTTTATATGAGGCGTGTGGCTTCAGGGAGCCAAGAGGTCCCACAGGCATCTGTCTGTCTTTGCAAAAAGGGCAGCGGGAGAAGGAAATGTCTTCACAGATGCATTTTAAACTGAGTAAACGGTCATGTGATTTTTAAATTATTATTTTTTTTGAAAGGAACCATTTTAGGTGGACTTCACCATTTCATTTTGTTTGGGCTTCTTAGCTTCATTCTCTCTGCATTTACGCTCGAGATGAAAAATCTCAGCTCTTCCACCCCGGCGGCTGTAGCCAGTTCCTACCTCCCGGTTGCAGAGAGACCTGGTGGGACCATCCATCCAGGTCGAGGTCACCATCAAATCACCATGTGGCAGCTGGGGGTTTTAAAAGAGGTTAAAGTTCAGTTAAAATAATGGGTTAGCTGAAAATGAGCTTAAGTGTTAAAATAAGTCTTGAAGATGATGAAAATTAGATTGGACCCACCAAGACACCTCCCCCCTCTGCAAGCAACTCATGGGTTCCCCAAGTATGCCCCTGTGGCCCAAGTTTTAGGTACTTTGGTGGAATCGGGATTCGCATGGGATGAGCACAGCTGAGGAGGACAGGGAGAGGGATGCTCTCCCAACACGGAGGGCTGGGAACTGGACCTGGGCAGGTGGCAGATGCTGGTGAGGGGATAGGAAAGGGCACATGAGGTACGAGCGTGGAAAGATGCTGATGTGTACCATTTTGGGGAGTAAAAGAATGTTTAGAACGTTTCCCAGCCTTTTACTGTAATAGTTTATTGACCTGCACACAAGCATGAAAGATTATGAGAGTTAATTTTTCAAGCTTATCACTTGATTTATTCCTTAAAGGTAGCTCATTTAATTAAAATATTTCTGCCGCTGAAATCGGGACTCACAATCTTGAAGCCTGGAACAGGGTATGTGGGCTTTTTTGAAAGCAGCAGTCGTTTAATGGGGTCAAACAGCATTGTCCACGGAAACCAAAGCTTCCAGTTCTCTAGGAATACAGTGTATTTCAGGGCAAAAATCCCGGCAGAGGTCATAAAAATAGTAACAGAACAGGATGGAGAAAGAGAAGGCAGCAAAGGGCTGGAATCAGTGGGGTCATGGGTTCCCTGAGATGTCTGCCTGTGTCTGCGCGACACTGGCTGCTCTCAACCCAAAGGAGCAAGCCCTTGGCCCTTGATGCCCTATTTTCCAGGTGCTAAACAGCCAGGAAAGCCCAGAGGTGACCTCCCCCTCTCTGGTAGGGCCTGGGGGAGCTGAAGACAGCTGTTCGCAGATGTCTCCTCCGGTGGTGCATCTACCCAACATGCAAGGGCAGTGGGAAGATGGGTTTGGAAGGTCTCAGCGGTGGAGCTCTGAGTACCCTCAGCCACATCCATGTGGGATTTTCAGTCTCTGCCAACATACAGTTGTCTCCTGGGAAATGTTATCATTATCTTTAGTTTTGAAAGCATTATATGACTGTGCAGGTACTGCAGGACATTGGTTTGTGTTGTCCTCAGCCTCCAAGCCATTCAGCTGGTGGCTCTCCCCAACACACTTTGAAAACAATCCGTCGTGACCATGAAATAGGTCCAAGCCCCATTTGCTGCTGCTGGACTGGTTTGGGGACAAAGGGATGGGGGACTGAACCGCTTGTAATGGGAAGGAAGCTGAAGCTCTTGAAGAGGCAGATTTTCTCCTGGTTTGGAAGTGAGTGGCTGCTGCCTGATAGACACTTGGGGCTCTTTGCAATTTAAAAGAGAGCAATCAGACAGCTTGAATTTGCTTTTATCAGATGCAGAAAATTACTAGCTGGATGCCTGGATATTTTAGTCAACACTAGTGCCTATGAAAAACCCAGGTTTTGATTAAATAAGGCTTCTCTGATAAACTTAGCTTTTCTTGGATTTTCTTCCATTCTGCTGGAAAAAAATGAATAGAGTATCACATTTGTTTTCTGCAGAGTTTGGCCAGGTTTCTCTCTGCGAGCATTATCTTGCTGCAAACTTGAAATCTTCCGCATGCGGGTTCCAATGGGTTCCTGGGTCATTTCATCAAAGGTACGTGTGATGGTACAGGGTGGCCACCAGAAACGTCTTGCATCTCCACCATCCCAACACGCCAAAGGGAGTTAGGATCGGTGATGACCAAGGTGTGGGTTCTGCTGGACCCCACGTACATCTCCTGGGTGTTACTGCAGGGTTATTATCATGCGGCCGGCGTTGGGAGATCCTCCCGCTGCTGTTAACCTTGGCTGAGAAATACATCCCGATAATGGGGGCTGTTAAAGATAAGGCTGGCTGGCAGGCTGATAAATCTCGTTAAGGAGTACTACATCACGGAGTAAATTACAATGCGCGGCCGGATCGATTCAAACAAAAATGAACAATATATTACTTCTTTATCGGCAAGGGAAAAATAGGCTCCTGCCTCCCTGCTGGTGGATTTTAGTGCTGGCTACAGAGCTGTGGGGTGATGCTAGTGGTGGGGCTGGAGGAAAAGACATGGTTTCTCAGTGAGTGCATCCCTGGAAGCGCCGGAGCAGGCACCCAGCGAGGTCCTCAAGGTGGGTGTACTGGGAGCAACTGGTTTGTCTGTGGGCGAGAGGGAATGGGGAGCTGGGATATGGTGGAGGGCAAGAGCCACGTCCCTCTCTTCTACGTGGTTAAATGATGGTCATCACAGTCTGGCCTCTAACGACTGTAAATGATCCAGGCAGCTTTAGAAACATCACGCTGGAGCAAAATGGGAAAATCAGAGCTTGTCTTCCTTGGGACAGCCGTAGCTAATCTTTGAAAACCAGACCAAGCCCTCTGCTGCTTTAATACCATTGGTTGGATTTTATTGTGAACAGAAAATCTTCTTAATTCCCCATCCATTTGGATCCAGTCTCTCGGAACTGAGCTGGTAGTTAATTTACCTCTTTCTCCAAGATAAAACAGAGAGAAATGGTAAGGTTCAGTGAAAAGGAAAACGAAAAGCCCTTTCAGCATCTGAGACCTGCTCTCTTGTTCCTCCGATTTTTCTTGTTCTTTGTGATTTTCCTTTTTCTTAAATACACAGCACCGCGCTCTTGTGTTTCCTCCCTTGATGGCACCTTCAGGTACCTCAGCCTGGACGTGTTGTTCCTTCCACATCTCTGAAAAGCTCCTCAGTCTTGAGCCTGTCCCAGGCTGGAGGCAGCTTTGTCTTCACTTGCTCTACTGCAGAAGAGGACATCGGATAATGGTGAAAGTAGCAGAAGATGTGTGGTGGTAGCTAATGGCCAGGAAAAAAAGGGAGCACATCCAGGTTGGAGATAAATGACTATCAAAGCTGCTGCCCAGAGGTGGCAACCGTGTGAAATCAGGTATTTTACCTGAGCCAAAGCGCTGAGGGATGAGATGGTACGGAATGTGGTGGGTGAACTTGTTGGGTCAGAGTGAGGATGGGCATTTCTGGTGGTCACATCTGTCCCCAAAACTAGTCTTCTGTTTTTTCAAATAGTAACGCAGAGGATGTCCCATGTCCCGCCTGGGGGTGGTTGGCCTCCATGTCTCACCTCCTTGCCGTCTCAAGGCAAACCTGCTTGCGTTCATCCCCATTGCCATGCTGGGAGCCGGTGTCTCTGCTTCCCGTTCCAGATGGCAGCTGGTTTATTGCTGGGTGTCTGTGTCATTGCAGGAGCGTGGCAGTGACACCCATGCTCAACGGGCCATTCCCAGGGCAATGGATACTCACCCACAGCCCTGGGAATCGGTCCGTGGCTTTTAGATGACCCCAAAGCATCAAAGTGCTCTCCTCAATATCCTAGTGATTCTTTAAATTTTAATATTTTTTTTTAATCTAATGAACTGGAAGGAAATATGTTGAGTGGGGAGGGATGTCTATATATATTCTGCAAAAGCACCGGTTTCCAAATTCTGGACAGCTGTGTACCCTTTTTTAGCAGCCCCTTCACACAGCCCACACAGCACCCAGGCTCTCGCAATTGGGCTCGTTTGGAAATACACTTCCTTGATTGCAAAATAGTTTAAACCCCTTGACTTAGAAACATTCTTGCCGTTCGAAAAGATTTATTTTTTTTTTAAGCTCTGAAAATACAGAAGGTGCTTCCTGCCGCAGCAGCTGCCCTAATTTTGGAGGTAGTGGGAGACGGGCAGGGATGAGCTGGAGGATCCTGGCTGGTGGCTGCGGCCGCACAGGGATGCGGGTGCTGGGATGCTCCAGAGTTGGGCTCAGCCGGGAGCCCCTGGCCCATGGGTGCTTCAGCTGATGCCAGAGCTAGGGAGGGAGGGAGGGAAGGAGGGAGAAGGGGGTTTATTCTTGGGTGCTAGCCTGATCATCCAAACCAGTTACCCAACTGGCCCTTGGCAATCAAGTCAGCCAAGGCAAGCTTGTTTCCCAGCTCCGTGGAATGAAATTATTTGGGCCTGAGAGTGAAATAACAATATGGGAAAGTAGTCTCAGCTCAACTCTAACACCGCGATTCCTAATGACGTGGAAGAGTTAGTGGCCCTTTCCTCTAGCCTCTAGCAAGCCAAATTTGGGAAGGACCCTTGCTGGGGACCCTGGGACAGCTCAGGAGACAGCAGAGCAGCTTATGCCCCTGTCTGCGGGTCAGCGTCCCCCAAAAAGCCCATCGGTTTTCTGCAGATCTCCACTTTTGCCATGGGAGGGGCTGCCTGGGATGGTGACGCCCTGACCTCAGGGCACGGCCACTGGGGTTTGTGGCTGGGCGAGAAGCTGCAGGTGGTCCAGGCTGGCCATGCTGGTGGAAAGTCTGTACCTCTCCTATGGCTGCAGAGAACGTGGTGGCGTTCACTGGCTCGGCCATCGGCTGCTGCGGTGGAATAAGCTGGACTTGGCAAGAGCACAGCAATTCCTCGAAGGCGAGCGGAGGGGAGCGTTGCTATTACTCATCAGTCAAAGACTTTCAGCTGGAATAATCCTCCGCTGGCTCTGCAGCGTCTCAAACCGCAGGGTGGGAGGCTGTGAGCCCCTCGGGGGCTGTTTCTCTGACCCCTCCGGGCTCTGCTGTGGGGGCCTGGTACATCCCCTTCACGGCCAGGAAGAATATCCCTGGTGTGGGGCATGTGCAGGGGGAAGGAGAAGGGAGATACAAGGGAGGAGGATGCTCCCGGGTGGCTCAGGGATAGGATGGTGATGGCCAACTTCAGTGCCTTGATGGTGTCCATCTCCCCATCTCTGCTCTGCCTTCCCCTCTCCGTGGTACCAGTAAAGAGGACAGGGTGGTGGGGCAGACACCCCTTCCCGCTGCTCCGGGTGGATTTGGGGAGGGGAGGGAGAATTGGTGAGAGACACAGCATCTCCCCTGCAGCTGCCATGGAGCCGGGGCTGGGACCTGCCATTGCCCACGTCCTTCCCTTCCCTCCCTTCCCACGGCGGCTCCACCGTCATGTGCAGCTTCTCCCATCTTCCCTTTCTGTGTCTTTTTTCCAACTGGGAGAGGTCCCAGCACAGGGAAGGAAGGGGGATGGCGTGGAGCAGATGGGAGGCAGAAAACAAGCCCCGCGAGGCCGAGCTCATCCCAGCGAGCTCATTACCCTGCACTGTTTTTAATCACATTATTGCAGTGTGAAGGCCACTGATACATCGCGCTCATCTAAAATAGAGCTGGGGTGGGACTGTTGGCTCCGTCAGCCCAAGAGAGGCCACGGGAACAGATAAGAATAGGCTGATGCTGGAAAACGCAGCACTGGGTTGCTCACTCAAGTGCTATATTTAGCAAGGGATTGAAATAACTGTGGTGGCTTTCAGCCGGGCTAATCTGTGAGCCATGGCCACACGGATGCTTGCCCGGTTGATGGTAATGAAGTCAATTAGCGGGGAGCAGTTGGCAACCCAGGGAATTGGGCTGCGGGAGGTGTGTGCCCTCCCCTCGCTGCCTCTCCCTGCGGAGGGTCCCGGGAGCTTGGGGGCTTTATGCTGAGGGAGCTCTGGCTCTTTGCTGCGCCGCCTGCGACAGCCTCTGGCCCACGTGCAGTGACTCCCCGGGGACCCCACCAGCCCCCCACCTCGCTCCCCCGGCTGGGTGGGCATCACCACGGGGCCAGCCGGGCTCTAGGAACAACAACCTGCTCTGCTGAATGGCCTTTGAGTTGCATTTAGCTCTTATTCTTTATTTACAGATTTTTTTATTTTTATATAGATATAGATATATATATTTGCATGTATAAACTTGAGAAGCAGTGCGCATCCGCCGGCATAAATGCAGTTTAGCAAGCACAAGCGCGGGGAGCTCTGCATCGGACTTGAGCAGGATTTTGAGGGTGTTTTTAGGGGAAATAGAAGGCACCGTTGAAGAAGTAGAATTATAGGATAGTTTGGGTTGGGAGGGGCTTTTAAGGCTCATCTACTCCACCCCACCCCCTCTTGCACCGAGAAGGGACATCTTCAACTAGATCAGGTTGCTCAGAGCCCCGTCCAGCCTGACCCGGAATGTCTCCAGGGATGGGGCATGGACCACCTCTCTGGGCAACCTGGACCAGTGCCTCATCGCCCTCATTGTAAAAATATTTCTTCCTTATATCTAGTCTGAATTTACCCTCTTTTAGCCTAAAACCATTAACCCTGGTCCTATCGCAACAGGCCCTGATAGTGGTAGCACACCCTATGCCTTCTGCTCGGTCTCGGAGGTGGCTGCCCCTCAGATGTGTGTGAACAGGCGTGCGTGCACCATCGCCCATGCACAACCAGCCCTGCCTGTTTGTGTCCCCCTGCCAGCCCTGCCTGTCCCCAGGCTCCCAGGGCGGCCCCTGCCTGCCCCCATCTCTGCATCCCCCTTGGTCTCAGTCCTCTCCCAGCTCTGTGTCCAGCCAAACCCTCCCTGTTCTCTTCCCCATGACTTTCTCTGACCAGCATCTCCCGCATTTGCTCCATCTCTTCTCCTGATCTCTGGTTTCCTCTCCCCCTGGTCTCAAATCCCATCACTGCCTCAGCCTCCCAGGAGAGATAAGGGCAGGGGTGGAGGTAAAACCAGGCCCGTGGTTATTTGCTGATGGCACAGGAGGTTAAAAACGTGCTTTGGGAACGTGCTGCGGTGGGGACCGTGATGTGCATCCTCCCCTCCGTGGGCGAGCATCCCAGGGAGGCGTGGGGTCGGCACACTTCCCGTCACCTCCTAAAACCACAGCAGCTCAATCAAAGGGTTTTGGCAGAGGTGTGCGGTGCCCCCAGCCACGGGGAGGGGATTTGGGGGGGTTCCAGAGAGTTCAGCTGTGGGAATGGGCTGAAAGTGGAGAGGGGGGGGGGACGGGCAAGCAGCCCACATGACT
>JAOXJM010000003.1:19487546-19499676 GCA_026413425.1 Tringa solitaria
GGAACTCCATGATCTTTAAGGTCCCTTCCAACTCTAACCATTCTATGATTCTATGGTCCCCTGCTGGCAGCACACCTCATCATCTGCCTTTGTTGAGGGGGAGGACACGGGGCATCTCCCAGCCTCCATGCTGGGCTGGCTCCCAGCGCCGCCCAGACCTTCTGCATGCTCCCCCGGGGAGGATTTGGGGGGAATTGCTGGGGAGCAGCTCCGGAGCTGCCTGAGTCTGACTCTGTGCTCTCTCTCACCCGCAGGACGGGAGCAAGCCTTACCCCCCGGACCTGTCCCGCAGCCCCCAGAGCCTGAGCGACACCGGCTACTCCTCCGACGGCATCTCCAGCTCGCAGAGCGAGATCACCGGCCTGGTGCAGCAGGAGGAGGAGAAGCTGAGCGGCACTGGGCTGGCCGGCCAGAGCCCCCCCAGCCCTTCCGAGCTCACCAAGCTGGAGAGCAGCATGCGGCCCCTCTTGGAAGGCCGGGGCACCCCACCAGAGCCCACCGAGCGCGGCAAGAGCTGCCCGGAGCCACGGGAGGAGCAGCGGCAGCGGCAGAGACCGCGGTACCTCTCCATCACCCCCGAAGCCTTCGACTCGGACGAGGAGCTGGAGGACATCCTGGAGGAGGATGAGGACTCACTGGAGTGGGAGAACCAGCGGGAGCGGCGGGAGAGCGTGGAGTCCTCGGATGAGTTCGGCAGCAAGCTGCGGCATGACTACGTGGAGGACAGCAGCGAGGGGGGCTTCTCCCCGGTGCCCCCCCGACCCAAGGGCCGGGAGGCGGAGGTGAGCGACGAGGAGTTCATGCGGAGGCAGATCATGGAGATGAGCGCGGAGGAGGACAACCTCGAGGAGGAGCAGGACGAGGCAGGCTACGGGCGCACCAAGTACAGCATCCCCAAAGGTGGGCAGAAGGCTGAGGCAGAGAAGGGCAAAGAGCCGGCGTCGGCCAAACGGCGCTTGCCTCAGGGTCCCGGCAGCCTGTACAAGGAGGAGAGGAAGGAGCTGGAGGCGGCGGAGGGCGATGACTTGAGCACGGCCCAGGGAGGGCTACGGCGCTTCAAAACCATCGAGCTGAACAGCACGACTGGCTACGGGCGGGAGATGGAGATGGGGCAGGAGGCAGACACCAGCCTGGACCGAGAGCCTGAGCTGGAGATGGAGAGCCTGACGGGCTCCCCTGAGGAGCGCTCCCGGGGTGAATACTCCTCCACCCTGCCGGCCACGACGCCCAGCTACACCTCGGGCACCTCACCCACCTCCATCTCCTCCCTGGAGGAGGACAGCGACAGCAGCCCCAGCCGCCGGCAGCGGCTGGAGGAGGTAAAGCAGCAGAGGAAGGCTCGCCACCGCTCGCACGGTCCCTTGCTGCCCACCATCGAGGACTCGTCCGAGGAGGAGGAGCTGCGGGAGGAAGAGGAGCTGCTGCGGGAGCAGGAGAAGATGCGGGAGGTGGAGCAGCAGCGCATCCGGAGCACGGCGCGCAAGACCAAGCGCGACAAGGAGGAGCTGAGGGCCCAGCGGAGGAGGGAGCGCTCCAAAACCCCCCCCAGCAACCTCTCCCCCATCGAGGACGCCTCCCCCACCGAGGAGCTGCGGCAGGCGGCGGAGATGGAGGAGCTGCACCGCTCCTCCTGCTCCGAGTACTCGCCTTCTATCGACTCCGAGGCCGAAAGCTTCGATGCCATGACCTCCAAGCTGTACAAGTCGGGCAGTGAGTACAACCTGCCCACCTTCATGTCGCTGTACTCCCCGACGGAGAAGGGGGAAACCGGCCCCAGCCAGCCCGCCAGCAAGCCCCTCAAGAGCGCCGAGGAAGCCTATGAGGAGATGATGAGGAAGGCAGAGATGATGCAGAAGCAGCAGGTCCAGCAAGCCCAGCCAGCCGTTTCCTATGGCAGCACCTACCAGCAGGTTGGTTACCGTGGCACCGAGGGGCAGAACGGCTTCGAGTACCAGTACACCGAGGAGTACCGGTACGACGGTGGCCCCGCGCGCCCCTCCCAGCCTGGGTACCCGAGCACCCTGCCGAAAGCAGGAGGGGTGTACGAGGAGATCCTGCAGACCTCCCAGAGCATCTCCAGGATGCACCAGTCCTCCTCCTTTGACCTGGCCCTTGAGCAGGGAGAGAAGGCGAAGGGGCAAGAGGAGGTGTACCAGGAGAAGCACTTCCTCAACGCCGAGAGCGCCTACACCGACCTGATGAAGCAGAACGGCGGCCCACTCACCCCCGGCACCAGCCCCACGCAGCTCTCCGCTCCTGTCTCCTTCGCCACCTCTGAGGGCAGCGCAGGCAAAGCCATTCCCGATGTCCGGGTCACCCAGCATTTTGCAAAAGAGGGGCAAGACCTAGCCAAGCTCCAGAGCGCCCCGGCAGCGCCCAGCCCAGCGTCCAAGGCTGCCACCACTCCTTACACCTACGGCAAAGGTGCCAGCACGGTGACAACAGCCTCAGGCACCCCCGGGATTGCTTCCCGGAGCTACAGCTCCCCAGCTCCGGAGGCTCCATCCATAGCCAGCAGAAGCTACAGTCCGGCGAAGAGCACCGTCAGCTACGGCTCGCAGACAGAGGACACCAGCAGAAGCAAGACGGTGGTGGAGATCAGCGTGCAGACAGCCAGGGAGAAGCTCCCGGCCGCAAGCGACAGCAAGCCCTCGCCGCCCAAGACATACCCCTTCTTCAAGAGCTCCAGCCCTCCGCTCTCACCCACCTCCCCCACGCAGAGTCCCACCCGCGCTGCGAAGGCCACGGCTGAGTTTTCCACGCAGACGCAGAGCCCCCTCCTCCCCTACGAGGCTCCCACTGCCACCGCCGCCGGCCCGGCCGCCTCTTCCCCCATGGTGGCCCAGGGGACGCAGACGCCCCACCGGGCGGGCTCGCCACGCCTGACCCGGCAGCCCTCCTCGCAGGACTCCCCCTTCATGGTGATCACGCTGGCGGCCGACGCAGCCAGCCAAACCAAGCCACTCAGCTCTGACTCCTCGACGTCTCCTGCCTCCTCACCCACCAGGACAAGCCGGCAGCTGCCGGCACATGGCTACAGCCAGGAGCCAGAGCAGCCACCAGGTACCTATGTCAGGGCACAGGCAGTGAAGGAGCATGCCCCGAAGGCACCCGCTGTGACTTCAGCCGCCGACGGCATCACGGGGCTGTACAGCTGGGGGGCGCTCCCTGCGGAAAACATCTCCCTCTGCCGCATTTCCTCCATCCCTGGCACATCCCGGGTGGAGCCGGGGCCCAAGGCGCCGAGCACTAACGCCGTGGACTTACGGACCGCGCTGAAGTCCGCCCCCATCATCATAACAGACCAAGGCATGGATCTCACCTCCTTGGCCACCGAGGCCAGGAAGTACTGCCTGACCTTGGACCACATCCCGAGCCGGCAGTCCACCGCCATCCAGCCCTTGATCATCAACCTCAACGCCCAGGAGCAGCCCCACGCCATCATCGCGGCAGCCAGCACCGCCGGCCTGGCCATCGCCTCCCCCATGATCCTCTCGCAGCCCAAGCAGCCTGTGGTCTACGGAGACCCTTTCCAGAGCCGGGTGGACTTTGGGCAGGGGACTGGGAGCCCAGTGTGCTTGGCGCAGGTGAAGCAGGTGGAGCAGGGTGTCCAGACGGCCACTGTCAGAGCCAGTGGGGCAGCCGGTGGCAAGCCCGAGCCCCCGGCTCCCTCCCAGACCAAGTTTGCAAGGTACGGTGTGCCGGGACAGATGGTGAAGAAGGACATGCTCATCACACAGACCGGCGGGGCGCAGAACGTCGGTGGCCTCCAGCAGCCCTTCCCACCGGAGCCGGGCTCGGAGCTGTACCGGGCAGTCCCAGTGGAGCTGAAGAGCCAGAGCCCTCTCCTTGCTCTGGGCAGCAAGAAATCCCAGGTGATGATGGTGCAGATGGAGGAGGCAGCCACCGGCCCGGTGACCAAAGTGATGAAAGAGGAGCCTCCAGCCAACGTGTTGGACCTTACGGGTGTGAAGCCGGAGAGCCAGGTGGCCTGCTGTGACGTGGTCTACAAGTTCCCCTTTGGCGGCAGCTGCACCGGCGCTTTCAATCCCACCTCCAAGATGCCGGAGAAGAAAGCTGGGGAGGCGGTGGCAGCACCTGGTCGGAAAGCCAGCGGGCCCCTCTATGGCAGCAGAGAGCCAGAGCTGCCAGAGACCTTCCCCTACCGAGAGCAGCCAGCGCCAGCACCCGCGCTCTACGAGGAGCACAAGTTTTACCCCACCGGCACCTTCGGCCGCCTCTACTCCTCCATGTCAGACACGAACCTCTCCGAAATTGGGACGAGCTACTACCCCACGAAGGGGGATCAGCCCTTCCCCTCCCCGGCAGGTGACGCCGCCGTGGACCTCAGCACCATGAAGCACTCCTATAGCGTGGGCTTTGCCGAGGGGGGCTACCTGGGCCAGGGGCTCCAGTACGGCTCCTTCTCCGACCTCCGCCAGCCGACGGAGATGCTGGGCCACCCGCTCCCCATGCGGAGATACAGCTCGGTCTCCAACATCTACTCCGACTACCGCTTCTCCGCCCGGGGGGACCTGGCCAGCTTCCAGGAGTCTAGCCTGGCCCATTACAGTGCCACCACGGCCCGTGAGATCAGCCGCATGTGTGCCGCCCTCAACTCCATGGACCAGTACGGAGGCCGGCACGCCAACGGCCCCGACCTGCTGCCCTACGGCCCCGGGGCTGGGCCGGGGGGTACAGGGGGGCTGGCGGCTCAACAGCAGGGCCCCGCACCCCCTAAACCCGGCGGGATGTACAACCCCACCTTCCCCGAGGGGAGGCAGAGCCTCGGCAGCCTGGCGCAGTACAACGTCCCTGGCGTCCGCTTGGGCGCCGTCCGGCAGATGTTCCCTTCCACCGCCACCGTGCGCGCTGCCGACGGCATGATCTACTCCACCATCAATACGCCCATCGCCTCCACGCTGCCCATCACCACCCAGCCGGCCTCGGTGCTGCGGCCCATGCTGCGCGGGATGTACAGACCCTATGGCCCGGGCAGCGTGACGGCGGTCCCGCTGGCCAGCCTGGCCAGGCTGCCGGTCGTCACCCCCCGTGTCCCGCTGGCGGCACAGGGCCTCTACCGCTACCCGGCCCCCAGCCGACCAGCCCTGGCAGCCTCAATGATGGAGACGCCCGTCTACCTGGGCAAGCCGGTCAGCACGGCACCAGCAGCAGCGGCGGGCACTGGCCCCGCTCCCAAAGTCCCCACTGCCCCCGCCGGTGGCTTGCCGAGAGCGGAGCCAACGGTGGCCGCTCCCCGTGCTGAGGGTCCGGCGGCACCGGCGGCCAGCAAGGAGAGCGGGCAGGTGGCCGTGGCGCCCAAGCCACCGTCGGACGGGTCTCAGCGGGAGGAGCGGGAGCGGGAGGAGGAGCGGCAGCGCAAGCAGCAGGAGCATGTGCTGCAGCTGGAGCGGGAGCGCGTGGAGCTGGAGAAGCTGCGGCAGCTGCGGCTGCAGGAGGAGCTGGAGCGGGAGCGTGCGGAGCTGCAGCGGCACCGGGAGAAGGAGCAGCTGCTGGTGCAGCGGGAGCTGCAGGAGCTGCAGTGCATCAAGCAGCAGGTGCTGCAGCAGCAGCAGGAGGAGCGGCACGCACAGCTGGCCCTGCAGCGGGAGCAGCTCGCCCAGCAGCGCCTCCAGCTCGAGCACATCCACCAGCTCCAGCACCAGCTGCAGCAGCAGCTGGAGGAGCAGAAGCGCCAGAAGACCGCCTTCCCTGAGCCCGCCGCCCGCCCACCCGAGGGGCCCGTCGAGGTGCCGCGGGGCCCGCTGCACAACGGGCAGGCATGGCCACCCCCAGGGCAGGCCCAACCGGAGGGTCCTGCCGGTACCCGCTACCCCACGCCGCAGCGGCCGCTCAGCAGCTCGGCCTCGGACATGTCGCTGCAAGTCGAGGAGTCCTGGGAGCCTGGACGGGGAATCAAGAAGAGGAACTCCATGCCGCGGCTGCGGGATGCCTACGAGAAGGAGGGGGCACGGGAGGCCTTCGCGGCAAGGAAGACGGCGGACAGCAGCGTGCAGACAGACGAGGAGGACGGCGAGGAGCGGTACCTGCTGTCGCGGCGGCGGCGGACGCGGCGCAGCGCCGACTGCAGCGTGCAGACAGATGAGGAGGACAGCGGGGAGTGGGAGCAGCCCGTGCGTCGCCGGCGCTCCCGGCCCTCCCGGCACACCGAGGCCGGCGCCGAGGGCAAGGCGGAGGGGACGGCCCGCGGCACAGCCAGCGTGGGCATCCAGACCATCAGCGACTGTTCGGTGCAGACCGAGCCCGACCAGCTCCTCCGCGTCTCCCCCTCCATCCACATCACCACCCACGACCCCCGGGTGGAGATCGTCAAGTACATCTCAGCCCCGGAGAAGACGCAGCGGGGCGAGAGCCTGGCCTGCCAGACAGAGCCGGAGCCGGCCCCCCAGCCTGGCGTCGTGGTCCCCCAGCTGACGGTGCCCACCACCATCCCACCCTACTCCACCAACATCCAGATGGTGAGCACGGGCCCCCTGGACCCCCACACCGTCCGGCAGCAGACCCTGGGCAAGTTCGAGAAGAAGAAGCCGGATCCTCTGGAAATTGGCTACCAGTCCCACCTGCCGGCTGAGTCCCTCTCCCAGCTGGTGACCCGCCAGCCCCCCCGCTCTCCCCAGGTCCTCTACTCGCCCGTCTCCCCCCTGTCTCCCCACCGCCTCCTGGAGTCCTCCTTTGCCACCAGCGAGCGGCTGAACAAGGCTCACGTCCCCCCGCAGAAGCACTTCACCGCCGAGTCGGCCCAGCGCCAGCAGACGCTGCCACGTCCCATCAAGACCATGCAGCGATCCCTCTCCGACCCCAAGCCCATCAGCCCCACCGCCGAGGAGGCCGGCAAGGACAGGTTCTCCCTCTACCAGCACCCGCTGCTCCCCAGCCCCCAGGTAGGTCAGTGCAGGGAAAGACCTTTCCCTCAGGGAACAGCCCCAGGAGGCACCTCAGGATGTTTCACTTTTCATGAGCGGTGCGGCAATTAATATTTTAAAAGGCTGGCTTCCTGGGGCAGCTGATGGCAGCCGGCGGGCACGGATGCTTGCGCCGAAACCGGCAGCCGGAGGGAGGCCCTGGAGCTCCACCTGGGCTGCACGAGCCCATTAAGGGGCGAGAGATGCTGCTGGGTGGCAGGATCAGGGCTGTCCCCTGTCCCCTGTCCCCTGCCCCAGATGGGTCCCCCTCCTGCCACGCACGGCTCCATTTTGGGTTGCGGCAGCTCTCGTTCCCTCCTTTGCCCCCACGCACCGAGGTTGCCTTGGGCTGCCAAAAGCCCCGGGGCAATTCCCAGGGCGGCAGCAGCCCCTGGCCGTTCCCCCGAGCCCCGCTGCCAAGCGCCCGGGGACAGAAAGCAGTTTTTTGGGGCAGTCGGCGGCACGCACGCGGCCGGCCGAGCACTTGGCCGGCTGCCACCCCCGGTAATTACTCACGGAAAGCGCCTGCCTGTTACTTCCATCCTATTTATTGCACTTTTACATAAATGCCGCTTCCTCGGTGCGTGGGGGAACACGTGCGCAGGGGGGCCACCTCACCGCAGCCCCGGGGCACGGGAGGAGATCTGTGATGCTTGGGGCAGGGGGGTACGGGGAGACACCATCCCGCGCCTCTGACCGGGTGTCCCTTGGCTTTGCAGGTGGGGGGGCTGCAGTCGAGCCCCCTGGCACGCAAAGTGAAGCGGACGCTGCCCAGCCCACCGCCCGAGGAGCCCCACGTCCCCCTGGCCAGCCCGGCCACCTCCCAGCTCTACCTGAGCAGCCTGGCCACCAAGGCCACCGCGCCGGTCACCAAGGCCAGCCTGCTGAAGGAGCTGGACCGCGACCTGAAGCTGGTGGAGCATGAGGCCACCAAGTTGCGGAAGAAGCAGGCGGAGCTGGACGAGGAGGAGAAGGAGATCGACGCCAAGCTGAAGTACCTGGAGCTGGGCATCACCCAGCGCAAGGAGTCGCTGCTGAAGGAGCGGGGTGGGGGGCGAGACCACCCCTACCTGCGCTGCCCCGGGGACCGCCGCGACTACCTGTCCGACAGCGAGCTGCACAGCCTGCGCCTCGCCGCCTACGACAGCGCCAGCCTGCGCCCCGCGCCCACCGGGCAGTACCCCGACTTCGCCGCTGCCTCCTACGGCGCCTACCCGTACCCTGCCCCCCAGGCCCCTGCTGCCTTCCCCCCAGCACACCTGCAGCATCCCCAGTACCCCACGGCCAGCACCTCACAGGACAGCTTGCCGGCAGCCCCGTTGCCCACCTTCGCCTCGCCCGGCACCTTCCCGGCCCCCAGCCCCGCGTACCCGGAGCTGGGTGCCCCAGGCCAGCCGGGCTTCCGTCCCCAAAACCCCTACCAAGCCCCCAGCGCCTTTGCTGGGGCGGCTGCCGTGCCAGCGACGCAGCCCGCCCTCTTCCAGAGCCTGGCGGAGGTGGCCGGTGGGCACCAGAAGCCACGGCAGACCTCGCTGGCTGACCTGGAGCAGAAGATCCCCACCAACTACGAGGTCATCGGTGCAGCCACCAGCTCCTCCGCCGTCCCCAATGTCACCTTCAGCACCACAACGGTGAGTGGTGGCTACGAGCAGTACAAGGCACCCGAAGCCCGGCCAGCTGAGAGAGCCGGTACGGCGCAGGGCCCCTCGGCCAGCTTCTCTTCCGAGTCCCTCTACACCAGCCTGGAGCAGAACATCCCCCGTAACTACGTGATGATTGAGGACATCAGTGAGCTCACCAAGGAGAGCCCAGCGGTGGAGGGGCAGAAAGTGGAGCCGGCAGGCACGGGTGCCGACAGCCGCCATGGCAGAGAGAAGAGCGAGCTGGGGGACACGGAGGGCTCCAGCCGGCCCTGCTGCTACGCCAAAGCCGAGGAGGAATCCGAAGAGGACGTCTACGACCACCACGGCCCCGACCATCGAGGGAAGAACAGCTACCACCGGGGCGTGGAGAGCAATGGCAGGGTGTTGGGGAGCTCTGCCACCTCGTCCTACTACTATGGGGACAGCGAGTACCGGCACTCCTCGCGGGTAGACAAGCACGGCTCTGGTGTGGCACTGCCCAAGCATTCATCCAAGAACCTGGCGCCCGCTGTCGTCTCCTCGAAGCGCAGCAAGCACAGGAAGCAGGGCATGGAGCAGAAGATCTCCAAGTTCTCCCCCATCGAAGAAGCCAAAGACGTAGAGTCAGACCTAGCCTCCTACGCGGTGACAACCTCAGTCGGTGGCAGCAACGTGGCCTCCAGGGCCAAGAAGCTGCAGGAGGAGATCACCTACGGCCTGAAGAAGAACGTCTACGAGCAGCAGAAGTACTACGGTGTCTCAAGCCGGGATCTGGTGGACGAGGAGGACAGGGTCTACTCTGGCAGCAGCAGAACCCGCTCCTCCGGCTACGGGGTGGAAAAGTCCTCTGTCCGGGAGTCGGGTGGCCGGAGCAAGTCCTACGAGCGGGAGGGCATGGAGCGCTCCCAGAAAGGTGGCTCCAAGCCCTCGTCCCTCAGCATGAGGGAGACCCGCGGGCGAGCGCCCGTCCGTGCGCAGCCCTCGGAGGAGGAGAGCCCCATCAGCCCCCTGGGGAAGTCGGTGGGGGGGTCACGTGCCACGGGGGGGCCCGGCCCCCAGTCGGCGGGTGACCCCTGCTCCCAGTTCTGCTCCAGCCACTCGTTGCCTGATGTGCAAGAGCACATCAAAGACGTGCCAAGGAGTCACTCGTACAAGCACGAGGACGGCTACGGCATGGACGATGCCCATTGCGTTGTCTCGGACAGCGAAGGTAACGGCTCCCCGTGGTGACCACCCCAGAGCATGGCACTTCCCCGGGGCATGCCCGTCCGTCCGCTCGTACGCAGAGACACTCTCACCGCCTCAGTTTGCTTGACATGTGCCTTCCTCCCCCCCTTGCCCTGGGCGTTCGGTGTTAGCCGGTTCCCGCGCGGTGCCACGCCGTGTCCCGTCCCCACCGACGCGGGCTGTCCCCTACGCGCGTGCCCGCTGCTTGCCTCTCCTGCCTCATTGCATGGCTTCTGCCCGGGCCGCCTCGAGCGAGAGATTGACTGTGGTTTGTTTTTGGTTTCCGAAGCCTATCATTTGGGTCAGGAGGAGACAGACTGGTTTGATAAGCCCAGGGAGGCGCGGGCGGAGAGGGTCAGGCACTACGGTGGCCACTCTTCCTCGCAGAAGAGACCCCCGGTTAAGCACACCTACCACGACTACGACGAGCCCCCCGACGAGGACCCGTGGCAGCACGACGACTACCCCCAGCACCGCGAGCACCGGCACCACGGGGAGTACGGGCGCCACACTGGCACCTCCCGGCACGCCAGCGACGAGCCCCCACGCCGCTCCACCAAGCAGCACCCACGGGAGCCCAGCCGCCACGAGCCCCGTGGCCACGGGCCACCAGCCACCTCCAAGAAGGCGCAGCAGCCCGAGTCGCGCGGGCCTGCATCCTACGGCCCCGGCTCTTCCGAGTACCCCCTGTCATCCCGCCCCGCTGCTCACCACCACGGTGCCGAGCCCCCCAAGGCGCAGAAGACCCCCCAGCCACACGGGCCGGCCACCCCAGCGCTGAAGCCGGAGCCCCTGGCCCACCCACAGCAGGCGGCGGGCAGGCAGCAGCAAGCAGGGCAGCAGGCAGGGCGGCAGCAGGCAGCAGGGCGGCAGGTTGCCCAACCGGCTGCCTCGGCTCAGCCCGAGCCCAGGGGCAGGACACAGGGACCCCCATCGTCCCGGCCACCGCAGCAGCAGCCAGGGCCAGCGCAGGCGGCCGGGAAGGTGCCAGCCACACTCCATGCACAGCTGGGTGGGCACGCAGCGCCAGCGGTAAGTATGGGACTCGGCCATCTCCCTGCCCCACGGCTCTGCCCGGGACTGGCTGAGCTGGGGGCTAGCAGGGGAAGGGTTTGGGATGGGAACCATGGGGAAAGGTGTATCCCACCCACAAGCCCACCGTGGCCACCTCTGGGTGCTGCAGGAGCAGCTGTCTCCTGGAGGGGACATCCCTGTGCCCCGGATCCCTCCCTCCCTGCCACTTTTGGGGCTACAGGGCCATTTTCACACAGGGTTTGGGGGTTTTGGTGTTGCCTCTCAGCCCGGGCCACCCCCTGGATGAGATGTTCTGCCGGGAGAGCGAGTCCTGAGAGCTCTTTTCCCCGTTCCAGCCGAAAGTGGAGCAGACGGACGCACCCAAACCCGCAGCGAAAGTGCCACAGCAGCCAGGGAGAGTGCCCACAGCACAGCCCCCGGGAGCAGCAGGTCAGTGGGTGTCATCCATCGTCCCCCGTGCCAACTGCCTGGCACCCCGGGGGCTCAGCCAAGCCCCCCCGGTGGGGTCCGTCCCCCGCTAACAGTGACCTTTGTTCATCCCCCAGCAGACAGCAAGGCCGGTCCAAGGGCGGCCGGGCCACGTGGTCCCGCCGGCCCGGCAACGGGGCAGCCGGGGGCAGAAGGAGAGAGCGTTTTCTCCAAAATCCTGCCAGGGGGAGCAGCGGAACAAGCAGGCAAACTGACTGAAGGTGAGGGCTGCTCCCGGGGAGGGGGCAGTGATGGCTCTTCCCCACCCAGCCCGGGGATTGGGCACCACAAGGGTGGCCGATGGGATGTGGTGCTACTGCAGTTTGGGGCAAAAGCAACGGTTTTGGGGGCCGGGGAGGTGGGGGAGACCGGGGTGGCTGCACCATGCCAACGCCTCTCCCGCTTCCCCGCAGCGGTGTCGGCTTTTGGCAAGAAGTTCACTTCATTCTGGTGAGAGAACGGCACAAGGTGAGTGCAGCCGGCGCCGGGGGCTGCCCCGTGGGTTCTCCCTGCCCCGGCATCGCCCGACACCCTCCCGATCCCTCCCGTCGCAGGAGTTTGGGAAGAGAGTGGAGATTGAGTCGTTGCACTGGAAAAACCTATGAAGAAGCCAGAGAATTCAGCGCGCGGCGCCAGACTCTGAGTATAACGGTGAGCGCCCAGGGCACAGCCACACACCGGGTCCCCTCCATCGCACCCATCCCCTCTGCCATGCCATCCCGGGGGCTCCTGCGGCACCGCTGTGTCCCCTGGCACCTTGCTGAGCCCTGCCCTCCCGTGCCCCCAGCCCCCAGGGTGGGAAATTTTTTCACTGAAAGGGTTATCAAGCATTGGAATGGGCTGCCCAGGGAGGTG
>JAOXJM010000003.1:19521840-19564501 GCA_026413425.1 Tringa solitaria
AACCGCGAACCCTCCGCCAGCGCGCCCGCTCTCGGCCCGCCGCCGCCTCAGTCCCGACGCGGCCTGGCGGGGCGGCGAATAGGCGGCGGGCCGGGCTGGCGGTGGGGTCGCCGCGCTTCCCTCCTCCCCGTTGTTTTCCCGCCGCCCGGTGCCCAGCCCCCGCCGGGTGGGACCGTCCGGGGACCACCCGGGGTCTGCGGGCGCGGAGGCGGAGTGGGCCTAGCCCGCGGCACCGAGCGGCTGGGCCGGGTTGGGCTGTAACCGGGCGAGGCGTGGGGCGCTCCGGTGCAGGCGCCGGCGGGAGCGGCCCAGGTGGCGGCAGCCGGTCCCGGGATGTGCTACGGTTTCCCGGCGGTGGGTGCCAGAGCCCGTAAGGCGGCGGGGCGGGGTCCCGGCGGGATGATGTGCGGCGGCGGCTGCTCTCCCTGGGCCCGGCGCGGCTTCACGGGAGGGAGCGCAGGTGAATTTCCCGGTGTCTCTCCGGGCCCGTTCCCGGGCGGGGGTGGCAGGGCAGCCCCTCGGCTCCGGGAGCAGGGCTGGGGGGGGCGGCGGGCTAACCGTGGATCCCGGCCCCGCCAGCGTGACTAACGGCAGAGTCTGTTCCGGGCATAATAGACCTACAGTTCAACTTTTATCTCCAGTCAGCTGTGCGGGTGACTAAACGCCAGTAAATAAATTCTGCATAAAAAAAAAAAGGCATAAATACAGAATATTTTTTATGACCCTCCCTGGCTCCTCAGAAGCAACAGGCTTCGGATGGAGTCTCCCATCAAGTCAGCGGGTATGAATTTAGCAAGTTTTGCCCCAGGCTTGCAGGCTGTAAACTCCCCGGGGGTGCTTTTAGAGCTTGCCCTGGTCTCTGCTGCTCGTGGGACGACGGGAGGGTGCGGGCAGGGGGACGTGGGGAGCTGGGAGGCAGTCACTCCCCGAGGGTGATGTGTCTCCCTTGGTTCCTGGAGTTTTGGGTTGGTAGGCTTGGGAAAATGGCACTGAAATCGCTCACCCATCCGAAATGAGACTAAAATCCTCTTTTTTGTATAAAAAGACCAAGTATTTGCCAATCTTCTCTCAGCCCCTCCAGGCAGGGGCTTCTTTCAGCAGCCCCCTGCTGTTACAGGATGGACTGCTAGCATCTCTTGCCCCGGGAATACCATCCTTGACACAATTATTATTTAACTTTCTATATGGAACGTTGTCTCTTCTCATTTTTAGCTTTACAGATTCCTTTCCTCTCTTTAAGAAGTTTCTAATTCAGCAAAGGTTTTTTTGTGCAGTCTCTGCCGCTATTCCGAGCATCCTAAACCACTTATTCATTCTTCCCGACGCTTGTCAGTGCACTCTTCTATCCTAAATATAGGGTAGTATGCCAACGGCAGAAGCTTGAGAGCAAGCTGAAGTGCTGGGAACACCACTGTTTACTCAGAGGAGTAATCAGCAAAGCCTGGCTGATTCCAGGTCGCGCCGTCTTCTTGCTGCAGGAGTTTGCCCTTGCTTCTTTGGGAGCTGGCGCAAACTCTTGAATAACTAGGAGGTGTTGATGGCACGTGCTAGCTTAGAAATACCCATTTCTTTCAGGATTGTGTAAGCTGAGTTGTAAATTCTGCTTAATTGCTGATATTAGGCCTGGAGAATTGGCAAAAGCTGCAGGGCTGATATCGGTGTTCTATGCCTTGATTTTTTTTTTTTTTCCAGTAAGTTTTTTATGGGATTTGTTAACCCCAAGCACCTCTCTGCTTTTAGAAATGGCTGGTAGCCATTGCTACCTTGAGTGCTGCTTGTCCACCTCTTTTTCCTCTTGCCTGTCACTGCCCCCTGTGCTGGGCTCGGTCGCTAGGAGGAATGAAGGAGGAGACATGACAGGTAGAGTGAGACCTCTTGCAGGCTTCAGTGGTAACGTGCATGGTTAAGAAATGGCTCAAAAGCTCTGACCGTAACTTGTCTTCCACGGCCGGCTGGTGGGGAGGAATTCTCCCGTGTCCCTTGCCGGCGGAGCTGTACTCCGGCAGCGTCCGTGGGAACGCTGCAGCATCCTGGCTTGTGCGAGCGTGCCAGCCAACCAGCCCAAGAAATGCTTTGCACTTAAAACAGGGGTCCTGCTCGGGTCTGATGGAAAAGAGGACTTTAGTTGCTTAAGCGTCCACGGCACAGGTGTGAGATGCTGCCTGGTGTCAGCCAAGCAGAAGAAGGTGTGATGGTTCTGCCCTGGCAAGGGGTGGTGTTTCTCAACAGCGGGAATGGTGTCTCCTTGCCTTTTCCATGTCCCCTGGACAGATAACAAGAGAGATTGTCCTGGAGAGGCACCAGGGTGCCGTGCCAGCCTGGAGAGGAACTCCAGTTGACAGCAGTAAAACTTTGTCTCTTTTCGGCAATAACAGCAATCTCAAAAGTTTTGTTGTGAGGATGATTTGGGGTGGTTTATGCCGTTCCTCCTGTCAGCTGAGGAATAGCACGGAGGATTTGATTCTCGTAATGACTAATTTGAATGAGGAAAATGCAAACTCTGAATTCTTCTTGGGCAAGCAGGGGTCATGTAAATAAATGCCTCTGGCTTTCTTTGTGGCCCTTGTAGACTGTCTACCAATTACTTCTGGTCTCTTGCTGAATCAGTGGGAGTCTGTCGCTCCTTCAGCTCCAAGTACTTCGGCAGTGATTTGGGTGAAATACAAATAAACACAGTTGGGTTGACCTAACATATCTGAGCCCTTGGTATGCTGAAAATGTTTGTTCTTAGGATGTTTGTGCAGTCTGGAGAGCTCTGTACCTTAAACCCGATTCGCAGAGGACTGTGACCATGTTTAAACTGTGAAAAATAAAAGATCAACCCGAAGAACCTGTGCCTTTAGGGCTTGTTCTGTGAATTGAATGAGTTTGAGCGAACTATTAAGCTTCTGCTGGACAGGAAGTTAATGTATTAACCTGCGAGAATACACTAGGTAGGTGTGCTTTCTAGTTTAGTGCATTTTTCTGCCTTTGTATCTCCCTGTGCTTTTCCCTTGGCTTAAACTGTCTCTGGTTCAGCTTTTCTGGGATAAAATTTTAGCTTGCCATTGGGAAAGATGGTTGTGTATATTTGATGTTACTGCTTCTTTTGTCATTGTGTTTTTCATGAGCCTCCAAGCTGATCTGCTGGGCAACGCTGTCCGAAGGAGATGGTCCAAGTCCCCTGACCAGGCAAGCTTGGGGACTTGCTGGGTTTGTGAGCTGATCGCCTGGGGATCAGCAGAAAGCTCTCTGGCTCTTGTGTGTGGTTTGTGGGCTGTTCTGGGTGTCTGAGGAGGAGGTAGGGCAAGGTGAGTGGCATGGCTTTGTTTGGGGTGTGGGGAGGCAATGGGGGCCTCCCTCGTCTGTCGGCGGAGACTTGCTCAGATGGGCAGATGTGTCTTGAAACCACAGCCTGAATTAAAGCTGAAGCTTCTTGCCTGAAGCTTCTGCCCCAGTTATTAGCTGGGGTGCAAGGAATGTAATGCACCCTGTTTTCCTGAATGCTGTGTCCTGCTCAAGGTCACCTGGGCCAGACAGTGCTGATTTCTGGGAGCCAGGCTTGATGCACACAAGGAAATTCCCCAAAATCTCTGCCGATGGCAGCAGTGCAGCCTTGTAGCTCTTCCACATCCAGGGTCCTGTTCCTGGGCAATGTTCTGGGACCCACTGAGAGCTTGGAGGGGGCCACTGGGCTGCCACGTGCTGCCACGGCTCCTTACGGTGTCCCTTGTGTATGTCTAAGTGCAGAGAGCTCACGGTGGCCCCCCAAACCTTAACCCAAGGGGAACAGAGCACCTCTCTTACAAAGAAAGGCTGAGACACCTGGGTCTGTTTAGCCTGGAGAAGAGAGGACTGAGAGGGGATCTCATCAATGCTTATAAACATCTAAAGGGTGGGTGTCAAGAGGATGGGGCCAGACTTTTTTCAGTGGTGCCTGGTGACAGGACAAGAGGCAACGGGCACAAACTGGAACTTATTTACGGTGAGAGTGGCACAGCCCTGGAACAGGCTGCCCAGAGAGATTGTGGAGTCTCCTCTGGAGATATTCCAAACTTGCCTGGATGTGTTCCTGCCCAACCTGCTCTGGGTGACCCTGCCTTGGCAGGGGGGTTGGATTAGATGATCTCCAAAGGTCCCTTCCAACCCCTACCCTTCTGTGATTCTGTTGGGTGGCCCCCTGAGCTGTGTCACTGTTGGGCCACATCAGTCCTGATGCTGATGCCACCATGGCCATCCCGGGACAGCGAGCAGCAGCGGGTGAAGTGCATGGGACAACTGAGCTGTTGTGAGGCTTGTTGCTGTTGGAGAGAATGCTGACCTCCAGACACACAGTTGTGGTGTTTGCAGACTTCTTGCTGAGCTAATCTCTTTTTTTCCTGGGTTAACTTTCTGCAAATTAGTAACCTGAATTGTCCATGGAAGGAGCTTGTAAATGCCCCAGCCAGAAGGAGCTTGTCAGCACCAGTGTAGAGAACTCGAGGCCCAGCCAGGAGGAGGAGGAAGTGGGCATGGTCTCCATGCTGGAGAGTGGTGGGTTAGCTCAGGATGAATGGTTGCTTCAGCCAACTTCATGGCTTGATGCTCTTAAAAAGGCCCTTCTCTCTCTCTGGTTTCAGCTGTGCCCTCTTGCCTCCTCCCATGTGCCAGCTGTGCTGCTGAGCTGATGCACTAATGAACTGATCCTGCTAAGTTGGTGTAAAATTCTTCTTTTTTTTTTTTTTTTTTTCAGCTGGACCCTTTCTCCACTGGCTTAGCAAAGTGGGCAGGAGGGGAGTCGGACCATCCTCGGAGGCAGGGAGCTGTTGTATCAGCAAAGGGATGGTGCTCTTAGCCATGACAGATATTTTCTTCCTCAGGGTTGAGTTGTCTCCCCTGGTTTCACTGGCCTGCAGGTATCCTCTAGGCCTGGAAAGCAGTTCCTGATGGGATTCAAAGTACATTATCTCTGGCAGACCTTCACATGCAGAGGGTGGGGCTTGGAAACAGTGGTAGAACTTGTCCCAGCCCCAAAGGTGGACAGTGATCAGCTTTGTTTTGGGTTTTTCTTTAGGAAAAAAAAGGCTCCTGGGCCTGACCTGTAAAGAGATATTTAAATGAAGGTTTCCACTGATGAGTTCTCCTTTCTCCCCCTGGTGCTGTGGTCTCACCACAGCGCTCAGTCATGGCATTTGTCATCGCTGGAACCGCAAATAAGGGTATTGTGTACATTTTCTGCTGTGCTTTCTCAGAAGGGCTCGATTCATAGAGGGTTATATGGGCAGCTCCAGAAATACTTTAGATCCTGGCTCCTCAGAGCTTTCCAACAAATTGGCTTAGAAGCCTCTCTGTTCAATACTTGATTTTGCAAATACTCCTCAGTAAGGACCTGACGGGCGGCATTCCTCCCCTCCCTCCTCAGGGGCTGAAAAAGTGATTATGGGAGAGGTTTCAGTTTACTCTAGCATAGTTACAGGTCACGCGAGCGCTGAACGCATATAGGCCATGAATTCACACTGGGTCTTTTCTGTTTTTTTGAACTAGATTGTACATTTAGACTTCAGAAAGCTTAATCTTCTGTGAAGTGTGCTCCTTAAGGGTGGGGATTAGCATTCGGTAATTTTGAGGAGAGTTTCCAGAAGCAGATACCGATCGTTTTATATCAGTCCCAAAGGCTAGGGATTGAATTTTGGATGAGCTTGAGTGAGAAGAGGCTGGGCTGTAGTCTGAACCAGCAGTTCCCCACTTGAGAGCTGACTTGTGACAAGTGATGTGAAAGCCTCGTGCCACTGTCACAGCTTCACATTGCGACCTGGGGGCTGTCTGTTTGGTTGGCCCTTCGCTAGGGTGGCACTGCTTGTCACTGAGACTTCTTCCCTCTTTTCCCGTGCAAGGTCAGCCCCCAAATGGACTCTTCCAGGCTCTTTGGGAAACGCATCCCTTCCCAGAGCTCCTGTGAAGCCCTAGAAGGATTTCCTTGTGCATGTGGCTTCTTTGGGGCTTTTTGATTACAGGACAGAGGAACTAAGAGTGGTTGATAAAAACGATGCCTATCTCTAGTCTAGGATGCTGTTCAGGTACCTTGTTAATCAGAATGGAAACAGTTGCTGAGTTTTCCCGGTATGGCTTTTGTGCCTCTCCCATGAACTTATTCTTTAAAGCAGCCCTTCGGTATCAGTCTCTAGCTGAGAGTTTCCTCTACAGCGAGGAAAAGTTTCATTAGGCCTTCTCTAAATATCGCTGAAATAATGGTGTAGAAATGCAAGGTGAGATCTTTTGTTAATTTTGTGCTGTGGCTCCTGGGCTTCCTACAGGAAGGTCTTACACAGGTGTGGGCTCCTAGGTGGGTAGCAAGAGGCATTTGGAGCCAGGAGGCAGGAAGAGAGATGTGTCTGTGCTGATACTGAATGCTTTGGGGCTTCTGCCTCTTAAGGAGAAGACCTTTCCTCTAGATCTTCTTTCTCCGAGGGTACTTTGCTTTCCCCAAAGTAAGGGGTTCTTATAATAAAATGGTCCCGCAGACACCTGCAAATACAGAGTTTGGTGCCAGTGGAAAATCTGGCATGATGATTTTGACATTGGGATTGCCATGATTTGAATATTGGAGGCTGAAGTGATTTAGGACAGCTTGTGTCCTTTAGACTTTCTAGTTAGGTCTTGACATCCGTGGAGCAGCTGAGCTCTGTGTGCTGTAGGAGCCGATTCCTGCATGACAGACCATGCATGGTGTTTTCCCACCCCAAAGGAAATATTTCCAGTGGAATTTTTATGATAGTGCCTGGGGCCTTGCATTAGAGAATAAAAGGTGATTATTCCAAAACCTTCTCTGAATTAAACTTTGCCAGATCCTATCGGGAGCATACACAGAGTCAGTGTAGCTGTGTCTCTTTTTCTCTAAAAATTAGACTTCCATCTCAACAGACACAGGGTAAAGACTAGCTGGAGCTGAGGGTGGGACCGCGCCAGTTCAAAGGGAGAATCTCCCTCTAGTATTTTTCCTAAAATTCAAAAAAAAAAAAAAAAACAACCCTTGCCTGTCTGCTCCCAGAAATTCTCAGCATCCCCTACACACTGTACAGTAGTGCGTGCTTTAAGACACGTTGGAAAGTATAATTTCAGCAGGACTGGCAACAACTGAATTTAACAGGCGTGAACGGTCTGTATCGTGGGTTTCATTAGTCCTCGCACTGAGTTCGTGTCCAGCTTCTGCTGGGTAGTGTTTGTGCACAGGATTGCTCTCGTGCGGGTGTGTAAGTGGTGCTGTGAGCTTTGGAGTATGGTCACTACGCAGATCTGTCCACCCTATGTGGAATAAAGCATCAAGGCAGTAAATGTTATTTTAATTAGCGTCCAGGTCACATCAGGTGCTTTTCAGGCTGGGCGCTAACGTTTTTGTTGGTGGCATAATACAGAAGCGATTTGGGCTAATGATCTCAGGTGATCTAACGTAAAGGTCTGTGCCATGGCACTGTAGGTTTTTGCACAGCTATCAGTTCGGTTCCCCAGAGTGAGTTATTTGGCCAAAATGTGAAACTTCATGTCCTGTGCCTGGGGAATTTTGTGCTTCCGGCGGTGTTTGTAAAACTGGTGCTTTATGTTTATCCGTACGCTGGCAGCTTTTTGCTGGTTGCTCTTTCAAAAAACACTTTATCACATCTTAGAATAAAATTGTGTTAGAATATCAGGGGTCAGCCTCTAGGGAGGTAAGAATTTTGATCTTCTGAGAATAACAATTGCTGAGAATAAATAACAAATCCCTTTCAGAAACGCACAGAGGAAGCTTAAGCGACATGTTGTAACGGTACCGCACGCAAAACCCCACGAACCCTTGGTAGTAAACTGTTTGTAAGAAAAATGTAAGAATAGGGCTTTACAGCCTCATGAAAACTTTGTAATCTAAGTCAAAAAAAAAGGGCTTCATTTGCTACTGGCAAAGAGGTAAAATTGTATATCGTGGACTTAAAAGCATTGAGAAGGCAGTGGTGTTCCCCTGTGTGGTAATGGTGATAAGCCGGGATAAAAGTTGAGTGGGATTCTGCCTGCCGAACGTGGCAGCGAAGCACTTCATGATTACCATGGCTAATTTGGGCGTGAGAAGGTTTGCTTAAAAGCCTCCATCAGAGGTGGACCAGTCTACAGGCTGGTGCTCCAGACCTGTGATGTGGTTTAGTCACCACCCTCCCCTCCAACCAACGTCCCCAGCGCTGGTACCATAGTGCTGCCCGCCCTTTATTCCTGAAAACTGGAATCCCGACCTTCCTCTTCTTTTTCTCTGCCACACTGCTATGCCAAAACCTGTGCCATGCTCCCAAAATGTCCTAGTCGTTGGGTCAAGTGGAAACGGTGCGACTGCTCCTCTCCAGCCATGGTGGGTCGGAGCCGGGACCTGCTGGGACAGGTAGGGCTTGTTCATTGCTCACAGTCTTTCAGTCCACAAGCGGGATGTGGCTGTGAGCTCAGCCAGATCTGGCAGTTGGCCGGGGTTGTCCCCAGGGAGCGGGGTCATGGTGTTGTCCTGCCGTCACAGGAAGAAGCTGTTTCCTCCAGACCTCCGTGCCACATCCTGGTGCTTTGCTCCGGTGGGATCCCGCTCTCCGGCCCTTTTCTCTTCCCTGAATTGCAGGCTCCAAAAGCTTCCCCTGCAGGTGCATGACTTTGTATGGGGAACTTAATCCTGCTGACTTCAGGTAAGCCTTTTCGCACCTTTTATGGATTTCTTGTAGTCTGTTCACACGCTGGGTGAAAACTGTTGCCTTGAAATGATGCTCCAGGAGGTCATTTGAGGCAGCTTCTCCCCTGCTCCACAGAGAAAGCAGAGAACAGAGGAGGCAGTGAGACGTAGAATTTGATTCTTCCTGAAGTTAAGATCTGCAAACGAGGGCAGTTCTGCCCTTTGTGCCTTGGCTGCGCATACCTGTGTTCTGTGGTGAGTTGGTCAGCTCGAATCCTACTGGAAAATCAATCCACCACCAGCATGAGGGAGATCACAGAGAGCAAGGCTAGGTGCAGAGCTCTTCCCCGCGAGTGTCTTTTGGACTGGTGTAGTATGTGGCTGGGTCACTCCAGCTGAGAGCCTGGGGAAGAGCATTTCACATGCTGAAGTCCTATTTTTCTGGTCATATATGAGAATTCAGGCTGGCTAAGGCAACTCCCTGGGCAAGTGTTTAGGGGTGGGATTCTTCTTTAAGCAGTGACTTAAGATGATGATTCTTAGGGAATTCTGCACAGCTGACTCTAAGCCCTGTTTGGGACCAGCAGTCGTAGGCTGTGCCAACTGGAAAAGGTCAGCTGAAGCTGGGAACTGCTTGGGCACACGGCTAGATGCCTGGGTTTGGAGCGAGGAAAAGCCACCCTCGGTATCAGTAGAAGCAGATGGCTCGGCTTTGCAGCCAGGAGTGATCCAGGAGCAGATACCTTTCATTTCCCAGCCTGTCAATGTCTGCTCTGGTGGGTTCAGGGCACGTACAGAAGCTTGCAGGCACATGGTTCCACATCTCAAGAGAGCAGAGGAGCTGCCTGCTCCCCCCTGGAAGCAAAGGAAGAGTCTTGGTGGGAAACCTGGTGGTGTAAATCTACTCTAAGGAGATGGGCTTGAGGATGGGCTGGAGTAATCGAAGGGGCCGGTGGCCTCCTGCTTGGGCTTTGTGGTAGCAGCCGGCTGAGCTGATTTGCAGAGCACTTTTAAAGGCAAACAGTTGTCCTGTTTACCTCATTCCTCCCCAATGGAGAGGAATTACCTGTGTCAGCAGAGCTGGGAAGTTATTTTTCTTCAGGCTTGGCTGGGAGGAGTACACATTTGAACTTTTCTGGGTGTAACTAGTTAAAGATGCTTCTGGAGCCGAAACAAGGCAAAACATTGCTGCTCCCTGTGTGGGTGGTGATCCTGAACGGAAGCGCAGCCCTTTTGGGGGGGAAAGGGGCTACAGCAGCAGCTGATGCTGCCGAGCAGACTGTGTTGTTGCTCTGGGTTTTTAACTCAGGCTGGTCTCCTGGACTCAAACAAGTTGGTGATGAGGAGGCCCTTCGTGCAGGAAAAGAGGTCTTGCAGCAGCCTCTCGTTCCATTTGCTGTTGGCAGGCTGCAGAGCGGTCCCTTGCACGGAAAAGTCACATGAGGGAAAAAAGCATTTAATGTATTTTTAGATGTCTTTTAAAAAAGTGGCTTAGTGGCTGAAAAGAAACCTGCGTCAGGCCACTCGCCTACTTGCTGAGGTTTGCCCAGAAGTGCTCGAGTGGACTGTTGATGTGGAATAGATCCAGTGGGAGACTTCTGCTCTGCCTGCTACCAGGATGCAGCTGGCTGTGGGAGGTGGCCCTCGCTGTCAGTATGGGCTGCTTAGATGCTGGTGTGGACACAATAGTGGGAAATGAACGGGAGATGTCCAGCTGAAACCGGTTTAATTTCTTTTTTCCCTTTATCTTTTGGAATCGTTTGGGTTTTCTTTGGCAACTTTGTGCCATGCTCTTGCACGGTGTGGATTTTTACAGGGCTCCAACTTGGCGTGCTTGGTTTCTCGGTTGGTTTCAGCTGGTGGTGCTGGCAGAAGAGGTTCTGTCTTTTGCTTGTACTGGTGCAAGAGAAAAGAGAAGTGGCCTTGCAGACTCTGCATCCCACCAGGAAGCCGAGCCAGATGGAAACTGGCCTCTTGCTTGTCTCTCGCTGGGTTTCTTTAATGTGTGTTGGTTCCCCAATCCTTCTCCGTGTGGCTGTAAGGCTTGTACCAGCACAAAGAGGGGAGAGGACTGGGATGGAGGGGTGGAAATGCTTCTTCTGGAAGTAACACAAGCTTTAAGAGGACTGGGATGCTGCTGGGGGTCTTCAAGCAGGTCAGGGCACAACTGTCTCGGGAGGATGAGTCAGGGAGAAGGTACAGCCATTCCTTTCTCTACAGAACATTGAGTTTCCAAGTCTTTGCCACCGTGGGAGAGCGCGTGCTGCTCGTGGGTCCCGTGTTGCCTGATCGCTTGGGATCTTTGTGGGCCGTTGAATAAGAGGAAAAGTGCATGGAGTAGGAAGGAAGCGTGATGCACTGCATCACCTCGCGTCAGGGACGGGGAGTATCGCTGTAACGTTTGCATTGGGGGGGTGGAAGTACAAGCTGAAATCCTGGGTTGCACACACAGGATGAGATTATTGGTGTGTCAGTTGTTTGGTGGCTGGGCTGTTACACCAGTGCTTACCAGATAAAAAGAAAATGTATTTCCAAAAGTCCTGCCCTTTCAGAATAAGCTAAAAGAAGGGGAAGCGGTGGCAGGTGAGGAGAGCAGGGGACTGGAGAGAAGCCTCCTTTAAGAGCAGCAGTATTTATGTAACAGCTAACACAAAATATTAATGTAAATAAGACAAGCTGTGATTTTTACCTTGAAGCATCTGGTGAGGTGACTTTTCAGTGATAGTGTGTAGGCAGGTGGGATGAGAGAGCTGGAAAGTGCCAGATCGCTCTCCTTGTTCTCTGAGATGATTTTGACCATAAATGATGAAAGTCTGTGCATAACAACGGGAGGAAGCCAGGCAAAACCTGGAAAAGGTGCACTTTTTTTCCTTGTTTATTTGCTAGGGTGCTTCATAATGGGAAGAAATAGCTAGGGGGAGACTATGGGTTTCCCATCTCTTGAAGTCTTCAACTCAAGATTTGCTTTAATCAAAAGTGAAGGGAACTTTTGGGACATGTCGCTTAGATGGTAGCCTTGAATGTGGTGCGAGCATGTTTAAGAACACAAACTAAATTATAAATGTTGAGCTTTTCAATATGACCAGCTAAGCTATATGTTTATTTAGCAAGCAAATTTGTTTTTCTCGTCCCTGTCACTTAAAATGAATGCAGCTGTGCTAAGGGCTCTTCTGAGATGCGGCTGCCTCTTGCCCAAAGCCCCAAATCGCTGCTTAATTTATGCCACCTCAATTTGAGCCCAGGTTTCTGGAGATGAATTTTAATGGCCAGAGCGGAGCTTGGGCTGGAGCGTGGTGTTTGTCAGTGGGTATATTGGCGGAGGTGGACTCTGGGGGTGCCACAAAACCTGTATTTTTTTGGGGGGGAGGGGGGGTTTAAAGCCTGGTGTGTGCTCTTGGGCTGCAGCGAGGCAGGAGAGCAGGGCAGAGGATGGACGGATGCGTGTGCCGCTGTCGGGACTGCCTTGTAGGGAGATGTGCCGGCAGCCCGGGACCTTCCCGTCCCTCCGGGACCGGCTGCCGGCCATTTCTGGGAATGCTCCTGGGGCCGGTGGCTCCTGCGAGCTTTGCCTGCGGGGCTGGGGACATGTACGCCTGGCGTTTTGCCTGGCATGCCTTCCAGTGCATGTATAAATACCAGCAGGTTTCAGATGCGTTGCAGATTCTCCTACGGTCTTTTTTTTTTTAAAGCTGGAGTCATAAAGTGCTCGTTTGTGGGTCCGGCTGATCTGTCATTAGAAATGATGTAATGACTAAACTCGGTGTCGTGACGGCTTTCCTGCGGTGCTGCTCTCCTAGGTCTTGTTTTTCTCTTCTCTTCAGGCCTGAGCATCGTGGGTGCCAGGTGAAATGCATTTAGGCCCAGGAAAAAAAGTTAATTTAGCAAACTTTGCTATGGGGTGATGTTTCTTAGGGTGAGCCAGACCGGCCCCAGCCTCTCTTCTCTCTTCTGATGCGGGCGCTGATTGTGCTCACTCCGCTTCCCGGGGAGCCTGTCCCAGCTGCAGCACAGCTCTGCACTACATTTTATAGTTAATGCTCTTTGGAATAAGTGTCATTCAAAAACTATCCAGCCAAGAAAGAGCACAAGATGTAATTCCAGTGATTTTTTATTTTTTTTTTCCCCCAAAGGACAGTAGTTTCTATTTAAAGGAATTGGCAGTGGCTGGCCTTTAGCCCTGGGCGGAAGATGAGCTTTGAGGCTGCGTCCCTTCGCTGCGGGGCCGAGGTGGGTTTCTGAACTCCTCCAAACGGCACGGAGCTCAAATCAAGACATTCCTTCCACGTCTGGTATTTTTATAGTTAACCTGTGAAGCTTTTGTGTACGAGGCAGAGGTCCTGGGAAGGGATGAGAAACAAGCTATTTTTATTCCATCACAAATAGGGCTTGGCATGTTTATTTTAGACTCTGGAGCCGCTCAGGCCAGTGTGGGGTTTTTTAATAGTCTTCTGCTGTTACTGTCAGATTGAAAAAAATGAACTTGAACTCTGGAAATCAAAAGAAAATAGGGTGCCCCCGTGTTCTTGGCTCTGAGGAAGGTGCAGGGAGGAGTTGGTGGCGTCTCCTGTGTCATGCAGCGTGTTGGTCTTGGGGTCTCCTGCATGTCAGGGGAGGCTTTGCTGAGCCACCAGCTGACAACGGACCTCGTGTCCTTCTGTTGCGTAAACTGCCTTGCTGGGTGTCCTAACTGGATTTATAAAAACCCCCAGCTGAATAGCTCAAGGAGCTCCGGGGAGCAAGAGCAGAGCTTGGCCATTAGGTGAGCGATGCTGCAGCAGGTCATTTGCTGTCCTCTGCTCCAGAGAAGACTTGAGCTGCCAGGTCACAAGCATAGCTTTGAATATTTTTTTTTTTTTTTTTTTTTTCTGTGGAGAAGTTCACCAGGCAGTGGGAGGTGAAATTAATGAGACTGGCTCATTTTCCTCCTGCCACCGGAGTCTGAAAGAGGGAGGATTTAGGTCAGTCCTGCTCGAAGAGAGGGAGGACCCAAGGTAGGACCCGTCCCCAGCCCCACGTGGCCAGCTCTCTGGTCTTGCTGACGCGGTGTGGCTGAGGAGTGTCCCTTTAATTGCAGGTGTCCTTTACGCAGACACTTCAAACTTTTAAGCTCTTTATCCTGGTTTATTATTAGAAGCTATTAAAAGTGTGGCCAATGGTGTGTTCACGCCATGGTGGTGGCGGTGTGCATGGTTTTCAGCGGTGGGTCACAGCCTCTTCGTGTTGGGTGTTGTACAGACACGTAACACAAGCAGCCCAGGTGGCATCTGCCCACACGGGCTTAGCCCAGCTCCTTTGCTGAACCTAGATACCTCCTTTGCTGAACCCAGATACCCAGAGAGCCGCTAGCCCAGGCCTCCAGGCTGGGACATCCCGGCTGAGACCCTGCTCTGGCCCAGCCTCTGTGGGGTGCAGGCTGGAGATGTCCTCAGAGAGATGGTGGTGTTTATTTTGAACCAATATTCTGCTGAGAAACTAGTCGAGTTACTGACATTTTCATTCATTCACTAGTAAACACCCCTGATAGTAATTCACAGTTAGAGCATTTTGCACCCTTACAACTCCAAAAGCTTGCAATTACTACTGCTAAATCTAACGAATCGCACTACTGCTGAATTGCAAATTTGTCACTCTTCCTTCCTGTGCCATTTCATGTGAGGGTGCGAGTCCATCCCAGTTTGCCCTCCCACTGCCAGTCTTCTGGACATGGATGGGGTGGAGAGTCCGGCAGGTTGTCCAGGGGAGCTCCCCTGCATCCCGGGAGGTTTCAGCCTGCACATCAGGGTCATGGCTGTCCCAAGGTGTCCCTGCTCAAACCATAGGAAGATCTACCCTCCTTCATTCTTTATATTACACCTTATTCTCCTTTCTCTTTTCCTCTTATTTCTGGACCCATCACTTCATCGCCCCTGTCTCTCCCTTTCTCTGCCCAGACTTCCAAATCACAGCCCCTTATTGCTTTTTGCTCATCATCAGTTTCAGCTCTGCTACATCCATACCCACATCTGGTGTTCCTCTTACTTAGGCAATCTCAAACTTTTATGGTTGTATCACTGCTATGGTCATCTTGGCACACATGGCCTTGCAAGCCCCCACACCCCAAAGCTCCGCAACAATTAATGTGACACATTGGGTGCCCTGCACCTAAGATAAATGTCGCTAAGACAAATCACTCTCAAAAATTCCTCTACCTGTGTCCATTGAAGTAGTTTCTTAGGCGTGGTCTGCACACCAGTACAACATATTAACATTTTTCACAGTTTTTAGGTCTAACCAACATCCTTACCCTGGAGCTGTTGGAACTGCTCCTTGCAGAGGTCCCAGGTAGCCATGACCAGTGATGTTCCACCAGGACCTCCTGCTTGCAGCTGCCCCTGAAGAATTTACAGCCTGAGTTGTAAGGATAGGGAAGGAGATAGAGGAGTCATCTAGGCTCGTTCCTGCTGAACAATTACGGATTCCTCAACCTGATTTAGCTGGTAACTCGTGAGGCACACTGGCAAGCAGCTACCTGATCCAGCAGGCCTGCCTTCTCTCCAGCTTCCCCACAGGGCTGGTAGAGATGACTGTAGTACCTTGGGGGTGTTTTCCTCCTTTCAGGAGCAACCACGAGCTTGAGGAGCTGAAGGTTTTGTGGTGAGGGCTGGTATTTCAGCTTGGTTGATGTCTGTTGAGTTGACTTAAATCTGGCTTTCAAAAATAGGTAAGGCAACCAGACTCAGAGTGTCTGGTCTGTTCTCCAAAGAAAACACAGGCTTGGCCACAGCTGTGTGTTTTTTGGATTAAGCAGGCCTGGATTTATTTGCAAATATTGATATTTGTGTACTGTAAAACACTGGAAATCTGTGCTCTGAAGGTTAAACTGGGTTTTGTCAGTATTTCTGGTGCCCAAGAACCTATACCCCTGATGAGATTGGAGCTTGGAGGGGCAGAGCTGGGGTGCAGGATCTGCCTTTAGCCCATATCCTGCTGTTTGTCAGTGCTTTGGACCTTCCAAAACCACGATTGCAGGTCTGGGTTTTCCCTTTTTGCCTGTCAGGCGGGAGGGTTCGATGTCACTGTGTTTGGGTTGAAGAAGTGCATGGGTCTAGATTTATTTGTGGGCAGGGCATGCAGGTTAGGACACAGGATGACCTGTTTCCCCCCCCCAACACACGCACACACTGCTTTGCCCTGTCTTTAGAGGAGAAGGGTTTTTGGGGAGCTTTTGGCACGTCTGTTGTGCAGTTGGCTTGTTACGTGCAGTACTTGTGTGCTGGCAGCCGTGTGCGCTGCTCCGAGGGGGCTCCCAGAAATCGCTGCCAGTTGTATGTGCTGTGGCTTTGTCAATGACAAAAATACCTAATTCTAAAGAGAGTTTACTCTGCATGCAGAATTACTAGTGTATTTTCTTTTGCTTATTGGCCTGTAAAAAAGGGGAAAAAAAAAAAAAACACGAACACCTAGATTTGACAATAAAACCACTGTTGTTGGGTTTGTGAACAAAGATGTGTTAATCCACGAAATTCAGGCTTGATATATTGGTCAAGACTTGATGTTATAATGCAGAATAAATGTGTTTTGTAGAAAAGCACCTGAAAAAACCCCAAAGATAATCCTGTGCTATAACCTCGGTAACAGGGCAGAGTTTTAAAAATCAGCAGCAAATTCAGCTGGCAGCCCACACGTCTAAAATTTGAAGCACCTGACTAATATAAGGAGGTTTGAAACAAAAAAAATATACTTATTTATAGAAAATATACTCAGGGACTGGAATGTAACTATAGTAATGCTTAAAATATCCCTGGAAGAGTTGTACGGCTGGTCAGTGTACGTTTCCCAAACTATTTTCGACTCTTCTGAAAGTTTCCATGGGTCTTTCGGAGAGCTTTTCCCCTGGTGTGCTGCATCCCTGGGCAGAGCTGGTGGGTCGGGGGGCTCTGCCTTGAGACCCCCAGCACCTGACACCCACTTCTTGTGCCCAGCAGTCCCAGAGTAGGGTGCTCGGAGGCTGGGGGGGCTGCGAGCCCGTTCCCCAACTGGCTGGGTCCCTTATCCCAGGACAGGTGCAGCTGTGGATTTGTCCTCCTTGTGCTGCCGGAGGAATTCAGTCCTTTGGCCAAATGACTCACTCTTCCTTTCCTGTGATGAGCCAGCTCTTAGTGAAATGACCCTTCCCAAGGTCCTCACTGCCTTGGGTTCTCCTTCCATGGCTGAGGGTGATCACAGGGAGTGAGCACCCCACCACGCACACTGGTCCTCCTAATGCAGCCTAAGCAATTGGCTTTATTTCTTTTCTTTCCCATACTTACTGCATTGGCTTCACCCAGGCTTTTCCCATCCTCATCTCCTGGTTCCCTCAAAACTGGGAACCTGTCAGGCGCATTTTTATCTACAGAATATCCCCCAACAGGCCACTCTTACCTCTTAAATAATCCTCTGGAGGAAGAGGAAGCCAGGAGGCTTGGGAACAGTGTCTATAACCACCTTATCGCTTGCAGCTTCCAGACCTGGAAGGAGTTGAAATCGACGTGTTTGTCGCTCCCACAAAATAAATAGCCTTGGCCAGGACTTTGGCAAGGGAAGCCGTGCCCGTCTTCCCGAGGCTGTTGTATAGTTTGCTTTCTGGGACAAAGGCTACTTAGACATCTGGATTGCATTGGGGATTTTAGGAGAAACATAAATTATTAGTTTGCTGTGAATGGAGAATGACTTCGATTGCTTGGCGAGCATGCTTTCACCAGCTTACTACTGCACGGGCTGAATCCACCTTCTCCCCCTTCGGAAGGAGAAGCTGCAACTGCGGAGGCTGTTTGCCGTGTCCTGGGAACGGGGGGCTGCACAGACCTCTCCTGACCTTCTGGTGCGTTGAGAAAACACGCTCGTTTTATGGGCAGTTAATTTATAGAAAGTTCCTGTTTAAATTTCCTCCAAGAGCCATAAAACCGGAGGACAGCTGCACCCATTAGCCGGCTAATCAAATGCTGCTCACACCTGGCTCACCCTCCCTTTGCCCTCGCTGCTGCTAACTTTTGGCTCCTTCCTGAGACCGAGCGTGGGAGCTGTGGGAAATGCCCCCAAAAACTGGTCAGGAAGCTGCTCTGAGAAGTGGGGGGCTGGCCGGTGCTCACGGTGTCCTGCTTGTCTCGTGGCTGAGCTCTGAACCCCAGGAGCGTCCAGGGTAAGTCAGGTTTTTGTATTGCATCCACTCTAGTTTATAAAGGCACCGCTCCTGTCTACCTTCAGGGAGTGGTACGTAACCAGCCCTGGATGGAAAATAACCGCCCCTGCTCTGAAATAAAAAGCTGGTTTGCATTTTGCTCCTCTTCCTCCAGGAGCGGGGAAGGCTGCGTTTATTTCCTGCCGCCTTCTCCCTCCTTCCCCAAAGATGGCAGAGAAGCAACAACTCACAGGCTTGTTTGCAGTTGTGTGTGTTCATCTTTCAGTGAAAGAAAATGGCTTTTAGATGGGTGCTGGGGCACCCGAACTCCAGAAACCTTGGCTCTGCCTTGGCTCCCTGCGGCAGCCCAGCTGATAGGATTTCAGTATGCGCTCTAATAAATTCCATGCTACTAGCTAATTTTGATCTAGTTTGACAGAGAGGTCGGGGTCTTAAAGACACTGAGCTCTTAAGAGTGCTCCTGGGAGCTGCTTTTTCCCTTTTCCGACAGCAAGCAGGCTCACGTTCCACCCCTCTGCTTCCAGGCTCTGCTGTGGTCGTACAGGTTTATTTTCCTTCACCTTCTTGCTGTGTTAAAACTAACTTTTATAACAGTTATAACTAACTGAAGGAAAGGAAGAACTTCCAGCCCATGTCCAGGGCTGAAAAACAGAACTAAACTCCTGCTCCTTTGCTCCCAGAAACACCAGTTGCTGCTCTGAACAGCTGTCCTGCCGTCTGTCTATCTGTCCTGCCGGCTGTCAGTGCTCAGCCGTGGGTCTTTGCCCCTTTGGAGATGCTGGCATGTTTTCACCCTTATCTGCCTTTTATTCTAGGGCCAGTGCAGAAAATTACTGTGGTGTGAGCAGCTGGAGGGTAGAGAGACCTTTCTGGAGCCCCCTGCTTTGTCTGCCAGGAATTTAGTAAAGGTACAGTGGCAGGAATGAGCAAAGGGGATCACTTAGCACCCATAAGTTTCTGAACCTGGGAGGGCTCCTGGAATAAACCCCTTCAGCAGGTTCCCTGATCTGATGCAAGAAAACTGTCTTTGGCATGCTTGGGGCCTGAAATCCCTCCGTTTTGTTTAAGCTGGGGCCCGTTTCCCTCCCTTTAAATCTCCTCTGCAGCAGTTGATAAGCAGCCGGTCCCTTCTCGGGGAGAAAATGCTGCAGAAAGAAATGCCAGGAATGTGAACAGCAGGTGGGGACTGGCAGATGTACTTATCAATCACGGCAGGAGTGGTTTATTCCTCTAAAGAGCTACTGTTTGCCTCCGGCTTGGTTTGTGCGTGTCCCTTCCAACCCCCTCCAGCCTTAACTGGGATTGGAGATAAGAGCGGGGTAGTTTTCCCCATTTCTTAATTATTTTTTTTTTTTCCTAGGGCAGGGCATGACCCTGTGTGGGACTCCCTGCTCCAGGAGGCCAGAAGAAAGGGGGTGGTGGAGGTGGACCCTCATAGATGATGGTGGAAGGGTCGCAGCAGCATACCTAGGAAATATCATGTTGCATCTTGGGGATGGGCTTTGGGAAATCTTGCTTCCACGTTGCCCAAGTAGAAGGCAGACTCGATTAGTTAATTGAATTTGCTGCTCTGTTGCTTTTCAAAACATGACTTCATATCTCAGAGGAGTCTGGAGTTATTTCTGTGGACAAAACCCTATTTTTAAGGTGGTGATACTTGGAGGAGATCACCTGCATTGACGAGTGAGAAGGCTGAGCTCCAGATTGCAGAATTGCACTTGCAGAAAGGGGAGTGGGACTCTGGCCATCGGGGAGGGAGTCTGAAAGGATTCAGCCACAGTGCAAGTACTTGATTTTTGCTGCTGCCCCTGATTTTTCTTTTTTGAGCCCCTTTCACTTCATATGGGGGTGCCTTTTGGTAGCAGGACAACCTGATTTACATGAAATAACAGGCTGAATGGCGAAAAGCTTTTATCTGTCGATCTCTAAGCAGCTTTCCCCGATGTGTTGGCAGTGTGTGTTACAAGCAGAGCAAACCTGCTGTCACAAATGACATTATGGGTGTTTTTCCCAGCCCCTGAGCTTTCATTCTGGCTGATGTGCTCGTGTCAGAATATGTGTTATCTGAGTGCTTCGGATACACTCCAGTTCCACGTGCTGATCCTTGCAGAACCCAGAAGAAGCCGTAGACTCAATGGTGATGTGATTAGACCTCTCCTTAAATGACTTGCCAGGTGTTTTGCTGGGTTATTCCAGCTGGTCTGGGTAATGCTGTTGTCTGTAGGGCTTCAGGGCACCCATCTCCATCCAGCCTTGGTGATTTGCCTTCATCGGGACACCGCTGATGTAGATAGGTGATATCCTTAAAAAAAAAAGATATGAAGGGATATCAGCCCTGAAATCTCTTATAAGTTTTTCTTCAGATTGTTTCTTGGTTTTGTGGCAGAGCAGTGTGAGAGAGAAATAGCTTTCCCAAGGAAGAAAAGCAGTGAGAAGAAGGGAGCAGGCAGTACCTCCGCACAGAATAAAGACCTCGGGAACATAACTTTTTGCAGCAGCAAAATGTTCTTTTCAAATTCTGCTCGGACAGCACCGCCTTGCCTAAACAGGGCTTGTATTTGGGAGGTGCCTCCTTCAGCTTTTAAAGTAGTTTAGAGTCTGGAGCAATGGCAGCAATTCAGGCAGCGATGGTAATCAGGGTGTCATTTGCATTGCCACCCAACCGCATTCTGGTAGCACCTTGCCCATGGACTCAGCTGGAGGACAGCATCCTCTGCTTCCCGGGCCTGGACGTGGGTCAGCCAGTGAGTAATGCTTCCAAGGAGCTGCCTCCGAGTGGAATTACCCAGTGGAGGCTGGGATGGAGCAGGGTGTAACGGCAGGAACCAGGGAATCCAGATGCTGTCAGCCCCTTAGTGTGTTCCTGAGAAGTTGCCTCCCAGTTGCAGTGATTTGGCCGGTGTGCCCTATTCCAGGACTTCCTTCCATTAATTCCCTTTGGGAGTGGATTCAGTCTAAAACCCTGGGCGTGGGGGCTTTAGCTGCTGTGGCAGTTTTTCCTCCCCAGACCTGTGTGGAGGAACAGGGACTGTCTGGGTACCACCCGCTGCAGAGACTATCTGATGGTGGAGTTGCATTTAACTCTTGAACTTAATTGCTCGCAGAAGAATTTCCCATGCTTTGGCTCAGCCTCAGGCTTTGTTTCAGGTTCAGCCATTTCCAAGAGTTAAAGGATTAAAAAAAAAAAAAAAGCTTTAAGCTGTGGGTATTTAAAAAAACCAAACAGCACCAAAGTGCTTGCATTCAGAGGTACTTGGTGTGGCACAATGGCTGGAAGGTTGGCAGTCTGCTTGAGAGGGGATGTGCCATCTCCTCTCCCAGCAAAAAACACCCCATATCTTATGTATCTTATCAGGTTACAGGCGTCTGAAAGGCTCCCAGTTCACCTGTGCTTTGTAGACTTGATCTGCCAAGTGAAGGTTTTCAAAGATCCTATCCGGACAGGGCCTCCTCCAGCCTGGGGGCCAGAGGGGCTGAATCATTGCTGGGGGTGGGAGGGAGGTGTTGCCACCAGCCCTGGGACCACGATCCTGACACCCATGGATGGGTAAAGGACTTCTCTGTCTCTCTCTGAAGGCAGAGAGAACAAAAAATTGGAAGAGGGGTGGAGAATAGGAGTGAGCTGTGGTGCTTGCTGTGCCGTGGACAACCTTATCTCTCAGGTATTCTGACTTTTTTTTTAACTCATTATTTGCAACCTGGAGGTTTTAGGTATTGCCTTTGTTACCTACAGCACCATCATATGGTGTTGGGAGAGGGGGGTTTAGGCTCAGCCTACAGCAATGAGCAATGTTCCTGGCTGGCATACGTTCTTGAGGAATAAATGAGAAGCAGCTTGTCTTCTGCACCTGTCCTGCTGTGGGAGGCACCGCTGTTATCGAAAGCTTTTCCCTGTTGGTTTTTTTTTTGTGGAAGGTGCTTCAGTTCTGTAACCTGGTTTTGTTTGCTCTGGAATTTGCTGCAGTAGGATAGCGGAGGCTTTTGGAGGACGATGCTGAACTTATGATTATATTTGAGAAGTCTCAAAACTGCATCGTTCTTGATCGTTACAGCGTGTTTCTCGCTGCAGCTGCTGACCAGCTGTTGTCCTACATGACTCTGGGAAGTGCCAGGTACAAAACTCTGCCTGAGGAGTTCAGCCTGTCCAGCAGAAAGGCTGAAAACGCAGCAAGCTGCGTTTGAGCTGGAAGAAAATGCTGCTTTTTTGGGAGGTGGGGGGGTGGGAAAAGGATGGCAAATGAGTCCTGGCTACCTACAGTTTTAGAAATTACTAACTGCTTTGTGTGAAATGCCCTCATGGTGTTGAGGAAGGCATCTCCTGTCCGGTGCACAGCTGATGGTGGTGGAGATGCTGTGTTGCAGACAGTGATGCGGTCCGTGATCAGAGACCTGCTGAGTGAGTGCTTGGTGACTGTAACTAGTAAACCAGGTTATTTTTGGCATAGCTTCTTGCTTTATAAGGGATGGACTGAGCTGCTAAAACCACATTTTTCCACTACAACTTGTTACTAAGCCTGGAAGAGGCTCACGCACCAGTTTTCAGAGTTGCTCTTCAGAGGTAGGTTGCTGTGGAGCTGGAGATTAACCCTGGCTGCAGTGTAACTAGGTCAGGTTTTTTTTATTATTTTTAAACTTTAAACTTCACCCTTCCAGGTGAGGAAATGGCAGTTGTGACCAGGTTTTGTAACTGGCTCTGCTGAATGACTTGTATGTCACCTGCCCACATCTGGACTGTTCTGCATCCTCCAAATGTGGCGAGGTCCTGTGGGACCAGCCTGATCTCAGCTGAGACCTTACAGGCCCTCCCTGAACCTACAATCTTTTAATGACAGTAAGCCAAGGAAATACTGTATAACCGTGAAAGTAAAATAACATAAGCAAAGCGAAGCTTTGGTGCACGTAATTGGGTACCTGATTGCTGTGCTTGCCACCTGGGGATTGGGATTGCTCCTCTGCTCTGGAGGCTGAATGGGCCATACTGTGATAAGCAGTTTAATTCTTTCCCCGCAGCATCTGCGGCAGCGCCCAGCGCCGTGAAGCTAAGGCAAACTGAACCAGGCTGAAGCCACCTCCAGAGCTTTAACGGTGTCTCTGCCACTCCAAAACTGCATTATCTTTTTTTTTTCTTTTTTTCCTGTTGTGCTTGAACATCTCTCTTTATACAGCCCTTATGCTCTCGCTGAACTGTTGGTGTTCTCCTGTGCTGTTTGGTAGCAATCAGCCATCGGGTTTTTCTGGAAAGCGCTTTGGATTTACTGAGATATAAGAACAGGCATAGGAATGCATGTGAGCAGCGAGGAGGGTCCAGTGGGTGCTAGTAACGGGATGCCCTCTTAAACTAATTACCGGGATTTGGGGATCACCTCCCTAATAAAGATCAGGTGAGTGCTGAGCAGAAATCAAAGCAAGACTGAACCGGGGGGCTTGGATTCAGAAGAAAAGGCTTGGAGGGGGGATTAAGGACAAATGTATTTCTCTGCTGTTACGCTCTCAGGAACACTTTGGGCTGTTGTGGGTGGTTGTTGGGCTGGGAAGTGGGTCATCCTCATTTCTCTCCCAGGGTCAGCACAGCCTGTGCCTTCGGCTGGGCTCTGCTCTGGGTGCCCCGAGGCAGAGAAGACAGGATTATGGGGGTAAAGCTCAAAGTGATGAAAGCACAGAGGCACTGCTGTTGCAAAGGATTACAAACTCTTGAGTTCGCCCAACTTGGCTAAGAAATCCAGGCACGAAGGGGAGAGTGGTTTTTTGGGTGTCCAAAGCACATGTGGTGAGCAAGAAGAGGTGTTGCTTGGCTTGGAGAAGCTCAAACTGGTACAAAACCCAGCTGAGTGCTGGTTTAATTCTCCCTGTTGCCTCACAACGGCATCCTTTCCTGGGGCGCACACTGGAGCTGTGATGACTTTGTCCCCATTCCTGGGATTCTTGCAGAGGGAGCAGGTAAGTTACATCCTCTGCCGTGTTACTTTGCACTGGGAAAGAAGCCGGTACAGGATCTGTCCCATCTTCTTATTCCTTTTTTTTTTTTTTAATCCTGTACCATTTAAATTAATGTTTTAATCTGCCCACTTGAGCCAGGAGGATGGTGCTGCTGTCTCCATCTCCCACGTGCAGTTCTCGCTGCTGTCCCTTCGCAGTGTCCAGACTGTCACCTCGGGAAGGTGTGGGACACAGCGCCGGCGTGCTGGGACGGCAGGCTGCAGGCTCTCACCCTCTGTGTGAAAACTGCAACGGCAAGTCAAAATAGGGGGATGCAGCCTGTGCTCACACTATTTGAAATATATTGTAACTTCGGGGGTGGGGAGGGGTCCCTCAAAAACATGGAGGTCTAGTGTCCAGCCTCTCTGACCTGCACAAAGTAAGGTTTCCTGCAGGGAAGGGAAAAATGATTGGACTTTTCTGCCGTGGCAAGAACTCTGGATCATTTTTGGAGGACCGATACCAGATGCCCTGCCAGTTAGTTAACTGTTGCAAATGCATTACACGATGTGGGCTCTGTGGCTGCTTAGGGAAGAAAAACATGAGTTTTGCTTGTCTTGTCCCTGCTTTCTCTCTGCCTCCCCTTTTTCCCCACATGTGCTCTTTATTTACCCAGCTCCCAGTTTTAAACAGTGTGTCTGGTGCCTGAGCACCTCAGTTTCATCCTACTTTTTTCAGTCATCCACTGGGTTCTCCCTGCCAGCAGGAAAAGTCAGAAGTTTACAGAAACTTGTGCTAAGTGTCTTTGCTGCCATATGAAGACTTTCATCTGAATGAAAGTTAGCTGAAACTTGTCAGAAATGACTAGAAAACCATGCTTTCTGGAAAGCAATTTTTTCCAGTGCCCTTGGACTTCCTTGTTTGAGGAATTTGGGCACCAGTGATTGCAGGATGTGCTTGTGTTGGAATTGCTGCAGGGGGGTTGCTTCCAGCAACCCTTGAAACTTCTTTGGCGTTGCAGGTGCAGGGGTATATTACCCTGAAATGGATTTTATTTAGTTGATCATGCTGGCTTTGTGCATGTCAGGGTTATTTCTCTAAAGGTGAGCCCTTTTTTGGCCAGGTCCTGAATGGAGTAGCCTGAATGGTCTCGCATTGAAATAATTCAACTTGTCTCTTGGTTTCTCAATACCAGAGCAGGCTGGGGAGAAAAGCTGGAGCTGTCTCTGCGTTGGTGGACCTGTGATGAGCAGCTCCAGCCTTCCCTGCTTCTGGCTGAAGCCATGAAGGCCATGGTCAAAACCAGATGAGGGGTTATTTTTTAATTACTTACTGCAGGTAAACAAGATAATTTAGCTGAAAGATAGTGCAGTGAAATTAATGCTGCAGGAATGTGATGCAGTCTCTGTTTAGCGTCTTTTAAGGGGCTCATCTTTGCTTTTTCATTTAAATCAATCTTCTTGCACCAGAGTAGTTGGGAAGCAGATGGAGCCGTGAAGCCATGCGCTGTCCTTCTGCCTCGGTGAGCTCGTGCTGTCGGGGATGTAATGCTTTTGGATTTACTACCTGAACGAAAGGCTGGCAGCTTGGGGCAGAGGTTACTGTGAAGAACAGACTGTTTTACTGAACCAGTCCAGCCCTTTGCTCCCTGGTCTCCAGCGAGAAGGGCAGGCACCTATAAAAATGTGCACCTGCATGGAGAGGTTATCAGTTTGTTGGTTTTTGGTGACTCCTGAATTTCTCCTGCAGAAATTAAGAAAAATATGGTGCCCAGCTGGAAGCTACGGATCTTCAGGGAGTTAATTCCTCCTTCAGAAGCTTTCTCTGCCTCTGTGGCATGGGAGCAATGCTGCTTGGTTTTGCAGCTTTCCCATTTTATGCTTGCTGGTTAAAGATGGAACACTTGCTGGTTAAAGATGGAACACTTACTCTGCCAAGAAGCATTTAGAATAGTTTTCATGAAAAACATGGCAACTTGCAGGTCTGCAGCTGATGCCCTGGCTGCTCTGTGTAAATCTTTGGGTGGTAAATATATTTAAATGAAGAGCTATGGCAGCCTTGCTAGCTTGAGTAATAAATCAGGGCTCAGCAACTCCATAAAGTTGAATCTTAATGTCTTGGCTTGGAGCTGTAGGGTGGGGTGGTAAAACTGATGGAACGGCGGGATGTTTCTAAACAGAATGTGCCTGCCCTTAGTTACGCTGCCACAAAGAATATAAATGATGCTGCATACATAAGTGAAGTGCTGAAAATGGCTTTCTGTTGGGGTTGCTTGCATTGTTTCGTGTGTCCTGTACATCCCTTTGGTGGCAGCAGCAGATCTTGTGCCCTGGCAGGGTAGGGGAGAGATCCTAAGCTTTACCTTCCAGTCCCGTGCTTAGCACTGAAGCCCTGGTGCTGTGACATCAGCCCATAGGAAATTATGGTGCTTAAACACTTTCAAGGTCCTTCTTGAAATATTTCATTATCTGAAGAATTTTGTGGTATACCCAGAAGGTGATTATAAACCCTTGGAATGTGGCTGCTGCTCCATAAAGCAGTCCTGTCAAACAGCATTTTGAGGTGACTTTTGAACATGAAACCTCATCAAGATTTTCTTTTTTTTCAGATTTGGACTTGGTTCCTGCAGCCCTGAGGCTGTTTGTTCCTCGTGCTGGAGGAACACCTGCCCCAGATGCCTGCTCCTGGGGTTCTCCTGCTTCAGTACCATTAGTGAAGCCAATACTTGCCTGGTGGCTGCCATGCTGGCATCTCCTAGGGAAGGAAGCCGGAATGCTGTTCTGGTGATGAAAAAAAAGTAGTCTGCTCTGCCATTGTGTGGCCAAAACGTGGGCAGGGGTCCTGCCTCAAGCCCTCTGGCCAGGCTCAGGAGTACTGCCAGAGCTGGAGCGTTGGGAGGGTTTCCTTCAAAACAGGAGTTGGAAGTATTGATCAGGTTTCCTAAGAGGGGGATTTGCGGGACTGCTCTGCCCGTCAGTCTGTCCTTCACCCCTCTAATAGCTTCTGCATGCTCATTTGACGTAAAGAGCTTTATACCTGTTTTACTAAAAAAAATAAATAAATTAAAAAATAGGCAGGAAGGAAGGTGGGAGAGTTTTGTCTAAAAGGACACACCAAAACTCACCTCTCCTCTGCGCAACTTGTGCAATGTGTGATGTGCTCCAAAAGCCAAACTGTGGCAGAAACTTCAGGGAGATTTCCTCCTAGATGTGGGAGTTTATCCCTCAGGGCCTTTCTCTTTTTGTGTGGACTCTTTAGTAGTTAATAAGACAATGTCCAGTGGAAGCTTCCTCTCTGATTAGGATATTTGTCGTTTCTCTTCTGTGTGGATTCTCTGAAGCCTCATAAGGGTTTTTGTTCAGCCTTTAATTCAATTAAGAAATCAAGCAAGAGATGCAAATCTTTTTAGCCTCATTGGTTTCAGTGCTCATGACTATGTCTGAAGAGAACATCTCCTGTGTAGTACAACAGGGCAGCTTAGGGAGGAACTACTTTTCTGGACTTCAGCTGAAATTTCAGGTGCTGCCGGAGGCTCATGGGTGATCTTGTCCCTTTGGAGCACGGGGTGGAGGGCTGGTGCCTTGGTTTATACCCGTTTCTGAAGCAGCAACTTTGATAGAAACCCGCTTTCCAGCTGGGTGACTTCTATCAAAGGTCGTTAGCTGGTGTGAATTAGACTCGAAACAGCTGGTGGATGGTGAGTGATACCAGGGGACAGGACACACAGCGGTGACTGTCACGCCAGCTGCTCTTGCACATGTCCTTTGGCGCTGGCTGGGGAGCGACCTGCCCGCTGAGGAATATGAGATGGGGCTCCGATGCCTCATAGTCCTTGGCATTTAAAAAATATGACGCCTGGTGTCTTGCTTCCTGCTGGTTTGTGCTTTCTCTGTTGTGCCTCAGCTGTACTTTCTGGCTAGAGCTGCTGAGGGGTCCTCTAGATACCTCATTAGGCTGCCTTTGTTAGAGTTAATTTTGCTATTTGAGAAATCATCATTTGTGCCTTTCACAAATGGGGATGGCAGAGACACAGTCTGGGCTCTTCTTGGTATAGTTGGGGAAGGCAGAGCTGGGCTGATCTTAGTATACCTGAGGTACAGAAATCCATGTTAATTTTAAAACTATATGAAGCTTGGCATTGTCCCTGCAAATCCACGTGAAAACCAGTTGTACCTCCACGTAAATCGTTTCTAGAGAGTCCAGACTTTAGTGAACACCAGCTGCTACGCTACAGTGGGCCCGTGGAGGGCCAGGGAATTTATCTCAAGTCCTAAATCTTCTACCTCCAATGGTTTCTAGCAATGAGTGCCCCTCAAATCCGCATGCGGCGACACGGGGACTGGTCTCCTGCCTTTGCGTATGCTATAACCGGTGAGATAATCATGGTCCAAATTGAAATGGCACTAATTTCTCAAGAGTGGTGCTTTGGTCTCATCTCTGTCAGCTGCCGGCCCGGGTGTCCTCTCTCCTGCAGGACGGCTTCTGCTAAAATACTGTTCTGTAACACCACTGTCTTCACTTCAGTAGTAACTTCACACAAATTCAGGAAGATATGAAGCTTCCCTGACAGAAGAGAAATCTAGAGTCAGAAGTCCCTATTTTGTCTTGCTGCCTTGAGTTCTGGTTTTTACTAAACCTTGGAAACTGATAAAGTGTCTGTATGCATGTATATATATACGTGCCTGTCATGTTTGTCTTCAAAAGATGCATTTTTATAGCGTTTGTATGGAAGGAGCTCTTAGCCCCCTCTTTTTGTTTGGTTGGGGTTTTTTTTGTTTGTTTTAAACTTGTGTTTTAATTTCCTGTGGCTTTCAGTACTAGCTTTAGCTTACATTCCCTCAAACATAGAATTAAATACTAGGATATTTACACTCCTGTGCTGTTTCCAGACAAAACCAGGAGTTACAAGTAGGGTTTTGAGGGGCTGGCTCTGGCTGACAGAGCCCTGGAAACCCACGTGAAGGCAAAGCTGGGTTAAGCTGCGTGCCTTTAGGCGGACGGACCCTTGCTCTGCCCTGCTACAGCTGTATATTTAGCCTATATGCCCTTTCCAATAACAGCCGGGAGAAGATGCCTGGAGAGGAATGCGAGTCATCGTTTCCCTGAATGCCGTCCCGGGATCCTGCTATCTGTCACGAAGTGCTGCTTGAGCCAGAAGCGCTGCCTTGGTAACTCTGCCTTCTATAAAATTGTCCCGTCCCACCCATATTTTTTTTCTTTAACATTCATGTTCTCAACCTCATTGGGTCCTGGGGGAAACATTTAATTTGGGTTTGAACTTGGTTTGGGTTAGTTTGGCTTCTGGCCTTTTTATTAGAGGAGAGTGTGGGCATTTGTTCCCCATCACCTTCCTGCCCCAGTGGGTCCTAGTTTGTTCTCCTCTAGACATTTTCTACTGCTGGTGATCCCCATTGCCCCCCTCTGCCAGCCCCAACTCGAGACGGGGCTCGCTCAGAGGGTGCAAGCAGTGTCTGATGCATGAAGCCATCCTCAGAGTTTATTTGGAGTCCTCTACTTCTTGGTGGGTGTTTATATCCTAATTTGCTTGCTGCCAGCAGCCAGGAAAATGGTGGTTCTACCTGACTGCAATGTTTGTAATTACAGGGGAAAAAATGATCTCCGAGGCCTTCTAAATACTTGGGGAGATAATATCTGAGTTTCCTTTCAACTGAATGCACTTGAAGATACGATCTGGGTTGGCTGTCTGGGAATAACAAAGTGGGAGGAAGGGATTGATTGTGGTTGCTGAAAACTTTTCATCAAAGAGTCAGAATTCTCGCCCAACCAAAATCTGCGGCTGCCAGTCACTGCCGCGGCTCGAGCACCAGGCAAGTGGCACGTGTGGGCTTGCAAGGGGCCGGGCCAGCAAGGATTGACAAGGCAGGGGGACATCTGTATGGTTTTCTAGCAAAAAGCATCAGGTCAGCACACGAGTGCCTAGTGGAGAGGCACTGGTGGGTACCATAGTCATCCTCTCCTGCCCACCCAGGGCTGCTGGGGAGGGCACTTGCCTCCAGAAGGAGTTTTATCGCCTCACCTTGCAGGGGAAATGTACTCCACAGGGAAAGAAAAACGCCGTGTCTGGCTGGCAGAAGGGCTCTCGGGTCCTTTGTGCTGATGCGCTGCGGTGCCCCTTGCACCCCAGACCTCTGGGACTGGGGTTCCCCGGGGGGCTGCTGGGGCTACTGCCTCCCCTCCACAGGGAGCGTGCCCTCAGTGATTACCTTCTCCACGGCAAGAAGTCTTCCCGGGAGCAAAGTCCCCAGCTGAGAAGAGCCGTAGGGTGGCCCAGTTTCTGGGCAGACAGATGCAATGCAGGGAGGGGGTGGGGGGAAGGAAAAACCTGCTCTTTGCATCTTTTTTTTTTTTTTTTTCATCTGTATCAGATCTGCCTCTGCCTTCCCTCTGCAGGAGGTGCCGGAGGTCACATGTCTTAATAAACACAGAACCCCTGCGGTCTCTTGAGCCGTCCAGCTTCCTGTTGCTGCTCGCTCAGCGTTTCGCTGTCTGTCAGTCGGTGTCGCAGGCTGGGGGACAACTGGGAGCAAGTTTTGTTGACCAAGGGGAGATACGAGCTGGAAATGAGAGGGCCGGGGGAAGGACTCATCCCTGCTTGGTGACACAAAACTATAGTTTCCAAACAAAAAGGAAGAGGAAGCTTTCTACTACCTTCCATTAAGCTACAGGAGAGTTACGTACGTGGGTGCTGACTCTAGCAGAATGAGAGCCGCTGCCAGGCGTCGATGGCCGTGACCACTTCCCGTACAAGCTTCGGGAAGCCGCCTGTGGTGTGTGTGACTTGAAGCAACAAGCCGGTGACAGTTCACAGGCCAAACTCCCTGCCAGCAGGGGGGTGCTGCTTGTTTCCCTGCTTGGCACACATTTTAGCACTGCTGGTTTGGGTTTGTTTGGGTTTTGGGTTGGTAGGAGGTTTTTTTTGTTGGGTTTTTTTTTTTTTCCTACCAGATTGTTTTTCAGCATCAGGGTTTCCCGTTACTGACACCAGATGTGCTGGAGACAAGCAATGCAGAAATACAAGAAGGGACAAGACTGAAAAAAGCATCTTTTTTTTTGTGTGTGTGTATGTCCTTTGAGCTAAGTGCCAGTTTCGCTGGGTGTTTGACGTGGCGGCAATAGAGGGTGGGCACAACTGTGTTGAAATGCAATTTTGGGGCGAAGAATCGAGTACAGCTTGGTTTGTAGCTCCTGGGCTGATGGCGTGTGGGGTGACCAGCTGATAATGGTGAGCTTGTCAACTCTCTAGGGGGGGGCAGAGGGTGAAAAGGGCTCCAGGAGCGCTGACCTGGGGCTCTCTGCTGTGAAGGCTTCCTCTTGCAGTCCCATCTCTGATAGTGCTACTTGGGTGTTGATGCATGTGTGGCTCGTAGGCAGGCAGCTGGGATTGCAGTCTCAAGACAAAAACTTGTGAATTATCTTTTAGAGAGGCGTCCCGTCTCGGTGTAAAGCTGCCATCCCCGCCGATGCTTGGTTAGCACCATGTGGGACGGGATGCCGTCGCTCTGAGCGGGGAGCCATGGCTAGTGGTGAATTTTCCTCCCTTGCCTTGCCTGTCCCCTTGCAGCAGCTGCGTGCTGGTCCATCTGTGCACGGCGAGCACACCTCTGTGCCGTTTGCCCTCCTGTATATCCCTTTCCATAGCTCATCCTGGCCATAGCAGCGTTTGGAGTGTGGGTCATCTTCTGCAAATGAGGTTGGAAATAACCCCCGGTGTCATTTGCAGCATGTTCCCATAGCTTATAGTGCAGGCTGTTGGAGGGGCTGCTGCCTTTGTTTCGGGGTATGTCTGAAGCTGGGCAAGCATGGAAACTCTTCCCATTTGCTAAATTTCATGCTCCGGAGCGTTCTTTGTGCGTATAATATGTCAGGCTTGCAGATTGGTGTGCTCTTAGTCTTCGTATCTATTAGTTCATAAACTTGGTGATGGGCTGCTCTGCCCAGACGTGCTGCCTCCGAGCCCTTTCTCCCCCCTGCCCCCCGTCCCCAGACTCCTTTAGCACAGCACAGACCTCCAGGGAGCACCAGCCGCCGGGCTGGCACCCCTCGGTGCCTGCCGTCGCCTTTTTGGAGCGGGGAAGCATGTACGGCAGAGTGCCATCTTTGTGTGCCTGGCCGGTGACGCCGGGTTTCATCATTCCTCCTGCTCGCTGCCTTGACACGCAGAGGCGCAGCAGCTGACGGGACTTGCCCAGGGATCCTCCTGTGGAAACACGCACGGGAGATCTTTGCAGAGATCTCTTCTGCAAAGATAGCTCTCTTGTGGAAAGTCACGCTGGCCCTTTTTTAGCCGAGGTTGAATTTGCTTCCTTTAGAGAAAGGCCACTTCGTTTAACGCTTCCTTTAATGAGGATATTGTTAAATAAGTAATCAGGTAAGTGGGGATTCCTCCTAACTCTCCTAAATACCTTCTTATCTAGGGTAGAGATTTGCACAGCAGTTACCTGAGCTTTTCTGCATTCTAGGCTCAGTGGCATTAATATGCTGGCGGTGATTAATTACCACAGCCTAGTGATGTGATTGTGTGCTTGAGCAATTGGATTAGACGCAGCTGGACGGAGACTTCACTTTCACTGGTTCTTGCTGAAGCGATGGTGTAATCGGCCAGAGGACGAGGGCTTTCCAGGGCAGCCACGCTCCTGCTGCTGGGACTCTTCCCTTGGCCCAAGGCTCTTGATGCTGCGATGGGCAGAAGGAAAGTTCTCTGGGAAGATGGGTGGCTGGGAGTAGTAGCTACTGTGTCCTGCTCTCGGTCCTTAATTTCAGTCCCATCTTCTGTCTGCGCCATTCTGCGTTCCTGGATAATGAAGGTAGAGCGTGTCCTTAACATGTCAGTGCACCTTGTAGCTGCACGGAGAAGGAGCAAGCTCCAGCGTTGTCTTGACAAGTCAGCATCATATCAGGCCCAGCATCATATCAACATAACTTCACCAAGCAGGCCCAGCTCCGTGTCTCTGAGATAGGGGTTTGGCACTAGAGATCAGGCATCAACATTGGCATGTGCACCGAGCGCGAGGACTGGGGCAGATGTTGATACCGACTTTGATGTTTCATCCAATGCTCTGGAGGCTCAAAGTCGAGACCAAAAGAGCTCTCAGAAGCAGGAGGATAAAGAGAAAAGTCAGTTCTCTCAGAAGATCAGATGGAATGAAACATCCTGAAATTCAGGACTAACCTGAACCTTTGTGTTTGTTCTGCAGAACTGGGCAGTACAGTTCCTGCTGGAAGAAGGAGCACTGTGCCATGTAGAGGAGCTGGGGTGGTCTAGCCTTCACTTGGAACTTGGAAGTGCTATCTAAGTCAGTTGGCCCCATGGCCTGATGCTTCCCAGCAGACGGCCACTGCAGAACACCATCTGCGTTTGTTTTTTGGCCCTGTTTTGAGCTTGTGAGAAGTGTTGAGATTTTGGGGTTTTTTTTGCTCCTGGAGAGCTCCAGGTCCGTGCCACTCGCTGGTTGTGGACGATGATCCAGACCACTGATTTTTTTTCCATATACTACTGGGAGGTTGTCTCAAACAAGTCAGTCTGCCTGTCGTAGTACCAAGTGAAATGGTTTGGGCTTTTGAACTTGACAGAGGCACCACGCAAGTCCCCAGTGCCTGTCCCAGCCTTGCTGCAGGTACCGTTGGCTCTGTTCTGCAGCTGCATGGGGACCTGCAGGGCTGGTGGCTGGTGGACTTGCTGAGCAGGACTGCTGGCTTTTAGGCAGAGGACTTCCTATTACAAAAAGGGTTCTGCCTTGAAGCGATAGGCCACGTGGACCTCACCACTGCAGGGCAGTGCCTTGTTCCAGCTATCTGTAGAGCTGTACCACCCTGCCTTTCCTCCTTAGCACACAGTGTGAGAGGGCTGGCACTGTTTCAGCTTCTGTCAATTGTTTGTTGAGGTGGAGCTGAGTTAAGAGATATATTTTATATTTTTTTTTTTGCTGGTGCAAGTTTGTTCTCAGCTCTTCTGGTTTTTTTTTCCTTCTGTTATCAGCTACTGAATTCCTCCTGTAGCCCCTGTGTGCTCCCCTTCAATATGCAGAGGCTGTTCTTCTGTAGTTCCCCTGAAATCAAATTCTGAATTTGTGCGACCTGCGAGCATCACACGAGATCTTCATGGCCAGTGCGTGAGTTGCTTGGCTGATGGGGACATATCAGATGGCCAGTGTTGTTGTCTGCTCTGATAATTGTTCCTGAAACGGGTGATGACTTCATCTTCCTCTTCTGCTCACCACAGATATCAAGAACCAGCTCCTTTCTGCCCAAATACTCCTCTCCGTCCAACCAAAAACACCCCAGGCCAGATCACATCATTTGGCTGAGCAACACAGAGCTGTGCCACGCTCCTGCACGAGCTCCGCTGCAGCCCTGATGGGCCTGGGGCAGAGGCTGGCCTGAAGACATGACACCAAACCTCTCGGGCATCTTTACAGCTCTCTGTGGTTGTGTGCTGGGTGTCTGTCTGTCTGGTTGTCTGGGGTATTTCTCCTCTGCTGAGGTGAGGAGGCTCAGAGCAGCTCGGAGAAGCAGCCATATTTCCATGCTGATAGCATCTCATGGGGCTGCTGGGTTCTGCTGCTGCCACATTCCTCCCCCAGCGCCCGGCGTGTCTCTGGTCTTGCCGGTACTTGCTGTACAGGTTGCCTTCTAGTCTCTCACGCAGTAGGACTTCCCAACGAGCAGGCTTCGGGAGAGGTAGCTCACAGGCAAGGTGTCATCCCTGCAGTGTCCATACCCTGGACTTCATGGAGGCTGAAAACAGTGGTTCTTCTTTTTGCTTGTTTAAGGCAGTGCACAGGGATGAGAGTGCCCCAATTTCCTGCTGTGACAATTGGTGGCCTCCTCAGGACCTCTTGTAGAAGGCTGCTATCTCCGTAACTCATTCACAGCCTGTTGGATGTTCTCCACCAGACATCTACTCTGGTAGTCTACTTGCTGAGGTGACTCTAGGTTCATTCACAGTCAATTGCTGTGTGTGGGATCCTCCTCTGACCATGCAGGAAGCTGGTAGGAGAGATGTCCCCTGTAGGAAGTGTGACGTGTCCTCACCTTCCCAGCCATTTCACCTTTCATGATGATAACCTCTAGAAAAGCAGCTCAGGCCTGTCACTCCAGGTGAAGATCACCATATGCTCAGTTGTCTTTGGGAAGAGCTTTGGCTTCCCTGTTGTTTTGGTTGGTGTATCCGTGTCCCGGTTGGTTCAGGCAGTTGGAATCATAGAATAGTTAGAGTTGGAAGGGACCTTAGAGATCATCGAGTTCCAACCCCCCTGCCATGGCCAGGGACACCTCCACTAGAGCAGGCTGCTCAAAGTGGGAAAGACAAGAGCAGTAGGGAAGTGGGCTTTCTTGTCTGGAAAGACAAGAGCAGTAGGGAAGTGGGCTTCCTTCTGGTGCTGGTATCACATCAACCATCTCTCTTGTGGTTTCCAGCCACGTTGTTCTATCTCCGCTGCCTCTTGCCTATCACTTGAGACAGGTTTTCTGCGACTGACAGCGGTCAGATCAGATCTGCTTCGTTGATTCTTAGCCAGAGGTTATTGCGTTCAGCTCATCGTTTCTGCTACCCACAGCCTTCTTTGCTGTCCACAGCCGTGCTTGCTGAGTCCATTACCTTGGGATGGGAGACATCAACCCCTCTAATCCTTGAACGCTACCTCTCAGCTTCTCCAGAGTGCACCTTTTAGGGTGAGCAACCAAATCTTTTCTCTCATATTATTCCTAGAGCCCTCCATGGTAGCCTTGGGCTTGGTTCCTGGCGTGGACAGGCCCTCTGCAAGCCCTAGGTGGGCAATACGTGTTTGCTGGTCAGCTGGTCTCCTGCTGTTGTGCCACCCCGGGAGCTCTGCGAGGGCAAAACGCAGTGGGATCATCCTTCTCAGCTGGTCTGGCTCCGGGGTCTCTTGGGACGGCATCACACAGCGCAGCTGAAACAGGCTAAAATAAATCAGAGCCAGTGGTTACAGGTTGGGCTGGGTTTGCTCAGGGAATTTGGAGCCGCTTCTATCTCAGCCTGGAAAAAAGGAGCTGGTTCAAGACTGAGCAACACTCACGTGGGGCGTGCTTGGTCCGTGAGTCTGTCCTCCAGTCCTGTGGAACCCGCTGCCCTGCTCGTTACCACAAATTAGTTACTGAGGGCTGTGCTGGCTGCAAACTGAGATGTGGGAGTGGGTGGTGTGGCTTCCCCCGGATCCCCAGGTGGTCCTGTCCTCTGCCGTGAAGCCACTCTCTCTCCTGCAGGCAGGCTGTGAAGAGGAACACGGGGGTGCCTGCAGACCCAGGACCCCCGTGCATCACAGCTGAGCACAGTCTGGAGGGAGAAGCAGCTGGTGAAGTGAAGGAAATAATGTGCCAGAGAAAGGAGAGCAGTGATCCAGGGGACCAGAGGGAGGGTGAGGATGGAGAGGAAGCAAAAGAAAGAAGAAAACATCTCCATCTGTCCCTCGCTTTGCTGTTTCTTGGCAGAGCGTAGGGATGGGTGAGCTGTGAGAGCAGCAGGGAGCTGGATGGCAGGTAGCAGTGTGTGTGTGTAGCTTACCCCACTCTGATTTTGGGGGTACATGCTGCTGTCTCAAAAATGAAGTCTAAACACAACGGGTCACGGGAGCAGAAGCATCTGTCATGCATCAAGCTGTTGAGGTGGCAGCTTTGAAGTGCCAGAGGTTTCTTGGAGTCTTCACATAGGGTGACTGGCATTTGAAGCCGCTGGTGCCCCAGCCTGACTTCAGCTTGCCTCGAAAGGTCAGCTGTTTCCACTGTGCTCTCCTGGCTTCAGTTGTTTCTGCCCAGGTGCCTTCTCCCTCCTTGTGGCTATCTCCGGATGCTGTGGCTCCAGAGCAGCAAAAACTTGGTTGTGTGTACGGAAAAGCAGGAGGATTTTGCTTCTCTAGAGCTGCTGTGCGTGAGAAGAGGAGCTGAGAAGCTCTTGCTCTCTTTAATAGTAGTGGTAACTCTTGGAGTTAAATCAAAAAGCTGAAACAACGCGGGTGGCATAGCAGGTGGCCCTCTGTCCCTTGCAAGGAAGTCTGTGTGTGTTAGCTGGCTGGCTTGGATATTGTAATTAATGTGCTGATTGGGTTTCCTTTATTTAATCAGGTTCCCAGGACTCCTAGGATGAGGCTGCTGTGAAGGACTGGCGGATCCCCAGCCTGCGCTGCGCTGCCTGCAGATCCCCTCTGGTCCCCTTGCCGGCTGAAGCACCCTCGCCGAGGCCACCGGGAAGAATGACTGTTGGATGCCTCCTGCAGACCCCTTTCCTGGGGAGGACTTGGCTCCCCGTGCTGCTGCTGGCGGCCTCTGCTCACTGCCACTGGCCCAGCGAGCCAGCAGAAGTGGTTCGGGACTGGGAAAACCAGCTGGAGGCCTCCATGCACTCCGTGCTCTCAGACCTCCGGGAGACTGTGCCGGCCGTGGTGGGCATACCGGACAGCTCTGCCGTGGTGGGACGCTTCTTCAGGGTCTCCATCCCCACGGATTTAATTGCTTCCAATGGAGAAATTGTCCAGGTGAGAAATCCCATTCCCCCAGGCTTGTTTTCAGTTATATTCTCGCAGAAGTCGAGCTGGCTGGGTCAGCTGGGTAACGAGGACAGGCTGGGTCACAAGGGTGCTGTGAAGCAGCCTTAAGGTTTTGTAGGACTGCAGAAGGATTTTAAAATAAATAGATCAAGTCCTCACCTCATTACAAAGTTCCTTCTGTAATGAAGAGAGGAGACTTCTCGGGGATGACTGGTTGGGTTTATTGGCTGTATCTAAAGCGTGAGGTACTCGGCCCCTGGAATGATGGGCACATTCACAAGGGGATGTTGTCTCAGGATCTGGGAAGGCCATGGGTTCCCTGAGGCTGCTGCTCTGATGCTCGGGGAGTTTGCTTTGCTGTGGTAACAAAACATTGCTGGACAAATAGACTTTGTTCTGCCAGCGGGGTGCTGGGCTGCCTTTGACACAGTCTTTCCTGACCTCGTCCCAAAGTTCTCTTGGGAAAGACAGGAGCCTTTCTCTTTATCTGAGTTACCCTCGTGCTGTTACCACTGCAGACACCTGAAAACTGAGTTGTGGAATTGGTCCCGAGGGCAAGAAAATGTCAGAATAGCCCAGAGGAGGGTAGACCTGCTGCCAAGCGCATGCTTGCTCATCTTTCGTCCTTTCCTGGAAGGGTGCTGAGAAGTTTTCTTCTCAGCATCTGCTTGCTTGGATCATGTGGAGTTCAGAAAATTGTGCTCTTGAAAAACAGAACTACCTTCTAATCTCAAGAATTTTTTTTTCAAAGAGCAAACCTGAAAAATAGCCTTAAAAATCCATTTTTAGAAAACATTATAAAAAGACAACCTTCTGGTGTGTCTCAGAAGATCAGAGGGAGATGGAGAGCAAGTTGGGAGAACATCTTGACATCTCAGCTTCTCCCCGAAGGCAGGTTTGTTTCAGCTCTGCGTACTGTCGCAGAACTATCTCGGTCCAGATACGTGATCTCGCTGGCTCCAGCGCGGGTGCCGGGACCGCGGCGTGCCAGTGGTAGGCAGAAAATCTGAAGAATGCATCTCTTACCGACAGTCGGTCAGATGGGGAGGAGGAGAGCAGTGGGTGAGCCCCCAGCTAGAGGAGTTAGAGAAGGGGACTGGGTGGTTTCAGAGCAAAGGCTGTGACATTTAAGTGCCTCTGTGGCCGAGGAGACCGGCTCGGGCAGGAGGTGACTGCCCTGCTTTAACCACAGCCTGTTTTCTGAACATGGGGCACCTAATAGCACTGGGCTGCAAGAGTCCAGACAGGTGTGGTGTGCCCAAGATCTTGTGTTATGGAAATGATAACTTTGGGTTGGGATTTTGCATTGGAATGACTCTTTCTGGTGCTGTCTAATAACCGCTTTGACGGGCAAGAATAATTTTCAATGTTTGTATAACACCTTAGCTTCCTGTCGTCTTTTCCTGGCAGAAAAGCTATCTGTGATAGCTCCAGGAAAATCCTGATAGATAATTTCCACCCCACCTGATAGCTTCGAACAAAACCTCTGCTGCTTTGGTGCCGAGGCGTGTTTCTTAACACCGACAGATGCACAAGCGGACTGTGCCGGAGCAGGACCCAGCGCAGTTGCTGGTTGTTGTGTGTAGTTCAGCAGAGGCTGGGAGCGATTTTTCACACTTGTCCCTGGGCTTGCCTGAGTGCATGTTGCATCTGTTCACCTTGAAATTGATTTTAAAAGTGAGGCAGGCTCCAGGGCGCTGTTGGCAGCCCTGCTTGGCCAGCATATCTGGAAGGTCTCTCCCTGGCAGGGAATGCGCCCTGGCTGCTGAGCGCAGCCGACCTTTGCTACAGGGATTTGACTCCTGGCTAGTGAGAACTGCGTAGGCAATTTTGGAGTGCTGGGGTGCATTTTTGTTTTACCAGAAAGTTTCAGGGCGAGTTGCTCTGGTCTTTTTCTTAGGCTGCCTTGCATTTCTCAGCCAGAGCTGTAAAAGCGTAATACCCTTGGATCTTGCTAACCAGTGTGCTTAAACCCTAATAAGAAAGAACAAGGGTTGTGCCCTTTGAGAGGAAGCAGTGAGTCAGAGTTCACAATGAGATGGGGTTGCCTATACTCAGTCCCTTTCAATTTCGAAGAAATTGACTAAATTTCTATTTAAAAAAAAAAAAAAGCTGTCAGTTAATGTCCCCAAACTCCCAGGAGCCTGAAGAAGGTGTGATTTGCTTCGTTTCTAGATAATTCCCGCAGATTATTTCTAGGCTCGGTTTGTATCGTGCTGGGAATCGCCTGGAAGCTTGCTTTCTCAGATCCTCTCCCTTGCTTGTTAGCAGATTCCAGCCGGCTGTAGACAAAATACTTTTTTCTGCAAACTTGGTTGTGGGATGGAAACCACGCCAGGCATCTGCGGGGCGGCGGAGGAGTGCCTCGCAGGCACATGCTCCTGCACAGATACGCGGGCTCTCTGCGTAATCAGGTATGTGCTCCTGGGGGCAGTCGCCAGCATTTCCCTGCCGCCCCCAAGCTGCTTAAGAACAGGTGAGATTTTTACAGTTAAGTACAAAAGCAAGTTTATCCTAATGTACTCAGGGAGCTTGTCAAGCTGCAAAGGGGAGCGCACAGGAAAAAAAAAAAAGTGAGGAAAAAACCTACCTTGTGTCTTAATTTGAGTGTCTCTTTTCTGTGTTGCTTAGAGCCAGCTGCCAGCAAGGCTTTTTGTGGCTGTTGTAGCCTGTGGCTGGCAATTTAGAAACCTCCTTCCCCTGTGCCTTGTCTTCCTGAGCGGTTGCCTCGGCCAGGAGTCCTGCACATGTCCTCTGAAGGGTGGCTGCAGGTATTTCAGGTGTTGAATTTGGTGGGGCTTCAGTCCAGGTGCTGTCCTCTACCTACAGCAAGGCTTCTGGATGCAAGGTCACTTTCCACTTGGACAGAGAAGCTGTTTCCTGCTCCTTCCCGAAAGGGTTAACAGCTTGCAGCCCCTCCTGCTGCATCTGACACCAAAACCTTGGCGTTTTTACAAGAATTGGGTTAAATATGGGTCTCCCCCATATCGTACAACCCCTTGCCGTGCAGACAGGTTGTAGGGGGGTGTGCGGATTCCCATAGCTCCTGGCAGACACTGGCTGGGAGCAGGATAACCATGGGCATGGGTGCTGGTACCCTCTCCACAATCATTGATGGCCTCAAGATCTCCTTACCCCGTTTCCACCAAAGACTTTGTGGAGTCTGACCCATTCCCTCTCAGCTGTGCCCTGTTGTTGAAGAACAGATCCTGCTCAGGCCAAAGACCAGGTGGATTTCCTGTTCCTGCCACTTCCATTTGAAGCTGCTCCAGAATTTGGCTGGTCTGATTAAAAATGCAGCTTTCTAGCCTAAATTTAGAGATGGCTAGAAATATTTATGTGCTGCCCTTTAGCTTAAATCAATACTACCTTCATAATATTTACTTCCTTTATGTATTTATAAGTGACAGACATATTCCCCTGTCTTGATTTTATTAGGTTAAGCAAGCCAACCTCTTTAGTCTTTTTCATAAAATAAGCTTTCTTTTCCTCTCCTCATCTTTGCAGCTGTCTTCTGCACCTCTTCCAGCCTGAGTTTATTTCTCTTGTGTTTGCATGACCACAGCTATACAAAATACAGTAGAAGAAATTTTACCAGAACCTCATATAAAGGCATCAAAACTTCCTTTTCTCTTCTATAAATAACCTTGTTTGATATATCCTACAATTGTTTGGTTTTCCACCTCTGCCTTACTTTGGCTCAGGCATCTTGCCTTCTGCTGAAATATCCAGGTCTGTAGTTGGTTTTGTTTTTTTCCTGCTTCCCATTGTTGAGGTCCCAGTAGAGGACCATTAGCTGAGGTGTGTGATCATGGATTTTGCAGTGCTTGTCTTGGTCTCCATGAGTTCTGCTAGTCCTGTCTCTGAGATTGTTACCTTTTTCTTGTATGCAAACCTGTGCCTGGTTGATGACACGAATAATCAAGGCGAGGACAGCGGCGCTAACGCTGACAGCATTCAGGATGGTGGCTGTTGCAGTCTCCCCTCATCCCACCAGCGATGATGCCCTGCCACAAACTTGGAAAGCTGGCACTGGGCTTGGCCCATGAAAGAAAAACCACAGAAAGAAGGGCATAAATGCCCCATAAATGGCAATTGCCTCCATCCTGCGTGCAGGGCGTTGATCTGACTTGGTGCAGAAGCTTGTAGAAAGCGTCTGGCGTCTCCCAGTCTGGGAGAAGGGCTTTGTGACTGAGCTGTGGGCTGGAGGCTGCAGTCGGCAGGAAACACGGGGGCTGCAGACATCTCTCCAGAAACACCAGGCATGGCACTGGGATCCCAGTACTAAATACGGTCTCTAACTGTCTTTGCTGTGGCAATACCTGCTCCTGTCCCTTGGGATGCAGGGATAAATCCACTCCCCTCTATTACCAGTGGACCCACAAGGAATTTGAGCCCTTGGCGCAGTCCAATATCCTAAATGCCCATGCCCGCAGTATATAAAGGCACGCAATTTAATGACTTTTGTTTAAATGTGGGTATATAAAGTGTGCTGGAAGGAGAGAAGCTCCTGGTGCACAGCTTCCCGAGGCGCGTCCCTGCGTGAGCAGATTTGCTGTGTCTTCCTTGAAGATACATAAAGCTGCCTTCATCCTGGGAGAGTTAGGGATGGGATGGATCCCACGGAGCAGACCTGCTCAGGTTCATTAACTGGGGCTAAGGAGAAGCTCTCGGGTGAGCACAGCTAAGTCTCACTGTTCTCATCTGGGTCTTGGCTCCTGGTTATTTTTGAAGTGCCCGGTCTCACCAGGGCTTTGTTGGGAAGGCAGATAAAAGAGGTAGCAGGGGCCCCAAGAAGCTGTCGCTGTATGCAAGCATAGCTGCTGGCAAAGTGATTAGGAACAAGTGAATTAACTCAGGGAGCTGATTTCCATGGTGCAGCCCTGCAGTGGGTTTGTGGGGTTATCGGAGCGTTGGATATTAATCTGGGCAAAAAGGAGTCATGCTCTCCGAGCAGGAACCTGATCTTTCCAATGGTTGTTCTATTTGCTGTCTGTTGAAATGGATTTTCTTGAATGGCTTTACTCTCATCAGGCTTCAGGGACCTCGTTTTCTAAACAGGATCTGAGGAGATCGGGTCGCAGGCGTCCTGCCACCGGGGTTGTGCTGCACGTCTCAGCCCCACGCTGACCCCGGACTGCAGTGCCAGGGCACACTCCGTTTCAGGGAAGAAAAACGTGAAATACTGACTTATTTATTTATTTTTAATTTATTTTTCCCCCCCCTCTTGCAATGATCCTCACTTCAAAGAGTTTTAACTGAACGTGGATTTTATTAAAGTGGCGTTTCTCAGAGGAGGAGGGCGAAGCAAAGAGCGCTCCTGAGGGCCTGTGGCATCAAGTCGAATATCTTAAAAGGCTCTCTGTGTCAAAGCATTTGAGCTTCACCTCGTCCCTGGGGTCCTGGTTTTCTTGGGCTTTGACTAAACAGGGGGGGGGG
>JAOXJM010000003.1:19585363-19597117 GCA_026413425.1 Tringa solitaria
GGTGGCGGTGGCGGCGGGCCGGCGTGCGGTGGGCCCCGTCCGGTAGCAGAGGGCGGCCACCGCCCCGCCGTAGGCTCGCCAGGCCAGGCGGACGCCCAGCAGGCTGAGGCCCAGCCAGAGCAGCAGCAGCTGACACAGCGCGGCCCGCACGTCCTGCGCCGCCCATTCGGCCGCCAGCTCCCGGCCCAGAGCCACCAGCGCCCGCCACGGCGACTGCCAGGCCCCCGCCGCCGCCATGGCTGCGCCGGCCGCCGCCGGGCCTTCCGGGTGGGCGGGACCTTCCGGGGGTGGGCGGGGTTAGGGGGCGCGGCCTCCCGTCTCTGATAGGCTCCTCCCAGAATTGGGTATCCAATGGGGCGCGGCCTCCTCGCTTGGTTTCTCCCCTGGGCGGGGTCTGGACGGTGGGCGGGGCCGCTATGGCGGGCAGCGAGGAGGGGCTGTACTCCCGGCAGCTGTGAGTGCGGGCACCGGGGGCTTCACCCGCCGGTCTCCATCCCTCCTCCTCCCCCGTTCCCCGGTCCCACCGCTGCCGGTCCTTGCCCCGCAGGTACGTGCTGGGCGGCGGGGCGCGGCGGCTGGCCGGGGCGCGGGTGCTGGTGTCCGGGCTGCGGGGAACGGGAGCGCAGGTGGCGGCGGCGCTGGTGTTGGCGGGAACCGGGCGTGTCGTCCTGCACGATGGTGGCACCGCCCGCATCGCCGACCGCGGCCAGCAGGTACCGGCGGGACCGGGCGGGGTGCACGGCTACGGGCACGGATGTGGGCGGGGGTCCCGGTAACAGGTATGGGTCCATATGGGCAGGGGTACCGGTAACAGGTACAGGCGTGGGCAAGGGTCCCAGTAATGGGTATGCGTACGGCCAGAAGTCCCAGTAACAGGTACAGGTATGGGCAGGATTCCCAGTAACGGGTACAGGTATGGCCAGGGGTCCCGGTAACGAATACAGGTATGGGCAGGGGTCCCAGTAACAGGTGTGGGTATGGGCAAGGGTCCCCATAACCAGTACAGCTGTGGGAAGTGGTCTCGGTAACAGGTACAGGTATGGGCAGGGGTCCCAGTAACAGGTACGGGTGTGTGTGGGGGGGTGTCCCGGTAACACGTACGGGTGTGGATCCCTGTAACAGGTACGGGTGGGGGTCCCCGTAAGAGGTTCATGTATGGGCAGGGGTCCTGGTGATGGGTCCAGATGTGGGTGAGGGTCCCAGTAGCAGGTAGGGGTATGGGCAGGGGTCCTGGTGATAGGTAAAGATATGGGTGAGGGTACCAGTAATGGGTATGGGTATGGGTAGGGATCTTGGTAACAGGTACAGATGTGGGCAAGGGTCCCAGTGATGGGTATGGGTACAACCAGAAGTCCCAGTAACATATGGGTATACGGCCAGGGGTCCCAGCAATGGATACAGGTATGGGCAGAGGTCCCAGTAACCGGTACAGGTGTGGGCAGGGGTCCTGATAACAGGTATGGCTGAGGGTCCCAGTAATGGGTACAGCTGTGGGGTGAGGGCCCCAGTATTGGGTATGGGTGTGGGAAGGGACACCAGTAACGGGCATGGGTATAGGCAGGGGACGGGTACAAGTGTGAGTGGAGGTCTCGGCAATGAGTGTGGGTGCAGCTGGGGGGTCCCTGGTGCAGGTGTGGGTATGGGGTGCGGGGCTTCCAGTAACAGGTACAGGTTGGGGGTCCAAGTAAGGAGTGTGAAATGGGAGGTCCCTGTCATGGGTACGGCGCAGGGTGCCCCTCATCATCATGGGCAAAGCCCGTGGGGTGTCCTGTGTCACAGGCATGGTCCTTAGCAAAGGGCCCCCCAGCAGTGTGGACAGGGCCCCACGGAGTGCCTCGCTGTGGCGGGCAGCACCCCAAACTCACTAGGTGCCCCACTGTGTGCCCACCCCACAGTTCCTCCTGGGGGAGAGCGACGTGGGCCAGAACCGTGCCGAGGTGTCCCAGCGGGTCCTGGCCGAGCTGAACCCCCACACGGTGGTGGCAGCTCACACTGGGGAGCTGTCAGAGGCCTTCCTCGCCTCCTTCCAGGTGAGCCCGTGCCCCTGCACCCTGGTGTCCCCCCGGAACGGTGGCACCCACTGACAGCTCCGGCGCAGGTGGTGGTGTTGACCGAGTCCTCGCTGGAGGAGCAGCTCCGCATTGGGGACTTCTGCCATGACCGGGGCATCTGCTTCATCGTGGCTGATGCCAAAGGACTGGCAGGGTAAGGGGTCTCTACCGCAGGGTCCTGCCACTGGCTCTGGGTCACCTTGTTCCCAGAGCCCTCAGCCCCAGGCAGGACCTGGTGGTGCTCGGGCAGCTTGGTGAGGCGTCTCCTCCTGCAAAACCCCTCCTGTCTTCTTCAGGCAGCTGTTCTGTGACTTTGGGAAGCACTTCGTTGTTGAGGAACCGGCAGAAGGGGACCCGGTGTGTGCCATCGTGCAGGACATCTCCCAGGTAGGAGGGCAACCTCAGCAGGGCCCCCCGAGACACCACTGCCTCCTCTATGCCACCTGGGTCTGGTCCCCCCACCCTCATGTCCCTTCCCTTTCCTCAGGGCAACCCAGGTGTGGTGACGTACATGGGGACAGAGGACAGCTGCGGCCACCTCTTCTCTGATGGTGACCTGGTGACATTTTCTGGCGTGGAGGGGATGACGGAGCTGAACGACCAGGAGCCCATCCATGTCCGTGCACTGGGTGAGTTGCCTAGGGTGTCCCAGCTGCCCCAGCCCAGGGTTGGGGAACTCGCTGGGTCCTTGGAGGTGACCGTGACATCCGTCTCCCTCTCGTCCCCAGGTGCCTTCAAGCTGGAGATCTGCAACACCAGCTCCTTCTCGCCCTACCGCTGCGGGGGCCTGGTCTCGCAGGTGCGGCTGCCCCAGGAGCACTCCTACGTAAGTCCCCCTTCATCCCCACGGTGCTGCCACCAGGGCTGGGACACTGCCATGCTGTCCCCCAGCCCCAGGGAACCGCTCAACCCAACCCTGGCTCCGTGCCAGCAGGAGCCCATGTCCCGGTCACTGGTAGATCCTAAGATCCAGGTGGTGAATCCCGAGGAGCTGCCACGCAGCCGCAGCCTGCACGCTGCCTTCCAGGCCCTGCACGCTTTCCGGAGGGAGCGTGGCCACCTGCCCCGGCCCAGGGCACCAGTGAGTCCCCATCTTGCCCCTGTCCGGTCCCCCTGGACCCCTGCCACCCTGCCCGGGGCTGCCCTCACCCCTCTGCCCGCAGGCGGACGCCGAGAGGGTGCTGGAGCTTGCACAGAGCCTGGGGACGCAGCAGGGTCCCCTGGACGAGGATGTCGTGCGAGCCTTCGCCAGCGTGAGTGCGGGGGACCTGTGCCCCATGGCTTCCATCACCGGGGCCATGGCAGCCCAGGAGGTGCTGAAGGTGAGCAGGGCGAGGGTCCTGAGTCCTGGGTTCCCACTGGCCCTGGGCTACGGCTTTGCACGCTGTTCGGTGGCAATTGTTGGCCACGAGAGGGCACTTGCTGCCCACCTGGGGACACCAGACGGGTCAGCAGGGCTGGGGTGGAGTATGGAGGGACCCCGCTGGCCACAAAGCTGGTGGGGCCCCATTCACCCCAGGCCATCACCGGGAAGTTCTTGCCCCTGGACCAGTGGTTGTACTTCGATGCCCTGGAGTGCCTGGCACTGGAGGGGGCCGAGCGGCTGACGGAGGAGGACTGCGCCCCGGTGAGAGACGTGCCGAGCCCCTCCCGGGCACCAGGGGTGGCACGGCCACCTGTGCTCACCCCGTTCCTCCGTCCCAATAGAGGGGCTCTCGCTACGATGGGCAGATCGCCGTCTTTGGGGCTGCCTTCCAGGAGCGGCTGGGCCGCCAGAAGTACTTTGTGGTGAGCCGGGGCGGGTGCCGCGGTGCCAGGAGAGGCTGTGGAGCGGCCGGCCGGCGTGCCGGGAGCTGCAGCGGCTCTGCCCCGGCAGGTGGGAGCCGGCGCCATCGGCTGCGAGCTGCTGAAAAACTTTGCCGTGATGGGGCTGGCAGCAGGGCCGGGTGGGGACATCACTGTCACCGATATGGACTCCATCGCCCTCTCCAACCTCCATCGGCAGCTCCTCTACCGCACGGCGGATATATCGGTGAGGCAGGGGCTGAGCTCCCCGCGATGGGCACCTTGACTGTCCTGAGGGCTGTGGGGTGGTGGAGAGCTACCCCCCTCCTCTCTGCCCCCACAGAAGTCAAAGTCGGTGGTGGCCGCAGCGGCTGTGCGGCGCATGAACCCCGATATCAGGGTGACACCTCACCAGAACCAGGTGGGACCTGCCACCGAGTTGCTCTACGGGGACGACTTCTTCCGGAGCCTGGACTGCGTCGCCAGCGCCCTGGACACGCTGGAGGCCCGTGAGTGCTGGGGAGGTGAAAAGGGTCAAGCCCCAGGATGTGCCCCCCGGTTCCCCAGCATCCCTGGCTCCATGCAGGTGCCTACTTGGAGAGCCGCTGCCTCCGCTACCTCACGCCGCTGCTGGACTCGGGCACGGAGGGGCCACGGGGGAATGTGCTGCCCGTGGTGCCCTCCCTGACCGACCTGCTGCGGCCAGGGGCAACCCCCAGGGATGGCACCTTCCCCCTCTGCACCCTGCGGTACTTCCCCCGCACCATCCAGCACACGCTGCAGGTAGGCTGTGCCGGCCCTGGCACCCAGCGAGGAAGCCCCGGCACCTTTGTCTTCCTTTCCCATTTCCCCCTCCGGCCATGGCCAGGATACGGCCCCAGCTGCTTCCTGCTGGCAGCCCCAGCTCTGCCGCCAGCCCTGGTCCCAGCATAGCCTCTCCCTCCCCCTTGTCTTGGGCTGGGGAGGTCCCAGGGGGCACAAGGTGGGGGCGGTCACTCCCACCCTCAACCCCCGCTCCCCCTCCGCAGTGGGCCCGTGATGAGTTTGAGGGGCTTTTTCAGCTGCCCGCGGAGCACGTCAACCGCTTCATGGAGTGAGTGGGCTTGGGGGAAGCGGTGCTGGGAGAGCGGCTGCCAGCCCTGCCGGGGGGCACTGCCGGGAACGGGGAGAGGGGGACAGACCACTGCATCCCACCCCGGCGTGTCCCGCGGGATTGCTCCCTGGACAGCAGCAGCCCCGCTGTCTGGTTTTGCAGAGATCCGGCTTTCCCGGAGCGGCTGCCAGCAGGGAAGGCTCTGGAGGTCCTGGAGCAAGTGTGGTGGAGCCTGCGGGAGCGGCCGCGGGACTGGCAGGACTGCCTGCACTGGGCACGACGGCACTGGCAGAGCCGCTACCATGATGCCATCGCCCAGCTGCTGCACAACTATCCCCCGGAGCACGTGAGCCCCTGGGGATGGCACCCCCTGCACCCTCTCCCCTCCCCCAGGCCATTCTGCCCCAGCCAGGGGGGATGATGTCCCCAGGCCTGACTCTGCTCTCCCTGTGCCAGGAAACCAGCCCGGGTGTCCCCTTTTGGTCAGGGGACAAGAGCTGTCCCCACCCGCTGATGTTCAACCCTGATAATGTGAGTGCAAGGGAGAGCGCTGGGGTCCCCTCCTGGGGACAGTATGGGCAGGGGGAGAGCCAAGCCCGTGCCAGGGGTACAGGGGATGCCGACCATGGCTGTGCTCCATCTGCCACAGCCTGTGCGGGGCTGCCAGGTCCTGGGCTGGGTCTGCCTCTGTTCCCCAGTTGGCCAGGGCACTGCTGGGGACAGCCCATGCATGCTCTGTGGCTGGAGAAGGAGGAGGAGAGGCACCTCCATCACCACCTCGGGGCACAGTGGGCAGCCTTTGGGCTGGGTGGGCTTGTAGACCAGGTGCCCTGCACCCACAGGACACCCATATGGACTACATCCTGGCTGCTGCCCACCTCTTTGCCCAAGCGCATAAGGTGCCACCATGCAGTGACCGCACGGCCGCCCAGGACATCCTCCGCAGCATGGTCCTGCCACCCTTCGTGCCCCAAGATGGGCTCCAGATCCCCCTCACAGAGGAGCAGGAGGAGGCGCAGGTGCCTGCGGGTAAGGTTCCCGTGCCCCTGGATCCCCTGGGTCACATCCCCAGGTCCACAGGTCTGGCCTGGTGGCAGTGGGGCTGCGATGCTGCTCATCCCTGCCCCAGCACCCAGAAGGACTCAGACCAAGAGGGTGGGCACTGTGCCGTGTCCCCCACAATGCCATGGTATAGAGGTACCACCCAAGGGGTCCCTGTGCCACCAGACAACAGGCAGCTGGCAGAGCTCACCCAGGATCTGGTGCAGCAGAGACAGGAGCTGGTTGGGGGTGAGGTGGCACAAGTGCCTCTGATGGATCCTATCTACTTCGAGAAGGTACCTGTGGCCGGGCAGGTGGCCCTGCTCAGCCCGGGGGGATTGGCGGCTGCTAGTCCCTGAGGGACACCAAAATCCCTATGAGACGTTGATGTCTCCACGCTCTTCCCTGCAGGACAACAACATGCACGTGGACTTCATCGCAGCAGCATCCAACCTGCGGGCAGAGAACTACGGCATCCCCCCCGCCGACTGGATGACGGTGAGAGGGGCAGCCGGCGGGACTGGGGGTCCCCATCCCAGGCCGGGCAGCCGGTGACGCCGCTCCTGTCCTCAGAGCAAGCGGATCGCCGGGCGCATCCTGCCTGCCATCATCACCACCACGGCGGCCGTGGCCGGGCTGGCATGCCTGGAGGTCTACAAGCTGGTGTGGGGTTGCCGGGACCTCAGCCGCTACCGCAACAGCCACCTCTGGTTGTCCGACTGTCGGCTGCTCCGCGTACAGCCCCTGCCACCCAGCACCTACCGGGTAGGACACTCTCCCCCCTGGGGCAGGGCAGGTGGGGGACGCCCAGGGGTGCCCTGGTGGCAGCTGCTGTGCCAGTGGTACCAGGGCGGGGACCCAAGGAGGTGGCCACGCAGGAGGGGCAGCCCTGGCCGTGGGGCTATGGAAATGGATGGCGCATGTCATGGTGGGCCGGGAACGCCACCAGACAACGAGGAACGGGCTCCTTCCTGCGGCCGCCACCCCCTCCATGGCACCCAGCCGCCCTGGCTTTGGGATGATGCTCTGGGGGCACTTGTGGGGCCGAGGCAGCCCCGCCACCCCACAGCGGGCCCCCACGGCCAGCCCGGAGGGCAGGGGGCCGCGGCAGCCGCGCACATCTGGCTTATGGAAACCAGCTGCAGCAGCCGGAGAGCAGCTGGCACCGGGCCGGGAAGGGCCGCCCAGGAGGAGCGGGGCTGGGGGTCCCGGCGGCAGGGGGCCGGCCCGCAGCCGGCTCTGCCGGGGAGGGAGAGCAGGGGTGGGGGCCGGCCCAGATTGGGACCGTCTGGGCGATAGAGGCCCCTTTGTCTGGGGGTTTATGGCGTGCGAGGCAGCCCTTCCGGCACGGCAGGAAGCGCCGATTGGAACCAGATTGGCCCGGGGGGCCCAGGGCCGGGGGCAGGAAGAGGGGGAGGGAGGCGTCTCCATTGCCTCTCACCAGCTCCGGCATCACTTCGGGCTGCCTGGCCGCCCCACGAACCCCTCGCACCCCACACAGGGCTGCCCGGCCGTGGTGCCCCCAGGTTGGCACCGTCCCCGGGTGGAGGATGCTGCTGGGGCCGGCTGTGCCCTCTGGTCCCCGCAGCAGCACCTGACTACCCCGTGTCCCATGGCCAGGATGTGCCTGGCCGCTTGGCCACGGTGGGACCACATGTCCCACAAGCCTGCTTGGTGTCACCTGCGGCCCTGGGGAGCCCACCTTGGGGGGGGCCAGCATCAGCCAGGGGATAGGCTTTCCAGGGCATTGGGGACAGGCGGCGCCGTTCCCTCTGCGCTGAGCAATGGCCTGGGTCCGTGCTGCCCCGGAGAGGATGGGGTTAAGCCCTTTCCACCCCGGTGGGATAAGTGCAGGCAGCAGAAGGCAGGAGGTGAGAAGGCAGCAGAAGGCAGGAGGGGGCGGGTGGCCAGGTGCGAACACCCCTCCTGAGCAGGGCCGGGCAGGGGCTGGCGCTGCCTGCAGTGAGGGCAGATGGCAGGGCGGCCGTGCCAGATGGCGCGGGGCCCGCATCCTGCACTCAGCCCCGAGTTCGGCGCCTCGCCGGCCCCCCTCGGGCCAGAACCAGGGTCAGGGGGCCGCGGGCCCAAGAAGAGCCGATTGTGTGGGGCTGGGCAGTGCTTCAATGGCCCTTTGTGTGCCCTCCCTGGCCTCGGGGGTGGGGGCAGCGCCGTCCCCATGCCAACCCTGATCCCCCCTGCTGTGCCAGGGGGATGGCAGTGCCCCCCCCCACTGCCCCTGGACCCCAGCAGTGATGGAGGGATGGCTGTGCACCCCGTTGCCCTTGGATCCCAGTAGTGCTGGGGGGACGGTGCTGCTCCCCATTGCCCGTGGGGGAGAGCTGTGCCTCCCTTTACCCCTGACCCACCATGGCCCCCCCTTCCCCTGGCCCCAAAACTGGTCCCTTTGCCTGCCCCGCTGCACCTCAGCCCCTCCTCCCCCACCAGTCCCTGCTCCATGGGGCCAGGCAGCTGGGATGTGGGGTGACAGTGCCAGCTGCCACCCCACACTCCCCCTTGCAGTACGGCGGGCAGGAGTGGAGCTGCTGGGACCGTCTGGAGATGCGGGCAGACGGGCAGGAGGTGACGGTGCAGGAGGTGCTGAACTGGCTGGAGGTGAGGATGGGGCAGGCAGCACCCAGCCAGGTCACCCTGGGGGGGGCAAGGGGGTTGCAGGGACCCCCCCTGACACCCACCTCCTGCAGAAGACACATGGCTGGACCGTGACTAAGCTCCTGCACGGCTACACCATGCTCTACGATAGGGAGGAGGAGGAGGAGATACGGACCCAGCAGCTGGCACAGAGGTAGGTCCCCAGCTTCAGGGCCCAATCCTGCCCCCCCCAGGAAGGGGGAAGGGTAGGGGGGGCTGCCAGACCCCCTCTCCATCCATCCTGAGCTGCTCCAGCTGCAGCGCAGCTCCCAGCCGGCTGCTGGATAAACATCCTGCCGGCAGTGCTTCCCGTGGTGGGACCCCTGCCTGGCCCCTTGCTGCTGGCCCCTGTGTCCCCCCCAGCCTGGCCGGGTGCCCCGGGGGGCCCAGCCAGGCTAGGGGCGACAAGCCAGTGTCCCCAAAAACCCTTATCCCTGCTACAGGTTATTGGAGAACTCAGAGGATACTGGGGAGCCAAGGCGGCGGGAGCTGGAGCTGAGCTACGTGTGCGAGGGAGAGGATGCTGAGGCTGAAGATGATGCCCGTCCCCCCCTCCTCTGCTCCCTCCCTTGAGTGGCAAGCCAGCACACCCTCCCTCACCCCCCCAAATATGCAATGAAAGGTGCAACTGAGCTCTGGTGCATTGGCCCTTGTCTCAAAAGAAAAAAAACCCAAACCCTGCTTGCCCCCCCCCCCCGGGGGGAGCCCCCCCCAACCCTGACAAACATCACTGTGCCCGTACCGTACAAAACCGGGGTTTATTTACAGCGGGGGGGGGGATGTGGGGGGTGCGGGCAGGGCTAAATGTAGCCGATAACGTCGTTGCAGATGATGGGCTGGCGGCTGCGGCTGTTCATGAGGGCGGTGAAGCGGTGGAAGTCCGTGGCCAACTGGGCAATGTTGCTGTGGGACTGGTGGAAACAGGCACCCTTGGGCTGCCCCCCCAGCCCCAGTGGGCAGGAGAAACGCTTGGTGGCTTCGCGGCTCGCTGGCCGGGCACCATCGGCCCCCCGGGGCCGGGCCATGTTGGCCAGCTTTCGGCGTACGTTGCCCGAGAGGCTGAGCAGGAAGGAGGGGGGCTTGGCCAGTCGGCGGGAGGGCTCGGCAGGGTTTCGGCGCCGGGTTTCAGTGCCCACCTCGGGCAGGTCCATCCAGTTCTCCACCAGGTCGGCGAAGCAGTTGTCACCCAGCACCAGGGGCTGCCGGTTCCGGCTCTGTGACAGCAGCGCCACAGTCCAGTCCTGCGCGTCGGCCGGCTCCAGCACCCGCCACTGCTCCAGGCAGGCGTCCGAGGTGGATTTGGGGCGGACACGGCGGGTGGGGGCGGGCGGCGGGGCGGTGGGGCCGGCAGAGAGCCGGTGCGCCTGTTGGCAGGGCGGTGGATGCCGGCGTCGCACGGGTGCCACCTCCTCTTCCCGCCACGTGCCCCCTGACGCCTCCGAATACCCCGAGTCAAACTCCAGGCTGCGCTCGCTGGCAGGGGGGGAGCGGGCAGCCAGGCCCCCCGCTTCTTCCTCCTCGCCTCCTGGCTCCAGGCTGCAGGCTGAGTCCGCTGCCGAGCCGGGGCGCGGGGGCCGGGGGGGGGCCGGTGCCCCTGCGGGGTGATGGTGTGGGGGGGCCTGCCTCGTGCCGTGCATTTGTGCCCGCAGTGCCACCCCTGCCTCCCGCCAGCACCGCTAGGGAAAAAGGGGACGTTAGCACCGCTGTCCCCCTTCCACCCCGCCACCATCCCACCCCCATGGCACCCCACACCCCCCAGCCCTGCCTCAGTCGGGGGGTGGGAGGGGGCTTCTTCGCTTGCCAGGCTGGGCGTGCAGTGGGGGTGCAGGTCCCGGCTTGCCCGCAGCCCCAGGCCCCGCTTTCCTGTGCAGGAGCCGGCTGGCGTGCAGCGGCATGTTGGGTGAGCAAGCAGGCACCCAGCCCCGGCCGTGCCTGCGGGAAATGACACAGGGCCGCGGCACGTAGAAGCCGGGCACCCTGCTGCCCCCCAGCTCCCCCCCTCCCCCCCCAAGTCCCCCATTCCCCTATGGGACGGCAGCCCGGACACCCCGCTGGCAGGACCCTGCTGGGTGGCGCAGGGCCGGCGGCAGCCCCGGGGCACCCACGGGTGCTGGGGTGGGGCTCTCCCCCCACGTGTTGGCAGGGCCACCCCACCCACCCTGTGCCCTCCAGCCGGGGACACCCCGGCTGACGTCAGGGCTGGGGGCCCCCCCAAAGCACTGTGGAGCGTGGGGAGGGGGGCTTGAGGCTGAAGGGAGCGTGGCCAGGCGGGCGCTGGAAGGGGCGGTTGGCTCCCGCAGCTGGGCCGCTCCTCGCTCTTGAATTCCTATTGTCTGAACCCAAAAGCAGGGTGTTACGTCCGCTTTCCTTTCCGTGCTAGGGCCGCGGGAAGCCGAGCAAGCAGGAGGGATCGCTCCCCCCCATCCTGGTAAACCAGCCCCACTCCGGCCGGCCCCGACAGAGCCGCTGGCCAGGTTGTCCCTGTCCCCGTTCCGTCCCGGTCCCCGCCAGCTGGGACCCTCTCAGCCAGCCCCGCTGGTGACGTGCCACCGCTCCGAGCTGCCCCGTCCCGGTGCTGCTGGCCAGGGACGCCGGCACACCCGGCCGCGGGGAGCTGGGTAGGCGTCAGGCAGGCCCAGGGGAGCTGGCTGGGCCACCCTGTCACCATCGGTCCCCTTGGGGCATCTCCAGGGTGGGCGGCAGCTCCAGGGTGGCAGTGCCGCTGGCACTGCGATGGCTGGACGCCATGGTCCCCTTGGCCACCTCGCATCCCGTGGCCACCCGTGTCCCACCGGTCACCCGTGTCCCACCGGACGCCCACGTCGTCGTCCCCCCCGGCCCCACCTTGGCCTTGCGCATGATGTCACGGCACTGATGTCACCGGCATCGCCCTGACATCACGGTGATGCCCCGGCGGGACAGGGTGGCCCCGTCCCCTCCCCGTTGCCCGCGGCGACACTCACCCGGTCGGCGCCGAGCTGGTCCGGGCGGCCGCTCTCCATGCCCGGCCCGGCCCCGCTCCCGGTCCCGCCGGTGCCGGTGCCGGTGTCGGTGTCGGAGCAGCAGCGGCGGCGGCGACGGCGGATCGCCCGGCCGTGCCCGCCCGCCTCCCGGCGCTGCCCGGGCGGTACCGCC
>JAOXJM010000003.1:19605593-19643678 GCA_026413425.1 Tringa solitaria
GAGGGCCGTGCCGGGGGCGGGGGGGGGGAGGCAGGGTCGGAACCACGGCGGTCCTGTGAGGGGATGGGGGGGCCTCGGCGCGCCCTCGTCTTCGTGGGGTGCGTTTGGGGGTGAGAGCCAGGTGCTGCCCTGTGCGAGGCCCGTTTGGGGCGGGAGGGCCGTCCCCCGGGATGGGGGGAGCTCTGGGAGCTGGGCTCGGCAAGGGCAGCACGGTGCCTGGGCAGGGCCCAGCCTGGCCAGCAGATCTAGCGTCTGCCCCCCCCCCCCTTTCTTTGTGCCCTTCTACAGGAGCAGCTCGCAGGAAGGAACTCGGCAAACCACGGTGTTACCATGAAGCCAACATGGTGAGGAAGCTGGTGGGTTTGGGGGCCCTTCCTGCGTCCCCAGGTACTGGCACCCTCTCAGAGGAGGCGGTGTTGGGCAGGCTCTGGTAATGCTGGCTGCCCCAGAGGTTGCTGGAAGATGCCTTCAGTCCCTGGAGGTGGATGTGCTCATGGGTCTGCAGACCCCAGCCTTCCCTGGGGTTTCAAAGTAGGACTTGGATTAGGAGAGGTGATGCTGACTCTAGTTTTCAGCTACTCTGAATTCAAACTGGTGCCAGGCCCCATGTCTCTCCATCTTAAAGCTCTGAACCAGCAAGGCCCCCGTTTTTCTTTCCATCTTTATAGTATGTGCTGCCTTTCCCATTTCACCTTGTTTTGCTGTGTTTCTGCTCCATCTGCTTTTCCTCCCTTCAGGTTCACCTGGCTTAACTTGGTATTTAGAGCTTGCAAAGCTGGATCCCAAGATTGACCTTTGCTAACAAAGCACTGAATGGTGCCAGAACGGCTTGGGTCTCTGCTGATTCTTAAAGTAATATTTCTAAAGTTGGTAGGCCTGTTTGTGTAAAATTAATTGGTAGCTGGTCTCACAAAATAGTATACTATAATGTCTTGTGCAAACCTCGTAGTACTGAGCTGTCACCTGCAGCTGATATACTGACCTATGTGCATATGGTTAGATTTTCAATGGGGAAAAATACTGCATTCTTTTTATATATCACTGAACTAAGTGATTTCCTTTTTACAGAAATTCTGTCAGGAGCCTGGAAGTAGTTTAGAATTAGATATATCGGTTATTAGATATTGTCACTATACCCTTAAATAGGTCTGTTAGGGACAACCTAATGCTGTGTAATACTTCCTTGTTGAGATGGAGAAATATTTATTTTTCGGTGGCGGGGTTAGTTTAGCACTGACCTAAGGTAAGTGCTTTGTCTTGGAGCTGGAAGGAAAGCGGTATATTGTAAGAAGATTAAGTGTGAACTCTGTATATAGCAAGATAACATTGGGTTGCTGTTTCAACTGCATAAAACTCTTGTTTTGTCAGTATTTAAAATGTTCTAATGCTATTTTTTATTCCAGTAGCATTAGAGAGTGTTTCAAACCTTCCCTGGCTCTTTCAGCACAACCATTTCCGGGAACATGGATGAACAGCCTCTGCCGTCCTGGTTAGAGCCTGTCGTAAAGATCTGAAGTGTCCTTTTCATGGCATTGCCTTTGTTTCCTGTCTGATAAGGACTTTTGGGAGAGCAAGGGAAGCGATTTTTGGCCCCTTGAGGGGGAACCTGTTGTATAGGAGGACATTATCCCAGGAATCTCTGACGACCACAGGGGTGGAAAGGGTGGGATATGCCGGCAGGGTCTTCTTCTGAACAGTGTGTGTGCCTTTCCTAGGTTAGTTTCTCCTCTTGTTATGCAGTAGGCACCTTGTGGCAGGTTTGCATGTTTCTTACATAGAAAGAGAGCAAGTGAGCATGAGTCCTTCTTGAAATAAGAAAGGAAATGGTTTTTAGGACCAACTTGCAGTCACCAGGAGTTTTGTTTGGGCCACCTTCTGCGGTGTGAAGCTACACGCTTCACAGTCACTTTAAGTCACTGTAAGTATAGACTGCAACCAATGGGAGGTTCTTGCCATGTCACTGGTGGCAGCTGGGGTGTTTGTGCAGGTGGGAATCAGAGTTCCCTGACTTATGAACTGATCAAAGTGAAGACAAACTGACTTTCCCCGCCCCCCCCCTTCCCAGTTTTGTGGGTGCTTAAATGATTTTGGTGGTGCGAAGGTAATGGTGAGAACATAGAACTGGTGGCAGAATGGAGTTCAGAGTAACATGTGCTGTGACTGTGAAACAGGGCAACAATGTGTTTTTATGTAGCTACATGAAAACATATTCTAAAATACCTATTTACATATATTTAAAAATGAAATGGAACAGTACAGTCCTTGCTTCTTTCCTCCTACTTTTGTGAATAGTATCATTGTCATCAGGACATCGTCAGGATGATGTTACTCGGCATGTCCTTCTTATGAAAATACCCTAGAAAGCAAAATTTGATGTGCTTTGGGATTCCCTCTCATGGCAGACTGTGTAAGCCAACTGACTTGCAAGTTACTCTGTATTGCATTGCACTTAGTGAGAAGTCAAGGTTAGAACAGCAAGCACTCAGAGGTCAAAAAGTGCCCAGGCTGAAGTAGGACCTGTACCCTTAATCAGCTAATTAGCCTTCTTTGTTCAGAAGCACTATGATTTCTTCTTAATCATGCAGTTGCATGCAATTCTCATCCCATCTGAGCTGCCTGGTTTGTTTCTCCTCTCCTTCCCTCCCCTACATATGGAGCTTATTTGTTTCATGTAAAATTATCAAACTCTGAAAATGTGACCTTGTTGAACTTGATTAGCGTGAGATGACGATCCCCTTACAAGCTTGGAGCTGTTTGTTGACCATCTGCTTACAGGACATGGTCTCTTTGGTTCAGTGGATCACCAAATGTTTGTAAAAAGGTTTTGTTGCTTGTCTTTTTAGATTTCAGTTGATTTCTCTGTGCCTAAAGGTTGTTCTGGATCTGGTGGGCTCTGACAGGCGCACTGGGGTGTGGAGTGGCACCGTCCTGTGGTTTCCCTTGAGATAAGAAATGTAGGTGGTAGGTTTGAAGTTGAGTATCCACAGCCTGTGCTCTAGAGGAGGTATTTTTCTTCCATTTGTGGTTGAAATGCAGATACTGAAGCCATAAAAATGTTTGACAGAGGCCTTGTTTTGGGCCATTGCTTGGGCATTGCATTCTAACCCAGGCACTTCACTTGCAGCCATCAGATTCCCCACTCTCCCAGTTGGGAACTAGCTTGTACGTGCATCACAGTTGAGTGTTGCTGCAGGGTTTTACAGTCTCAGAACTTCGTGTTGACAGGAGACTGCAGCCTGATTTGTTTGCTCTTGCATTTAACAGTGTCACACCGTCAGTCTTGGTGCTGGGCAGGGTTTAGGTTTGAACTTGTAGAGTTTGTGTGTCACAGCTCAGCAGAGCTGTGGCTCTGTTCTTACTTGTTTATATAATGTGACTGGCCCAGGAATGACTGCTTTTATTTATGACTTCTCAGTCTGTGAGGAGGAATGTATCAAAAACAAGCCTAGTAAATACGAGGGGTCCCTAGTGAGCTCTGAAATACTTGAGCTAGAGAAAAGGAGTGAAAGCAAAGGAGAAAATGCGACAGCTCTGCAAGAATCGTGTCAAGTGTTTGTATTACTTGCTGTAAACCAAAGGAATGGAGGAGCAGCTAGCAGTCTCCCCCTTTTATACTTCTGGTGTGACGGGAACGCAGAGCAGGATGCTGGCCCGTGTTTAATCTCAGGTTTGTTGCTGCTGTCGTGGGGGTGGGGGGAGTAAGAGGAAGTGTTTGTGCATGGCTGCTTGGTTTCTGTTTTGCAGGCATCACTGTACGCAGAGCTGGTGCTGTTCCGATGTGGCAGCAGCTGTTATTTTTGGCTTTCCCGGCGTGCTCTTCGGGTAGATGTACCTCCTATTAGATGCAGTTCTCTTAATTGGTGTGTTGGGCTGCCCGTGCTTCCTATATAGTCATTGGTATGAACTATCTGTGTATAGTACTAAGGAGCAAGTCATTTGCCTTCATTTATTTTGGTAGTGTTGCCTATATGCATTTTGTGCGGCGTTAACTGTGTATAAAAGACAAGCTTCTTTAAGCTTTCTTTTATTTTGCATAACCCTTGTCAGTATGTGGACAGTTTCATTCACAACAAATTATTTTATCCCCTTCTGTGGGAGTACAGGAATAAGCTTTGGTGCTATAGAGTCCTTCTCTAGATGTATAATGATATCCACAGTAGTTAACATCGGTGCAATTGTTTCTATTCAAAAATAACATGGGTCTATCTACCGTAATTATATTATTGGAAGATCTGGGTCAACCAAACCTGATAAAAGCAGTAAAAAAAGGTTATGAGGTGTAATATGCCTGTCCTGGTAGGATGTTACTACACGTGGTTGAAAGCTCCAATAGATAAGCTGTGTCTGATTTAGCTTTTGTAGTTAGAAAGGTTATCTCCTTATCTCACCAGCTGTCCTGCTTCTTTGCCAAGTGCTACCTCCCTTGTATGAGGTCCTCCAGCAGTGCCTGTTCAGCCGCCACAGTTTAATATGCTAAGCTTCAACCTTTCTTCGTTAATACCCATCAGTGTCTTGTGAACCAGGCCAGATGAAGAGCAGGCGTGCTTCTTCCTGTTTTGCTCCACCCGCTGGTTGGTGATCTTCAGCTGAGGGATGGAGGGAGCAGTGGGGGGCAGTGGTCCCCTCAGCCCCAGCGGTACCTTTGGTAAAGAGGATGTCAGAGCCCAGAGGAACCTGTGAGAGCATTTGCATCCTGAAAGGAGTTTGCTGTGAATTCTGGTCCCAGAGTTGAGGAAAAGCGTTCAAATGTTCTGAATTGATGAGCAAGTAAAGATCTATATGAACACCAATTTAGCACTAGCTAACTGATTTCCATACAACATCTTGCAGGCTGACTTGCTTCTGGCGTCCTGCTCCCTCTTGATTGTGAGAGGTTGGCTCCATATTCCAGTGACTGCTCAACAGAGAGAGCTTGGGTGACACCTCTAAGGTAACTTTTTTCTGTTTTGCCCAGAATACATGTGAAGCCACCTTAAATATCATGCAACGTGAAATAAGCTGCTTGCTTTTGGCATCTTGCTTTGTAATTTAACCCTTCAAGTATATGTAGATACTGTTTGTGGAAGGAATGCTTTCATCTTTAGAGGATGTTACAGGAACGCCCAGGTAAGTGCACTAGGACACATTGAAAAACTCAGTCCTGTTTTATATTTAATCAAATCGGTGTCAATTCTTTGTATTAAGAACTAAGCTTCCAAAGATTCGGAGACTAATTTTTATGCTCTAGCAATTCTCACCATTTAGGTGATTGAAGTGCAGCTGAATTATCTTATGATGATTTCAGAACTCTGCCACTGTCTGGTTTTTATGTTTTTTTTTTTTTTCTATTCTGAGGTTAGATTGCTGAAAGATGACAGGCTGGCTTGATAGTCTTCTAGAGACTGAAAGGGGTTACTTTGTGCTGTTCTAAATTTGGAAGGAAGTCTAACATACCCCTTTTCCCCTAGTTCTTTATCAACAGAGATATGACTCAGTAGTAGTACCTGTGGTATAAGCAGGTTTGCTAGCAGACTTAAGTGACCTTGTTTTCTTGAGAGCTGGTGTGTTTGAATAGTGGTTGTGTCACACAGTTCACTTTTCTGGTGGAGAGGCCCCTGATCCGTGTCACTAATGGTCTTTGCTGGTTTGAAGTGCAGCAGGTAATGACCGAAGGTGCTGAGCTCCACAAATACCTTCCCTGAGTAGGGAGAGGAGAGATGTGGTGCCTTCTCTGCAGGGGATGCTCCGTTGTCTTTGACTTAAGTGGTGATCTAAAAATGAACTATTGTATAGCTCTTATAGTCTGCTGTGATATTTCTCTCTTTTTTATTTTTATTTTCCCCCTGTAGTTCTAAGCTGAGCTGCATTTTCCTGTTTTTTGTGGTGGTGTTTTTTTTTTAAACTGCCGGAGGGGAGTTATGGAAAATACGTAATCTTTAATACAGATCAGCATTGTCCACTGTCGATACCAAAATATTGTCAAGCGTTTCAAAAAGTGAGTTTAGAATCTGAGAAAAGCACAAGAAGATAGGGCTGGCTGCTTGTTCTGTGTCCTTTGACAGTACTGTCTAAGCAGCTTAAGCACGTGTGGGGAGGCAGTCATGATCTCATTACAGCTAACTATAGGCGATAAGCAGCTTCGAGCACCAAAATCAGTGCACCAGTGAATGCAGATGTCAGTGAGTTATTTAAAGCAGGAAGGATTTGGGAGAGAAGCCTGGGGGGCTGCATAGTCCTGTGTCTTAGTCAGTGGCCGAATCAAACCGAAGAATAACTTCAATGAAGATGTTGGAGCTAATGTAGAAGATAAGGTATAATCGCGCTCTTGTGTGGGTTTGAGTACCGTTGTGGATCCTTAAGTAAAACTGGTCAAGTCTTGGAGCTTTGGAAGGCCCTCGCAGCACTTGCTGCATAGTGGAAGGTATATTTCACTTTTCCAAACTGTGATCTGTGTGTAAAGCTACATGGCAGATCTGCGGAAGGTATTCCTGTCAGATTCATTGGTGTTGGCACTCTCATGCCACAAATCTAGGGCGGAAAGAAAAGACCTTTTAACTTCAACCTTTTAAGTCTGTCCCAAAAAAACCATTAAAGCACTCTGAAGCTCACTTTGTGTTGAAACGCTATGTATGCTGGGCTTTTTGGATAGTTTCTTAAACACCCACACACTTCCCACAATAAAACCCCCATGAGGTTAATTTTGAATAGGCAAATTTCACTTACATTACATCTATTATTAATAATACTTAATTTTGCAAATACTAGAATGGTTTGCTTTGTTTTCCATTTTGACCAAGTATTGTTTTTTTTTTTTTTTATTATGATGTGCAAGCATCATTTTCTTTGGTTAGGTACAAATCTTTATGTAATTGAGGTCTTAATTTTTCTCAGTTTGTACCACAAGTGTTGATCAGAATACACTTATTAAAATGTACAGGTAGGCTATATCTGAACCAATAAGCATTATCAGACATGCTTTATGCATCTTTTATTTTACAGAACTGAGAGAAAACCTCTTAACTCCATTAGTCAGACTGAACCATGGGGAATCTGAAAGTTTTCACTCTTTCTTCTTTAGATACTATGCATGCTGCTGTTTTTTTCCTGTAATAGCAGAAGTCGGGGTTTCTGTTTTTCCCCTTAATTATTCTTAGCTGTAGTTAAGTAAGGTATTACTATTCCTGTTGTCTGTTAATTAGTCATGTAGCATCCTTAGGACTGACACTTTCATATGATTTTCAGCAATTAAGAACACAGTGGACCTATTGACACCTTGGTTCACCTGATAACAAAACCCATTTGTCTTAAAAATGAATTTGGATTTCTAAACCCAGCTCAACTCAAATAGCCTTAGTTAAAATAGTTAAGGGTAATACATCATTCACCAGCCAAAAGTAATCCAAGCTCTTTATTCACTGCAGTTAAAATATCTTCCTAAAACCTGGCAATTAAAAGGTACAGGTTAGATTGTGAAGTGTTCCCAGACTTCATGGGTTTTGTACATCACTCTGTGGTGACATGATAACTAGAAGAAAATTCAAAACCCTTTAAAAATTCTGATAAAGTCAGTGCCTTGTGGTAGTGAGTTCAGCAGGTTGACTCTTCCATGACTGCAGAGCAATTTCTATTGTTTCAGGTTTGCGATCGTTTGCAGTTTTCTTATGTTCTTCAAAGAAGAAAGCTGCTTGGTATTTTCTGCCCATAGTGCTTGTTAATTTATGTCTTTCAGTCTGAGAGGGTACACTTCTGGTGCTTGTTATCATGCTGTATTCAACTGGAGAAGAAAATTGAAGAGTAAATTTGCTTTCCCTAGCTATACGTGGCCCATGATGTATTGTAACCCAGATGGCTGTGAGAATCTGATTTAGCAGACTGATGTTTTGTAGAAGCTGCAACGCGCTCTTCCAGTATCTTTAGAGGAATTTAAGGTGTGAAAAATCAAGATGCCTTTTATATGCTTGAGACGGACCTACTATTAAAAGTAAGCTTGCCACAGTCTGTGTGCACACAATGAATGTGTGCTCTGCCTTTTTAGCACACTGGGCAAAAGTTATTTATTTTTATGTATGTACATGCAGGTGTTGGTGTTTGTCAAATTGGCTTGCTTCTAATTATTATAGATCAGGTTTAACTAATTATTTTCTTTTTGCTTTGGCTTTGCTGCTCTTGTTACTTAGTCAGTGGCTTTGGTTGTTGTAAGTGGCACTCTAGAGAGCCTGTTGGAAAGAGCTTTGAGCTCTACTTCAGCAGCTTAACATTTAGATAAGATATTGGAAATTTGTGACCTGTAGAGTGTTTACAAGAACTTGTTTGCAACTGCTGCAGTGAATAGGAAGTTAAATATAGGCTTTGTTTGTCTGATTCCTCCCTTCATTTGAAAAGGAGTTTGTTCTTTCAGACCTTCAGAACAGGACTGCCTGGTGTGGTAGAGTATTCTGAGAGGCCTGCTGTCCGGTATCAGTGTATAAGGAATGTAATAATGAAGATTTAGAGTTTTAAAGGTCCCTTTCCTTTGGAAGGAGCTTAAGAAGCATAGTAGGGCAAATTGTGTTCAGGGACTGCTGCTGTGGCATCTAGGAGCTCCCTTCTCCTTGGATATTTCTTTTTGCAAAGCCAAAGTTATGTTGGATCCCTTGGAAGTGTGAGGTCCACTAGAAGGTGGCACCGAAGGATGACAGTACTGGCTCCTGGTCTGGTAAAACCATCTTGCAGACAGTTTTAAATGGCAAGTTTTGGGTTTTGCCCTTCAAAACATGTAGCATCTTGCCAGGTTTGAAGCTGTGACTAGCCATCCAATTCATGTATCTTCTGAGAAGATAGCCTCAGGTTCAGATTGCCTTTCATTTTCACTCAGGTTGCTGGGGGAGTCTGTTAATTCTATGCTTTTACCTTCCAGAGCATACTGCAAGCTGCAGAACAACCCCTGAGGTGTTTTAACAGCTTTAAGATTTTCAGTATGAGTGATTGAGAGTCTTGCAGATTATGCTGATCCCCAGAAGAGTAACAGGATAACAAAAGGCCCAGATCAAAATCCCTTCCATGACCCTGAGTTGTGCATCTTTGCCATATTGGAGAGTATCCTTATATGAAATTCTCTTTTGAGATGTAGCTGGTTTCAAACAAAATCTGCTACCTTAGCTTTAAGGGCCATCAGTTCCTGTATCATATATTTTACTTAAATTATGTACTAGCTTTAGTGCACTGTATTTATCTAAAATAGGTTTGTTATTTACGTTATTTTGTAACTTAATCAGAATCTCAAAACCAAAATGTTGTACTTTATCCCTGTGTTTTCATGTCATTGTTTACCTTCTTGCAGCACCTGCTTGGAGTTGTTGGGTTTTTTTCCTGACATGGAGCTCAGATTTTTCTCTTCCCTTCTCCTCTCTCTTTTTTGTTGTTTTTTTTTTCTTTGTTTCTTTTTTTAGTGGTCGACTGTACAAGAGAATGTACTATATATGAGAATGTACTTCCGTTAGTTACTTTCTCGTGGAAAAACTCACAATGAAGAAGTGTCAAGTTGGGAAGTTACAGCTCAAGTTTTCTTGCCTGTGACCCTTAAGGGTCATCTGCTTAGGAAAATTAAACTGATATCAAGTAGGGAGCATGGATTTGCAATGTGATTATGTGGCTTTAACTCCCTGTGGACGTGCTTATAAGGTCATTTCTGCTGCAAGTGCTTGGGACAGCTGCATTAATCAGCACGTTCATCTTTGCCTAGTGCAGCTCTGCCAGTGGAATCCCTTGATGTAGATACAGTTACGGTGGTAAAACCACACTTTTAAAATAAAGCTTGCTTTGTTGGGGGTATTGAGAATGTAGACAGTGATGTAAGTGGGGTTTTTTTTGTCGTTGTGACTAGCTATCAGCACTTTTTCCAAGGAAAGAAGGATTAGATAGAAAAATATTTCTTTTCCAGCTGAATTATTTCATCAGCAGGATAAAAATAGAAGGGGTTGCAGCAGGAGCTGGAGGGCATCATCTATTGGTTGGTCCAGTAAAATATTTTACCTGTCCCTAGAAGCCTTGCTGTTTGTTCCAGAATGGGTGTCCACTCAGCATCGCAGGGCAACCTGCAATTCCCTCTTCTTGTACAATAAATTAAACTGTGCCCTGAGCATTGATATAATCTGGAGTACTGTACATCCAAGTGCCTTGGATTTCTCTGCCTCTCTGACCTTTTTCAGATGCTTAAGAAGGCCCCAAGTTTTGTTTAATGGCGGTATCTCAGAGCTATGTTAGCAGAAGAAACCACTAGATAGCAGCTGCTCCTTGAGTTTTTGGCACAAGAGTTTGTTTACCAGGCTGAAGTGAATTTGTTTGGATAATCTTGCTTTTATGCAAGTTGTCCTTTTCTGTTTCTGTCATTTGAGCAGAAAAGTTGCTAAAGGGTTTGGTTCTTCAGCCAAACACTGCACCGCATTCGCTTCAAAGAGGTGCCCTAATTTAAGTCTGTGTTAACAAACTCAATTGTTCATGGTATAGGACACAAATTCTTAAAATCTTGCACCGGGACTGATTGGTTTTATCAAGGGCATTGACACATTCAGTGGAAGCACCAAAACCAGTAGCCTGTTTCTAGTTGTTTCCTTTCCATTTGGATGGCCTCAGATACATTTTGATTATCTAAAGAATCTGTTAACCAAATCAACTGAGCACTTTGACCTATTAAACTTCAGGGGAGAGATGTAAGAATTACTGTATTTCTCCTGGCTTTATCTGTTTTAACAGCGTTCAGACAAAAGCTGGCTGTCCGGTAAAACTGCATGGTGCCGTTTGGGGCCTGCCAAATATAAGTGTTCTCAGCTTCCTCATGTGGAAAAAGACCAGTGTAACTGAAGCAAAACGTTTATTCGGCTTTATCTTCACAGTAAGACAGAGGAAATTCTAATGCATGTGGCCCTCCATTCATTCTCAGACTCGGTTCCGACAGCCAAAATTCCCTGGTATATCTCTGCCTGCATGTGTGAGATTAAAGTCCTCTTGGGTAGTGAAATTCCCCATCTCAGGAGGCTGTGAAGCTTACTGTTACTGCCTGGCTGTACATGGAGGGGTAGGTGGAGCTTACGCAGACAATGTATTAAAGTTGTGGTATTCATCTTTCTGTTCAAAGCTGCTGTTTGTCTAGCACCTGCAGTTTTGGCAGAGCTTCCTGAGGTCAGGATGCATCTCTGATGTGGTCTAGTGGTGACAATAGGCAGAGACAAAACCCATGCCATGGCTAAGCGTGTGTTTGTTTGGCCACAAGTGAGAAGATGGGTGTAGTACTGATGTTTGGGTGTTTGGATCTTAAAACTCTTTCTAACAGCACTAATTGTAGTGAATGGGCATTGCTACAGATTCCTTGAAGCCAGAGATCCTGTAGTCCTCAGTTCCTTTAAGAGAGCCAGTTGCTTGGAATCCCTTTATCTATCACTGTTCATTTCCATGTAATTAATTCTCAGACAGCTCAGAAAAAGGGCAATGTATAGATCTGAGGAGGAGATGGATCAGAGCGGTGTCACAGCCCCACAGCATATCATAGTAATTGTAAAGTTGCTTTACAGTGAGCTTGAAGAGAACCAAATTAAATGCTGGTTTTGAAAGGCTTTAAGGGTAAGATTAGCTTGCTTGTGATGGTTTTTCATGGCAAGTTTGTGTTTGGCATTGATGCATAACTCTCAGACTTCATAGGTTTAAATCTAGATGTTGTCCTAATTCCTAGGAAACAAAACATTTGTGCTGCTTCCTGAGTACTGGGGCCAGCTTCTGCTCCTTACTAGCTGCCTTTGCAAAGGGAGGGGAGAGCACGGAACATGTCATAGCTCACACTGTGCTCTTTGGAGGGAGTTCCTGGATCTCTGCTGCGGGGTCAGTCTCCTCAAAAGGAGAAACGCTTCCCTTCACAGATCCTAAGTGACTGCTGAGCAGTAGCTGTGCTCCATTCCTTTGGAAATTCCCTTCCCCTTGTCAGACAGTGGGGTATGTGGGGAATGGTATGTGGGGTCTTCGCTTAGCTTTCCTCCTCAGTAGCCAACAGGAAAAGCAGAGACAAAGAAAAAGTATTTGAATATCTGCTGAAGTTTTCCGAGTAGTATTGCAGGACTGCGCTCTGGAGGTGAAGAGGAAACTGCAACTGTTTTTTTTAATTGCTGTGAAATGCAAAAATGCACAGGCAAAGGGTAGCACATTTTCCTTGTTACCAGTGGGAGGAAGAGGCAAGTGGGAGAATTTTTCTCCTCTGGCCCTAATGAGGCCTATTTATCTTTTGCGTTTAAGATCTCAAGATAAATACGTGGGGTGACAAGTCACTGCGAAGGGATTTTTGCTTAAGTCAGATCTCAGTCAGCAGCTTAATACAATGTGGTTTCCGTAACTTGTGGGGAAGGTTTATGAGCAGCTAATGCATATTATGCAATTATTGCTGTAGTTGCTCTATTTTCCTCTTCTGCTTTATTTATTTTTTTTTAATTATTTTGGGGAAGTAAGTAGAGATATTGGGGTAGAGGACAGGGAGTCTGCATTGCGCATCTGCATTGTGACCTGAGAAACGAATGGGCTTAGTCATAAGAGTTGAGCTGTAGTGAATTGTCAGGCCGTTTTCTGGCAGGCATGAGCTTCTGTCAGTGGCTTCAGTGTACGGGTAAAGAAAATCCAGTTTGAGTCTGCCTCTATTGCTGAAGGAGATGTACTTAGTAATATCCACAAATTTGCTGAAGGGACTCCTGCTTGAGGCAAAAGCTTTTTCTGGTTTTCTTCTGGTTGTTCGCCCAAGTAAACAATTTTATCATTGGAAATAGATCTTGAAGTTTTCAAATCCACCTTGTTCCCAGAAGGGGGCAGGGGAGACTTGCGGATTCTGGAGTCTGATAAAAAGTACTTTTGTTTGCTGGTGTTACACTTCTGTGTGAGTTTTCAGGCTCAGCAGGCGCTGCTGCCTTGGCAGCGTGAACGTGGCACAATGAGACGCCTGCTTGATGCCAGCAGCCTGCAGCAATGGCCGAGGCTGTCAGCGTCTGGTGTCCTTTGGTTCTCCTTTCTCTTGAGAAGCAACAGAACAGGGTGGAGTTTTCTCCTTCTGTTCCCCCTCATCTGATAAACTGAGATATTAAGCACGTAAAAACCATGAGAACATGGAGTTGTCATCAAACATCTCATTTCCTATACCTAGAGCAGTCTGGGTAAAAATCTCAGTTCCTTATTCCATCATCTCAATTTTTCTTCTTAGTTAAAGCAGAAAAGGAGTTTCTCCATTAAACTTTCTTAGGGATTTTCAGGAGGGCCGAGGTTTGCTGAGGTTTTACAGAGCTGAGTTCCCTTTGCTAAATTCACTCAGCCTGGCCGACAGTGAGAAGGAGGGTTTTTTGCCAAATGTTTTAGAAATGGGGTCATGCAGCTTTCCAGCAAGTTGCTTTTACATCTTGCAAAGAGACCTGTGGTTTCTTTGACAACCTGGAATAGAGACAGAGCAAACTCAGCTATGTTAGTCTGCATTTCTGTCTTTGAATTGTGGAAACAGCTACCTTTTCTCAGGACAGTGCTTATTACAGCATCCCTGATAATTACGAGGTGGCTCCTACCTCTACAGCAGCAGTAAAGGGCTAAACAAAGACTGCTGAATGGGTTGGTTGGCACAGACTTGCTTGAGGTATTCAGTGCTTTTTATGCTTAAGTGTTCAGTGGCAGGGCTCAAAGAGGAAAAAGCAATCAGAAGCAAATGAAAACACAGTGAGGGGTTACTTGAGAGAATTTGAGCCCTGTGAGTCCATGGGACCTGATGGGCTGCACCCAAAGGTGCGGAGGTGGCTGTATTATAGTGATGCCAGTCTTGGTTGTCTTTGAAAAGTCTTGGAGGTGCTGGGAGGTCTCTGATCACTGGACAAAGTCAAATGTTGCACTTGTCTTCAAAATAGCCCCAAAGGGTATTCCAGAGATTTACAGGTTGGTCAGCCTCACTTCAGTCCTGGGGAGAGTCATGGGTGAGGTCACAGAATCACAGAATGCTATGGGGTTGGAAGGGACCTCTGGACATCATCTAGTCCAACCCCCTTGCTGAAGCAAGTCCACCTAGAACAGGCTGCAGAGGAATGTGTCCAGGCGTGTTTTGAATGTCTCCAATGAAGGAGACTCCACCACCTCTCTGGGCAGCCTGTTCCAGTGCTGTCACCCTCAAAGTGAAGAAGTTCCTCCTCATGTTGATGGAACTTCTTATACTCAAAGTTTGTGCCCATTTCCTCTTGTCCTATCCCCAGGCACCACTGAAAAAAGACCAGTCCCATCCTCTTGACACCCTCCCTTTAAGTATTTATAAACATTGATCAGATCCCCCCTCAGCCTTCTCTAGACTAAAAAGACCCAAGTCCCTCAGCGGTCCTTTTGGTACTCCTTTCTGGGCGTGTGAAGGAATCAGACTGGGAATAGTCAGTGTGGATTTACCAAAGGTAAGTTGTGTCTGACCCACCTCATTGTCTTCTGCAATAAATTAATCAGATTTGTGGATGGGGAGGAGCATTGGAGGCCAGTTAGCTTAAGTTTACTGAGTGTTTTGGTGCTGTTTCCCACAGTATTCTATTATGCAAGTCAGGATGTTAACAGTTTGGATGGGTGGAGTATGAATTTAGGTACACCAGGGAATTCGGAGAGTAAATGGAGTCAAAGGAGGATGAACTGGTGATTCATAGAGAGATTCATAGAGCTCTTCTACACAGCAGGATGATAACTTCTGAAAGTAGGCTCTTAATCAATCATTGTTTTCCTACTGAACGTCATTCTTTGCCACAATGTGATAAGAATGGATGGAAGGTGGTATTTAAGAGACTGTCTGGTTGAAATTCATCAGTCTTGCTTATTATCAGTGTAGATGATTAATCTGTCTTTTCTAGTGGGGGGGTAACATGAATGTTCTTCAAGATTACCTTGTTTTGTTTTTCCCTCAGTCATGTGTGTATATGATAGCCACTAAACTACAGTTAAGTACAGTACATGGCAGTTTTGGAGATTTTAGTCATACCTGGTTTAAACTGCTGTGGAATACTGAGAGTTAGGTTCGTAAAGAAGAAAAACAGTTGCTCAAAACTTTCTTTTCAGTAGGTTGCAGCCTCTTTGGGTTTGACCCACTTTTAGTACAAAAGGTGAGCTGGAAGTCTGGAGCTGCGGTGTACTTTGATTTCTGTTCAGTGTTCCTAAAATACTGGCGAGCAACTGATAATCTTTCTGGAATTATCATTTTGGAAAAAATATTCTTTCTTTAGAGCTGGGCAGACTCAGGTATCTCTGCTTGTGCCCAAGGAGCTGTAATTGCAAAATTCAGTATGTGATTCTTACTCTGGAATTGTTTTCCTTTCTGTTATTGCTATCACTGCCTTGCTGCAGCCAGTGGTACACTTTGGCATTAAGAATTCAGTTGAAGCTATCTGGTGTGGTAGAACGCTAAATTAAGGTGCCAGTTATGAGCAAAGAGGTTAATGGTCTTATGTAACGTTTGTCTTGAGGTTTTTTGTCACTGCAGAATTAAAAATAGCAATTAGAAGTTCGGTTTTGTCCCAGTTGTGGTTTTTTCCGTGGAAATCAATTATCTGCAGCAACTGACACTTCTCTTGTAACCAAAGCTGGTTTTTTTTTCTGTTTTAAAAGCATCATAATTCAGAAATTAAGAACAGATACTAAAAATCCAAGTTTACTGCAAGCTGCTTATGTTTGTATTTCAGTTAGTGGTCTCCTGGAAAGCTGTAGATCACTCTTATTTTATCAAAACTACTTAAGGAATGTAATTTGAGCTCCTCTGCATTTGCAGCTTTTGTAATAATTCTTCATGGGTTTGTCTCCTTGTGGCTTTTGTGCTTCTGTGGTTAACCCTGTAGTTTCTTTCTACAGTTACTAGTTAAAACTGTTAACTCTTGACTTCATTTAGCTGTTGCAGTGTGTACTCTGAGATGGCCAAAACCATGGAGTGTTCTTATGGATGCAGCCGAGAAGATCTTCTGTTGTGTTTTTTACTTCTGAGAACATTTTCCTATTTGTCCCAAATTGGCACCGACTGTATCCATTGGGATTAGCTTGTATATGTGTCTTATCCCATACAGGGTCTCCATTCACAGAGATTCTACATCCTTGTTGGCAGTATGTTCCCTTCTGTTAAGGTTTCTCTTCAGGTCTAGTCTTCACAGTTTTCATAACTATGGATTTTGTAATGCATTTTAACTTTGGTTACTTTATGAAAGAAGAAACACGTATGCTCACCTGCATGGCAGCATAGATTGCTTCACACCTGTGCCCTAGTAAATGGCAAGAGAAATGATTCCTTATTACTGTTGTTTAGGGATCCATCGTTCAGGACTTGCTTCATAGACTCCATTCAGAACTGTCCAAATGGTGTCTTGTTAGAAGGTGCAAAACCAAAAGAATGGGGGGGGGGGAAATTGTCCTCAAGTTATTGGGTTCTGGTGTCTGTGACAAAGATTTATGTCATTGCATTTACTGCAGTCTCCCCTTTGGCTTTCCATTTAGGACGCCAGTGTGTTCTTGCAGTGCATTGTTGCCCCTTGCTTCTTGAAAATACACCTGGGCTTAGTGCTCGCTGAGTGCCACAGTCTGTACACGAGCTCTGAACCAGGTTCACTAGACTTGTCCTAATTTTTTTAGCATATGGTGATCTCTGATTTTTACTTGTTCCTTGATGAAATGGCTGCTCCTGGGGTGGTCGGTGGCCTGCATGTGCAAATAAGCTGAACTGGTCTGTGCTAAGCAGACCTGCAGCTGGGCATGGGGCAGCCACAAAGCAGAGGCCCCAGAAACACTGCTAGCTGTGGCTTTCCCTGCTTGCATTAGAGGTTCCACCTGATCTTTGAGCAGTGGCCTTATAAATTCTTCTAATATCTCTCTGCTGATAAGAATGAAGAGACAAGACATAGCATTAATGTGAAATATCAGTAGGCCAGTAGCTGAGCAGCGGTCTCCCAAGGGTAGGAGTCATAATCCTCTTAAAGGACAGTCAAAGAGGCTTTGGGAGGTCACCTTCTGAGGGGTGGGAAAGAATCCGTGAGTGAAGTTCAGCCTCTTTGTGATCAATTTCTCTCCCTTTTTCATATTTCATCTCAGAGCAGTGGAAAATAGATCTAGATGAATCCTGTGAGAGTCTTGACCTCTGTAAAACTGCTACTGCCTCAGGTTTGCACAAGCAGAGACTACCTGCCAGAAGACAGCTGTGTTGTATACGGGCTGATAATCGTATGTGACAGCGCTGTGAATTCTTGCTCTATACAGATTGTAGTCTATTACTCATGAGACACTTAAACTCGGCTTTGATCTAAATGGGACCACGTGCTTCTGCCTAGTGCTTTGGCAGCTGCTTCACCACAGTTTTACCTTTTGCCTTCTTTTGTCGCACCCGTATTTTACTTTTATGGGAGAGTTGTGAGAAATTCAGGTGTCTAAATGCAGTCCAAAGCAATGGCTTTACTGAATTTTCTTAATGCTTTAAAATCCTTTAATATAGGTATTTGATATTTAAAGAGAAATACTTCTGATGTTAGTGCCTAAGTGTCAGCAATCCAGAACTTATTAAGATAAACTTCTTGCTTCTGATTTATGCTATTCCGGTGATTTATTGGAACAGAGATGTTGTAGCATTTGCTCATGAACATACTGTTTTCTGTGTAAAGACTTATTTTTTTGCAAGATTGTCCAAATACAGTAGTGCTGGAAACTTGAAATTCAAGAGGCAGCCATAGCTTAAACTCTGAATTTTGGAGGAGTGAATTGTCTGTGGAAGTATCAATTGTCTGTGGAAGTAGCCCAGACTGCTCTTGGAGTGTGCTGCCCTCCAAGTGGCAGTAAGATGACAAGCAGAAATTGAATTTGCTGAATCTCGGAGGCAAAATTAGGCCTTCCAGGAATCCACTGCTTGATCATTGCAGTGTCCAGAGTTAAGTGTGACGAGGCAGCTAAAACACCCAGTGGCACCTACACCCAGTTCAGAGCTGTGAGGGCACAATGCCTCTTGGCAAGGGACAAATTTCAGCTTCGTGTCACTATAAACCTATCTGGTGAGGCTTTCCCCTTTCTGAGTATGGGAAAGCTGGTGTATTGATTGACAACTCCTAGGTAGTACCCACACTTAAATTGTGTGGATTACTGCTGAAACCTGATTGATTATGGGTCAGTTCACAGGAGCTGTTGCAGCGGTTTCCTATGTAAAGCCCTTTAGATGCATCAGCTCGCTCTTCCAAAAAACCTTGCTTGTGCAGGAGTGGTCAGCTTTCTGATGTGACTTTCTTAATAGTTTAACCAAGGTAAAGAGAGCCTTGGACATAACCCAGGCAGCAGTTTCTAAGAATTCTTTGTTGTTCATGAATCAGTGTTGTTTGTATAATGTTGTTGTCACTGTTCCTCCTGGCTTTGCTCCCCAGTACTGCTTGCACATGCTGCTGCTGTTTGTCATGCCCTAGTTAATCACAACAGGCTGTTTCTCACTCTCTCCTATATATTTTTAGTAGCCCTTTTGCTCTGAAAAAAATGCTGCTAACAAATAAATGAAAGACTTATTTTTGAGGAAAAAAGGGTATTTTAAGTATTAATGGTGTGTTGGGGAAAATTAAAACCTGAAGAATGAAGTCTGCTGATTTTTTATGTACAATGTAAATCTTTTGTACAAAAGTGTTTTTGTATAAATGTTACATTGTCCTGTTGTGTTACTTTGTCTATGGTGAGTAAGAGTGCAGCTTCACAGTCAGTTGAAGTTGAACTTTAGCCTTTCCTTGCCTTTAGTCACAGGTCCTCAACTTCTCCCTTCTTTTGACGCTAGGGGAATTATTGAACCACGTGGTCAGATCTATTTGGGACCTGATCCAGTGTAAAACTAAAGGCTTTTTGTTTTGTTTTATATATATATATATATTGCTGTTTAAGTACCCTATCTGGTAGGAAACTAAATCTAACTGCCTGATGATGGTGTAAAGAAGACGTCAGGAGAGGGGTGAAAAAGTTGAACGATCTTTCTGCTGCGAGCAGCAACTCACGTCTTTTAAAGTCAGGGTGAGACTGTTCTCTGGGCGCAGGGTTGCAGGAGAGTTGGAGCTGAATGAAATTGGCACCATTACTCTTCTGCCTGCCCTTGCCCTGCTGGACGATTCTCCCATTTTGCTGGGCACTGGCACTAAACCAGTCCAGGAAGCCACATTGGCAAAAACAACTTTTTTTTTTTTTTCTGAATTAACTTTTTTTGCCAGGCTGTTTTCTGAGCAGGATTAGGTGAGTGCCAGTGCTGACTCAGGAGAGAGGATGAGTTTGAAGAGCACCGACATAGATTTATTTAAGCTGTCATGGAACTAGATCCTGAGATGCATGTTAAGGAAAGAAGGGTAAGATTTGCCAAATACCAATTTTGTCAGTCTTCTGTGTCCTCATGGATTGAGTTGACAACATCTACAAAACAAGGCTGCTGAACAGCTTTGAGACTGTGATTCTTGCCTTCTAGAGCAGACACAACAGAAACTATAGAAATCCTGTTTCCTGAAGCTGTTTCATTAACGTGCCTCCTACCCTGTTCCAGAAGTCAAACCTTAATGGTCATTCAGTCTTTTGTGCCTTGTTTTCAATGAGAAGGCCTTACATAATGGTGTGTGTCTGATGTGGATACCTGTCACCAGCTGAAAGCGGAGAACTGAGAACCCAGTCCTTTCCAGCAGGTTGCCAAGCAGCCCTCAAATGGGAAGTATTTTCAGTTGGTTTTGTTTCAAACAGTATTTGAGCTGGTAATTTGGGAAAAGAACCTTCAGTCTGTTTCTCTCATGGTCATTTCTAAAGTGTGCTAGCATTTCATCATTGCGTAGTGCTTATTTTAGTTTTCCATTTTTCTTGTGTTTCCATGTTAAAATTTGTCTGCAACTGAAGAGTTGCCAAAACTGCAGATTGACTTCTTGCTCCTTGAATGTCACGGTCTTCAAATTAGTGGGAATCTGTACATCATGTAGGCTTGATTTTTTTTTTTTTTTGAATGGAAGATCTCCAAGTTATTTAACGGTTACGCAATTTCTAGGAGAGTTTTGTTTCAGAATTTGGCCCAAAGCTGTTCATTCGCATCAGTGACTTTGTTAGTCATGTTTTTATATTTATTTCAGCATGCAGACTGCAAAAATGACATATAATTTAGGACAAGCAACAGCTTAAGGGAGCTCAGTAGCCATGCCTTACTTGGAGGATACTCATCAGCGTGACCTCATTTTGTCTCATTAAAGAGACCCTCTATGCGGTGGCAATAAAATACCCTATGTGTTCAGTTTAGTAAGTAATCCTGTTCTACAGCAGCCATGAAACAAGAGGTGAGCTGGGAATGCAAACCTTGGCTTTAGGCACAGGGATAACCATCAGCAATTCATGCACCTTGTGCTGATACAACTGTTTGTACAGCTGCACAATGGATTGAGGATCTGACCTGGGTTGAAAAGTAATCCTTAAAAAAAACAAAACAAAGTGCTGGTTTATTTTTAACTGCGATCAGTTCCCTAATTTGATTCATGGTGAGGCTGCAAACAGTTGTACCGGCGCAGCAGAGTCGAGTGGGAGGGTGCTGCTTATGCTGGTGCAGCTGTCAAAGAATTGCCTGCGTAACCATGGTCTGAAGAAATAACCAAAGAAGGAATTAGAAACTAATTCGACTTGATCACTGCCAAAAGAAAGCATGAGCATAATATTGGGTAGTTTTGTTTTTTTAAAGCCAGGCATTTGGATGGAGTTGGTTTCATTGTGGAGGATCACTTTAGAGAGCAACCAAGACAAGCAGTTTTCCATACCCAAAAATCTGCTCTGGTTTACCAAACTAGAGAGAATGGGTTGGATGAATACAGTATCAACATGCCCTTTTTCCTTGTGCAGACCAGCTTTTAGTGTATGTTTTTTAACTGTCGCTTCCTTACGAGAGAGCTGGAGCCTTAGCTACTCACCTAGGTTTTCTTCTTTAATTCAATGCTTTTACACACTCTGAAAGGACGAAAAAAGCAAAAAAGTTTAATCTACCTGCACTTCATATTTGACTTTTAATTTCAAATAGATTTTATATTTTGAGTTTTTTTCTGTTTAGGTCGTGTTTCCTCTCTTTTGTTTTTCTCTTATCTTCTGGAGATTCCTTATGAGATGGTGGTGGGCAGGGAGCCAGACCACCCCCCTTCTTTTCTCTTTGGCAGCCTAGAAATGGTCTGAAAGTGGAGTATGTGTGTGCCCTTGCTCTTGAGTCAGGGGAGTTGACTGTTTTTCCTGTTGCAGAATCCTCACTTTGGCTTTCTGTGTGGCACATCGACTGTTCCTTTCAGCTCCTGTCAACCAGCCTCTCACACCTGAAAACTGCAGGTTTTTTTATTGCTGCACCAGTACTTCCCTTTTCTGGGATTTTGGTGCTTTCGCTGGAGGTTTCCTCATGTTCTTATGCAAGCTGTGAAGATCTTATCCCATCGTCCCACCAACCTTTCAGGTGGAGTACTGGCTGGGAGCCTGAGGGACACCAGCCTAAGGTGCACAACCGTTCCTACTTGTCGAGTCTGCTGTGGGGGTGTGAGTGGGAGCTCAAGCTCCAGAGGTGCTTACACAACTGTATGACAACACCTCTTTCCAGCTCAGGAGCCAGCAGGTACTCTGTAGGTGATGAGACCAAACTGACTTCCTTGGCTCTGGTCTTGATACCTCCAAGGACTTCTGGGGCTTTTTTAACTGGGAGAAGATGAGGAAAGAACTCAGAAGGTGCCAGTTGTTCTCTTCACCCCTGTTGTGGCACAAACCTGGTACTGCCACTCACCTGATCGTGGTGGATTCTTGTCTCTTTGGTGGGGCTGCCCCCCGGTGCTGAGCAGTCCTACCCAAAGCCATCCATCTGGCTAAGCTCTGTGCACGTTACCACAAAATCACACCTTCCTTTTTTCTGTCAGCAGTGGCTTGCTGGGTGGTGTGTTTGTCCTCTGGTTCAGCACAAGCATTGCCAGCTCTGACTCATTCTCTTGGTGTCAGGAGATCAGCGTGGTGCATTTACCTCCTCATCTGTCCCACCTTCTGATGCTGTTGAGGTTGTAGAATTTGGTACCCGCAGCTGACATGAAAGCGCATTGTTTGTGAACGTACTCCTCCTCATGCTGAACTCAGCATAGTCCTTCTATCTCTTCCTAGTGGGGAGGAGTTTGGGTGGAGTTACCTGGATGATCCTTCAGGACTTCCTTAGGCATTTGGCTGGTGAGAGAGCCTCACTCTTGGGGAGGAGGCCCAGGTCTGTGACTGAAGAGCAGGAATGCTTTACTACCAGCATTAATGAAAAGTTTAAGATTTTGATGCAAATTCTTCCTTCTCCTTATTCAGTCTAGAAGTTGAGTTACAAATTCTTTCCAAGTTAGTCTTTGAGCCAAACCTCTTCAGTGGGATTGATGTGAATTTTTTTCCTCCCCCGCCTCCCTAGGAATGCAAGGACTACAGCTTTCTGCTGTGAGTCCATCCACTAGTGTGAATTCAAGAATTGTCTTTCATAGTGGGTTAGGTTGGTTCCTTATGGCTTGTGACTGAAAGTAAGCTCCTTTTCAATTGTCTTGGACTGTTAGAACTCAGAGCTGTGCTGAATGGCAGTGTTTGCATTAGAATGGTTTAAAAATAACCTGTATCCATCAGAAACTTTATTCCTCTCTGTAAATTAGATGAAGAGAAGCCAGAATTTAGCTCAGAGAAAGCTGAGCAATGAGACCTCGCAAGCATTGATCTTCCGTAAGCCCTTCTCCAGAAAGCATGTGTCGTATTTTCATCTCTCCTATAAAATGCAAAACTGATATTGGACGACCCTGCTCTCCTAGGCACAAGCTTGGAAGAAAATCGTCTGGGCTGGTACTGATAAAGCAACCTTTTGTTAATGTTAATGTAGATATTCCGTCAGGTCTTGCTGCTATGGAAACTCTCAGGCTTGGGCTGAAGCCAGTGCTTCTGAACAGAGAAGGAAGGTGCCCTTTGCTATGGAGGTGGGGTATATTTGTGGCGAGGTGCAGCAGGATTCAGCCGCTCATCCTCCCTGCCCACTGGAGAGGAGAGAGTGATGATGACCCTTCCTCCAGCCTCCCCTTCGTGGTGACACTGATAGCGGTGACAAGGACTGGCAGGTCCCCAGGCAGCCTGTGCCCTCCTGCCAATGTGCTGCATTTCTCTGGTGAGGAAGGGGAGGCCTGGAGAAAAGAGCAGCAAGGGAATTAAATCAGCTGACATCATCCCTGTTACATGCCGTCCTCTCCTGCTCCCCAGCCTGATCTTATCTCAGTTAATGCCAGCTTTTCCAGCATCGGGCTGAACTGAAATACAAGCTGGAAGAGGCTATTTGAGCCCCAGCTTCGGTTACCCTCACTTGCCAAACAGCTGTGTGGCAGATGTTCACAAAGCATTGCAGAGCACCTACACCGTATGTTGCCAAACGTGATGGATGTTCACTACACACTGTTTTGTGCTAAGGCTTTACATTAAAACATTTTAAAAAGAGAGAGATGTTGCCACTGTAGCATGTCAGTGTGAGAAAACAGGTATTGTCTGTGCCCTGGGGCTGGATCACTAGCAAGGAATCTTGCTCATCCCTCCTTGTAAGCATGGGTAGGTGACAGCAGAAGGGCTTTTGCAATTCCTGCTGATCTGACCTCTTAGAAAAAAGCCTGCTTTAACCCCAGATATGGGTACTGGTTTTAAGGAGTGGTTTAGACTTCTCAGCCATAGTTAAAACTGCATAGCTCAGCCTCTCTTTTTTTCACAAAGAGCTGAAAAGGCTTGGCTTCCGCTCCTTTCTTAGGAAGAGAAGAGAAGAAAATTCTTCGTCTCGCAGGCTACTGGCAGGAGTGCGAAGCTTTGTAATTAGTGTGATATACGTATGGCACAGCCTTCCTTCAGATCTCTAGGAGACAGAAACACAGAGTATGCCTAAGGACTTGTATTACAAGCTTAATTTTGTTTTCCATGTGGTCCTTTCTTTAAGTTCAATCACATTCTGACTTAATGTAGGCAAGGCTCTTTCCTCTTGCACGCTTCAGCAGTTGGTGTATTTGTGCCCTGTTGTTGAGGCAGGAAATGTATTGGTGAAGGAAATGTGCATTAGTTCAGCTCTTGGCATGGGGTGGAGCACACCTATTAGTGGCTATTGTCCTCTCCTTGGCCTTGTTTACTGCAGTTCCTCCACCAACCTCGCTGTTGGCATTCTCTTGCTGTTGGCATTCTCTTCCTCGGCTGGCATCCTTCAGCAGCTTTCCCTAAAACTCCAGCTTCGCTTTTGATGTATGCATAGGGATCATACTCTATCTGGCTTCGATCTGAAGAGCCACGCTTGCCTCGGTGAGGGCAGCCTGTCCGAAAAGGGCTGTATTTGGTAATAGTTCAAGTGTTGGACAAAAGATGCAGGGGGAGTCTCAGGATACAAAGCTATGTGTTCAAGCAGGCTTGGAAGGTTTGTAGCTTCCTGGATACCAGGCTGGCCAAATGTTTCTGGTTACGTCCCAAATGTTGCCTCAGGTTCTTGCAGAGTTGTGTTCTCTCTGCCCAGGTCCCAGGGGTCATCTCCATTTTCTGCTGACTAGACAGACACGTCTCAGGCCTCTGGGTCAGCTTTTGTGCTGGGAAGCTGATCTCATAGCACAGTGGGAGATGCTTTTTTTTTTTTTTCCTTAGACTGGATTTTATCCTGTAGAAGTTGGGTCACCCAGTCTAGCATGACTAGAAAACATCATGCTTTTCAGCCCGGATGCTGGCTGCTTACCCTCTTTGCCAACAAGGCTAGCTCGCAAGAAGCAGTCACCAGGCACCCATTGGCCACATGCTGTAGTCCTCTTGCCTGGTGTACTGGTGTGTTCTATTCTTGTGCTTCCCTCCTGACTGCTTTGGAATTGTTAAGTGAAAGTCCAACTTTTCTCAGCATGACATTGAGATTGGTATTTATCCCTCACCTGTGGCCCAGATCCAGAATCGTCAGTGACCATCTGCCTTGGTCTTCAGCCACCACGGGTCCTGAGGGCTGGCCACAGTCGTGGGAGCCGCAGCAAGGCAATGCTGGAAAGATGGATGTGCAAGCTGCTTACAAAGAAGATGTGAGTCAACAGTGCTTAATGCAGTCAGCTTTCTTGCTGCCTGATACATTACAATTTTAAATGTTTATTCTCCTTTTTATTTTGGAAAATAGCTTTACCAGTGAGTCATGAAGCATAGCCAGTGTTCCTCTACAAGATGGCTTATAAAGAGTGGGAACGTCAGCATCATGGTGCGGTCTGCAGTAATTCTCACACCCATTGCAGTGCAGCTTTCTGTCCCCACCTTTCAAGTCCGTGGTGACCTCTGAGGCTAGTTTCCCTGTCACTTTAAGTTGCCACCATTAAAGGGGACATCCCTGCTCTTCCTGCTGCCTTGTTCCAGTGCTGGCATCCTCAGGTGGTGGTGCTCTGATACTGTGAACTGGCAGGAGCAGGCATCTCCTGGATTCTGGTGGTGGTCTGGGAAGACATCAGTGATCTTTAGCCAGGGTTCAGTAATGTTTAAAACTATTTGGCTGCGTCTCCAAGAGCAAGGCACTATTTCTTTCTGTGGAGGGGCATATGCTCTGCTGGAGAGTAATGTTGGTATCAGAGGCAGGCTTTACCCTGCTTAATGGCTAGGAAGAGCAGAGTTTCCTTGTGTGTCTTCCTGGTTTTTGTTTGGAAATATTTCCTGCGTTACCACAAGAAGATACAGCTTATTGCTCTTCTTTATGCCCATCCTCCTAAAAAGTGTTTGAACAGTGAGGTGTGCATTTCAAACTTGGAGCAGATACACTGACAGGCATCTAGACTCAAATACTGCAGAGCAAACTGTCCTCCAGTACAAGAGTTTTCTTTACTGGGGAGGATAATGGAATATGGGATGTGGTTTGTCCTTCTGTAGTCAGCAATATCTCTGATCCTGAACCCTTCTTCTTGTGAGTCTGGCTTGCTGGGTGATCTGTCCTGCCAGCTATAGATCAGTCTGTTGGAAGGGGAGATGCTAAACTAGCCTGAATGTTTTACTGCTGTTTGAGCTACAGTGGCAGTATTGGACCATAGCGAAGCATTTGTTCGGTGAACTGATCTCCTTCAAGCTGTTGCATGGCTTGTGCACAGCATTTTACAGAATAATTGGAAGGACACTGAATTTTAAAAGCCAGCTAAAATAGTTGAACGCATGCCTTTGTTTAACAGAAGAGGGATGAGTAATATTTAGGCCTTCAAATAGTTTTCTGCTTTACACTTGTTTGAAACTCCCGGGATTCCTCTGCCTTTATTTGTGGATAGTGTCCATGTTTAGTAATAACCCTTTACTTTGAGTTAGACCAATGAAAACCACTGATCTGTATCTGAGCTACAAAGTGTCATGTTTTTCAAGCTCTGAAGATAACATTTTTAAAGAGGAAGCTATCTGAAGCGGTACTTGCCACAAAGTATATTTTTTTCCTCATGTTCACTTGTACATGGGGAAAATACTGGCTATATGGCTATTTTCTTTAGAGTGCATGGAGCGGTTGTAACCAGGTGGGACTCTGGCCCCACCTGGTGCCCAGCTCCTTCCTTCTCTTGTGTCACGGCCACAGAATGTGTTCTTTGTGGCTGTCACTTCCTCACAGGTGTGACTGCACATCTGAAACTTGTCACTTTGAGTTTTCTTGGGGGCAGTAGGGTACTTGGCAGTGAGCCTGGGGCACTTCTTCATGGCTGCAGACTGTTCCCATTGCCACTTTCACAGGAGTCCTTGGACGGCTGCAGTCATCTCCCAAATATCTCTAGGCCATGGAGTGGAGAAGGCTTGAGGGACTCCTCAGTGGACGGCTGCTGTCCTCAGAATAATTCAGGATGGCATGTTTTCAATTGCTGCTCACCTTTGGGAAAGGCTGCTGAAAGCAGGCCAGGGGTTCACATCACTTGCTCTGTTCTTCCTGCAGCCTACAGGTGAGGCACCCCTAACTAAGGGGGAGAACAGTTTGCACAGACTTTGGGGAGATGCATGTGTCTGCCTGGGTGTTTGTGATCTCCATCTGAAGTTAGTGAAGGTGTCTGAAGCTAACGAGCCCACTTAGATTATCCCTGTTCTCTAAAGGATGGGTAATAGTTCTGTCACGGGCAAAACTGAGACCCTGAGACATTTTGTGATTGGCTTTCAGTGAAAACTGGGACTCATACCAGAGCTGAGAATCACATGGATGTCTCCCAAGTATGGCAACTACTGTTATCACACAGATGGATCTCTTATCTACCTTGTCCTAAGAAGTTTAAACTAGGGGAAGGTGTGAAGTTAAACTTGTCCTCTATATCATTTGGAATAACTGAAAACTCTGCTTTAGTCACTGGCAAAATAAGAGAAACCGAATCCAAGACAAAGCTGTGTTAGCAAGGGGAGATTAAAGTATGTAAAGCATTTCTCTGAAATCTGTGAAGTGCTGATCTGTTGCAGATGCTGGCACCTTGCTTGTTCTCAGATATTAACTACCATTAAACCAAACTAAAATATATGATGTAAACAAGGCTCTGCTGCTGAAGTGTCTTGTTGATAAACAAATAAGGAGGAAAGAAATCCGCAGTGTGCTTTTGTGATATGACTTGGGCTCCCAGTGAGTTTAGGAGACAGACACTTTGAAGAATACCTTGAAGAGACTTTGATATGAGTTGCTGCACAGAGGGACCATCTGTGTTGGGTTTCTTTTTTCCCCTCCTATTCCCTGCCCCCCACCTTAAAAGCCAGATAAATGTTCACGTTGTTCTGCTTACACTGAATGTAGTTGTGTGGTCATGTAACCACAAAGGGAGATGTTTTCCACTGGAGCAGTGAGGTGATTCAGCTCAAATGTATGTACACTCATATGGTCCCAAAATCCAGTGTGAAGGAGTGAGCAGGAACATGCAGACAGGGAGAGAGATGCGTTTTCCTGTTGCAGTGAGCTTTTGGGTTAGATTGGGTTAAACGTGTTAAGAAGTATCACCCCTCCTTTTGAATCTCTTGAGCTGCATCTCTAACTGACTGAATTGGAGGGGAAGAAGAGCCCGTCAGTCCAGAACTTCCCCGGCCTGGTGGTGTTGTGTGGCTGCAGAGACATCCCGTGGCTGGATGAGGAACAGCCTGAACCGTGTCCCTTGTTCAGGCCTCTGAGATCCCTAAGTTCTTAAATTACTGCCCACAGCTGTGACCGTACTAAGAAACTGGCAGTTTGTTGAATTCAGAAACTGTAGTCACCATATGGTTCTTGTAGCAAGGACTTTGGATAAACTCATTGTTGTAAGGAAATCCTGTGGTGTTTTCCACAGAAGCCTCAGGAGCGGTGATGATCTAAGCTGGGAAGGGCAAATCACCTGGAAAGAATTTGGGCGGCTTTGCTTTTCCATCATCCCGTGGCTGTGCCGGGCACTCTGCAAACATTAAAAGAGCATCTGTCTTCTCCAAAGCACTTCTAATCTTGCTTGGATTTAGCAATCTCTCTTGCCTGTCTCTGGAGACCAGGGGCCTGTTGTGCATGTAGGTGCTGTGAAAGCATCAGGAAACATTTGTTGTCCTGAAGGGCTTAGAGTAATAAAGGAGAGAATCCAAGGGGAATCTATTCAGATGCAGCGTACGCGCAGTGACAGAATGAGTGTGGCCCACTTATTCCAAGAGTCTTTGATGCCATAGCTTGAAAAGAAGTGAGTCAGAAGAGGAGGAAACATTGTTAGGGTAGGAGGTGAACAGGAATTATTTAGTCATTTAGATGTTAAAAATGCAGAGGCACAAGGAGTGGAATTTGGATTCTTGAAATGTTTGTTCTGCTTGTCTTAGTTCTGTCACTGTTACCGGTGTGGTCTTGGTTTTAATTGTGCTGTAGCTTGAGGTTTGTGCTCGATTATCATGTTGCCTTACTGATAAAGTGAAGCAAAGGAAGGAAGTAGTATTTTCTAAAGATAAGCGGCTCAAAATATTTGCATCTCCTCCTTTCCCTCTCTCCTGTCAACCCTATTGGAGCAGCTCTGGACGAGACTGCCTCCAAATGAGTGTGTGTTTACCTGTAAGATTAAAGAGGTGGTGAGGAGCGTGCTGGAACAAGTGGGAGGCAAACAGAGAACAGAAGAGGAGCAGTTAGGGATATAAATAAATACCAGAAACTTCTCCTAGAAAATAGGGAGTGAATGTAAGTAGTCCTCTCTTCACAGGAATCTCCTTCTGCTTTTTCAGATCATCGTAAGGAAGCCGATTGCCAGGATTGTGGCTGCCTGACCGCTGCTGAGCTACCCCTCCCAGCCCATGTGGCTCTCCCCATGTTCCAAGAGTGCAACTGGTGCCCAACGCAATGTGTGTTTGTCAAACCATGGAAGTGGGCAAGTATGGCAAGAATGCCACTCGATCTGGAGACCGGGGGGTCCTGTTGGAGCCTTTCATTCACCAGGTGGGTGGCCACAGCAGCATGATGCGCTACGACGACCATACTGTCTGCAAACCCCTCATTACCAGAGAGCAGCGCTTCTATGAATCTCTGCCCCCAGAAATGAAGGAGTTCACACCCGAGTACAAAGGTGAGGCCTGTTGTCATTCCAGAATGCAGTTACCTGCTTCAAGAGCCAGCCCTCTCATTTTCCTGCAGCTCTACTGTCTTTTGGTGTCATCTTATTTGTTGATTTTAATTCTTTCTCTTTTGCAAGCTAGCAATTTGATAGGAGCCCTTGGAAAGGAGGAAGTCTTTTTTTGTAGGCACTCGGGGTTTGATGTGCTCCTCTTTCTAGGCAGAGAATATGCAGTGTGACAGTTGCAGTCTGAAGCTTAAGGTTATGGACATGTAACCGAAGTAATTTTACTACCAAGTTATTGTCAATTACAGCCTTGACCTTGAGCAAATGAAGTTAAATCATACACTGAGCGCTTGCATGTTCCAGTCGCGTAATTTATTGCTTCCTCATCACATCTCTTTTATGGGCCTGTCTCATAAAGCTGCTGAAGCAGGAAGTGCTGCTTTCCCGGTGCTGAGGTGAAGCCTTGTTCCCAGCTGCTTTGCAGGAATGGAATTTTCCAGTGTCTGTATCGTTGCAGGAGGTCGGCAGCTCATCTGTGTCTTTCAGAAGCTGGATACGCTTTCGGCCATGTGTGTTTCTATTCAGCATGGTGACACTGGCAGGTAGCCTTCTGGGGGACTCGGTGTTCCTGTGGCTTCTGCTTCTTTGTCACCACCTGGCACTGGGAGGACAGTGCTTCGGACAGCTGGCACCACCATCTGTTCAGGGTCTTGCTTTTTGATTTGGCTGCAGCCTGAGGGTCTCAAAGCAGTGTCAGCTTACCTACCTGTGTCTGTCTGGACCATGAATGAAAGTCTCCAACAGACAGGTCCGCCTGTACCCTCAAGCCAGTCTGGAGCCACACAGGGCTCTAGTGACCCATCAGAAGTCTCAGCTGAAGCCTGTTACTAGAATTGACCTGATATCAACCTTTCCTTGGAAGATACATTTAAAACTGATAAAGCTGAGAGTCCAGATGGAGACCTGTCTTGAAGTCAGATACTTCCTGGTAGCCTAAAGGCATAGGACATACACCTCCACCCTGGTGTGGGACTTCATCTGAGAGTCCTGTGCAATTTCCTGATAGTCGCAGAAGTTGTTCTTAATGTTCTGAGAGAGGAGAGTATTGGGGATGATATTTCCTATCTGAGCATTCGGGTGTTACTGTAAGCTTGCCTTCCACAGGGGTGTTGTGAGGAGCGTGTCCAGACAGCCAGAGCACTTGGAGTGGCATTTCTGTAGTGACATGCTGGAGTCCTGAACTGTGCTGAAGTTGTGTTGAGCCACCAGAACTGTGTTAGCAGTGTTGTGTGCAGAGAAGGGAAAAGGAAGGACAGGAATGTGATGGGCTGCATCAGCTGAGCAGTGCAAGGTTTCCTCACATTTGTGATGAATCATTTGATTGTCTGCATCTAGCATCTGATACTCTGGGCAGCTATTCAATGCTGGTGATGAGCTAATGAAAGATTTTGGCCATTGCAAGTTGGGACATGGGCTGATAGCCTCATTTTCAGGGCTGAGGGAGTCCCAAAGATGAAGACGTCAGCCCTAACTAGAAGTGTCAGCTGTCCTACTCTGTGGCTGGCCAGCTAGATATAGCCAGTCTGTGCTGAGAAAGGTCTGTGCCTTCCCTTGGACTGTGGTGCTTCCCAGGAGCCTTCAGAAGGTGAAACTGGACGGGACACAAATGGTCCTGCTTACCTACACCTGGCTGAGGTAGTTTTGCTTCCAGGAGCCCCTGTTTTTATTGCTAGGAAGCCCTGGGAGCTTGCAGATACCTTTTCTGAAGTGCTGGCTGACCTGCCGTAAGTGGCAGGTGTCATCTCAACCTTGCTTTGCTCTTCATAGTTCAGATGCTGGAGAGATCCTTTAGCAGAGAAAGCACACTCCTCCTTGGCCAGCAATGTCCTTGTCACAGAATCGTAGAGCGGTTTGGGTTGGAAGGGGCCTTAAAGATCATCCAGTTCCACCCGCCCTGCCGTGGGCAAGGACACCTCCCACCAGACCAGGTTGCTCAAAGCCCCGTCCAACCTGGCCTTGAACTTTGGAGATGGGGCATTCACATCTCCTGGGCAACCTGTACCAGTGTCTCACCACCCTCACAGTAAAGAATTTCTTCCTGACATCTAATATAAATCTCCCTCTTTTCAGTTTAAAACCGTTACCCCTCATCCTATGGCTCCACTCCCTCATAAAGAGTCTGTCCCCAGCTTTCCTGTAGCCCCTTTAGGTACTGAAGGCCACTCCAGTGTCTCTCCCTGGAGTCCAGGTAAATTATGTCAGTTTTTCTTCCCTTCTCCTCCAATGCTGTAACCCCATTGTAGGAGGCCACCAGATTTATCAGACACAGTTTGCCCTTGGTGAAGCCATGTTGGCTGTCACTGATCACCTCCTTATTTTCCATGTGGCTTAGCAAAGATTTTAGGAGGATCTGCTCCATGATCTTGCTGGGCACAGAGGTGAGACTGACCGGCCTGTAGTTCCCTGTGTCTTGTCTTCCTTTTGTGTTTCCTTTCAGAAAGAGCCCACATTTTCTCTAGTCTTCCTTTTGTCACCAACATACCTATTGAAGCTTTTCTTGTTGGTCTGGATGTTGGCTGGATGTAACCCTGTCTGGGGTTTAGCTTGCCTAACCTGACCCCTGGCTGCTTGGACAATTTCTCTGTATTCCTCCCAGGCTACCTGTCCTTGCTTCCACCCTCTGTAGGCCTCCTTTTTGCTTTTGAGTGCGTGTAGGAGCTCCTTGTTCATCCATGCAGGCCTCCTGGCTTTTTTGCCCGACTTACTGGGATGCATCACTTCTGAACTTGGAGGAGGTCAACAGCAGGAACACTTCTGCAGTACATAGATACCTCCCCAAATGAACTAGATATCTATTCTGTATGCTTTGCCCTGCTCAGCATCTTGGTAGCCTGTGCTTTACTTTCTCCAGTTTGATGACATTTGCTGCAAGAATGAATGGAAGGAAATAATCCCACCCCTCAGCCTACCAGCTGCGCTTTTGTCCTTTAATTTCCTGTGGCTGGCAGAGCTTCCCCCACTGCTGCTGACTGTTCGATCAGGTAGCGACACAGCACTGTTTGGGGGATTTCTCCTCTGTTCTGCCCTAACAACATTTGGATTCTTGTAGTCTTAAACCTCCTTTCATTGCTCCGCTGCTCTCCGAGTTACATTTTACTGTCTCCTGTTGAATGTTTGGGGGCTGGTGGTTGTGGGAAGCAGAACTGAGGTGTCACTTCTCTCTGCAGGTGTGGTATCTGTCTGTTTTGAGGGAGACAGCGATGGCTACATTAACCTGGTGGCCTATCCCTACGTGGAGAGCGAGGCGCTGGAGCAGGATGATATGCCAGAGAGGGACCAGCCACGACGCAAGCACTCGCGTCGGAGCCTTCACAGATCAAGCAGCGGCACAGAGCACAAGGAGGAAAAGCCTGGCCTGGCCAGTGACAGCACTGAAAGGTAAAGAGGGCCCAGTGACAAGGTGATGAGCAGGAAATCTCCTTTTGCTGAGGACATTTGGCACTTCCATACAGTAGCCAGGCTGTCTTGCATGGCTAGTCCAAGCACACTGTGGACTAACTAGTCCAGCAAACTGTGTCAGTTTTGCCACGTTCAGGGCAAACTCATCCATCTGAAGCACTTCTGACACAGGATAACCCTTGGAAGTTTATTGGGTATGGAACCAAAGCCTGTGGAGCAGTTTCAAACACTCTTGAGTCCACCTGGTTATTAACCCAGAAGATTTTTCCCAAAGGTACTTTGAATATGGGTTTCTACCTTCTCACACCAGCCAGAGCTCCCTGAGAAACAAGTGTTCCTGCTTACTCTTATCAGTTGCAGTCCAACCTGGCAGAGATGTTAGACCAGATCCTTGAGTGTGGGTCTACAGCAAGGGTTGTTAGTGAGAATTTGCTGTTAAGAAGGTGGCAGGAGAAGAAATAGGAGATGGCCATGTGCAAGGGGAGGACATGGCAGTTTTAAGTACCTGGAGAAGGCATGGATTCTAACAGGCAACTTTGTTGTGTCCTTATTCCAGCAGCATCCAGGAAACGAAGAGTTCCAGGGTGGATTTGCATATCCATTCAGATGTTCCATTTCAGATGTTGGATGGGAACAGTGGTCTGAGCTCTGAAAAGATCAGCTACAACCCCTGGAGCCTGCGCTGTCATAAGCAGCAGCTGAGCCGCATGCGGTCAGAGTCCAAGGACCGAAAACTCTACAGTATCCTTTGGGAAGCAGAGTCTGCCCTGGCCTTCGTGTTTGTGCCCAAGGTGACTTACTTCCTTTGGCTTTCCCATCGTTCACACAAGAAAAACTGTATTATAGGTTTCTTTTTACTATTCCTTCCTGCTTTCCATGCAGTGACACTAGTGTCTGACACTGAAGCTCAGACAGGCCAGGTGTCTGACTAGATCCCATGTTTTCTTTCTTCTCTGGTCCTTTGTTGACTCGTGTTTTGAACTGTCAAAACTGTGACTGTTTCTCACGTCAGGCTTTGCCTGGCAGCAGACACAGGTCTGCCTCAATCAGTAATCCCTTGGGAGGGAGCTGCGTTTGTCCTTGTCACCTTTCTTGAGTCTCTTCCAATTTTACTGTGTTCTTCTGGAGACCATGACCAGAACTGCTCACTATAGGGAAGATGCAGGTGAACCAGAGGTTTTCACTGGTGTTCAATGCTGTTTTCTCTCCTCTCCCTCATAATCCCTAACACACTCTCTTGTTCCAAATGTTGTTCCATTACCCCCAGATCCCATTCCTGACTGGTAATGGCTTTCTCAAAACACATTGCTTTATGCATTAAGAATCATTTTCTCCTTATGTTTATTGTCTTGCGTGTAAACTCTAGTGAACAATGCCCGCCCATTTAATGGTTGATTGCAAAAATAGGGAACTATTTTTGCAATCTTGAGTAACTTGGTGCTTTGAGTGAATTTGTCATCTCGCTCTTCACTCGCTTTTCTGGATCACTTGTGCAGATCCATGCTCTTTAACACAGAGACCCTGCTGGCGACTGGCTGTGGGACCAGTCAGGCTGGTTTGTAGTTCTCCAGTTCTCCACAAATCAGCATTGCTGTAGCCCCTATTCAGTCCCTTGGTACTGAGGTGGTGTTAAAAGAGTTACACATCTCTCATTTTCTGTTTCAGGTGCCATCTATTCCCTTGGCATTTCAGTTTGAGGCTTCTCTGAACTCTTAAGGGGAGTTCTGGCTTGAGAATCCCTTAAACTCTTCCCCGGTAAACAAAGAAGCGAAATATTAATCTTATTTTTCTTTTTAGGGGGCATCTTCACACCCTCATCCCACTCTCCTCCCCTGTAGCCCCTTTTGTGCTTTGTCTTCAGACTCTTTGGGCAGCCTGACTGGCTTCATGTGGTTGAAGATGGATTTGTTACTTTCTGTGCCTTCACAAATGACTGCTCGTGCTTTTGTCTTGAAACTTGCTCACTTGTGGGCTGGTTTTGTTTCACCTGCTGGAGCTTGATTCTGTTTTCCACACATAGAAACAAACTTACTTTTAATAGCTGTATTCTTCATCCTTTTAACTGTGTGGGCTTCCTTTTCCTATTCTCAAAGGTGTGCTTTGAGCCTCCAGCTTTTATTTTTAAATAGCCTGCATCACTTGGAGAGAAGTAATTCTTTTTGGCTGGCCTTTTTAATCACGCTTCCTTATTTTTATCAAGTTCCTCTTTCAAAATCAACCATAGTTGATAATAGATTTTTTTAATTTTTTTTTTTCCTAAATGCTGAACTTCCTTGCGGGTTTGATCTAGCACTTTTCTGGTTGCTGTTTCAGCGTAACACGTTGAACTGTGCCCTGCAGGGGTTTCCTGGGGCAAACGTCAGGGTTGTTTTTTCCCCCTTTGGGACCAGCTGCTGCACTGATGGTCTGGGGTTTGTTCCCAGCGCTGTGCCCTAATGGAGGCTTTGCCCATTGTGCTTGGTGGTAATTGCAGGCTCCCGTAACTGTTCTGTTTCCTGCCTTTGTAGCCCCCCCTCGGTTCCCCCCCCTGCATTGGGCAGTGTTGTTCTTCTGGGCAGGCCAACAGCAACAGCGCTGAACCCCGAGTCTTCAGTCCATGGGGATTGTATTGTTTATCCATATGGTTAAATTGCTAATTTGATTAGACTTCAAGCTCTTCCTTAATGTATCAGCAATTCTTACTGGCAGACCTTCTCTTTCCTGAAACTGCTCTGCTCTTCAGTTCCCCCTACTGAGTTTCCAGTATGCCCACATGTCACCTCCTTGCTAATTGGTGGCCATTCCCATTTCCAGGCTGATTTCTTCTACCAAGTGTCAAAGCCCGGGTGCCCCTGTTGGGATTTTGTCCTTTTCTTCACTTCCCCAAGCAGTTTGTTCTGTCTGTCCTTTGGGTTCCTATTTGTTTGTTGCCCAACCCTATCTCGTGCTGGTCCAAGTCCCTGTCTGGTGGCCCCGGGGAGGGGTCTCTCTGACAGGTGAGCTCTCCTTGACGCATCTCCCAGAGTTCCTTTTGCTGGAGAATGTGGTGCATCACTTCAAGCTTCCCTGCGTACTTGATCTGAAGATGGGGACCAGACAGCACGGAGATGATGCATCTGAGGAGAAGGCTGCTCGGCAGATGAAGAAGTGTGAACAGAGCACTTCGGCCACCTTGGGCGTGCGCGTGTGTGGGATGCAGGTAGGGATCCCCAAGTCTGCAGGTGCTGCACGTTCTGCAGCCACATTAGACCTCCCAGTTAGTGTCTTCTGCTGAGCACTGGGTTACGGAGTCTTCCACTTCAGGTAGGTACATTAGTGTTCACAGTATATGCTTTTTCTCTTATTTCTAATCCTGGAACAAAGGAACCTGCTTCTTCTGAGACAGCCTGCTTTATCCAAAGCTGTTTTGCTCACAGACAATTAGGGGATTTCCAATAAAATTATTTTTGTGGTTTAGTGTTCAGCTGGAATCGTGGTGCCTGGGGAGGGAGGTGTCCCTCTGTCCCGGCATCAGCTGACACTTGCTTCCGTGGTGTACTGGGCATTGAGAAGTTGCTCTTCTCTTGAGGCCAGGCCCTGTGCACAAGGATTTGCGGCTGGTGCTGTTGTGCAACAGTCGTGCCTTTCCCCACCGGCGGGAGGATTTTGTAACCCAGAGTCTGCCCACAGACTCTGAAGCAATGAGGGCCCTTCATTAATCACACACCACATAATAGTGGCAGTATGTGCCAGCAGCTCCCTCTGCCAGACCATTGTCCGACTTGCTCTAAAACGTGACTTAATTTTTTTTGCCTCGGGGCCTGTTGTGTCACGCTTTTTATGGAGGCTTGGACTGACGTGCTGCCCTTTGGGTGTCCTGGGAGAGAACCGGTACTTGGGTGCCCTGACTGTGCCCTTGGGATGCTCCCATAAGCTGCTTTGGGATTCAGGGAGCAGGCAGAGCTGTTTCCTGCTCCCTCTTGGGCATGGTGGGCACAGAACCAGTTTCCTCTGCCCTGTTGGTCGTCCAGGACAGCTCAGGGCTCTCTGCGTGGCCTTCATCTGGTGCTCCCTCTTGACGTGTGTTTCCTTTGGCTTTCTAGGTCTATCAGCTGGACACGGGGCATTACTTATGCAGGAATAAATACTATGGACGCGGTCTTTCCATTGAGGGCTTCCGCAACGCCCTCTACCAGTATCTCCACAACGGCATCGAGCTGCGCAAGGACCTCTTTGAGCCTATCCTCGCCAAACTGCGAAGCCTGAAGGCGGTTTTGGAGAGACAGGCGTCCTACCGCTTCTACTCCAGCTCCCTCCTCATCATTTATGATGGGAAGGACAGCAGGGCGGGGATGTTTGTGGAGCGCCGGCCAGAGACGTGCCTAAAGCGGGTCGACAGCTCTCTGCCGGAGAGCCTTCAGGACGGCGGCGGCGGCGGCACTGAGCCCGGCTCCTCTGCCCAGCCCAAGGTGGACGTGCGTATGATTGACTTTGCGCACAGCACCTTCAAAGGCTTTCGTGACGACCCCACCGTGCATGACGGACCCGACATGGGTTACGTGTTCGGGCTGGAAAGCCTCATCAACATCATGGAACAGATGCGTGAGGAAAACCAGTAGCCCTGGGCTACGGCCTCTTATTCTTGTCCTGGTGGCAGGAGCAGACAAGACCACCTACTACCACAGGAAAAAAGCAGACCGCTTTGGTTTTAAACAATTGTATTGCTCCATTGTTTTTAAATGTACTTGGATAGAAGAGCTGAGGGGAGGCAGGATGGAACAGATCCTCGTGCTGACCAGATGGTTCTGACTGCACTAGCTCTGCCTGCTGGAGGAGGCTCTGTAGATGCCTGCTGGGTGTTGGGTGTCCCGGTTCTTCGCTCGTCACATGCGCGTTCTGGAGGGAGGACCTGGACATAGGGAAGAGGAGGAAGCAGGAGAGCATGGGGGCTCTTCGGGGGGGGTCGGGGGCTGGAGCTGTGGCATGAGTAGCCTCCACCTTCAGGAGCCCCCGGGAGAGCCTTCCCTTTGAAATTCTCCTGAGTTATTTAGAAAGGGCGCTTGACTACCAGTCGGCAGCCTCAGTGGGGCTGATGGTGAGCAGCGCGGGTGCTGGTCTCAGCGTTCGGTGGCACTGGCTCTGCCCTGTGTTTTGCTGATGGGGCTCAGCTTTTGATGCTGCCTCTTGGGGGGGG
>JAOXJM010000003.1:19683783-19694283 GCA_026413425.1 Tringa solitaria
CCCTGGTGTAACTTGAGGCCATTTCCTCTAGTCCTGTCACCTGTGACTTGGGAGAAGAGGCTGACCCCCAGCTGACCCCCAGCTCTCTACACCCTCCTTTCAGGTACTTGTAGAGAGCAATAAGGTCAGCCTTCTTTTCTCCTGCCTCCCAAAACAGCCTGACCCAGGGCCAGAAGAACAGTCCTCACCCAGGCAGCGAAGGGGATGCCAAAGTCAGCAGGCCAGCTGTGGCAGAACACTGCACAGCCATGCTCCCCGAGTGGTTTTAAGAGGATGTTCAGCTCCCACCCAAGCTTGTTCCCAAGGTCTGCTTTCCTGTGAATCACTGTGTTGGACTTGGATAAGGTGCCTGGTTTCTAGCCTCATATCTTCTCCCTTCCTCCCCACTCCCTGACATACCTAGACCTCAACTGCTGGACGTAGCCCAGCCAAAAGGGGAAGAGCTCCCAGCCCAAAGGTGTCAGAGAGCAATGAGCTCGTGGAAAGGCTGGCCCTCTGACTTACCCCTCTGTTGCTAGCGTTCTCCTGAAGAAACTTGCGGAATTTGTTTAGGAAGATGTATCTGGAAGCTTCCCCCTGTTAGGAGGAAAAGCAGGTGGTAAACCTATACCTTGTGATGGGGAGATATTGTAGCAGAAGATCCACAGCGCACTTACCCCTCCTCTGTCCTTGTTATTCAGCAGCAGCTTCAGAATCTGAACCTGGAGACCTTCCACCACTAAAAAGGGGACACATGTCAGAAAACAAGCACTGGAGAGCAACTACCTATGTTAACCCCAACTGCAGTACCCTGTCTCCAGGAGAAAGGCTACCTCCTCAGCAGAGAGGGGGCCCAGGGAGAACTGGTGCTAATCCCATCACTGTGAGAATTGTCTTCTCTGCCACCCAGCAATAAATTCATCCACATGCCCCTAAACAACGAGAAACAATGCCCCTAAAGGGGAACTTCAGTTTGCTTGTGTCCCATGGTGGGATGCTGCAGGGGGGTCTCAGCACTCATACCCCTCCACCAGATAACAGCATGGCTGGCCCCTGCCTCCTCAGCACAGCCCATCCTGGCAGGAACGGGATGAAGGGGATTTGGAAGCAGCTCAAGGGTTGATCCCCCTGGCTGCACAAAAGGTATGGGATCTTGGCAATTCCTCCCCTTCCTCACAGACCTTCGATGCGTTTCTTGAGCCGCTGGCAGCCTCTTTCATACGCCCGTCGCCGCAGTCTCTCCTCAGCGCTCTCCTCCTTCACCTCCTTACTCTCCTTGCCCTGGTTGGGAGACAGACACCAATTAGTAAGAGATCACTGCACAGGGAAAATATCTTGTCGAAGGGGGAGCAGAAACTCCCTGAGACAATGTGCCAGTGTGTGACTGCAGCTAGCAGCACACCTAAACAGGCATTCCCTAGCCTCATAACAAGTAAGGGTGGGAGATTTTTTGAGGATACAGAAGTCAACTTGCAATTCCTCAGCTGCTGTGAAGTTCCCTTCCAAATCTGTTGCCACAGAAAACTTCCCCCTCCCTTGTCCTGAGCAACACACCCTAAACATCTCCACTAAGGGACAATAAAGATGTCAGGGCAACAGAGAGGCTACAACTCTCACAGGGTTCTCAACTCTCTGCAGGGTTCACCAATACTAATGCGGTCAGAAACATGGGCCATCCAACCTCCTCAGCCAGAAAATGATGGGGATGGACAGCAGGCCACAAAATTTCCCCAGCCTCCCTAGTGGATGTGCCCTTACCTCCTTGGTGAAGCGGTTTGGCCACCACGTGGTGGGAATGAGCTCCTGCAAACCAGCCTCCTCCACACGCAGTGGGCTCTTAATGTAGAAGAACACAACGGAACGGAGCACATCGAAGCTGCGGCCAAGTTAAAGCAAGCACAGACGCTACAACAGGAGAAGGTACAAGGCACGTTTCCAGAGCTGCAGTGAGAGACCTCTTTCCAAACAACCACTGAAAGCTCTGAAAGATCCAGAGCTCCCTTCTGGAAGTTATCACTTCCAGGTTAACCTGCAGTTATCACAGCAGCTGCCCAAATGCTAGCATGGCAGCTGGATTGCTCTGAAAGTCTTTTTGCTCTAGGGACGTTAGAGAGGTCAGGCAGGCAGAAAGGTAGTCTTGTGTGCTAGCAGGATGTGACCTACATGACATTGCTCCCCCTCCTCAAAGCAGGACTTTGTAGCGAACGGTGTCAGGCAGACAGAGACCTGAGAAATTAGAAATGACCTCTCAAAAGGTAGGGTGGCTTCTGCCTCCAAGGACCTGCAGATCCTTGCAGTCTCCTTGTCTGCATTATTGAGCGCAGGGAGAACCGAGACAAGAGGAGGCACAAAGGATACAGAACATTGCTGAGTAGGTATTTCCTGGATTTCTCATGCTTCAAGACTGCAATGGTGAGCCGGAGGTAGTGAATCTAGGGAAACAGGAGAAGCAAAAGTGACTCCATCTACAGAAGAGGACAGGACTCTAATAGGTACAGCGTTACAGAACTGCTATCTCTGGATCAAACAACTGCAAAATACAGAACATCATGTACCTTTGGACAAAGGGACATAATGGAAGCTGGCTAATCACAGATTCCTGCGGATTCAGAAGTGCAACTCACTTGTAATCCCAGATCTGGGATGATGGGGGAGAACCTGTAAGCCCGCAGCAGGGACATCAGTAGCTGCTTGAGGCACTCGTGCACTTCATACTCCTGAGAAAATAAAAACCACATTGAACAGCAACAGCACAGAGTTGAGAACAGCTACAGTTCCCAGAGCATGACCTTGGAAGGAAGGATTCACTTCTAAACTGAAAAAGCAGGTGCTCTGGACCCACAGTGTTTGTCCATCTGACTCCACAGGAGAAAATCTGAGCAGAAGTTGGTGCCATCACTTTGCTACTGGGAAACAACCTTCTGACCAGTAAAACCAATCCAAAAGTAATCTACGAAAAGCCAAAATCCCAGGTTCTATTTAGCTGAGCTGCCACCCATCCCTGTATCCCCTGAACCTACCAAACACACAGTGTTGGTAGAACCAACCCAGAAAGGAAAGAAGTTCTTCTTGTGTAAATGTGATGATGGAAGAGCTGTCTTTTTGAGTCCAACTCATAGTCAACCACCAGGATGAGAGCCAACTCTTCCACAAATGCAGCAGCCCTACCAGGGTGTTCAGCTTCATTTCTAAGATGATAAGCCTGAGGGGGTCATGAAATTTTTCAATTAAACTTTTCTTGACAGCTGGCTGGGCCAGCACCCGTATCTGTTAATCGTTACCCAAAAGGACAGACACGCTGTCTCCAAGGAGATCTTTGGCAGCGACTGGCTCTGCCCCAGCACTCCAGCAGCAGGAGCTTCCCAGTGGCTTTTAAAGGCTGTTTCAAACAAGTGTCCCAGGATAAGAGTGACCCCATCCATCTCAGACAGGAAGAGGCACAGGAAGCTGGAGGAGGTTTCTCCCTGACAGTGCTGGAAGTGGTGTCCATTTCCACTCCAGTCCTGCACACTCTGATTGATCTCTTGGGGTACGTGGTGGCAATTTAAGACTTCCACAGTCAAATAAGCATTAACAGTATCCAAGAGACCCAGTCATTTCTTATTGATGAATTTGATGTTCCCAGAAGCACAAAGTTGTTCAACATCACCAGTTCCTTTAGCAGTAGAAGCAGCTTAGAAATGCCCTGTTAGCTTATTGCCAGTGTCACCATTACCAATCACTACACATTCAACCCTCATTCCCTGGGTGCAAAGCACCAGCCAGATGAGCTAGGTGAGAGGGTGACCTACCACATAAAAGGGATCTTGGCACCAGAAAGGGAAAGACACTGATCACTACCAGCATTTTCTAGGGAAGGTTCCAGTCCTCAGCACCTTCCAGGGTCTCCTTGTGATCCCTGGAGAGGAACCAGCACCCTAGCAACTCACCTCCATAAGAAGCCACATGAGATCCAGCAGCTGCTGAATAAGGGGATGGGCATCCACTGCCCCTCCTTGCTCAAGGATGCTCAACAGGAAGGTCATGAGCACATCTTCCACCAGGTACACCTTGCACTGTAGACAGAAAGCCAGGTCAACAGTCCTCCAAAGCACAGCCTCTTCCCAGTGAAAGCTGAAGTTTACCTCCCCTTGCAAACATGGTAACTAGCATCTACAGCAGCTTCCAACGGGCATGAAAAACTCACCATAAGAGGGGAGAAATAATTGAAGATGTGGGCTAATGTAATCAACACTGTGGGTTCTCCCTGTAGCTGCCACATGGACATGTCCTTCTCCACCAGCTTCCCCTCCTGCAACGACAAACCCAGAAAAACACACGACTTTGATCCAGCCCGATCCACCCATACACCAGTGACTGAGTGAACTGGAGGCCTGGAGCAGCCACTGTTTGCTGTCTCATGCCTGATTGCAATAAAAACCTTTAACATGAGAATTCAGGATGGCAAAGCAGCCAGGTCCCTTGCCTCTGGAGAGCTGCAGTGCAATCCAGATGTCAGTTACTCTCAGCCACATGCACACACCTTGACAATCTGTTCTTCCAAAAGGTTTCAAGTGTGTATGATAATTTGTAAACGGGAATCCCTGCAGAGGAGGTAGTAAAGCCGGCCTCCACCCAAGCCAACACCATAGCAGATGGCGTTCCCTATGCTTTGGACATAAACAGATCATCTCTCATCCTGGCGGAAAAAAAAAAATTTCTAACAAACAGTGCCACAGCCAAAACAGTTCTCAAGGCAGGCCTGCTAGAATTTAGGACATCAGTAAAAAGTTTAGTATCTCAGCAAGTTTCTTTCAAGGCTGCAAATTCAAATCCAGCAGTTCTGACTCCCAACAAACATCGTCCCTAGCATACCAGGAATGAAACTTCATAGGACCGGGAACAACAGAGCCCTGGGAACAACAGAGCCCAGTATGATTTAACTTAAGTCCTGGAACTATCAGGATTTCCATTTTGCACACCAAAGAGTTCCAGGGCCATGCATGCCCCAATCAAAAGTATGCAAGCATTTAGACTCTTGGGTGTATTGAAACATCAGAGCTCTCAGCATGAGCTGAGAAGTGCAGAACCCCATATTCCAGCACGGTGCCCCACAGATCCACCCAGTGACATCAGCCTACCGTCACATCTATTCCGATATGGATCACGTTCTTCAGGTAGCCTAACAGCTTGCGAGCCTTCACTAGGTCTGCAACAGGAGGATCTTGCAAGGGGCGGTAACCTTCCACTGGATAAGTAGGCAAGTGTTAAGGTAAAATACAATCTGATCCTTACAGGACTTCTTTTGTTTGTGCAACGAAAAGACTGCGTCTCTATTTTACTTTATACCCACACATGCCTCAGTCACAGTTCAAACCACAGTGCCTTCTAAATGGATGAGAAGCCACAAGCTCTTATCCCCACTTCCTCAATATGGCAAGCAGCAAGTGTTTCACACCACAGTTCTGCTCTCATCAGAAAGACAGACAGAAGCCTCCACTACTGCTATCAACAAGCACACACAGGACTGCTCTGACAGGAGCTGCAGGTCTCAGTGTTCACATAGGAAGGCAGCAGGCAATGCTCCTACCATGTCAGAGGTACTGTAGGGCTGGGAGGTAGAAGAGACCAATAGCCAAGAGGCCGAGCAGGCCAGCAGCATTAGGGTTTCCAAAACTGGAGAGTGAAATTTTTGCAGGATCTGAGAGGCTGGAAACAGGCAGCCCCCAGCTGCAGAAGTGGCTGTTGATTCAGAGCTGAAAGCAAATCTCATTTCAGAGACTGGTGGGGAACAGCACTCATGTTTGTGTGCCCTGCAGTTCTGCTCCAGCTGAGAAGCATCTGTTTTTTCTCTCCTTGACCCTGTTCTGTGCACAAGAGCCAACAGAAAAAAGCGAACTGCAGTCAGGTACATATATTCTACAGCCTCCAAAGACAGTCTCAGGACAGGCTCTACTCCCTTCAGACCTCCCCTTCCCACGCCTAAAGGATATCGGAGTGGACGGCTTCCAAAGTTAAAAGCAACGGACTCTTTGAAGGAGAGGCTGATGGCAGGGAAGTAAGCCATTCCAGCACCCCTTGTGATGTTATCAAAAGCGGTTCCCAGAGATATGCCGTTCCTGAAAGAAGGAAAACCCACACGATTTTAGTCATGGTAGGAAGATTTTGAGGTCAGCTGGGCAGCCCAGTTATCTGTGTTCCCCTCCCAGCAAGTTGCCAACATGGACACATCAGTCAGTCACGCCTCCTGTCACTCTTAACCTGGCACACGTGCAAACATTGCAGCTTGGTGGAGTGATGGCCATGAGAAGCACAGCAGCACTCCCATTTTCATACCATGGCACAGGAAGGCACTGGAGTCAACATGCCCAGCTTCAAGGGCAACCTAAATCCTTACAAGGTAACTAGCCAGCAGGACATTTTAAAGGCAAGTGCCATTTTTGGCCTCATCCATTTAATGCTGATGGAAATAGAAGGATAATGTTCTCAATCTACTCTTCTTGAAAAGATGACATAGAGAATCTAACAATTTTTAATTCTGGCTGACTTATTACATGCTGTAGTTTAGAGCCAGGGAACAATTCTTATTCAGACTAACCTTTGCTCACTGTCCATGGGAGTTGGAGGCTGGAGATTTATCAGCCTTTCCACAGCTCCTTGTGTATCTAGGACAGGCAAGGTCTATATTGACCACAAAAGCAACCAGTGTGGCTCAGCCAACTGTAATATTAAGCATCAGGAGAGATGCCCTCCCCTCTAAAATCCTAGCAAACCTTACACAGACTTCACAGCTTGAACATCTTTCTGTCAAAAGCTCTTACCTGAACTTAGGAGGCTCAACAGCCTGTTTATATGGTTTCCAAACACAAAGCAGAAAAGCAAAGGCTGGAACTACCAAGTAACTTAAAGGAGAGGGGGCAGAAACAGGGCTCAGCAATCTGCTGAAACCTGTATGTTACATGCAGACATCAACAAAGAAGGGAACAGGGCAAAGATGCTTACAAGCAGAAAGCAATGGTGCCCTCATCAAGGTCTATCAGACAGCTGACGATGTCTCCTGCTGCCCAAGACTGTAGTAAAGGGAGAGAACAGGTTAAACATATATACAGGGCGTTCCCACATCAGAAGACAGACTGCAACCCAACCAATCCTTTGTGATTCAGCGTTCAAGAAGAGAAAGCTTCTCCTTACAGCATCTCATATAGCTTTCTCAGACACTTCTGGAAGCTGCACATAAACCCCTGATAGGGATCTTTTTCCCCTTCACCACTAGGAACATGCACGAGACCAAACATATATTTATCCCAACGCTGCATCATCCTCTGATGTGCTACAGAGAACCACGGCCTTCCAGAGACCAACAGCAGCACCATGCTAGGAATCAGCCTGCTGAGGCTGCTGAACAAAGCACCCACATAAGAATGTCCAGCACCCCTGAAGTACCAACAATTGCTGGCAGGCAGCCTCCCCAAGAGCAGACTGAAGCAGGTTCCCTGCTTCAGCAGCCTGAAGGGCATTTTACGGGGTCCAGCAGAGCAGGAGGAGCCATCTGCTTTCTTTTCTTTACACCCCGTTCCTGGGAGGACAGCTACTCACTTTGCCATAGTTGGTGGTAGTCACATTCCACTTGCGTACCCTGTTTCCATCATATGCATATGAATCTGGCGTATCTCCAACTCCTTCCTGCACCAAAGAATGAAAGAGGAGACTCAAACCAGACCAAGCATACAGGATCCCTCTCATTGCAAAAGTGGCTTTAAGGGGGAGACCAGCAGACAGGGAGAGCAGCTGAGAGTATACATGTTCTGCCTGGAAAAAGCCCTCACTAGAAGTGAATCCAATGGCCTGCAATTTTTGGTTCAAGAGAAATATACCACTCCCTACTCATTTGGGGGTCAGAAGAGTACTAGCACACTACACTTCCAAATTCTGTCAAAGCAGCACCCCAGGATACCCATCACCTCCCCTCTCACATGTCACAGACTGGCAAGTTAGTGAAACTCTGCAGCCAACATCCCTCCCAGCATCAAGCATCCCACCTGCTGCCTGAGAAGAGCTGCCCTTGGCCTGCCTCTCCTGGGCAAGAAAGCCTCGTAGCACCATGGCTGAGGGCCATCCCGAGAGCCGTAGCAGTGGCTACACGCAGCAAGAGGTTAGCAATGCACCCCAGTGTGCGAGGCTTTCACACTGTGCACCATTCTGTGAACACCGACCAGAGAGTCCGGTAAAGATTTTAAAAATAGCAGACCTGGTGTGGAAACGAAATGCCAGCAGGGCAGGAGCACAGCATCAGTGTGATGCTCCACGCTGACTCAAAAAGCAGTGGAGGAACACAGAGCAGCCCTGTGCCACATGCAGCAGTTACACTACCTCCTGATTAAATCTGCAGTTGAGAGTACACCAGCCAATCTGCATAAGTCCCTGGGAGGATATGAGCACCTCGTAAATCCATTTCCCTGAAAGAAGAAGAGATGCCACACAGTAAATACCTGCCACCTGGCTCGTTGTTAGAGAAGCAGAACCTGACACTGCTCCTACAGAAATAACTGTGGCACACAAAGGAGCTTCAGGACATCCCTAGCATTTCTCTCCCCCCTCTTTGCTCCAGCATCACACAATCCTCCATCCTTCTGACTTCCTGGAAAAGCCAGTGGATGAACTTGGGAAGAAGGGGCTCAAGATCTGGAACACATTCAAGATTTCCTGGGCTCTCCAGCTGTGTAATGCACATGCACTCTTCCCGGGGTCTTTTCTCAAAGCATCGCTGGTTTATCTCCCTACCTTTAAAGACACACGTCGTGGCCCTGATGGACCCAAAGTTACTGTGACCAATCACCTGGATCAACAAACAAAAGGTATTTTAAAGTCAGGCAAAAAGGTAGTTTAGCTCAGCCCTACCCATTCTCTCCTTCCTAGCCCTCAAAACCAAAGCAAGGTGGAGAGCTATTCACAAGCACAGTGCAGGGAAGAGAGGGAACACCTTCCCCACCCCAGCAGCTGTGCTCAGAGCCAACAGGCCCTAGAGAAACCATCCAAGTTCTCCCTACAGCTCATCTGTACTTGATAAATGCCAGTGAAGCATGCAGCATGGAGCAGTTACAAGGGCAACGTGGTGACAGACAGGTTCCCAGTGAATTGTGATTCCTATTATACAGGAAAGACATCTGAATCCTGGACTAGTTAGAACAAAACTATCGATTCAGGGTGTTCAGACTAAAGGCCAGGACTAGCAGGTAACACGCTGCCCAGAAACTGAACCCTGTTAACTCCTGACTCTCTCCATCTCAGGACAGACTATGAAGAACAGATGATGGTAGCAACAAGGAATTCACAGGAAAACCAGTCTGATCTAATAAGAGATCAGCTACAGAGGTAAGTTACAGTGGGCAGTTAATGGGAAAGGGGGGACCAGGGCAATCTCCTCTGCTAGAGGTAAAAAAGGATACATACATTATGGAGGGAACGAGCACAGAAGCACAGGACGTGCATGCTCAGTGATAGGGTGAAAGGAGTGCAGAAATTACTGAAGCAGGAAAGGATTAAATGCCAGTAGATTCCTTCAGCTAATTTTCTGCATGAAGAACATTAGCTAACGAGCAAGCAGGGAGCTGGTGGGAGCAAAGGAGAAAGCAATAAGTCAATACAGTGGTGGGTCCTGGCCTTGGCTTCAGCTTCTTGCCACCATTAGAGAAGACCAGGAGGAAGGAAGGAAGAGGCAGGCTGCTGGAGGGAGGGACAGGAAAGCTGGCTGCTGGCCCTTCCTCTGCATAGCCAAGCTCTTCAGTGAGCCCCTGGGCCAGGGTAATCTTTTCACTTCCTCGCAGTTCTTCTCAGAGCTTACTGAGACTTAAGGGTACTGCTAGACCTTTTCCCAGGAGAGCTCATTTCCTCCAGGATCCTGCAGGTTCTGGGTAGACTCCATTTACAAAACACTACAAAGCCAGTGAGAGGGATCTGTTATGAAGAGCTAACCGAGGAGCCCAAAGCACTTTTAGTCCCACAAGACCATTTTCTGTTGCACCCAGCATCACACTCACCCCAAGTAAGTCATCATCGACCAGCAGGAGCCCCTCAAAACCACTCGTGTGGTCCAACACCACAGTAGAGGGACCAAGCCGGCCCTCTGCTACCTGATCTGAAACAAGAGTTGCAAAAAAAACCTGTTAGGTTGTGTAGGATTTATCAATACACTTGATGAGTGCCTCCAACTAGACTCCAACAGCACCTCGATCTCACTACAGTGGAGGAAGAACAAAATAGTGTTAACCATGTTAGACCATGAGAACCTCAGGAAAGGAGACACCAGTGAGATTTCAAAGGAATTTTTCACAGCAACACACAAGGTCTTAGCTATGCAGCATTCAAGTCATAGAATCATAGAATCGTTGAGGTTGGAAAAGGCCTTTAAGGTCATCAAGTCCAACCCTTAACCTAGCACTGCCAAGTCCACCACTAAACCATGTCTCTCAGGACCACATCTACACACATTTTAAATACCTCCAGGGATGGTGACTCAACCACTTCCCTGGGCAGCCCATTCCA
>JAOXJM010000003.1:19701568-19716136 GCA_026413425.1 Tringa solitaria
GCGTTAGCTGGATGCCGACAGAGGCCAGCGGTGCCAGGGAACAAGCAGCTCGGTTTGCAGGGAGCCTGTGCGTGGCCACAGCTCTTTTGCCAGCTCCATTTACTTGTGTGTTAAATGATTTGTCCCAAACAGGAGTCCAATTAAAGCTTTCAATTGATTAAACGAGTAAAGGCAAGCAACCAGCGCTGGATGTGCCAAGATCCTCTGCTCGACCAGGACGCACCCACCACTGCTCCCGTTTTCGCTTTATATTAGTTCTATAATACATATTCATAACTATGGGCGTGTCTTCTTTGGCGCATGCTCTATTCACCTTTTCAACACCATGCGGTCAACAACAAAGTGGTATTCTAGAATGTTCTCTAGGTGGCCATACAAGAAATAGGAAATACCATCTTGCTTTCCCTAAACCTACGGTTATACAAGAACAAGTAAAACAATTAAAGATTACATATACAGAGAGGGTCACATTTTACTATGTGGCCCAAACATTATTCCATATTGACACAAATCAGATGAACACATTTCACAGTTGTGAGTGCGATTCACTTTTCTGTGACTCCGTGAACAGGACCTGCAGCTGGGTAAATGGAAATGCCCTTTGGCTATTGTATGAGCAGCAAGCGGGGGCTCTACCTGAGGAGCCAGGTGTAGAGGTGCCAGGGCAAGTCAGGCCACAAAGGTGGCTCCACTGAGAGCCCAGCCGCGGCTCGGTTTTGCGCGGCTCGGCACTCCACCGCCTCCCCGGTAGAAGTCACCAACGCTTCAGCCCTTTCCTGCTCCTTTTGTGCTCCCCGCCCCACCGGCCGCTCCTCCCGCTGCCCGCCCCACGGAGGATCGGCAGTGCTCATGGCGGCGTGGTGGGGCGCCGTCGGCTTTTTTTGCTTGCTGCCTGCCGCCGGTAAGCGCGGGGGGGCAGCTGAGGGGCCGGGGTGGGGGCTGTGGGAGGCCGGTCCCGGGGGCGTCCCCATTCTCAAGGAGGGTGGGCTCCGGCGGCGCTTTCTGAGGCGGCTTTGGGGTCTTTTGCTGGCCTCCTCCGGGGCTACGTCCCACCGGAGAGGCCGTGCCGAAGCCCCCGGCGGCGGAGAGCCTTGGCTTCGAGCAGGGACCCCTCGAGCCCAGGTGCCGGCAGAGCGAGGGCCGGTGCTGGGGCTGGAGGGTGGGGATTTTGGGGGGTTGATGGCCACAGGGTCGGGGGGAAGAGGAGGGACGTGGGGAGGAATTGGATTCCCCGAGAGAAAAGTTACGCTGAAAGTGAGGGAAATTTGTGTTGGTGGCGGTGCACGTTGTTAGGCAGCAGCAGTTAGCGCCTCAGGAATGGCTGCGCGGAGCCAGCTAATGAATACTGCCTGCTGGTAAACCGAAGGTAGGACCATTGGAGAAACAACAACCACAAAGTGGCTCCTGGTCGCTCTTAGTGCCTCATTAAAAACCTTCACCTTTTCATCCACGATGCAGTAAGTTTTAACCTTTTAGGGCAAGGTAATACATATATAAATTCATTTGATAATTGAATTCATATATAGCTATCATATGCTAACATTGATAATTGGAGGTTTTTTCAGCAGCCCTGTCTGTAACTATCTTGGTATTGTGCTTAAAGGATGGAGCATGTGGTCTTCCCAAACTTTGTCATGTGATGAGAAAAAACAGATGTGATCCTAGGTGAAGTCTCAGAAAAGCAGAAGGTCTCGATACTGTATGCATCAGTGGCATCACTTCATCTGCTGGACCAAATTCTGCAGGGATGTGGGCAGGCAAGGTGAATGTGATCTTTAGTGGATCTGCAAGAGGACATTTAACTTGCTCGGAGTAGTAAAGAGTCACAGTTTGTCTGAGGGCTGAGCTAAAACATGGCAGAAATGCTGAGAATTTTCTCTGAAGGTACTGTGAAGGGTGAGCACCAAAAAAATGGTTCTTTAAGCAGGCTCACAGTAACAGTGCTATATCAGTAACTGTGTGCAAGCTGGCCTTGTATAAATGGGCTTGGAAGTTAAAGTTTTCTTACTGGAATGGTTGGGGAATTTCAGTGGGAATAGTTTAGCCACTCTGCTCTTGAGGAGGAAGTCGATCAGTTTGATAAAGGTTTTTTGTGGTATTGATTGTGTGAAATCACCAGGCTGCTGTTCGCAAAGTAAGACAATCCCCTCAGTAGCAGGTACACCAAAACAGGAGGTCATTCCTGCCTCCCTCAGCCTTAGCCCTTGCTTTGTGCTGGGCTGGGTGGGTGTACACTGGACCTCTTCTGAGGTGATTCAAATCTCACCTCACCAAAAAACCTGGCAGCAAACCAACTGGGGGGAAAAGTTGTTCCGCAAGGCCTTAGGATTCACCAGTCTGATCTGCTGGTGAATCGAATTGGTTGGGGAAGAGTCTCATGGGTGCCACAGCCGATGGAAAAAGAGAGGAAGAACAAAGTAGATGAGCTAAATTCTTTGGTTTTGGTGTGCTTGGCTCTTGCTGGCTCAGCTCTGGCACCTGAGAACTGGCCTAGACCTTTGGTTTCCTTTCTTATTTTATTGTGCTGCAGTAGGGCAGTTGTGAGATGGAGAGATTAGTTTTGTTGATTCCTCTGTTACAGTTATAATTTCTCAAGGTACTTTTGAATTAGTGTAGCTACCTATCATTTCCTTATTGGTGAGGAGAGAGTTGTCAGGTGACATTGTTGTCCCAAAGCGGGGTTGTTTACCCAGTGTGCAGACGCCAAGGTACACGCAGAGTAGAGGGATTATCTATTTATTTAATTTCTGCAGAGATGGGTGTTAGGTGGTAATCCACAAAGCTAGCATGCTGGCCTAAAAACCCTTAGGAATATTTATATGGTTCAAAACACAGAAATACGCACCCTTATAATCATTGTTAGTGTCTTATCTTAAACAATTTCTGTTGGTTAGTATAGTCTCTTGCTTTCATTTAAAGTTACAAGGTCCTTTAATTGATGTGCACATGCTCCAGTACTGGGGGAGAGGGGTAGTCCAATTCAGTCTCTAAATTGAGTTGTGATCCGGTCTCCCACTGTTACCTTTACCTTTCCCCCAGTTACTGCAAATTTTTGTTGACTTCATGCCTTGTCCAGCAGTTGTCTGGTTTTTAGCCGGTTTCAGTGCCTTCTCTTGTGGGCTGTTCCTTATTATCAGCCTTCTGTTCTTCTTCAAGGGTATATTCATTGGTATAAACAATAAATGCCTTGCCAAGTATCTGGTTTCACAGGGATTTGTGACCTTTTTACATCTCTTTTTTCTTACCTAGTGAGAGATTCTACCTTCTAAAATATATTTCACCTTTTTAAAAGTGTAGTCTACATTCTTAAAGTACATCAGCATTACACGTCTGTAGAGGAAAAAAAATTGGTGACCAGGCATAAGCATGAGTAGGCATTAGTAGAAGTGCTGGGATATTGGTATTGATACAGAAGGTCGTCTTTGCTTGTGCTTAATGAACCTCACATTTAACCCCTTAAGTTGTTGGTTTGGGTTGTTTTTTTTTTTTCTTTTTAATGTTGGCTGAAGTATTCAGGTATGTCTTGGTGCCAGAGAATCAAGACTGGGTTTTCAGGTGGCAAAATTAGTTCAAATATTCCAGGAAATACCCCTCACTTTTTGTCTGAGGGAAACATGATTTGTTGTCTTTTCCTCTTCTTGTTTCCTTTCTCTGAACAACTACACCTGAAGTAATTTGAGCTTCTCGGATGGAGTCTGGTTTAGGAGCAAACTATCAGGGTATGATCTTGTTTATGTGATAGAAAGGAAAATGGGGAAGAGGAACCTGCTGACTGCAGCATTTACAACTGAAAACTGTTATGATACTTCTGCTAAAGATTCTTCTTGGGAAATGCTTTTTGCTTAAGCTTCAAGAATTATTTATGTGACAGTTGGAAGCTTTTAATGTGCTGTTCTTACCTTGCAGTCATTCAGGCTTGAGAGGGTAAAGAGAGAAAATGGGCAGTACGTTAAGGGATGTGTCGGCCCAACACAATGCTGAGAAGCATGGGATGTCTCCTAAGAAATGCATGCTGGTACACCAACATCTCCATTTTTCCTTACCATTCTAGCTGCACCGGTTGATGCTTGCAGTGGGAAGATGTCACTTGACCAATTTTAGTCCTGGGAATCGCTGTTTTATGACATCTGTTTTATGCCAAGTAAACAAAGCAACAGGTAGAAACAACCAAGTCAGGTGGAAATTCAAATCTACCGTGAATGCAGTTGTGTTGCATCTTTCCCATCAAGTCAAATATCTAGGAAAATTTAACATTTTCTTCTAACTGGTCTTGGGGCTTGTGTGGGATTTTGAACAGATCTGCCTAGTCACGTTGCTCTTTCAGTCTTTACAGTAGTTTGGTAGCTACTAGCAGAGGTAGTGAAGAGTGTCACCAGACAGAGCATCTCATATTTGCACACAATTTCATCCTTTATGTATGTGTGAATGCTTGGGAAAAGCTACTAGACGAAGACGAGATACTTTGTGTGCAAGGAGTAAGTATTTGCCTTTGCTGTACTATGAAGGCAATAATTGATTTTTGTAAAACCTAACCAAAATACTTGAAACGTATTTAAACGTTAGCCTAGGTGGGCTGGTCAGTAGGAAAAAGAGACTTTATATGATTATTTCTTTAGTTACTAACTATTGGATTTTAACTTTTTCCAGTTTTGGGTGAGGAATGTCAGGCATATATTGATCATCTTGGCAAGGCACAACCTGCAAGATCCTGTCCCTACTACTGCTGTGGAAATTGCCTGATTCGATACTGTTGCTCTAACGCAGCCTTAAAATTTGATGAAGAAAAACAACTTCCGTGTGATCTGCTTTATAGAAGGTAGGAGACAAACTGAATGTATACAGCACGTTATCATACTATCATCAAATGACAAAAATACATGTTTAATGTGAATTTAATGATTAAAAACTTACAAAGGGACCTTTCAGCTCTCTATCTGGCTCTATTAGGCATCTATGCCAATGCACATAACTTAGCTGTAAGATGGGAGCAATTAAATGGACAAACTGATGATGAACTGATGTGTGCTTTCTTGAGCTTTTTCAAATGCTTTCACCCTATTTAATTTTTCTTTTTAGTGTCCATTACCTTTCATAAGGATTTGGAACTTATCAGATACTGGAATAAGTAATAAATTTGATTTTTGACATGAATTCTCTTAATACAGGATCTCTGACTCAAGCAACAAAAATTACATGCAGGTTTTTTCGGACTCTGATGATTACATGACCTCTATCTCAAACATCATTAAGAACATGCAGTCCTTATCATACACCACTGATTATGTTTATTCCGGTCCCAGGTAAGCCACGCAAAGTCTCAGCTTTTAAAATTATATCTATTCAGAGGTTCTTCATTGCGGAATCAATACATGCCAGTAACATAGGAGAATAGAAATACTTCTATGTGCATTAAGAATGTGCAGCCCTCAAACTCTGTGTATGTGTTGGAATATCTGAAGAAGCAGAGATGGGAGGAAGAGGTTAGATCCTGTTTTTAGGCCAAAACGATTGATGTATGTCATACTCTGTGTTCTTACTGCTGAATGGGAATTAGCATGCTTGCTGTGGGCCCTTTGATACTGAGGGGTTAAGTCCATAGTGGCTGCTTTTGTTCGAAGCATCCCCTTGCTTTTTAGCATCTTTGGCACTTAGAAAAGGAAATACCGATTAAAAACCGTTTCAGTCTCCAGCGAAATAAATTCTTTTAAGTCTGTGCATCGCAGTGGTGATGATAAGAGTCCTGCTGTAGAACGCTTCTGTTTTCTATAGCGTGGAAGACTACGAAGAGAGGAGAAGGGTTAATTCCGAGCTGTGAATTTTTGATACATCTGCACGGGTTTCAATAATTAATCCTCCGGCTACCACGGAGAGGAATGGGGGTGGGGGGACTCGAACCCGCGGCACCCGCTCTAAGCCGTGCTGCCGGGCCTTTAAGGGGGCGGGGCGACGCGGCGTGACGCCAGCGGGGGCGGGGCCAGGCGGCGGCGAGCATGGGGTAAGCGGGGCCGGCGGGAGTGGGGCGGGGGTGGTTCGCCCGGCGGGGTAGGAGCGGGCCCGCCGCATGGCCCGCGGCTCCCGGGAAGGGCGCGGCGGGTGCTGGGGGGGCCGTGCTCGTTCCCTGGCGCGGCGGAGGGGAGCAGCCCGTATCGTGTTACCTATAGGTGTGTCTTTTCCGCATCCTGCAGGCGGTGGGAAGGAATCGGGGTGTGTGTGTGTGTGTATGAACCTCTGGGATCCGATGGTCTTCCACAAGGAAAGGGTTGCTGTGACACATTTCCGGGTGGAGGGGTGCCTCCTCCTCTCTGCTGGGCTGAGGGAGCTCTCTTACCACCAACCTTCAAGTGCGTGGTTCAAGTACTGCAGGCGTGAGCCTCATCTTGCCATCAGCGTTCACTCTTGATGCGTTTTTAGTCGTAAGATATTAAAAAAAAAAAAAAAAAACAACCCAAACGTTTCCCACCTTTGAAGCTGCAGAGATATTTAATAATAGAGTAATAGAATTGCTATAGAATTGAATGCTAGAGTAATAACGGTTAAATATAAAGAATGCAATAAATGTATTTTTTTCCATGACAGCATGCATAGTTATAAAAAAGCACAGAAAATGAAATAATGTAGTCTTTTAAGAAACAAACAAAGCCGAAAAACCATGCACAATTGTTAAAAGGAATGCAGCCAAGGCCCGCAGTCCACAAGGGTGCATTTGTGAAGAACAGAAAACATTTAGGAAGTAGCAACTAAGTTTGTTTTCAGCTATGGAATGTCTAAAAAGAGAGAATTATTGATGTATCACCTTGAGAAAATGGGTCATTAATGGCTTCTCTTTTTCCTTTCAATTACATTGCAGCTTTGAAAAACTAAGATATTGTGCAAAAGCCTAGACTTAACATCAAACTTACTTTCTGGTTAGGCAATTTTAAGAGAAAGGTGATAATTATTCACAGAAATATCACCCCCGAAAAGCCACTCGGATGTGACTCCAGAGGAAAAATCACATCCCCAGAACTTTCCAAAGTGGTTAATGGCTTTGGGGGCCTGATTTTAGGTTGTTTCAACATTGGGAATGAAAGCGAGTAGGACTTGACCTGACTGCAGTGAGAAGGACACCAAGTGGTTTTTCTGTTTCATTACAGACTTTGCCCAGGTTTTTGTGTAGTATGTGGGATTTATTTGTGGTTTTGTTTGGTTTCTTTTTTTTTTTTAACTAAGCAGTAAGCTGTATTCCTTCTGGAAGAGTTGTCCCTGGTTTCTGCCTGCAAGGTGTGCTCCACCCTTTCGCTCCATGCCAGTTTCTTTTTAAAGATTAATTTTATATTGTTTCTTGGTGGCTATGTTTGTTTAATACTTTACTGTGTGCAGAGGAGGGCTGATGTCAGCTGAGATATTTATTTGTATATCCAGCAAGATGACCATAGTCTTTAAACAGTCAGTTTAAACATTCTTTACACATGAGGAGAGGCAACAAAGAACAACTTCTTTAGTGCCCTGTTCTTTCTCTTGAGTTGCAAATGCTACCTTTGAGGCTGCCCTTCAAAAGGAGGAGATGACGGTTTCCTGGTATTAAGGGTCAGAAGGCATTTAGTTCCTCATTCTTGCAGCGAGCTTACTCCTAGTTCAAGTTGCCACTCTGGCATGTTGCTCGTAAATCCTGGCTTTTTAAGAGAATTTCACCTCTCTGAGGGCTTGTCACAAACTGTGGGAGGACTTGCCACTGGGCTGAGTGCGCTGGGGTGTCCCCTGTCCCTGCTTGGAGAACCTGACACAGTTAGGCTCTAATTCTGTGGACAGCGTTAGGGAAGGATTAGGGGTAGTATGTATGTTCTTCTTTTGTCTAACTGCGGAGTTTTTAGTTTGCTTGTGCTTTTGCCTTTTTTTTTTTTTTGTGCGTGTGCTGTCTTTATTCTGAGGTATTCTGCAGAAGCGCAAGCAAAGCACCAGGCTTTTAATAGGTTTCTTTTAATTAGTATCCTTTAACTTTAATATCTTTCAGTATTTAATATTGTGTATCAAGTGCTGTTGAGGCAGGGGTGCAAGGCGCTTTGGGCAACCCCCTGAAGTGCAGTTCATGTCCTGTAGTCCTCCTTTGGACATTTTAAGGACAATAAATGACATTCCTTTGGAGCACCTTAATAATTTACTTTCAAGTGCTTGAGAGCATTCTGCTTCCCAGAACTCTGCATTTGGAGGCAAATGTAAGCATTTTAGGAAAAGTATAAAAGTCAGCGTTAACTCAGATTCAGGCTTTTTCCATTGTTGATCACCCCTTAAAAGACCATTCAGAGCTTTTAGATCAGACTGTAGGCATTGGTTTCATACCAATAAACTTGTTAAATTTACCGCATTTTTTTCTTTTTTTTCTTGCAGGTAAGGTGACCATACACAATTTCTACTCCTAGTGCTAGTTCTACAATTTTTGCTGGGGAATGCATTGTGGCAAGGATTTACTGCGGGGAGGTGTTTCACTTTTTTCCCCTCTCTTAATTGGATTACTGAGTTTTCCCCTGCTGTGCTCTGGTTTCAAAGATTGATTTTGAGTAGTAAGGTTAATTTAGTTGTTTTTTTTTTCCTCTTTCATTCTGCAGAATGTAGCAAGAAACTGCAAAAAGCAGAGCACTGATTCACTGGAACCACAGTTGTCATGATTTGCATTGGTGACATGATTATTTAGCCTTGGTATGCCAATTTTCCAACAATGATCCTTACTGGAAAAGGAAATTAGATGACTCACATCCACAGTTCAACTAATTGTGAAGTATTTGTGCGCTTAAGGAGGCGGGTCAATTCAGAACATCTGTATCAGAGTTATGGAAGAAAATAATGTAGTTTGGGCAACTGATGTCAGTCTTTCTAAACGGAAACAAAACTTCAAATTGTCTTTGTACACAGTTAATTGGACTCTGTTTCTGTATTAGTTTCTGCCTTGAAGTTGCAGCAGGCTGTGTAACAGATAAAGTAATTCTCAAGCCCTAATGCTTGAGAAAAGGCTGTTCATCCTTATGTGATGAGAAGAGGGAGGCAGAATGGGAGTCTTCCTGGGAAGCCTCAGCTGGCAGAAACAGCACAGCCTTGTTAGCCTGGGGATGCGCTCAGTTGGATTTTGTGGTTTTTTGTGACTTGGTTCTCCTTTTGTGAGATGGAGTAAATCCATGTCATTCTGCCTGACTTTGGTTGAAATGCAGCATCTGCAGTAGTCTGCTTTGTGCAGAACTTGGGAAAACCAGTACATTTCGAACTGTGGAAGATGTGATTACCCTAATTTGCTGTCGCTCAACTTATGTGTTTTTAAGTATATGCTTTCTCCATAGACAAAGTAAACAATAGTGTGATGTTGAACTATATCCCATTTCTCCTTCCTATCGCTATCAGGGACTTCGGTTCACACTTTACTATGTATTTGGATGCTCCAGCATCTGTAATAGGCTGCCCCGATAAGAAAATAAATTAGGAAGATTATTAATTGGGAAAGAACTTCTAGACATGTAAGTGGTCTCTAGTTAATGAGCAGAGGATTTATATTCCAGTACTGGTCCTCATATTTTCTATAATAAATGAGTTAAACTGCATACAGAGCCTGTTGTGTAAGGCTTGCATTCAGACACGGGCTAATCTCACAAGGAATGTAAGCTTCTTGTCTAGAAACAATTGAGATTTGGATTTAAAGCTATTTTAAAAAAATGTCCTAAGCTTTTTACTAGCCTCGGAAGTAAATAGAAGCTTGCACAATTTGTAACTGTAACTTGCATCCTAGAGCATTCGGGTTTGCGTTCAGTGTATTCTCAATCAAGAAGCTACTTGGAGCTGACAGTGCAGTTGTGAGTTGCCGTCAATGATTTCTCAGCTCAGTGGGCTTAATGCTCTTGCAGGTTCATTTACTCTGAAACCAAGATGGAAAGAGAGCTTGAAAAATGCTGTCCTGACTCAAGAGGCTGTTTCTCAGCAAAAAAACCAAGACAACTTGGCCTAAACATGCATAGACACAGTGAGATTAATCACTTGGATTACATTCAGGAGTTCATTTTTCTGTGGGTGTGTGCTTCATGGACTATGTGCTTACTAGGGTACAGTGTTCCCTCTTCTAGCTCTGTGGTCTTTGCCGTACCTCTACACAGTGTAACTCTGAAGACAGTAAATTTTTAACACACAAGGGTCCTTGTGTGTTAAAGTACAGGCTAAAAAAGAGAATCCTTCCTTGGAAATGTGATTAAAAGACTGGGATTGTTATTTAGTAGGATCTATGAAAGCTTTAGTAGGATCTGTGTGAGTTTCAAAGCTAGCTCCAACTCTGCTGTTTAATATACTTCCATCAAATATCCATGGCCGGAGGTGTAGCCAGATTTATTTGTGATAGATTGAGTTGTAGATGTACTATGGGAGGAGGACAATTATGTATTGTTGAGGAAGGAGAAGAATGTCCTTAAATTGCCTAGCTTTTTAAACTACAATTGTAGTATCTTCTGTGCAATGAACGAATTACTAATTCCAGAAAATATGCAATTGTGCCAATATTGGTTTATGACAAAGTCTATTTTTATTAAAAACATTTTCTACCATTCATTTTTAATGTGATAGTCCTCTCCATGTTTTGCTAGCATGATCTCTGGCTCTCAGTTCCACTGGGGTGTAAACTTAAAAACCTGTATTTTTTTTTCAGTTATGGAAGGAACCAGTTGTCAAAGTCACTTTTGTGGCTTTTTTTAATGGAGGTCTTGTTAATGATGAATACTGCTTAAAAGGAGAAGTAGTGGTTGGCCAGATGTGACCTTTCCTGCAGAGGTCCATTCTTATTTGTGCAGTGTTGGATTTCCCTTGATGATCCTCATTGCGCTGGATGAGTAATCCTTTTCCCCGAAGAGAAGGGGGAGTGAGGCAGCATGTCAGCTCATAGGAGTGTAGGATAATTAATTTACCTAATTTAAACTTTGCTCCTGCCTGAACACAGTGCTTCTAACTTATCTCTGTGATGGTGTATGGATAATAGGGGTAGAGAAAAAGGTGTGTTTCATGTAAGAGCTGGGTTACAGCGTGAGCAAAGCTGGTGGGTGTAACCTAGTCTAAACTTCCTTTGATTGCAGTTTCAGTGTGTTTGGCAAGTCAGACACCATGTTGCAATTTGCCAGAAAAAAATCCTTTTTTTAAAATTTTACTTAAAACTTTAACTCTTTAGCCAAGTTAGTTTCTAATTAGTTACTTAAATCTGCTTTCTAGTATTGGTATGGTGTTGGCAGTAGCAAATTAATAACATTGCAGTTGTTTTTTATGTGGGGGAAATTTTCTGTGGTACTTTTTCTTTTCCAGTTAAACTTGTTCTATTAATTCAGTTAATCATTTCAGAAAAATCCCTCCTATTGCCTTTATCTTGGTCCCAAACTTTAATGAGAGCGGAGGGGTAGCATCCTATATGGTTGAGCTGGGACCTTGATGGTAGGAGGGAAACTGACTGACTTGTTTGCCTTAAATATCTCTGCCTCTAATCAATCTACATTCTCTTTTTGTCACTAAAGGAATATTTTAAATTTATTTTTCATCTGTAGAAGGAAGTGGTCTGTATTCTGTTTAAGGACAGTTTTTATGCTGAGGGTCCAGTGGACTTCTCTGAAACTGTCTTGTGACCTCCATGAAGCTGCCATATTAATTCTTGCCCTGTTGGTGAAAGACTTTAGTCCCTCTGAATGCAGCTCTCACTTTTCCCCTTCTTGTTGCATGCGTATTTTTAACATGCCAGTTACCTATAGCAATTATTCTCAAATGTCTATGAAGTGTAGAATAATAGATTTCCTGGGAAACCTCACTGGAAAATTGTATTTTTAGTATGCATTACAAAGGAATTTCTGTAAATAGACATATTTAGTCTTAAGTGAACTGTTTATAGACCAAAAAGAGATGCTTGTATACATCGTCCGTAATAACCTGCTGGATCCCGGTGTCGGATGTCTGAGTAAAACCACAAACTCCAGGAAGTTCCCTCCCTGCCACTTTCTCATAGGGGCTGTTTAAGAACTTGTTGTGCTAAACCTGTTACATGTTACTTAAAAAAAGTGAGAAGTTAGTGTCTTCTAAAAAAGTAGTAATTAACTTTACTTCCAGTAGGTCTTTGTGTATTAAATTAAAGTTCATTATTTTGGGCTTAAAGTAACCCACATCAGCTTCCTATTTGACCAAATAGAAGAAGGCCCCATTCAGTACATATTTAGCAAACTTTTTCTCAAAAGACTCTTGCATTCTTTTTCTACAGCACTTTTGCAGTCTCAGGGTTTGCTGGCTCACGATGGCGTTATTATTGTTGCTTTAGTCTTGGTTCTCATGCCAGAGCTGGTTTGGCGGATGCGAAGGGTCACTGGGCTGCCCTCAGCTGTGTGGGTTTCTCCTGACTTTGGGGACGTAGCTTAGGGTTGTTTAGACTGCAGGTAAGCAGAGGTGTCCCAGCAATTGCTTCAGGGGGTTCCTGCTGTGAAATTTTCTCTTTTGGGGGGGTACCTAAAAAGAACTATGGAAAGTTGTGAGAAGTTTTAGTGGTTTTCAGTGGAAGCTAATAGTTCAGCTGTGCTAAAATAGGCTGGTCAGTCTGTCAAGTGTTAATAATCATGCCAATATTTTCCTGTGATTATTAACCTCACAGGAGTTTGCTTTTTGTATAATAGTAAGTGGGTTTTTTTGAGTCTCTAGCGAAGTGGTTCTTATGTTTTGAATCTTAGAATCATAGAATCATTTAGGTTGGAAGAGACCCTTGGGATCATCGAGTCCAACCATCTACTCTACATGCTAAAAAATTAAACTGAGGACGTCTGTTGTTTGTAAAGTTGTAAAACCTAATCCCTCTGAAAGACTCCTGGGAAGTCTTACTGCTTTTTCTTAAAAAAAAAAAAATAAAAAAATTATCCTTTTTCTGCTAAGCTTTAGAGGCAGTATGCAGCATTGTATGGCTGCAACTAAAATGTTGGATTTAGGAAAACATCTTAGTCTGGGGACTTGTTTGGTCGTGCCTTATACTAGAGTCAGGGCAAGTCTGGACATTTACCATTCTGACACATTTCTGGGAACTCTATCCTTTTCTGGAGCAGTAAGGAGCGATATGTGTGTAGTCTTTTTTAGACTTTTAGAAATGGCCTGAATTATCTTCTAAAGTCTTTCCAGACCACCCTGTATTACAGCCGTAAGTCAGTATTTGCAAATGTTTGTTTTTAAAAGCAGCCGTGCTTTTGAAAAGCACCCTGCCAACATGTTTCTTGTAGCATGGAACAAATCTTGGAATAGATTAAAAGTTGCAAAATAAATAGGCTGCTTAAACTAATTTTTCAGAACTAAGTGGTCCTGTTGTTGTTCGTTTGGGTATTTTTTTTTAAAGATAGAAATTGCAGTGTGTCCCAGTGTCATGAACGCATAGATATACCAAAACTTTCTTTATAGCAGGACTTAGAAAGTCTTTCCAGCTTATGTGATTCAAGCTATTAATGAGGTTTAAAATTATGTTTATTGGCATTGAAACTTGGGTATTTTAAAAGGCCTTTGACGGTCAAAGAATTTCACATTTTATTCCACTTGACAGTGTTTAAAATCGACATCTTGGATATGGACAAAAACTGCCTTGAGAATTAACTTCTGCAAATAGTGCTATTTAGATCCCAGGTCTGATTCTCCAATTTTAACATGTCCATTGCATCTCATCCAGTACGAAAAGGGGTAGAACAGGCACTAATCCCATAACTGCCTTTATGTGAACTGATACACGCTTTGAGTAATTAGCAAGCTTTAAGGGTAAGGTGAGTCGGTGAGGTATGCTTGTCACTGATGCGATTTAGTGCTTTCCAAAGGTGAGAGAATACAAGTAGAATAGGAGTAGGGCGAGGAAGGAGAGAGGAGGTGGTAGGAAAGGGATAGAGAGTCGTCCCTTCATCCTTACTTTCCTGTGGATTTCATGAGAAGTTATAATTTAACATTCATGCAGCAAAACTGCTGTTAGGTTTGGTTTTGTTCTCAATTTTGTTTTCTATTATGTTATTGGCAAAAGTTAGCTTTTATGTGAAGAGAAAGAAGCAGGAAATGGCAGTGAATGAGCTCCAGCTGTTTATAACAGTGTGTGCTTTATTTAGAGACTATGGTATATATAATGTGGGAGTCTGGAAACCCATGCTCAGACTGTGATGCCAGCAGAGTGTTCTGATCGGGTGCTGTGGCCACCCTGACTTCTGCGCTCTGACGTTTGTTTGCAGAATGCAGGGGGTAAGGTGTGGGTTTCTTGTTTGGTTTTTGTTTGATTATTTTTTTTCTTGGTTAACCATTCAGTGGAAGAATCTTTAAGCTACGGTCTCTCATGTCTGTTCTTTTTCATTTTCATGTGCAAGGTCCTGCACATGGGTTGGGGACAATCCCAAGCACAAATACAGGCTGGGCAGAGACTGGATTTAGAGCAGCCCTGGGGAGAAGGAGTTGAGGGTCTTGGTTGCTGAGAAGCTCAACATGAGCTGGCAGTGTGTGTTGGCAGCCCAGAAAGCCAACCACATCCTGGGCTGCATCAAAAGTGTGGCCAGCAGGGTGAGGGAGGTGATTCTGCCCCTCTGCTCTGGTGAGACC
>JAOXJM010000003.1:19716992-19728072 GCA_026413425.1 Tringa solitaria
GGGGGTTGGAACTTGATGGTCTTTAAGGTCCCTTCCAACCCAAACCATTCTATGATTCTACGATTACAGAACATTCAGAAAAGGAGTGCTTCAGAGCAGTACTCCTTGGGCATGAAAAGGACAGATGTTATTTCAGTAAGGTAGTGCCTGACCATTCAGATATTCCAAAAGAGTGTTGCTAGTTTTGATTATCAATAGAAATTGTTAGAAAAGCAATATTTTTGAAGAGCTCTGCTGTTGAAAGAAGGTGGTTATGCAGCATATTGCAAGTTGATAGCACATACTGTTTTGTTTTCTCTAAGTGTCCTGCTACTTTTCTGCTCTTTCAAGACATTAGTTGTGCGCAATCCCAAGCACTGGCAGGAGAATTAAGCTTCTGCTGTAAAGTAGGTGATAAAAATGCCTGCAGAAATCCAGTTGCATACACTCCTTAGAAAACTCTGTGTAGAACTCACTCCTGTCTGTTGTTTCACTCACTCTGCTGTTTCTGAAGGCTTATAATTTTGGTCTGTAGTAACAATGTGGTACTTCAGTGGGTAAAACTGAATCGCAGTGTTTACAGAGACACACACACAGAGAACCGCACTTCAAAGTGTGTATGCCTGAAACACCTATACTTTAAAAACGCATCTCCATTTAGCTCTTTAAAAGATGTATGCAAAACATCGTCATGCTGTGGTTGTGTCATTTTAGCAAAGACACAGACAAATGATGAAGATGCACTGCGTGTCTCAGCTGGGTGAAAACAAGGATGTGGTGGGGTTTTTCTGCCTGAGCTTTGCTTGTGTCGCTTTCCTTATTAAAGATAGTAAATAGGCAATGAGGTATGTGCTTCAGTGAGCAGAAAACTTTATTACAGATAAGCAAGTGGAGCCCATGCTTCAAACTTCCCAATGTTTATCTGTTGGTGGCCAGCTTGGCTGCAGGTCAGGTTGTGCTGTTCTCTCTCTTGCTATATCTGAACTGAATTTGGTCCTGAAAGATAAGGGCTCTCTGCCAGTTTCCTGCTCTGATGGTTTGTAGAGTAGAACTTTCTCCACTTCTTTCTCCATATCTTAGCTGTGTTTAATTTTGCCCAGCCTTTGCTAAAGTTTGAAGAGGTTCATTGTCATGTAGAAGTGAAGAATTCTAGTTGGCTTTGTCAGGCCTGATCTCTTTCCTTGACACAGGAATTCCTTTCAGTGGTGTAGTTCACTAGCAAAAAACCTTTTTCCTTCTTTACTAGGGAAGAAGCCCCAGGAAGAACTCTTCCAGAAGACTCTTTTCCTTTGTTGTCTCTGCTAATATTGTTTGGCAGTAATTGTGTGTAATGGAAATGTTAACTTCCCTAGTGAGAGAGCTTTCTCAGGGTTGATACAGAAGTGGGAATGAGAGCAAGGAAAATACCGACAGGACTCCATAAGTAGCTGTAATTGTAGTTAACATTTGTTGTCATACCATTTCTAGAGGTGTCCATAGTTTGTCCCAGTCATTCATGCTGTTTCTTGTGAACGTTGCAATCAGATGGTCAAGTCTAATGTATGAATCCATTGCGCAGACTTCTCTTTTTCTTCTCCAGTGTATATATGAATTTATATGACAAGCGTACAGTAAAGACCCAGTATAATTAATCTAAACCCACAGGTTGCTCTTAAATCTAATGCATTTCCATGTACACAAGTATTCAGCTTGTGTTTTATAACTTGATATATGTTTGCTGTTGGCCTCATGGACCGGATGCAGCCTGTTTCAGGATGTGGTATCGTTGTGCATGTTTATCTCCCTTTTTTCTCTCTCTTCCCACCCCTCATTCTCCCCAAAACTGCATTTATATCTTCTTTTTTATACCAGGCTTGAAAGAAATGGGATTTTTTGGGTGGAGATGAGCTGGCTGTGAACTTACTGTGCTGAAGTGAAACTAATGCTCTTGAGAAGGATGGGGAAGCACTTAAAAGCAGCATGGCTAGGAAAGCACTTGCATGTGCAAGTCAGCATGTGAAAAACATTCTGTAAAGGTGCAAATGAATGTGACAAAGCATGCATGTGTCTTTACCTATTGCAGCTGTATTGCAGTCATGGGTTTGCTTTCCTAGCAGTGTGTCTGACACGGCTTCTGTGACTCCAGGAGGCTGCAGCAGTCGCTCCTTGCTGTTTCCCATGGAAATGCTTAGGTGCAGTGACCGTGTAGGCAGTCTGCAGTGTTAGATTTAGTACTTGAGGAGTAAATCTGTAGCGTTATATTTAGTACTTCACAAAATCAGTGCACAAGTTAGATACAGGAAGATAAAATTGTTGTTCAGATTCTTGAAAGAGATTTGATCCAAGCTTTTTTCTTCTAGCTGTTGCAGAAACAGAATACAATTGATGGAACCTCTCTTGGGGATGGAAAAATGCATTTTAAATTGAACCTGTTTTATTTGTGAATGCTTATGTTCAATGTCCAGCTTACTGAGGGGCTAAGTTGCTCTAGAAGACTGAGGTGAGGTCTTCCAAATTTGGGCTAGGGAGAGACTGCTTTTTTTTTTTTTTTTTTTTTTTTTAAACCCATCGGTGATTTTACCTTCCAGTGTCGTTTCATTGATACTCAAAAACATTTTTCACATTTGAAGGCTGTTTGGTAGCCAAGTGAAAATCGCTGGAGGTTCTTTAGATGTGTCATTGCACTTAAAGCTGTTAACAGGAAACTGAGCAGGAAAAAAGCTAGAGTTCTGTAGCCAAAATCTCTCCGAAGAAGCAAAAACAGGATGGATGTAAAACCAGCTCTCTACTTGGTATTTTTGAGCCTGTTGTCCATTGAAACTGACTTCCTGCAATTGTTCCCCAAACTGATACATGTTGCATTTTTTTTAAGAAATAAAAATGCTGGAGACTTTGGCTTCTGTGGAAGAAGGGCTTTATTCATTTCAGACAGTAGGAAACAGATCATGTGAATTAACATTTAAAAGGGAATTGTCACAAGGGCATTTAATGTTTTACAGTGTTACTTCTTCTTCCCTGTGTGGTAAACAGAACTTATAAACAGTTGTTTTCGGAAGCTTTACCTCTGCCTCCATCATTTGGTACATGTCGCAGAGGTAAAGCTGGTGTAATATTTGGGCTTTCCATACTAGATTTTGGTGGTTTAGGCAGTGTTTCTGTCTCCCGTAACGTAGCACAACATACTTGCCATTGCAGTAAAGTTGGCAGCGTTTCAGATCTTCCAAACCATATGAAACATGGCTTCTGAAACAAGTGTTTACAAATGCCAAGGAGCCTGTCAAGAATCTGCACTATGGAGAGGTCTGCTTGGTACCGAGATTGTCCTGAGATTGGGCCTGGGAGATCTTACGAATGTGTGAAGAACTTGCTGTCACCCCAAAGTATGGGGTTATCTGTTTCTGATGTGCCTACCTGGGTGTTCAGAGCAGCCAAGTAATGCTTGGAAAATGAAGTCATCAACCCAGTGATTTTCTAACCTTATCACTGAAACCTTTTGGAATACATAAAGGCACACATGGTTGCACTAAAATATCAAGAATCACAGTTACACTAAAGTGAGAGGGGTCAAACACTCACATTGGGTCCTTTCCATGTACAGGGGAGCATGTTCTGTGATAGGGGATGATCAGCTTCCACTGGCCAATTCTTTCCATTTCTTATTCAAATGCATGAAGCAGTAAGATTAACAGATTGGAGGAGGGAGCAGTGTGTTTGCTACAGAACCTTAGGTTAGGTTAAAGAGTAATAAATCTGTGTGAAAATACTCTTACTACTTCTGGTGGTATCTTTCTTGCAGTTTTGGAACCCTTGTTGCGATTGGAGTTACTGTTTGTGTGGTGATTATAATTACAATTATTCTGTGCCTCACCTGTTCCTGTTGCTGTTTGTATAAAGCATGTCGAAGACCAAGGCGTAAGTACCTGTATATTTTCTTTTTCACATCTCTGAACATGATGTTATTTTATATATATTCCCCCCCCCGCCTTGAAAAATGTTGTTCCTATAAAAGGTGAAAATAATCTTGCCTTACCTCTCTGCTATAGAAGTTGCAATATGTAAATGTTGAAAACAAACATTTAAGCTGTTTCAGAATGTAAAGTTGCAGGGAGATGTTTTGGAATATTTTCTAAGCATTTAGAAGTTCTCCTTCCCCACCACCTGCTGTGTGTGGATTTAGGGAATTTTTGGGGTTGTGGTATGGGGGTTTTGTTTGTTTGTTTTGGGGCTTTGGTTTGGTTTGTTTAGGTAAGCAGGGGTTAAAATGAATGTTTTCCCTGTTTCTTAAAAACATACCTGAAAAATACACCAAATGCCCAGGACTGCATCAGTGCAATCTTGAGCAAAGCCTATAATTGTAGCATAAAGAGGAAGGAAATCTTGAAAACAGATTATTGCAGTTTATTAGAAAGTGTTAATACTCCCATATTCCAGTAAGAGATAGGAACCAATGATCCAACATCAGCTCTTACAAAAATCAATGACTTAACAGTCAGAACGCCAAATACACATTATTTGGAGAAAGATGTGTTAACATGTGGGTGTATTAGTGTGTAGACACCATAAAAAAGGAAACTCTTTTGGGCAATCATGGTAGGAAGCTCCTTACCTAATAAAGGAGATCTTTATCACCTTAATCCTTAAAAGCAGATCACATTTAGAAATTAGCAGGTTTTCCGGTCTCATACTGAATGATAGATAACTTGGCTGCAGGACAGAGTTCCTGGATTTTGAAGAGTCTGAGAAAAAATTCTTTGCTCTTTGTGGTTGAGAAACAGGGAGATATGTTGGTTGCTGTCCCAGTACGTGAAGGCTCTCATTACCACTGAGATCAATGGAAGGATATTTTGAGGCATGCATTTCTAGATCTTTTGTGGAACTTCAAAAATGAAATTACCCAGATTGTGAAGTGAGAAACTGATCTTAAGAGAGAATGTTTTTTACACTGGCGTTGTTGGCTGTCCCAGGTGATCTCCGAGAACCACCAGCTCTAACCATGTTCCTTTTGCTTGTTTGTAGCTGTTGTGACCACCACTACTTCCACTACAGTGGTTCACTCTCCCTATCCCCAACAACAAGGAGTGCCACCCAACTACCCAGTAGCCCCGTATCAAGGATATCAGCCTGTGGCTATTCAGCCACAACCGGGAATGCCGGTAGCACCATACACTGTACAGTATCCTCCCCCTTACCCCATGCAGCCGTCAGGACCCCCAGCTTATCATGAAACAGTGGCAGGTAAGGCAATGCTGAGTGTTTCTTCATCTCTTAAATAGCTAAAGAGACAGTTGCATTGGAACCAATCTCATATTACTTACATTTAATATTTTCTATGACTATATTAATCTGAATGTAAACAAATTACCTAAAGTTCAAGTGGTGGTGGATGCTGTAATTCACTCTTACTGAAGTTTCCCTATCATCGTTTCTATGTTAAGTATTGCAAGAGGAGGCATAGCTGGAGCTGTATCGACAAAGTTTGGTGGTATGCGGGACTATCAGTAGATCCAGTAGAATTTTTTACTAATTCAGTTGAAATTTCATATTAAAATCAAAGTCCAATTAACATATGTATAGTAATTGAGTGTTTCTACATGCCCTTTCTGATCTAATATTTGCTAGGTGTTTTTTCATTGCTATGTTTATAGAATAACAAGCCTCTGATCAACTTCAGACAAGTTTGCCAAAGACTAGCAGTTTGTATTATCACAGTCTTTTTTTGTCTTCTGCTGTCCTTTCACAGCATTGTTTTCACACACCTTTGTTGTTGTTACTACTAATTCCCACTTCTGCTGGTAATAGCGTTCTCTGAAGAATTGGCTCCTGGCTCTTCAGAGAGGCCAAAACTAGACTGTGTTCTGTCCTAGGATCTTCAAGCTCTCTTACAAACCACACTGTTCATCCTTCTAAGTAACAAACAAAGTACAGTCCTAAATAGCAGGTAATGCCCTTAGAAAGTAACTCTTTTGAGACAACTCAAATATAAAATGGCTGTTCATGGTCTTAAGCATTTGCAAATCAGTTAGAAATTGCACATTAACAATGTGCAAAACAGCCCTGCATGTAAAAACACTGACTTGGCAGGCCCTATTCATTTTATTTTTCTGTTGTTATCTCTGAAGAAGCTGTGGGGTTTATGGGATTACCCCAAAGTTCTTTGTTTTCATCTTTATCGTGTGAGGGAGCCAATAAACTGGTTGTTTTGCTTCTCCTACACTCTGGTTTCTCAAACTGTTGCTGGTTTGTTAGTTATTAAAATACTTTTTTTTTTTCTGGGAAGATCTTGAAGCACTTTCTGTGTTCCCAGCTGAGAGAACCTCAAAATGAGAGCTCTTCTCTTGTCTATTAACCAAACCAAGGGGCAGTCTCTTATTTAGCTCATGCGCAAGGCAGAGAATACATGCTTTGTCACCCAGGAGCTGAACCCACTCACTTCACAAGATCAGGGAAAGATAACCACACTTGTGCCTTCAGGGATCTGATCAGGTGCTGCGTTATTTGAACTAACTCACTTTCCTTGGCAGACCTGAACTTGAAGAAGCCACTTGAAAGCAGCTCGTCTCAGAGTACTAGGAATAAGGGTATTCTTCCAAGTGATACACATTTAGGATATATGTAAAACTCTTTAATGTTCTCTGTGGTGGTGGGACACTTTTTTCTCTTTTATTATGTGACACTTAACGAGGAAAGCATTCTTCCTGAAGGAATCCTAAAATGCTTTCTCAAGTCCTCCTGCCCAGTGGTTTTATTTTCACTTTTTGACATACAATCAGGTGTATCCTGTTGTCTGTTCATCTCTGACTTCCACTGGCTGTTTGGACCAGATCCGTTCCTTTTTTTTTGTTTGTTTTAAATTTGTCATCCCTTTAAGGCTAACCATGAACTTGTGGCTACCACAGTACCCATGTACACTCAAGTATCAAAAAATCCCCACAAGATCAAAGGTCTTTGTGATCTTACCTCTGAAATGTGGATGCCTTATGAGCTAGGACAAACTGATCTCAAGTACAGTTAAGATGCCAGACAAGTTGAACCTCTTAATTATGTGCTCAAAACAGAAGTTGCCAATATAGATGTAGAATTCAGAATGTAAACTGTACAAACCTTTTTTTTTCTTCTTGTGTTTTGCTTTTGCAGCTGGTGCTGGAGCACCTTACCCAGTCAGCCAGCCCCCATACAACCCTGCTTATGTGGATCCTCAGAAGCCCACCTATTGAAAAGATCTACTATGTTTCTGCATACAAAACTTTTTAAAGTATAATTTGTGCTGTTTACACTGTGCAAGTATAGTATATTTTTCTGGAAGATAGCAGATAGTATAGTAAATTTTTTTGAAGATAGAAAACTTTTCTCCAAGTAAAGTGAAAGTTAATTATCTTTTTCTTTTTTAAATGCTTTGAGTACAAGGAAGGAGTATTTTCTTGTAGAAGTTGTTAATTTATACCTCAAGCAAATCCAAAAATAGATATTTTTTTCCTATATACAATGAGAAAAGCATGAAGAAGGAATAGTTCAGAAATAAGAATCACAATAGCATTTGTTGTGCAATACTTTTGAAAGGAATGGTCTAATATGAGCATTGTCAAACTCCCAAAGCTGTAGCAATCTTTTGCACGGTATTAAAACATAAAAACTTAATCTCCAAGAAACTACCTGATACATGTTATGTATGTTCTGCATGTTTTGGAGCTACTATTATTATTGTAGGTAAACTACAATGCAATACATTTCGTTTACCATTCAAAAGGGAATTTTCCTGTTTTTAAACACATTTGCCTTCAGTAGGGTGTAGCAAACTACCTTTAATTGTGTTTGGACAAGTTACGTTTTTCTGTGCTAAATAGTATGAGTTATCAACTCAATTTCCTTGTTTTCCTTCCCAATTTTAAGGCTTAAGAACTGTGCTTTCATTGGGTGTTTTCTCAGGCCATCTTAATTTATAGCTGGAAACTAACAACAAAATCAAACTCTCTGCCACTTCGTAGGACAAATAAATCAAAAGCTGAAAATCTGAGAATTCCTCATAAAAACTATTGGACAAATATTTGTTGGCCAGGTATTATTGGACAAGCTCACTTAAGTCATATCTTGTTGATTATGTTTGGAAGGAAAATTGGCACCTTACTGAGGTGCTAAGCAAAAGTACCTGCCAGTTTTCAGTCCTGCCTCATCATGAGCAAAGAATTTATTTTACAGGAGAGATGGGTTATCAAATAGATTGCGGCTTTTAAATGCTTGGGGTTTATCACTGTCTATCTCTATTGGGAAACGTAAACAGCAGGAACCTGTGGATGGCAGATCTTTATAAACTCAGTCTATATTTGAAGAAAAATATATGGGAGGGGGTTAAGAATTCCCAGCCCATCACACAGTAGATTAAACCTCCCTTTGTCTTCAGCACTCCCATAAAGCTGAGCACAGTACAAGAAGTCAGGGAAAGGAGTGGTAGGATTTGGTCACAGCGAGGTAATGTGTTTTCATGATTTTTTTTTTTCTTTTTTAGTGTCCTGTACAATTTTATCTTTTCTAACGTTGAAATACAATTTGTTACTCCTCAGTGGAGCTATCTAGTCTGTTGTATGTTATCACTGTGACATAATTAGCAAAATAATTTTGACGTATCTCATACACTGATTTTACTTTTTTTAAAGAGGCCATTAAGCCATTTGTCCTGTGATTATATTTAGGGTATATTACTGTTTGAAAAACATTGATGGTGGCATTGTTTTACCTCATATAATGGATGGAAACTGCTGCTGTCAAAGCCAGCCTTATTTTTCTTCCTGAATTTTGAGTTTGTTTCTGGGTTATTCCAATTTTTTTTTTCAAGAAAGTCTTCAGGGCATTTCAGAAGAAACTTATAGAAAGATTTTAGCATTAGGGTTCATTACTACCTATACCCTTCTGTTGCACCTCTCTTATTAGAGTTTTGAAGTTAATAGCATGAATTGGTGCCAAGAAGCACTCAGAGCATGCACACCCTGTATCTGTGTGTTCCTCCTCTTTCCTGCCTTGGAAGCCCAGAAATTGGGCAATGCTTCGTTACACTGCTAGGAGTTATGTGAGAGTGACCAAAAATGGATAGTGTCTCCTGTATGGATGCTGAAGAGTTTCCCTAGAAATCTGGATATTTTTTTTATGTGTGGGAGGGCACTGAGTAACTGCAGAAATAATTCCCTTGCTATAGATCCTACCCCTCTTGTTTATTCTTACAGAAGGAGGGCAGAGGCTATTCCAGCACCCTCGTTAGCCACCTGCCTGGATGGAGTCAGTGGGGAGCACAGCTGCCCTGTAGCTTTCAGGGCACAGGGATAGTGTCCTGGTGTTGGGCTTCATGGGGTTGTTGCTTTGCACCGCTCTTCCTTTCCTCCATCTGGTGAGACAAAGCGTATGGCTCCTGGCAGGGTTAGTTATGAAAGGAAAACCTACAATTTCATGAGAAGTGGGCTCAGTCACTCGCCGTCAGCCCTAAGGAGAAGGTAGTAGGAGAGTAAAATGGCAACAGTAATGGAGGTGGCCAAATCTGAAACTTTGGTGTAGATGTTGTACAGACCAAATAAATTGCCATGAACACCACGGTGTGGTGGGAGGAGATGAGGGGTAGGGTTAAGGAGCCTGAAAACATACACCTTTCCCTCAGTGAACATATGCTAATGATAACTGCATACAAGCGAAGAGATGAATCATTAATACAAAAGGAGCTACTTTAGTAGTATTACTACTCCAGTTACAGAACTCGTTGAAAGAAAAGGATCCACTTACCTCACTTCATAATTGAAGAACTTAATCACATGTTTTCTTATTGTTAGTGTATTAATCATCATTAGCAATAAGGAATAGGACCAAATTTTATTCAGTTGTCACCATGCAGCCCATTGAAACTTGTTTCCGTATAGTTAAGAGAATGGGATGGTTACAGAAAAGATGGAGAAGTTGATCCATAAACTTTTAGTTTTAAGTGATGCTGATGTGTCAGTCCAAGTAGCTTTTGCCTTCATGTCAAACTAGTTACCCACAGCGCCGTAGGAGAGGGGGAATGGAATTAAAATACTAAATGTTGAAAGAGTATATGTTCACTTTGGTAACTCTGTAAGTGCCTTTGTTTCAAACACGTTTTGTGAAATTAAACACAGTAGACTATTCTGTTGTACTGAATTTACTAGATAATCATTGTTGACTTTATTACATACTGTAACCTAGCTTTGTATGGTGTTTGTAGTTTACATGTAAGTGTTCAAAAGAAATGGCATAAACTCTATGCACCTTTGTAATAAATGCAGTGTTTGAAGTATGTTCTATCAATTTCGTTTTCTTAGCCTCAATTTGAGTATTATTTAGGACTGTATCTTCAAAGCTACATTTTATTTCATTGTGTTTGACAACCAAGTGTGCTTTCAGTCACTCTGTATCATGAATATCACTTTGGGCAGTGGAGACTGAAGCTTAATCAAAATTATGGGTCACAGCATAAAGCAAGGAAAGGCTCAGCTCCTGATGGTGTTCTGACAGTGTGTTTCAGAGCTAGGCTAAAAGGATTGCTTCTCAGGCCTTGTCTAGCCTAAGGGGTACATTAAAAGTTTATTATCTTCTCAACGTGTATTTTGACTTGTGTGTTGAATATCATGCCTCTTTATCAACTTGACCAATTTGGTGTGTGGTAAGTGATGCTTTCTATTCTGTGTGAAAATGTGTTCGCTGATTTTTTTTTTGGTGTATTTTCAATAGTTTTGAAAAGAATGCTTTCAAAAGGTTGTATTCATGCCCCTAACTTGCTAGTCTTTCACTTGGAAATATTTTTTTGAGCAATTCAAGAATGCTTTCTATAAGACACCAAGTAGCACTGAATTGGTTGAGGTGTTCAGTATATAATAATGATTACCTTGAGTTGTTGGTGAAGTTCTAATGTAGGATATAAAAGAAATGAGGGGGACACACACAACACAAAGAACACACAAAAAAACCCACCAAACCCCACTAAACAAAGCCCAAGCTTGTTCTGAAAGAGTTGTTTATCGTGGAATAATCGGGTAGTTTTGGAATGTTACGTCTTGCATTTGTTGGAGTTTCAGCTGCAGGCTGATAATGTGTTCCAGGTGAAATAGAGATCATTTCACTTCCAGTTTTA
>JAOXJM010000003.1:19733350-19745572 GCA_026413425.1 Tringa solitaria
GGGACAGAAATGGAATTTCTATTTCTACAGCATGGGGAAAAAGCCAACATTATCATTTGACTTGTTTTACCTTCACAGGCACTCAATTTTTGAGTCTTTTTGAGAATGACTCTTATGCCTGGCATAGCTTGGTCATATTGATGGAGAACTTCCAAACAGTGTTCGTGAAACAGTTTATCTTTCTGAGACAGGCTGTGCAAGAGTAAAACAGCATCCCGTAAAAACTGAATAATTCGTTCCTTAGACACACACAAGCTGGTCTCAGATCTTCTAATCTTCATCCACTGTCTATGTAACATTATAATTAGTGTCTTAACCACCTGGAAGAGGAAAAAAAGTGCCTCAATACACAAAATGATAGAAGCGTAAAACTTATTTCATTATGAAATTTACTGATTAATCTCTTCAAACTTCCAAATTTCAGAATATTTTCCAGCAAGCAAAAGCAAGCTTCCTAGAACATGGAATTCTTTAAAAGTACCCTAGACCTCTGTTTCCTTGTAGCTAAAAAAAGGGCCAAAAGGTATTTCAGCATTGAGTACCTTTCAGTTCTCAGGGGATTAAACTCAGCCACGGTAGTGACGTACCTCGAGATGACACTGACAGTCTGAACCTGGTAATAAAACCGTCGGAGGGGGACACCGCATACACCTTGTCAGGAGCCTGACTGTCTATTACAAAAACACGCAGATTGCATTATAATCAGTACTAGGGTTCTGCAGAATTACCAAACAATTAAGCTGCAAATAAAGGGAGGTAGAAATTCTATTTCATTACTAGTTTCAAACATTCTTGGTTTTTTTCTTAACAGTTAAACTTTTTTTACCACCAAAAATTGTTAAAGCACTTTCCTCATAAAACTTTACAGACATAGAATTTGCCTTGCACAGAAACCTTTTCAACTTTCTGATGAGAAAGGCTAACAAGGTGCACTGGGCCTTAATTCACTGCATACAAACAGTATGTTTACACTTAATATAACAATGTAGGTAGGGGGATAATGAAAATGGTTCAAAATTCTTTCAAATGAGAGCAGAAGTGGAGCAAAAGGGTAGAAACTCAAGTTGCTACCATCAGTATAAACCAAACAAATTAAATTCAAAAGCTATCTTTCCTATATATAATCATGACTATTACACAGCAAGATAGTATTTCCACTGAACACAATGAATTGCTATAGACTGCCTTTTATCTGTAATAGCTTACAGGATACAATTGAAAAGCAATTAATATAGTCAAAATGAATCATAGATCATGCTCCCTTTTACTCCTCTATCGACCTAAAAGCAAAATAAAGCTTAGCATTGAACATTTGCAGCCATCCTAGGATCTTTCTTGCTTTTCCAGGGACTTAGCTATGACTGACGTTATCTTAAGAATAGTTACTGATTCTGTTTCAAGCAGGAACTCTCAAAAATCTATGTAATCCCCTTCTGTAAGCTAGTCCTTCCAGTGTTCTATTTCAGCTGGAGAAAGGACTTGGTTTTGGATAGTATGTGCATTGCCCTGCTCCTCTCACTCCCCCAAGTGGAAATAGCAAGAAAAAGCATGTGGACAAACAGCCGTGCTTACCTCCTGTTCCAGCTGAAGCCAAAGCATTTCAGATGCTGATTTATCTGGTCTTGATGTGATATACACGTACAGTGCAAGGAGGAGGCAGGTGTCTGAAACAGAGATAACTTTGTTCTTTTCCCAACTAGTCAATTTATGACAAAAGTTAATTTTGTCACACACAAATAACATTTCAGAGAATATTTACAGTGCTATCCAGGGATAGTCATGATACAGGCCCAACTTCTTGCTTTGCTTTATACATTTTAAACATTGCTGAAGAAATTAGTATCCCTAAACTTTATGTATGTGTTTGTGCTAATACTGTCTGACTTTGTTCATAAGGAACTGGACAAAGACTTTGTCATGCAGAGTACTAGGATCCCTAAACTCGACAATGTGATGAGTGCAGAGAAATTAAACTTGCAAACCCTTTTTTCCTCATCAGCCTTTACTATAATAGACATTAATCTGGGGAGCAGACTTAAAAATCCACATGGGTATCAAAAGCGCTGTATGTAGACAGATACCACAAGACAAAATACTCTTCAAGCGATAACTGAAACACTGCCCTAGAAAATGAGTTTTCAGGTAACAGAGCAGGCTTTTTGCCTTTTGGGGTTTTAACACCTTGGAGCAAGGCCTGTTTCCCTTACTTTTAGTCACGCTGACTAACATTCAACTGGTAACAGTTCTCTGTGTTAGACAGTCTTTTACCTGAATGAGAACAAAGTTGAGCAACCAGCTTGTGGTGTTGAGCAAGAACAGACAACAGCCTAACGGTCAAAAGGGCAGCGGGCAAAGGGGTCTCCGGACACAGGCAGCAGAGCAGGATCCGGCTACTCAGTAAGTGCTGAAAACTTCAAAAGAAAAACTCAGATTTAGAAATGGGAAATGCACTGACAAGTTGAAAATACAGTTTCTTGTACGCAGCATCATAATTTGTGCCTTTTTAGCCATTCCTGACCTCAACTTAACCTGTCATAAATACGAAGTATGCTGAAAAACATACTCTGTTACACTTGGCAGTCAGTCTGCAATTCATACTATGGTTGTGTGTATCAGACCATTAGCAGATGAAGTATTTCACTTCTGAGAGTGGCGTTTTACCTACCAGAACAAGACCCTGTGCTTTCATTCTTTACGTGTCTCAGCAATCTCAAAAAACCCCACAATGAATGTCAGAGATATTCTGATCAACTGCCTTAAGAAGTTTTCTCACTTTCAAGGGACAGCGATGCAATGAGGTAGCAGCAGCTGCTTCATATAAACTTCATAAGCAAATCTTGTGAGTGATTGGGGGTGATTATCACATTTGTTAGCAGCAAAGGCAGGAGGAAAGATCCTCAACTGCTTCTCAAATGGGATCTGAGATGGGATAGTCTCCCATACATTGTCACGTGCAAAAAGTAGTTTCAATAGAGAATGAGAACTGCTAAACAACAGATTCTGAAATAATTTTAAAGCTATGACCGACTTACTTCATTAGCAAGTCCATTGTTGAATTTTCAGCCAATTTCAACAAAACTTTCAGGCTTTGGTTCAGTATACTGTCAGTCTGGGAGCCTCTTGCAGCAGAAAAAGCTAAAACCTGAAGCAGCTTTTTAAACAATGAATGTTGAGCTTGATTGTTGTTGGGAGTGTCCTGCGGAGCTATGGGCAGCTCTTTGTGCGTCCTGGTATCTTCTTTATTATCGTACTGATTGTCACACGACCCATTTTTGTCCATCGTGGAAAACTGCTCACCTCTAGCAGCAAAACTTTTTTCCACTTCAGGAGACAGCAATGTGTGGACAACATCCCAGCTATAAAACGCCAAATAATAAAGAATACCCAGTGATATAAGTGTAGTTTCTTCAAGAGACAACCTGAAGTCCTCCTTTGTGCTGGTTCTGGAAGGAACAGCTGAATGGTTTCCACAAGAACCATTCGCTGACTTGTCTGCCAACGGTGCCGCTTGACAGTATGCACCAATGTGGTGTTCTACCAAGGGCAGGAGATGCACCGCGCCTCGGATCTTGCAGTATGTGAGATGCAAGAACTCTCTCTGCCTTTCTGTTGGGCTTCCTTCAGATAATCCTTCATCCATAGCGATCAAGTTCAAGCCTGTTATTGCAAGTTTCTGAGCTTCTCGCAGGGATACAAGAGGAGCAGTTTCTTCTTGAGTTGTCCTGCTGCTGGGTGGTTGTGTGGACTTCCTATCCAAGTAAAATGAAAAGAAGGAAATTACTTCAGGAGAAAAGGCAGAGAACATACTTGAGATTTGAGTTATGCCTATTCAGAATCAAATAATAGAAAGGCTGGGGTAATAAGAGACGTCTGTTCCCAAAATGAAATGTAAATTGGGAAAAAAAATCCACCCTACTCCTTGATATCTGCATGGAAGAGCAATTTCAAAGCATTCCAAGGTCTTGTGAAAGCAGTCAGAGCTTACAGCTGGGTAACTTCAGCAGCTCGCTGAAACTACATTTCAAACATTGGCTTCCCGATTTCATGCTTTTGATAATCTGTCTTATGTTCTTATCTTCCCCTAATGTTATTTGGTAGCTTCTGGGAAGAACGAGTACCTATGCATTACTGATGTATAATATGTAGGGGCCTTTAAAAGGCTACAACAATGACAAAAAATTATCTTCTTGGCCAGAGATGAGAGAGAGTTCAGCTATTAACTAGTCAAACTGCAGCTACAAAGCTTGCATAACACTTGCATAAATGGCAAGGGTGATGAGACCCAAGCCTTGCTATGAACCCACAAACCACAAGACGTACTAATAAAATAACGTATCAGAAAAGCGAAGATATTTGTGGAGCTACAGTCTAATTCTTTAAGGTGAAAACCTATTGGAATTTATATCCAATATTCATATTTAAAATGCTTTACCAGTCACTATAAATATATCTTGGAAAATAGTATATAAATAGTACATTAGCTTTGCAGGTAAAATGCCTACTGTTCCTTTGATCCCATTTTCAACATTTTCTTCCCACTGAAATCATGATCATGTTTATATGCTTCCCTCATGGCAATCTAAATTTTATGTCCTTAAGCGGTTAACAACAGCAGCTGCTAACAATCACTCCCAGGTCTTACAAAACATGCTTCTCTGCCTTCCCCTAATACATAAATTGTATCTCTTAGTGTTCTTCCACTGTTTATTAATCTTTGATTATTGTAGATACTAAGTCAAAAGTGCAGAACCATGTTCCAAATTTTGCATTAAATGGCCTAAGCAAAACAGCATTTAACACAAGGAGTGAGCTATCCTACGTGAATGAACATTTCTTAGTGTAGAGGGCGCCGCTATACAAAGAAAGTGTCAGATACAGTTTAACAAAAAAACCCAAAACTTACGTATCCAAGTAGTTGGGCTGCAATACAGCTCCAGGCAGAGGCTCAGAGTTACTGCTGAGAAGGTGGCAGAGTCCTAGCAATGACCCAGGGACAATGGGCTGCTTCATCAGTGCATTTAGTAAGATAGAACCTGAAACGACAGATACACAATTGTCTTTGGAGGACCTTTACCATCAACTGCAAAATCAAGAAAAAATTTAATATTTCCAAAGATTAGCCTTATTTATAGCACTCTCAACCTCAAAATATTTTTTTCATTACAATTCTCTACAAGGGAATTCATTCTACAACTCACTACATTCTCTACAAGAGAATGATTTTCAGAAAAATTAATTTAAGATATAATTTAAATATTAACCAAGTTATATTTAGATATATTTCAATTACAATCCCATATTAGGAAAATAGCTTGAGCCAAATGATTGTATATCCCAACTCTCCTGATGACTCGCACCTCTGTGTTCCATTCGAAACACTTAATTATGTGATGCAGTTCTATTCAGAATAGGAAGTAAAACAGTACCCTGAAGACTTCCTGATGCTGGCTGTTTTAAGTGTTGCTTTATCATTTTTGCCTTCACAGTGTGGCACCCCTGGGTGAAGGCACCTCAGCTGTTCCTCAGTAATGCTCGCTATTTTCTGCAGTAACAGAATTAAGTTACCTTGTGCGTTTCGTTTGGGTACAGGGTTGTAGGAACTGTTTTTCCCCACTGCTTCACGCTTCACTGGTGAAACTTCAGGATGGGTTATCTTACTGTCTAAAACAAACAGTAATTATGAATATAATATGAAAACTGTATTGCTTATGGATCTGTACCTATCCTTTTACACACATTCAGTTAGCCATTACTGTTATATAGTAAGAAAACAGACAGTACACCAGTAAAAAAATATGTCTTGCATAACTCAGATATATCAAACAATAGTTAAGAGCTACAAGTAGAATTGCTCCCCAAAATAAATTTGAAAAGTGAATAAAATTTCACCTTTACTGTAAATATTCCAGATTACTCAGTGCTATTGCTCTCAACTTTTCTTTTATAAATAAACACTACCTTAAACTGAATTCCCACTACTAGCAGAGATTTACATGACTACCATTAGTTAAAAATTAACATAAAATTCGTAAAAAAAAATTAAAAATGAGCATTTCATCATCTTTCAATCATCTAGACATGTCACAATTACTAGCCAAACTGAAGCCAAAAGCCTTGCAGGGTTCAGAAGACAAATAATCAAGTGTGTTTTTCAAACCAATAGGCGTATTGAGTGTTGTGACTGTAACGAAGGGTGAGGAGGCTGAAAAAGTAGCAACTCTAATGCTTTAAAGCTACTGTACTTTTCTTTTTGATGGAGTTCATACTGCCTGTACAGTTTCAGAGTGAATACTGTAACAAACAGTAACAGCCCCGATTGTTCATGACTCTTCCTGAAAGCATTAGTTGGTGACATCCAGATTTCTTGCATTTATTATTTCCTATTGGAAACACGGCAGTCGGCTACTATCAAAAACCCATCGTTTTTTTTTATATTACAGCAATCTTCAAGTACATGCATATATTCATTTCCTAAGACTTATTCAATGAATTTCAAGATACAATTTAGTGAGAATTAGTGCCCTACACATAAGAGAGGAAATGAGTACATTGTTTCAGTTGCTTCTTTTCATACGGTTAAATATGAACCCTTTAAAATAAAACCCCCTAAAAGGTCAGCTTTAAAGCCAAAGCCACAGGAATACAAAAAATGCATTAGCTGACTAACAGACCAATTCAAGAAACAGGCAAGTTATTTCCTGTTTTTCTTTATCTAATGAGAAAGGCAGATTAACAATTTGGATATTTTAGTTCATCACATAATAAATGAAAAGTTTGTCATTAGGGCGGCCAACAGCCACTTCCTCGTTGACATCTTGGCACCTGGTACACAGGCATTGCCAAGGGGTCAATTAAAATGATCTCGATGCAAATTTCACTCATAGCTATGTTTGTCAAATGGTATAAAATGGAAATAAATTTAAGCAAAACCAAAATAAAATAAATACTTGCTTTTTTCTACAGTGAACTTACTGAAACTGTTCAGCCACACAGTGCAAAAATCCTTATCTAAGGCAGAACATGCAGCTAAAGATTTAAGTTGTATGGGTTTATGGGTTTACCTTCTTTGATCGAAGTAGTCGAGGGAATCGGATTTCCTGAAGAACTTGATGCCCTGGTAGACATTTCAGCATTGAAGGATTCCTTTGTAGGAAAAGATCTTCTTCCAGGCTGTGGAGAACATCCTTCTGATTTCACTTGCACCACAAAATTCTTTTTAGGGCTAAAATAAAAATCAAAACATTTTTGTGTGTTACTATTTATTTTGTAATTATTTTAGTAAACAATAAACAACAATCAATTTACATTGATGTTTGAAAGGCACTTCACTATAAACTCTGCATTTCTGTCACAGGCACAAGGAAGGCCCTTTTTGAGCAAATTCCATAGAGGTCGGCAGACTTTTTTCGTTGGATTTTTTAAAGACAGTGGAGCTATGAGTTACATTAAGAAAGAAAACCTCTTCAGTAGTTTAAGCACAGATGTTAAAAGGAACACAAATTAATTTCCCAAAACTCCTACCTTGGTGTTAAAACCGTCTGAGTAACGAGTTTATTTCTTTCACAGTTCTGAAGTCGGGTTCTTAATTCATTCATTTCTGCATCTTTGAACTGCAGCTCTGACTGTAATGACAGTAACTGAAAGAAGAATTAAACAGACAGTTTTACTGTTAGTGGATAATTTCGAGGTGTTGTAACTGCAGAGCAACTAGAATTACCGTAAGGTTTCAAGGTTATTATCTACTTACTGTGAACTCTGCATAAGATCTCCATTTTTATGTATGATAGTCCAATTAATACTATCTTAGAACCCAGTGGCAAAATTTCAGGCCAGAAGCAAGTGGCTTGTTAAGCCAGACCACTTGCAGGCAGAGCACGCCTACAGTGAGGCCGTTAAAGGCAGAGTTAACAGGACAAAAGCAGCCACTGTCCTCTTCAGGGCTTTCAGAAAGATGACTGCAACAGGAATAGCAATCTGATCAGTCACAAAGCAACATTCTGTCGCTCTTTCCCATTTAAAAATACATTCTTATTTTAATGATAGCTTAAAAAAAAAAAAGGCAGCAAGCAAACACAGCCCTCTACCACCTGATTTTTAGTCTTATATTTTGGCTGAAGAAAACCCTCAGTAAGTTTTTACAAAAGCTTTCTTCTAGATAAGAAAATAAAAGCATACATCCTTTGGAAACATCACACAAATGTTCTTCCTTTGAGTAGATGATCTGTGACATCATTACATCATAAAACTAGCTTCTGTGTGCGATGTGTGGGTAATTGATGTTTTACAAACCTTTTTGGAGAACTCCTTTTCTTTTTCACTTAAAGTCTGACATTTTTGCTGTTCCAATAACATGTATGATCTTTTCTGTTCCTCCACAGTATACTCCATCTGCTGCATTGAGTCACGCAAAATTTTAATTTCTCCATTTTTAGTGAGAATTTCATCCTGCATTTCTTTGAGCTGCAAAGAGACAGATTCCGTTAAAGGATGTACATAATGAAAAGTAGGTATTTATAATATTATGTGGTTGAAAACCAGGTATATTTATACTTTCCAGGGATAAAAATACTACTGTAACCCAGTTCAGAAATTCTGCAATGTTGCTTCTAATCTTTTTCTGATTAAATCAGTCTCAGCTATGGTTTTCTGTAACAGAATTATAAAATGACAGCAAAGGCACGTCCTCATGTACCATCCTGGTATCTGCTAGAGACCATTCTTCTCTTTCCCCTTCTCTGGGATTATGTTCTTTGTTTGAAAAGTATTGTAGTTGCATACATCAATAGTTTGTTCAATGTTTTGATGACAACAATGATAATTTAATTAAAATATTTCATCTAGCATGGCAGCCAACAAGCATGCTGTCCTGGGACAGGCTACCACCCCCGGGCAGTGTCTTCACGAATACTCTCTGAACAGCCACCACCACTCAGAGACAAGACCTTGAAGGGATAATAGAATGAGTTATGCAGAAAAGCATGGAGAAAAAAAGCAGAAAGACACCTCTACACCACTATGTAAAATTATGGTAATTGTGGTTTACCCCCACATCGAACATGGTGTACAGGTAGGAGCCTTTCCAATAAAGAAGGATAAAGTAGAACTGGGAAAGATGCAGAGAGCGGAGGTAAGGGCAACAAGAAGGATAAATAGAGTAGGACTCTCCCATCTGGGAGAAAGCACAACTATGAGGAACCAAAACTCTATCAAGGTGTAAGCACTATGCACAAGTTATTCCTTGTTTACTGCCTCTCCTAAGAGCCAAGACGCATCCGCTGAACATCACAAAGGCAAAGTCCAAAAGAAAAATCAGAGAAGACATTTCCTGACACAATGCGTGGTTAAGCTGCGGACCTCTTTCACACTAAAAGGTACCCAACACCAAATACACACGCGTTTTGAAAAATACTCTACAGAATATTAAATACATATATAACATTTCTGGATCAGGAAGTACCTACATTAAATTTTCCCAGAGACTAAAAGACTATTCTGGTAAAATACCATCATAAATTTGCTCAGGTCTTATGTTCTTCCTGACCTGTCAGCCAAAGAAAGGATGGACACAGTATGAGCATTTCTACCTTTCTTACTTCTCTGCATCTACTTCTTCCCCCCAGTAGCTCTCCATAAGGGATGACCCGAAGGCAAAGTAATACGACACAGCTCAAAAGTTTCTCAGATCTTCAAGTTGCACAAAACAACTCTTGCTGGCAGGACAGACGAGAATCAATTTGATAGGAAACAAGTAAAACTGACAAATTAGCATTTGTTAATCTGAAATGACCAAATGTTGCTCTCACTCTTAGTAATACTGGAGCCGTTTCTAGTATAACACTTTTAATAGATCCATGGATTTCAAAGATCAGCTTGATTAGAATGAAATACTTGGAACTGAACTTACCCCACCTTTCCGTTCACCCTGTCAAAAGGTGTTGCTACTTAGAGGGGAGGGGAAGATATTGCTAACCTTCTGTTTGATCTCTTCATGCTGTGTCTGCAGCACTTCAAACTGGAAGGTCTCTCTCATCAGACCATCTTCTGTGCTGCTTCCTGGTGCGGAAAAAAAAGCCAAGATCTGTTCTGAAGCACAGGATGACGTATGTACATCACTGATGATTTCATATCAAGATTTCATTATCTGCCATTACACCTGAATATCTTAATTTGCACCCTGTCACGACACACAGGGAGATCGCCTGCATCTGATCACCACGGCAACTCTTTCAGCACCTGTGTGTCAGTCCTTAAAACAGAGAAGAAAGCCCTCCCCACAATAATTTCTAATACCTCAGAACAGTGACATGACCTGCAGCGAGTGCCAAGCGCTTCCTCCAGGATAATTTTAATTAAGGTACCCTGCACAAACGAGGGTTAACTGACAGCTTTTTGACCTGAAGAGACTACCAACGGTAGAACTCCTAAAACACACCTGGAGAGGATTTAAACCCTCTTTGCTTTAACAACGAGCAAAACCCCTGTATGATTTTTTTCAAGGTAAACCTGAAACCCACCTCTTAATATGAGAGATATTACGCATTTATGAGGGAAAGTTGATGGTTAGGACAAAGCCGACCTGGCAGCCAGCACGCATGAAACAGGAGCAGGCTGGTGAGGCTGTTTTGGTTTATTTCACGTTTCGGGGGCGGTAGGAGCCCGCAGCCCCTCTCCTGTGCCCCCGCCCCCCCTTCCCGCACACCCACCTTTCGCCCTGGGGGCTCTGCCCCGGGCCGGCCCCGCCGCCGCCCGCCCCTCGCCGCCGCCGCCCGCTCCCAGGCCGCCCCACGCCTGCTCGGGGAGGCCACCGGCCCGCTCCTGCGACAGGGCCTGTGAGGCCAGGATCTCGATCTCCTCCAGGTCGTCCGCCGTGAAGTCGTCGCTGTCGCCGAAGGGGTCCCCGGGGTCGGGGTCGGGGTCGGGCCCGGGCCATAGCCCGCCGCCCCCCCCCGCGCTCTTGGGGCGCTTGTGTGGCGGAAAGCCGTTCTCCAGGGCGGCTGGAGGCGCGGCCCCGGCCCATCCCGCCCCGCCCAGCGCCGGCCCGCTCCGCTTCCGCGGCCCCAGCGGGGGCTGCGCCGCCATGGCGGGCACCGCTACCCCTGACAGACCCGCCGGCACGGACGCGCCCCCTCCCGCCCCGCCCCGCGCCGCACCGCCCAGCGCCGCCCACCAATCACCGGCGGGTAGGGCTTTTCCTCAGACCAATGAGGGACCAGCCAGCCCGACTTACGGCGGCCGTCGAGGGTCAAACAGAGGGTAGGCTGGCTGTAAGTGGCCCGGCGATTGGTTCTTGGCTTCTCGCGATACAAGCGCCTCGCTGATTGGTCGGGGCGCGCGCGCGTGTGCGAAGCGGCGGGAAGGCTTACTCCCCTCAGGGTTGTGAGGCGAGGGGCGGTTGGTGTCAGGCTGCCATGTCGCAGCGGGGTCGGCTCTGCGGGGTGCGGCCACACGAGCTGCCTAGGCCTCAGTAGGGCTGTGGTGACAGGTTGATGATGTCACGAGCAGGACCCGGTGACGTCCTGTCTTGCAGACCCCTCCAGGCAGGGGTTGGTAGGCGGTGGGGAACCAGACCCACCCACTGGCCTGGCCTGAGGTGCAGCCATGGTGGTGCCCTGGGCTTTTTGGTGGCAGGATGGTGCCAGGCCAGGTGCTGGAGGGTGGCAGTGATGCATCCTGTGTGCCACTGTGCCATTACGGCGCTGCCTGCCATCAGGCAGGGCCATCCCCGCTGCTCTCACCTCTCCTGGAGACTCACAGACAGTGTTCTTTCCTCTGGTACAGGCTCACAGAGAAACCATACCCATACTGAGGCAAATATGGATGCTGGCTGCTGTCCTAGGGGGCTATGGGTATTCTGGTCCTCTCTTTGTGAGGAGCCCTGTGGTGGGTGCAGAGGAACATGAGCCTATGAACGCTCAGTGGTGGTTTTACTTGTACCCCGTGGGACTATGAGGCACAAGGCTGTACGGAAAGGAAGTTATTTTTACTCAACAAACAACTAATAATGTTTGTGAAGACCAGAAAGCACTCGCTCTGGTTTTCTATTGCAGACTCAAAGGGATGTTACGTCCTCAAAAGTTGCTCCTTTTAAGTCTATAGAACAGCCCATTACAAAAAATAGACACTTTGCACTGTAATATTTGCCCTCACTAGGATGGCTGCAAAGGTAGTAATCAGAGTAATTTTTCACTCACTCTGCTAAACTATTGGCAGCCATGTTGTTTA
>JAOXJM010000003.1:19758523-19785321 GCA_026413425.1 Tringa solitaria
AGTTGGACTAGATGATCTCTATGGTCCCTTCCAACTCTAAAAAAATTCAGTGAAAAATTCAGTGAAATTTGTTTATATATTATTGGAATGGATTACAGCAAAAACTGACCCCTAGACTTGCCTTCTCTTACTCTGAGTTTGCATTATCGTGTGCTGTTAGAAAGACAGAGTATTTCTTAGGTTGCAGAAGTACAAATGAAAACAGAATTGTTCTAACATAGATGATGACATAACATTTTTATTTAGCACTCAAAATACCGTATTACTCATCCAGACCCTTTGTTCTGGGAAGTAAGGTGTTTTTTTTCTGGATACGCCAGAGGCTGTCAAATGCACATCTTGCTTGACTGCAGGTTAAAGGTTGATACAAGGGTTATGTCAAAGGCTTTTTCTTCTGGGGGAGGAAAAATACGTTCAAATGTGTTGGGAAAGGGTTGTCCTGTTCTTTTTGCCCCACAGTGTGGTGGGCTGATGCTAAAATCGAATGTGTTGAATATTTTGATGTGGATTGTGAGCTATTTTTTTCAAGTGGTTGAAGTATGCATGCTAAGACCTCAATCAAAAGTAGTTAAATAGGTACTTGAGTTTAATACTAGTGCTGAACATTTGATGTGGAATTAGGTATTTTGATGGATAGAGGTTTTGCTGAACAAAATTAATTCAGAATCATGGACTCAAGTATTGATGGAATACTTGATTTGATCATTAGTCTTTTCACTAAATTATGTTTATCTGGTATCTCTGATAGTCTTCAGGTATTTTATTTTTTTCTCAATGCTATGCATTTTGAGTAAGAGAAAGTTGTTGCTTCTATAGAAGTCAGCAGAATTTTTCCTATGCTTAACATTTAAAGCCTTTAGGCTCAGACCTAGATGAACTTTTTGAGCACTTGCACTGTTCAACTGAGTCCTGTGTGTTAGCTTCATGGAGATCCTTTTAGGTTCTGAAGCATCAAATGAAGATTTAATTGTAGCTGAAACCTTAGTCGTTCTGTCTGTGAGTCACTGCACCAGAAAGGAAAATAATTTGTTTGTCTGTGTTGAGTGTCACAACTGTATGTGTGTGCCATATGGTACATGGTATGTTCAGGGAAAGCTGTGTGTGTTTTCTGAAATAAACAGATATTTGTCTTTTTTTCCACAAGCCTGATTTGTTTTCTAAATGTGGCCTAAAATGGTGATCATTGAACGAGATCATGGAACGAGAACAGAAGTGTGGGAGTGAAAGTTTGCTGAAGTTAAAGGGATTGTTTTTAGCTGGTATCCAGAGCAGGCTGTGAATTGATCTCAGTTTACCTGCCTAGAAATCAGAAGTAAAGCACATGCAAGACAACTTCTTGCTGCCCTCTCCTCCTCCCTTCTCACCTTTCTGTGGTTTCTCTGGCCTTCAAATCATCTTTTCTCATTAAACTTGCTAAGCCTTTGGGTCAACATGAAGAGAGATTAATGCTTTTTTATTGGCAGACAGCATGTCTTAACAATGAAAGAATAAGAATTGTAACCAGCACTGGATTTAAAAGGGAAGATTAATCCAGAGCTTTTATGAGACTTTTTTTCCCAGCCTATTACAGCTCTGTTGTTTTTGAACCAGAGTGGTGAGTGTAACTCCATACTGCAATGCAGCTTTTGTATTCTGTTCTTAGTAGCAATAGTACTTTAAATGACCTGGAAGTTACTCTTGCAAAGAGAATTATCTGTTCCAGTGTCGCTTCACAAGGATCTGGAGTTGAGAACACTGAGATCTGGTATCGCCTTTTTTAACTAAGAAAGGGGGGCAAAGAATTATGCTTTTGGAAGAAGTTACCTGTAACATATGCAGCCTATCAGACAGGATCTTTTTTCTCTACCGTCTACTAATATGTTTTAGAATATTTGCATTTTTTACAGCAGTTGTTTCCTTTACTTAAAACTGCCAGTGAATTAGTAGACATGCGTGTGTTTTGAAGATCTAGTGCATATCCTCAACATCTTGTAAAGCTTATCTGTGTACAGAGAAAACAAAACCAAAGCCATACTATAGTGTCCTTCTAGAGTATGATATAGCAAGAATACTTCAGCAGAAAGGAACGTATATCTCATTAAGTACAGCATCTTCGGTTATGAAACTTCTAAAATCTACTGTTAAGAAAAGAAAATCCATGAAAGATCAATCTGTATATGTGTATTTTTTTTTCAGTTAGTTCTTTGCTCTGTCATTGTGTTCCGATGTTCTCGTTTTGTGTAAAGTGATAATCCATAAGCAGGGTTACTTGGCATTCAACTGAAACAAGGTGTTGTCGATCTTGCAAGGCATCCCCTACAGAAAACACTGAATGTGGCAAAACGATGCTTGTAGGCAGATGGTGGGAGGGAGATGGAGGTGATGGGGAATAAGGGTGACCAGGAAATTCACACTCTTCTCAAAACTCAGAAGGGCCCTTGGGTTGCAAAATGTTCATGAACTGGAAGGAATACATCTGGGAGAAGGCTAAAATCTTAGAGGGTAACATCCATATGTTTGTCCTTTGATTTTGAATGATCATAGACTGGTCCTTATACAAGGACTTCTAATAAATCATTTTTATACCTCAGGGATTCTGAGTTTTCTGAGGAGGTTAATATACATGTAGCTTGTATAACTATGGAGAATACAGGTAAGGTTTGGTTAGCCTGTGTTGCTTTTTGGAATAATTGCTGCGAGCAACTCCTGGTGAGTCAGATTTGGCAGGTAATATAGGTTATTGCTGAAATGGTATTTTTCCCTTCACATCAATGTGGATCTAGTTTCCTGAAGCGTCTCCTGTAAAGCCTCTTTACGCAATTGTGTTTGATAGCATAGTACCCTTGATAAGGAGTTAGTCACGGTATGATTTTCACATCGTAATAAATTATGTTCTAGGACTAATCTCTGAAATGCAATTTGCATGCAAAAATAACAGTTCAGGCTTACAGCCTTTGATATTCTGCCTATTTCTTGTTTTATTTGCTTCTGGTTTCCTTTCTTCCACTTTTTAAGTGCATCTTTATAACTGCCATCTGTATGCTTATTCCGGTTTTAAGTGTTTCCTTTTTTTCGTAGTTTTAACCTCTCCCTGTGCATCTAAGGTCCTCCATCTGAGCATAGACACTGAAACAGTGGCCTGACTTTGAGAAGTGTCAAGTGAATGCAGACCCTTCTGATCTGAATGAGAACTGGAACCCATCAGCCCTTTGAAAATGAATGAGACCAGTCTTGACTAAAGGAAGTATGGAGTTATGAAGCCAAGGTAATTTAAGTAACCAGAGTGACATATGTTCTTGAAAATATTTTCTGCAATCAAGATAATGGAATAATGACAGAGCCATTATAGCTTTAACTTTGGCAAAACTAAAGGATTTGTTTGGAAAGTGTATTAACTTTAGCCCAGTATCCTGAGGGAACATGAGGCTACAGACCACACAGGAATACGGAAAATACTTATGTATAGGATCCCTTGGCTTTGGCAAGTGAGGACACCTATGCGTAAGACACACAACAGTAATAAAGGTAATGACCGGTTGTTTGGAAGCCTTGGAAGGGATGGAAGAGACGTGAGGGATTCGGTTGTAGGTAGGGGCAAGGACCTGAGCCGGCAGCAGGGTTCTGAGTGGGGCTTCTTGCAACTGTAGATCATCAGGCTGATCTTCTGGATCCACGGCCACACAGCGGTGCTGTGTCAGAGCTGCACAGAAACTTTGGGGGGTCTGGGGAGAGCAGAAGGGGGCTACAGAGAAAGATGTATGGGAGCCAGTCAGAGCTGTCACAGCCTGTCGATGCACCCAGGGCCTTGAGTGCAGTTTATCTCTAAGAACAGATAAGGAGGAGGGGATATTTTAAGAATATATGTAATTATCTGGGGTGTTTTGGGGTTGTTTTGTTGTTGTACTTGTTTTTTTTCAATGAATGTTGTAAGAATACTGAGACTGCAAATTTAGAAGTTAGCTTATGTCAATTACATGTGTACATTAGCAGAAGTTTAGGATTTTTTATTTTTAAATCTCATTGAGACTAAAAAGGCAACAAAAGATCTTTAACTTCAGGGTGATCTGTTATCCCATACAGCTTTCCACTAAATTGGACAAGATGATCTTTAAGGTCCCTTCCAAACCATCATATGATTCTATAAATTCCCCATGATTGTTCAGTGAATAAAATTTTCAAGTTTTAGTGAGATAAACCAGCATGTTTTAAATAATCTTCTTTCAGAAGATTTTTGATTATTTTTTTTTTTTGTTTAAAAAATCTTCAAACATTTCTGTTTGAAACAAATAGTCCTGTGGAATATCTGATCGAGAACGTCATTTAGTTTTCAGGTTCTTGTAACTTTGCTGAAACTGCGTAATGGGAAGTCTTTGAGCAATCTCTTTAGACATGTCTGTCTATATTAATGAACAGGAGCTAGAAAGTAGATTCAGAGTTTCTCCTTTTAATGAATTATCTCAAATCTCCAGTCATCCAAGGAGCGTGCAGATGTTTTTGCTGCTGCTGTACCATATAGTACAACAGCAAAAAAAAACCAAACCCAAACCCCAATCCTGTAGATCTTGCTGTGTGAGGTATGGGAGATATAAATGGAGAGATTAAAAAAAACAAACAAAAGGAAGTATTAACCTATGTGTAGACATCTGATAGTATCTCCGCAAACCAGCAGGTGAGGCTGTTTCCCATTACATCCAGTTGGCAGCACTAAACCTCTGCAACTGTGTGATGAAGTATTAATATTGACCTATTTGGTTCTTGCAGAAGAGCCATTTAAAGTTTTTGTTTTTATCAGTAGTGCTCTGCAGACACATCCAGAAGTCAAGTAGATCAAGCAATTATGTGAATGGCATTTAAATTCCTTTTTGCAGTGCAGAGTGAGAAAATGGAAAAACAGTAGCCTATTTTGTTTATAAAAAATGTACTGCCTTGTAATCAGCACTTTTGAGATTTACCAGTCTCTTTCACTCCCTTTTTCTCTGATAGATTTGCTCTGTAAAACCTACTGCTCCCAGAGCCTTGTGAATTGAATCATATTTTTAAAAAAAACCCAACAAATGGTTGTGTCCATTACTTTTCCCACTTCAGTCCTCTTTCCAGATACTTATTTCTACCTGGAGGACAAATATTATCATTTAAATTATTTTTGGTCTGTCTGATGTCTCTGTTTTGTTTTGGGTAGCAGGATTTTACAATTATGTTTCTAGTAACTGCAAGTATATCTTTTGTCATTGATCTTTAATTGTAATTAAATGTCTGTCTCCGGGTATGATTTTGTAAATGTCTTTTTTTTTTTTTGCACTGTAACTTATCACAGATTCATAAATAGGTTCAAAACCAGCCATCAAGTAGAACATCAAGGTGTATTTTTGGAATCTATACGTTCATGCCACATGGATTTGTACCTTCCAAGGTGCCAAGCCTTGTGTTAGAAGGGACTTCACTGCTCTTTGGGCCTCTTTCTGTTCTAAGAACTATAGAATTTGATCTAGAATTCATGTTCGCTCAGTCATCTTAAATTTAGTTCCTTAAAAAAGCTGGACTTCGAGAGATCTAGAACTTTTCTATATATTTGGTATTTTTCTGTTGCTGTTAGGAATAGTTGTTCTTTTCCAAGAAACTGGAATTACTTGTCTTTTTTTTCTAGAAATCTCTTGGCAAGGTATGAGATGTAGACTCGTCATCCATGTTTATGCTGTTGCTCCATGTGGGATACTTTCATAAATATCTTTATTGCAAGGGGTATTGTTTTATGCTTGATTTTGACAAACATTCGATCAGGAAGATCTCATAATCACTTGTTAAATATCCACCTCAGTCCACCTTAATCAAGAGAACTGTGGATTGTCACCTTTGAAAAAGCTGTTTTAAAGCAATAAAGGATAGTTTAGGGTCATGCTTTATCACCTATACTCTGATAGCGCAGTTCATTTCAACTCTCTCTTAACAGGGATAAATCCAGCAGTAAAGGAATGGTAGAAATCTAATATGTATTTTTTTCTGGGAGAGGGGGGAAAAAGAGCGCACAAAAAAAACCCCAAACTGTAAGTTCATGGACTGCTCAATGAATAATATAGTTCTCCCTCCCAAAACATTTATTTGAGGATATGCTCTCTGCTGATTTTTCAGAGCACACCCAAAAATATCTGTTTATTCTGTGCTTTTTCTTCTTCCCTTGAAAGGGCCCCCCTCACATCCATCCTGCCAGGAGGTTCTGCAGGGCTGCAAAAAGTACGGTTTCATAATCAGCTTAATCTGGTTTGAGAATGAGCAAGCAACAAAAAGGCTAATCCCGTGCTCCCCACCGCTTTTGGTTGTGTTCCTGTGTTCCCCTTCCTTCTTTAACGATGGCTGGGGGACTTGTATGGTGATGCTATGTGTCATATTGGTTTGCTGCGTCAACTAAAGAATATTAAAAAAAAAAAAAGAGGAGGACAAAAAACCCCACCCAAGAAAACTTGACCATTTGTTCCACGAATAATCTCCTCTAACATGCTAAGGGCAATGGGAAGAGAGGACATGGGAATTTAGGGTCAGATTTGAAAAGGAGAACAAGATTCCCCTTTTGAGATAGGGTAGTATTTATACTGGCTGCTCTGCTTGTGAAAACTGTGTTGTATCTGTGTTTATGTATTGGAGATGACAGATAATTTGAGATTTAAAAGTTTGAGAAAATGCCTCTTGAAGATACAGGTTCTGTTCATTGTTTTCAGTTGTGATGGTTCTGGTAAACTGTGTTTTTAAAAGGAGCTGGTCCAGGGAGCGTTAATTTTGTATGCTGCCATTTGAATTCAGAGAATGCTCCAAAATTACTAGCAATGCAGTTAATAAAATGCTGTGTGTATGAATTTAAGGATTTATGACTTTTTAAAGTATTTATGACTTTTTAAAGTATTTGATAGCTGTGTTGGGAACATAAATGTGTATTCATTGTTAAGTGTACAAAATAAACTGCTGCTCGGTTCTTCTGTGTCATCCCCAGACACTGTTACATAATTTGGTGTTTCTGGGTATAAACTGAAACATAATTTGTGACTGGTTTACATCAATTTGTAATTTATCTTCTGGAGACTGGTGTCTACTGGGTGAACTAAGAGTTTTAACTGAGGGGGTTTCAAGGTTTTCAGAAGTGTATTGCCAAATGATGGCAGTTTACTGAAAAACCCAGATTAATACACATGTTCCCTTCTCTATTTAAAGGTGGTCACACAGGGCTTGTGTAAAATTATGTTCAAGATGTACTCTCCTTTAACCATTAACAGGTCCAAGGACTAAGCGCAGGGTTAGGGTATGTTTGTGGTATCAGACAATAAGGTGTTTTCCCAGGGGCAGTTACGTGTTGCAAGAAGGTGTTTGATCATGAGGAAGTAGTATAACATTAACAGCAAAGTATCTGCAATAAGAAGTGTTAACCTGTCCCCGAAGTAGCAAAAAATATTGCTTCTACGTGACTTCTGAGCAGGTCACTGAGTTTGCTCTGGAGGTTTGCTTTCACCTCTTTACATAAAGAGCTTTTTGGTTTCCAGTTGCTGGTATGTCACTTAATACAAGGCAAGACCTAAAAGCTCTTTATCCCTTCATCTTTCCTTCCTTGCCCACAGGATTAAAGGCTGTAAGAGCAGACTTTAAGGAGGTGCTTAGATGAGGTTGGTCTTATTCCACTCGGCTTTAATACCGAGTCAAAGCTACTAGGATTTCACCATAACATTCTGCTTTAAAGACCTCCTACGGTTTCTAACTTGATCTTCTTTTCCATATATCTTCTCTTACTGGTCCTAAAAATTCACCACAGTGCTCTTTCTTGTTTGTTTGGTTTTTTGGGTTGTGCCCCTCACCCCCCGACAGTAATTAGTTGTTTTTTTTCTCAATAAACATTCAGGACTCCTGTGCATGGAAAACAGTATTTAATGAGCTTGTCTATCTGTAAAAAATATTGTCTGTCTTGACAGTTCTTTATCTGTACAGTATATAGAATTCCAAGTTGTTATTTATGCTCCATGCCTGTAACTTCATTTCCTCCCTCATCAGACTGTATGTGGCAATTAAACCTCTTTGCAGTCATAATGTCTGTTTATTCACCTCTGTAGTTATTGATGGCTGGGTAAGTTTGTGCCAGCTCTTCTCTGTTAACAACCTGTATGGGGCTTTATCTTTGTTGATCTGAAGTCACCTTTCTTGTTATTTACAGTCCTACTCCTGGAGCCATTGACTTGCTGAGTTTCTAAAATACTTTATTGTTGTTGGAAGTACCGTGGAGGCTTTCTAAAAAAGCCATCAAATGACACGCTTGTGTCCTACTCCAATCTTTTCTCCTTGTTGGATCAGTGTTTTTCAGTTTTAGGTGGTGACGTTACAGTTGGCAGGGTCTTTTGTGTCATGCTCATTCTTTTCATAAGGAACAAAATATCCTCTCTTTTATAGAAGCCTTTCATTTTAGGAACGTGGAGAACAAAGACGTAGCTATTATCATAAAAATCCTTCTCATAAGCTTACAAGATCTTTGTATTATTAGAACCCAATTTTATCATGAGTCTCAAAGTAAGGCTATGTTTTCCTCAGATCTGGATTTAATGAACTTTTTATAGCCATCAGAATATTAACAAGAAATTCTTGCCTGATTCTTTTTTTTTCTCCTCCTCAAAGTGAATAAGTGAACTGTGCTTTTACCATTTCACTCTCCTTCCCTGATGAACTTCCAAGTGGTAACAGATGGCATATGTGAAGGTTCAGTGTTGGTAGCTCTGGGGCTTGCCCGGGAAAAGGGACACAACAGAGGTTTAGAGTTGAGGTTGGGAGGGGAATCGTGTTTTGGTGGCTTTGGCAGAGTAACGACCTGTAGAGCAGCCGTGACTCAGGGGAGCTGGGATGAATAAACGGAAGATGTGGACCATTTGAAAAAACAAGCAAAAACTACAGGCATAGTATGACAGTAGATAGGATGGGGAAAAAAATTGTATTAGTTAATGTATTGTTGTCTGTCTTCACATAAAGAGACAGGATGGCTATTTTCTTATTTTCAGTTGCAAATCTGTTTGACAGTAGCCTTATGTGTTGGTATTTTACTAGCTTATTCTTAACGTCATATGATCTGTGATCTTGGGCCACTTTATCTTGTACTTGAGAATATCTGCACAGTTAGGTATAGCATACCCACTCATTTTAAATCTATAGAGTATTTACCTTAATTTATGGTGTGTTTTTGTAACCCCAACACTGAGAAGTCCCAAGAAATGGGAGTTGTGACATAAAGCGTAGCCACCTGGTACGGTTGCAGGACCCAGAGAAACAGAAATGTATTTTGGGCCTGTGGTGCTCTCCTGACTCCTTCATGTGAAATTAACAAAGAAATGGTAAGGGGATGAAGTGAGAGCTGTAGAACTGAAGGTATGATTACCGTATGCGTTCCTGATCTGGTTTTAAATTAGCTTATTTACATACTAAAATACCATAGAACACCTTGTCATCTGCTGAGATCCTCAGATGGAATTTGGATGGAATTTGAAGGTTGGTGAGCTCTGTGCCAGCCAGGTTGTCTACACCAGCTGTAGTTACCCCATGAGACATGGCCACGTTGGAGGAATTCCAGTTTAGCAACACTTTGACGTCATTAATGGCACAAAAGCTGAAGGTATTTAAGTTCAAGCACATTGTAGATAACACCAGAAATGAGTAATGTTTAAAAAACCTCATAATGCAGAGAGAAATAGCACATTAATGGGCTTTTGTCCCTCCAGTTTCCAACTCTTGCCGTTGTGTTTTGAGAAGCCCCTTGTAGGATGCCCAAGTGGTGGTTCTGCACCATGGGATGCTGGAGGAGAAGGTGAAGAGGGGCAGCAACCTACTAGAGAGAGGGGCTGCACGACAACTCAGGTGTTCTCAGTGTTCACCCTTCCATTTAGAATCTCTACTTTATTTTTTTTTTTTCCCCCTCCGTAGATGTATGTTTTTCAGAACTATGGAAGAATAGAAAATGAATCAACTTGCTACGTTAGAGTTCCTTTTAAAATTGAAACAGGTTAGTTCTGCCATTGCAAGTCAATGTATTGATATTATTTGCTCTTGTGTTTCTCTGCATAAGGGTAGTAAGTGTCCAGATACTATTTCCCTGAAGTGCAGTTAATTTTTAATCCAAGTCCCATAAATACCACAATCTTACCCATAGTCCTGAGTTGAACTTCTTTATAATGCTTTTGGTAGGTCAGGATAGTGCGATAAGTTCTTGTGTGTTTTACATACCCATCTGTTGTTACATGACATAAAGAAACTTTGCAAACAAAGAAGCTGACAAACATACTTTAAACATCCGTCTGTCATTATTTTTTTCTTTCTTAAATTAAAAAGGAGCAGGGATTCACATTTCCTTTTTCATGTAGACACACATATATGTTAAATCAAAAAGAAAAATTAACTGCTTATCAATCAGTATTTTGGCAAAAAAAAGTAGAAATTGTTTAATCCATGTTTTTTTGAAAAGTTCAAGTAAAAATAGATTTTAAATTATTTTAGTTACAGCACCACATGCATTTTAAAAAATGGATCAATGACTCATTGCAGATTTATGCAGGTTTTATTTTCTGCCTTCTAGGTGCATCTTCTCTTTCCTTTAGAAGTAAAAAGGTGTTGTTTTCTTTGCTTTGATTTTTTTTTTTCTTTAAAAGACTGTATGAATTAAATTTGGTGACTGTCTGAATTTGTACAAATGCTCATTATTCAGAGGAAAACTTGATGAGTCGGTGCGGCTGCTGCCATGGGGGAAAAGAGAAGAAAAGGGGAGGTTCAGGGAACCCGCAATGGTAATTGTAAAATGATAATTCAAAGGTAAGTTTTACCGTTTTCAGTCAAAACTCATAGTGATAAAATTGACTGAGTTAAGGGCTCTAGAATTTAATCCTCTATTTGTGACAGGGAATTTGGATATTTAGAGAAGCTGTCTTAAATTTGCTGCGCATTTTATATGTGTATATATATGTATGTATGTGTGTGAAACTGTATTCAACCCTGTTGATAACGCTGAGGAAAAGAAGCTACATATTTTAATATTTTTTTAAAAGAATGTTATGTATATTTTCATATTTACGCTTTAACATTTCTCTTGGCTATTCTAAAGACCAGGGCCGTGGAAGCACAGAGTTAGTCGGAGAGACGCTGACTGCAGGGGGAAACATGAAAGTTGCAGCTCTTTTATTTTTTTATATATATATGTATGTATATACACGCAGAGACACCCTCCCGTCCTCACGTTCTGCCCCCACGTTCTGCCCCACTCAATGATGGGGGCGGGCGGCGCTGCCCGCCTCTAAGATGGCGGCCGGGCGCGCGCGCGCGGCCTGCCTCCCTGTGCGGGCGGAGGGCGGGACTTCCTGTGGTGGGGCCCGCCGTGCGCGCGCAGCCGCGATGGCGGAGGCGTGATCGCGGCGGGGCTGGCGACAGGCACCGTCCCCACGGGGCGCGGCGGCAGCGGCGGGCCGGGCCGGGCATGGAAGTGGAGAAGATGGATGAGAATGAATGGAAGTACCACGGGGAAGGCAACCAGAGCCTCGTCGTCTCCCACTGCCAGGTGGGGAGCGGCCGGCGGCGCGCGGCCGCCCATCCCCCCCGCCGGGCCCGTGTGAGGGGGCGCCGCCCGCCCGCGCGCTCCCTCAGGGCCGGGGGCTCCACAGGCTGGGCCAGCGGGGGGAGGTTCCCGGCGGACCGGACCGGGACGGTGCCGTCCCCGGCGGGGCCTCCCGGATGCTGGGGCCTCTCCCGCGGCGGGAGCGGCCGCCCGGCCCCGCCGCCGCTCTCCCTCCCGGAGTCGCGATCCCTTTTAGCCGCCGGGGAAACCGGGCCTGTCCCCGGGGAGAGACGGGCGGGCGTTCTCCGCGGTTCTCCCTCACGGCCGGTGCGGGTTCCGCCGCGGGGGCAGTGGGAGGGAAGGCAGCTGGTGAGTAGACAGCTGTCGTCTGGAACCGGAGGTGTGAGGAAAAGCACTAAAAATTTCCCGTTTCTGTCATAACACCTGTGTGGCTGTGCCAGAAAAAAGGAGATTTAGGGAAGAAATATTTTTTCCTTTTGTCACTGGGTCTGTGTGGATGCGGGAGTTGGAACACTCGCTGCGGTGCTGAACTACAGAGCACAATGTCGGATCCTGTCGTGGTCCTAGACTCTGTGGACAGGCCGGGCTCTGCACCTCCCTGCCTCCAGCTAACCTTTGGGGCTTGGTTTTTTGGTTTTGTTTTGTTTTGTTTTTTTTGTGTGTGGGGCATTATTTTGTTTTGTTTTAAACTCAGGGAAAAAAATTAAAATAGATCTATCAGCATTTTGGTGAGCAGTAACGATTAAACGGAGACAAATCAAATCAAGCAGATCCTATGTCACTTTAAAAATCATGTGCTCATTTGACTGCTGTCACGGTATTCTTGCCACATTTGTACCTACGTTATTTACTTAGTGTATTGGGATCCGGGTTTTAAGTGTACATGTTCCTTGAAGGAGTTTATTCTTCTTCTAAAAAGTACTTGTGGCTATTGTCTTACAAATTTATTTGTATTTCAGTTTAAATTCTGGTATGGATTTGCCAGAGAACGTTCTTGATGCTTCATAGATCTAAAAGCCAAAATGATGAAATGTAAGCCTTTATGTGGGAGAAAAAAATCTGTAATAAGAGTTGAATCCTGAAAACCATATTTTTTTTTTTTAATAATGCCTAAATGAATGACTGAAAATACTGGATTATTTTGATGTCTCTTTTCTGGATTATAAATATAAACTAGATATTAAAAATGTTAACAAATAGCAAGCCTGAGAAAATGCTGGAAATCTTAAGGTGCTCTCCAAACTTTAGGAGGGGCGTTTCTGTGGCTCTTGTTTCCTTCTTTTTTTATATATAAAATATTGTGTAAAAGATATTTTTGCTACAAGAAGAAGGTGCATGTTTTTGTTTCCTGTCTAAATTTTAGCTTTGAGAAAGAAGCTTTAAGAATACCCAGTCGCTGTATGATAGGGATTGGAATATGTAATGGATTGATAGCAACGTAATTGTGATATCCTTAAATACATGGAAAGAGAGGAAGTCTGCCAGAGATTCAGAATAGTTGTTCGGTGCGTTAGTTCTCTTTTTAACAAGATGCTAAAACTTTAAGATGGAGTGAAAGTGAAATAGATACAATTTTTCCTTTACAGACAGCTGTGAACCAGCAAAGCTTACGTCTTGGAGCTTTGTGTCTACTGATGTCAAACTCTTGTAAAATTAGAGCGTATAAAATACTGTTTAGATGCTAATTGTTACTTTGTGCCTCCTACAAACAGGACATACTTGCACAATTAATCATCGTCCTTGTGATCTGATGTCAGTCATTCTCAGGTTTGTGTGAACAGAACAGCACCATAACTAAGACAGTGAATTTCATTTTACTGCTCTTGCTTCGTTCTGTATCTCTTCAGTTCATGGTTTTTGTGTATAAACGGGAGTGGGAGGGACAGCGATTTGGTTGTGGTGAGGGAGACATGAATGGATGCTCAGAGGCAAATGCTGGGGTTGTAAGTGAGAGGCCAGGGTGGAACCGTGTGTGTGCTCCTTGTTTCCATGTTCTCCCTTTTGATGTGTAGTGGTATTTTGGAATGTGGGGAGGAAGCTGGTCCCTGCCTCTGTAGGTCTGAGCTTCTCCTCCTTGCTGCTTCTGGAAAATCAGAGAAGCTTTTGAAAAAACAAAATGGCAACAAAATAAATAAGTTTCAGTCCTTCTGGAGAAGAGGGCATGGGCTGCTTTGCCCTTCATGAAGTAAGATCCAGGGAGTTTTGTTTCAACTCCTGCCCTCTGGACTGCCCTTTGAGGCACTGATAACAGGTACTGTGCCAGTTGGTGTGTGAAGCACAGGGTGTTCGGGCGGGGGTGAGCAGGCGGCCTGGATGGACGCTGTTGTTCTTGGTTGTGTGGAGTGTGGCTGGGTTGGGGTGTAGAGTCAGAGGAACAAGGTGTGTGTCGTCAGTTCATGGTACTCTCCTGTGTTTAAGGCTACGCTTATTTCTTTGGTTTGCTCCATTCCCTGGACCTTTCCCTTTAAGACCCAAACATAACGCGCTGCTAATCCAGAGTTAGCACAGAACCAAAATTAAAAACTTGGTCATAGAAAAGTCACATGCCCAACAAATAGCTCTGCTGGTGATGAGCTGATAAGGCCTAGACGCAGGCAACAGGCAAGCGTTTTTTCCGGTGCCTTTGAATGGTGGCATATAGACAAAGGTTTGTGTGATAGTTGGATGTTGGCATTCCGTGGAACATGCTCTGTCCTTTTGGTGGGAGTGCCGTGAAGTACTCCTTGATGTGCTCTTTCCTCTCAGTGGTTATTAATCCTGCAGGATGCAACAGTGACGAGAGTGTCCCCGTGTGCTTGCGCTCCTACAGCCTGCAGAACGCTGCACTGGAACGAGTGGCTGAAATCTCTGCAAGTGCATCTCTGTACCGTATTCATGCAGTTAAGAAGAGAGGACTTAGGCAGGGCACGGTGTAGTCAGCACGGCTCTTCTTACAGTGATAGTTTTACAGGGTTACTTTAATTAGTTCTCCAGCATTTAGAAAGTGGTCTGATGAATAAAGATGGAATGTCTATCGAGCATTTCCAGTCACCATTGTTGTCTCTGGAGCTGCCTACTTGCTTTCTTGGTGCATACTCAAACTTCTGCTTTTGTGGCTTTTTAAAGTTTCAATTCTGATGAATCTAAAATTCTGGAAGACCTACAATATTATGGCACAAACTTCTCTGTTGATAAAACTTTCCTTATTAGTTTTAATTGCAGCTGTGATTAAGTGATTACAAATTGAAACTGAATTATGTTCAAAAAGCCTTTGCAGAGTCATGCAGCCTTCTGAAATGAAACAGACAGCTTTTCTACCTCATTGATTTCAGTCAGAAATATAACTGGCAACCTCATTTGGTTCCTGAAGATAGTGCTTGAGATGTTTGGAAAGATCACTTTGAAGTACATGAAAACTGCACACTCATTCAGGCATCGCCTGTGAGATCCTTGTCCACTGATTGCAATTTTGAATATTTGATTGAATCATAGTATCCTCTTCAGGTAACTTACTTGCCACCATTCGCACCATACAGTGAATTGTCTGTCCCTCTCAGGGGTGCATAAAGTGCTGCAGTACAGGTACAGCTACAAAACCCAAACCAATCACTGCCACAGGCAGCCAGGTTTAGAAAGGATACTTCTCACTCCCTGCATTTTCGTTGAAATGTCGCTCCTTCTAAGTCAAATTTGGCTTCTGATTTAAAAAGAGTGCTGAACCATACTTTTTCTCCTCTCTACAGTAGAGCATTCAGAGGAACTGCTGTAGAACAGTTATCTTTTTGTAAGCTATTGATTCTTTCTACGGTGGAGAATACCTACTTTTTCAGAAGTGATCTGGAAATCCTCATTTGAAATTCTACGTTTTAATCAGTTGTTTGGCCTTATGGAGACACTTCATTTCAAAAGGCATCAGGAAATATTAGTAGAAAGTAAATGTAAGCAACTCTAGAAATAATGACATATTTCCTTTTACTGTAGAAACATACTTTACACTTTTGCTTTATGAGATAAAGTCTGTCTATTCCTCTTGTGCATCTACACTGCTGATTTCTACTTATTTTTATTTTTTTGCATGTTGGGATGTTATGGTAACTGAATGCTTAATTTTAAAATATGTTTGAACATTAAGCTTGTCTTTCAGGGTGACTACTGGGAGGTGGTACAAGGTACAAGAAAAGAGGAGAGGGTTTTTTTCCAGCTTGGTTTTTTATTTGATGAGATGGTCTAGAGGAAACTTGGTTTGTGCTTGCCTAAAGGTTGTGGTTTGTATCTTCAGATGCCTTGATTATTAGTAGTAATCTATTTCTTGTCTTGGAGCACTTGCAAGTCTAAGAGATATCCTTGGGTTTTGGTATGGGATTTAATTAGTAAATGTGTAAACCATCTCCAGAGCATATATAGGCTTAAGAAATAGAAAAGGGGGAGGGATGGTAGATGGAGAAGGTTGGTGAAGCAGAGGTAAAGATTCTAGGTGGGGGAGTCCAGTCAGATAATCAAACTTTCAGAAGATTCGCAAAGTTGGTGCCTGTAATAAGTGAGTAATATCTGGCTCTTCTCTGTGAGGTTTTTCCTTGTGGGTTCCTCCCAGGCCCCCACTTCAAGAGATATGGGTAAAGATGGAGGATATCACCGTGCTGCTTTCGCGTGCATCCTTCCCGATCCTTGTTCTGGCTTTGTAGGGAACTGTGGAGAGCAGAGGTTGCTAGGAGAGAGGGGTATCTTGTGTTTTAACAGTAGTCTGATTTTGCTGTATCTGTAGCTGCTCCTGCTGGCAGCTGCATTACGATGGTTTGCAAAGTGTATGCAGAAAGACACTTTCTGCATATGGGGGAGATGGATTTGGTTTTGGTTTTTGAAATAAAATAATTATAGTTATGAGGAGCTGCTTTGTTTCAAATGAGACTAGATAATTGTTCCTAGTAGTGCTTTTACAACGTGAAATAGTTTTCCTGTGGTTTGTTTTTAAGAATAATGACAGATTATTCTTACTGATAAATTTTGTCATCATAAACTTATGTTGAGAGAGGACAATATTTGAGAGAGGAAATATTTTATGTTTAGATTAGACACAGTTTTCTTTTGCTGAAAGAGTGAAAAGCTTATGGTCAGGATTACTAGCTAGCTGCAGTTTTCCTATTTGATCTTGCTTGGCAGAAGGGGAGTGATGCTGATCATTAATTGCTGTCTTGTTGAGAGAATCTTCTTAAGGCACCTTTTCCGATGATGTCATTTTGTACAAGTTCAAAAACCTGTGTGTCCTGTTTCTTCTGTTGTTTTTCTATGTGGAGTTGGCTAAATCTGTTTTGTACTATTGAAATTAATGTAAGTAAAGCATTACCCCCAAAACTTCGAGGTCATTCCTGAGAAATTCCAGCTCCCTCACTGTAAAGTGGATTTTGTTGAGTTGTGTTCTGTTTAATTCTTAATGTCTGTGGAATAGTGAATTAACATCTACAAATGTCTCAATTTCTAGGAAATATAGGACAGATTGCGGATTCCTGTATTAAAGAGTCTTCAGGTAGAGAAGAAACCTGGTTTCTAGCAAAACTAGTTGCTCTACAGTAACTTATTAATAATGGCCTTCTCTGAATATTGCTCCGATTTTAAAATATGGCCAAGTTATGGTGTTTTGGTTCTTTTGGTTCTTTCACAGTAAGAAATTATCAGGAAAAATAAGGTGCAACTTGTCAAAATAAAATTCAATAAATACTAATGGAAAAGACATAGTTTTGGTAGACTTGAACTTAAACATTTTTGTATCCTTGAAGAGATTCTTTAAATTCCAAACCTATGCTGATTCTTATTTCTGATGGATTTCATGCTCTGGATGTATCCAAAAGATTCACCAAGGCTATGTGATGAAATATAAGGAGGGATTTTGCATCTGGTTTTGCAGAATTTTCTGGATGAAGGAAAACTTACACATGAATGAGTTGGACCAAGATTCCAGCATGAACTTTAATGGGGATTAAGCGCCATTCAGACCACTTCTGCTTTTTTGCTAGTTTGTAGGGCATTTCTTTGACCTGTTTTCTCCAGCATTTTGGTGTTTTGTGTATCCAAATGCTGTCTAGCAAAACCCCCATACCTGAACACCCTTTGCCTACTTAGAAAAAGGACAAGAAAACAGATTGACAACTAAACATAATATATTGCTTTGTTTGTTCTTTCCTAGTTCTAACTGCTTTTTAGTATCTTAAAATTATTTATTGTAAGCAAGTAGAGGAGCTTCTGCCCAAAATTATTGAAGCAAGCAGCTATAAAAAACAGTTGAAAAACCAAGTATGTGATCAGGGTGAAAAGCGATCAGCAGAAAAGAAAGGAAGAGATGCCTGCCTTGCTGTAAACAACAATTAAGTTTTTTGGAACAGAAGGTAATCATCAGTTTGAGTTGGAATTCAGGACCCTTTATGGCACCTGTATGAAACTACATTTCCTTGTGTTGACCTTGGTTACCTGGTATTTAAACGCATGTTTGTGGTCACTGGAGAAAAAGGAAGACAGTTTTGTGTTTGTGTTTGGTTCCTGGGCTAAACTGGTGCAACTGCGATTGCAGGTGTCGTAGCTAATTGGACTATAACTCTACTTGAGTACAATTACAAAGCTTTTACTATAAACAAAGAATTAAAAGTTGGAAGCACTTCCAGTTCTGTGGATTAGTGCAAAGCTTTTTTTGACCCTCCCCAAAAAAGTCAACAGCTTGAGTCAACATCTATATAGATTTTTAATTCCATATTGGGATTTCAATTCCATATGGCACTAGTGTAGTGTTAAATTTTCTTTTTCCTTGGCTTTACCAGGTTTCTGCACTGAAAGGACATTCTGAATGCAGTACAGTTTAGTAGCATCTTTCATAAAGAAAGGGAAGGTGGCACTGGGTAGCAGGGCTGAATCTGGGGAGGAGAAAGAACAGAAAGGCAGCAGTTAAAACTTTTCTTGCCTTGTTTAGTCACTTAGGTTCTGTAGATACAGGTGGGAAAACATATCAAGTGTGTGGAAGGAGATGGGAGACAAACACTGTGAATCTCAGGTCTAATGCTGTAGCAGCAGCACCCCCACTCTCCTCTCCCCAGAATACTTTTTTCAGAGGTGTCTCCTTATTTTGGTAATAGTAGAGTGCTGAGCAGACTTGTCTTCTGGTAACTTTGAAAATTTAATCTCTGCTTTGTGCCTGGGTGTTTTTGGTTTTGGGGTTTTTTTTAGTGACTTTTGAAAATGCTGAAGGCTATATGCAGTGAAGATGTAAAACAAATCCCATTTTTTCAGACAAGCTCAGGAGGTATGTAGCCTTGATTAAAAACGGGTCTTGTTTTTTCTATTTGGGTTCTGTGCTAGCTGAAACGCGAATGAGCTTATTTTTGCAATTGATGAGATCATGTTGTTATCTAAAAAGGTGTGGGTTTTTTTTTGTCTAAATGTTTGGTAAATATGGTAATGGTGGAGTTTGCAAGATTACTCTTTGCCTTTTCTGTGCTGCACGTGTGTCTCCCCTCAGACAACAGCAGTAGTGGGTTGGTTGCTTTGGTGGAAGTAACTTGTAGGAAGTAAATACATAGTAACTATATAGGAGTAGTCAGTCTAATAGCCTATTTCATTTACTCCTTTGGTTCTTTCCTTCCTTCCAGCCTTTTAGTGGCTCCTTTCTTTGCCTCATTGTACAGTTTCTGAGATACCATGTTCTGACCTCCTGGTTTTGCTCAGGAAGAAGCAGACGCTGCATTCGGTTGCATGGAGCTGCCCAAGACTTGCTTAGGTTTCTTCCAGCTGAGGTGTTCAGGATGCTTGGAATTACTAACTTGTTCTGGCTCTGCATTTTATTACTTAGCTTTGTTCTAATCCCTCTTACTGTTTTGACTTTTTATTTCCTCCCCTCCCTATTAATATTTTCCTGAAACGCCTTGTTTCCCCAACATATCAGAAGCTGACGAGGCAGCTTAATGCTGGGAAGTGTATGTTGCCTATAGGCAGGGGGGTTAGAGCAGTTTAAAGGAAGGAAGCTTAATACGTGTTTTCATGTTCTTGTTGGTATAACTCACCTGTTTGACAGATGGATGAGGTATTTGATACACTGCTCATTGTTAAGGACCAGTTTTTTTCTTGAGTGTTTTTAACAGCTAGGATGTCAGGGACATCTACCGTGTTACGCAGACTGTACTAATGTATGCTGAGGGCTGGGCATCAATAGGTTTATTCATTCGGTTCTCTCTGGTATGTTTCCACCTGGTACCCGTGGGTGTATCTCTTGATATCGTTTCAGGTACTGTGATTAGGTGGCTTAGCTGAAGGGCAAACATTTCTTTCTCATGGCTAGTGCAATCATAAAATTCCTCTGGAATCGGTACCATCTGTGTATTGCAAGGTTATACAAAGCTTAGCTATAAAGTGAAACCTGAGTTAGTGCTTAACTATCATGAGAATCGAGATCATAAGCAAACAGGAAAAAAGCTGAATGATTACCTGAAGTCTGATGCAAGCCATGAGCTCTGTGCTAAAGAAAACAAGTATTGTGGTGATGTTTGCTTCCAAATAATGGTTTAAGCTATTGAACGGTGTCAAGCTAGGGGCATGTCAGAAATTCTTTGTTCATGTAAAGAAATAAAAAGATTGTTCTTAAGGGACTCCTATGCTAAGTAAAAGAGTGTTGTTCCCATTTTTTGAATGCTTCCTTGCACTTTGAACAATTGCTAAACTTCCTTTATGCTGGCAGGAAACGTAGCTTTCCTCACTTTGTTTTGTGTGATTGAATCCACCTTATAAAGAACAAATCTGGGTTGGAAAACAACACCTACATACAATATTGCTACATGTACTTCATTCAAAAGCTGCAATTTTTTCCAGTGCTTGGCTTGTTTTCATCTTCCCCTTCCCTCCCTGTTGCACAGCACACTGACGCCCTGGGTGAGGAGACCTTTAAGAATGTCTTGTGTTGAGTATCGTAAAGGTAAGCTTTGGTTGAAGTGCCTGGGCAGTGTGGTGGCTGTGTTTTTACTGGATTTTATTAGTTCTCAGAAGAAGGAAGTCTCCTCTGTCTAGCTTTTATGAGATGTGAAGATGACAATTCTTTGTCCATTTGCCTCCTTCCCAGAAATCACATTTTCTGACTAGAAAACCATTGTTTTCTGTTTAAATCCCTCAAACTGGCGATTGAGTTGACAGGGTTGTGGAGTGCGAATTTGGAGTAATAAGTGTCAGAATAATTTTTTTAGTTGGCATATAGTGCATGGAGCTCCAATGTGCTACTGCAGAAATAGCTTAGTATCAGCAAAATAGTTCTGTAGTTCATACTTAGTACCATTGAAACTGTCATTATTAGCATTTGCACATCACTGTGTTCAAGTAGGGCTTGAATAGCAGTTTGGTGTAATTTACCTCCTGTCCCTCCCTTTGATTGAAATTTAGATAGAATGCACTTTTGTAGGTGTCATTATTGTACACTGTCATAAATCTACTGTGATTAGGTTGGGCTGAATAGCTCCAGTGATGGTAGAAGGTTTGGCAAACTTAGAGCTGTGTTCGCTAAGCTCTTGATAGCTCTTTAGCTTCAGCCAAAGACAATGGATTAAACAACCAGTTTTTATTGTATAATGAAATTCAAGAACTTTTTCAGGCACCGTTCTGTCTAAAAGTAGCCGACTTTGTATCTTCATCTCCTTAGGCAGTAGTCGTTGTTGGTGTGTGTAATTGGTTGCAACAGATAGTGTAGTAATAATTGCAGGGAAAGATTTGTTACCGGTGTTTGAGAGTGTTTTCCCTCATGTTGTTTGCGATAGGAAGCTTGTGACATTTATATGAACAAGTTCAAAACAAATGTGGGTTTTCTTGTTCTGCTTGTATATTGACTGCCTTTTCAAAATAAATGTATTGACAGCAGAGTCTAGTGGACAGGTGGGCAACTTTGTGATGTAAAATTGCGTATAGTGCTTACAAAAAATACTCATGAGTTTTCAGATACCACAATTTATGAGACGCTGTGGAGTGAGGGAGATGAGTGGGGTGGGAAGAGGAGTGGATTTCCTTTTGCGATTTATAAAGTTGCTTCCCAAAGTGCCTTTGTTTCTGCCAGTGGATTGTGCGTATGTGAACACACGTTGGTCATCAAGCAGACAGGAATCTTTTCTAGTTACACTGGGCAGTTGCAGAACTAGGTGTTAGAGTAATGCTTTGCCTCTGGACAAAAACACTTAACGCATGCTGTTCAGAATAATAATAGAGTAATAACAAAGGACGTGAACCTGCTTATTTGGAAAAGCAGAAGCTGAAGTGATGTTTCCCAGGCTTTGTGTTTGGACAAGCTAATTCTTCACGTTTTCATACAGAAGCTTATTTTAAAACCATGTGAGCTGAGGTGGTAATAGCAGAAGGAAAATACACATCTTTCTGTATTTCAAAATAATTTTATTAGCATTTGAGCTTGTTTTTATACAATTTTTCCTATTGTGTTTACTGGCACCGGCTCTGTAGCAGATTTTGTTAATAATGTAGCAAGACACAGAAACCTGAAAAAACAGTCAGTGGTACAAAGGAGGTTATTCTCTGAAGGGGAATATCAAGATTATAAATTTGCCCCAAACGCGTTTAACTTGTGAAGACTCTCCGGTTCAGGAGGCCTGGAGGCCTGCATGGTAGCTTTGTCTTATGAAGTTTAGAAGACATTTAGGAAGAATATAAAGCTAATATCAAGCACCAAGCTATAAAGAAATATAAGCTTTTATGCTGGTTTCTTAATGCTACTGCCTAATCCAAACTACCTGGATTGATGCCAGTCATATTTTGGCCTAGCTGCTAAGGATTACTTGGTTTTTGGATTTCACTAGGTAAGATTAAAATAATAGCTGTAGTAACTGTTTTGGAGAAGGAAAAATTCTTGCAGATAACCTTCCTGGGGACTAAGACTGCGAAAAACTATTTTTTCCCAAGGTGCGTTAAGACAGGAGTTATGTGTGGGGATCGGTGTGTTTCTGTGATGCCAGTGACTTCTTTGAGTACATTTTTGCCCCCCTCCCACAGCCTCTTGTCTCCTTATTGGCAACTATTAACTCTGAGCTATGGTTTAACCCAAACAATTGTTTCACGATAAGGGTGCTAAAGGGTTTGCTGTTCTTGGTGGGACCTTAAGCTTAAGGCTGGAGTCTCAAAACGCGGTGGCTTGAGATAGTGCTTCTCCAGGACATACAGTCCCTGTTATATCACCTCGGCAGCTGAGCCACCGTGACTGTGTTTTGAGAGACACAAGTTTCAATATCCTTGTTGCCAGAATTTATTTTGAGTTTTCTGTACCAATTGGAAATGGTTTTTGTTATAGCCCTCATATGGTCCTGGATGTTTGTTATCTGTTATCACACCACTGTACTCTCATGTGAGTTGCACTGAAATTCTTTTATTTGGAGAGTAAGAGCAATCAGGTTAGATTTTGTTGTTTTGTTTATTTTTTAAAAATTTTTAGTCTTTTGAACAAAGTTGCAGAGAGAGGGCCACTGGCTTTAAAAAAAACCAAACTGTAGACAGAATTCTTTTCAACAGTTTTTCTGGCTTGTCTCACTGCTCCTAAAGATGTGAAGCCTCGTAATGTTTCATGTGTTACATTTGTCTACCTCCATGCATTGTTCCTTTTTTTTTTTCTCTGCTTCATTTTGCTGTCTGGGGTTTTTTTCATCTTTTTGTATGGGACTGTTATCCAATTAACTAAACACTTTGATGGTGATAGTGCATTGGTGGAAGTGGTGTCAAGCGGTGGAAGGGCTTTCTTAGAGGTACAGATAGAGAATGAAATTTACGGAGCTTTAGGATCTAGTTGATCTGATCCTCAAATAAATCTGTTCTCTTCTGGATTTGGGCCATTCATTTGCAGGCAGATAAGCATGGTACATCTTTGATGTTCAATCTGTAAATACAAAAAAAATCTACGGCATTTAAGATAACTGACAAAAAAACCTCATGGTAACAACACCCACAGTATTTCCAAGTAAAGAACTAGTCAAGTGAATCAGTAGTGCAATAGCATGGAAAACGTGGACCAATATTTTTGGTGGTAATAATTCTGGAGCAGGTGCCATCTTTGACATCTGGTGGATTAACCTTTGTACTGTGGCAGTATATTTCTGTTACCATGTGTTGGATTGCACAAAGGGATCTATATGAGAACTTCCCTCTGAAAAATAAAAAAGTTAAGGTTATTTTGGTGTGTGTTTTTGTTTGGTTGGGTTTTCGTTTTGGTTTTTGTTGGTTTCTTTTTTTTTTTTAACTCCAATAATTTAATAGCCTTACTGAGGCATGGTGTGGGCCGACCCGTTGAAGTGCATCTGTGACTGAAAAGTTTTGTTTGAACTTTGCTCTGTTTCCTTTTGACATCTTTAGAGAAGCAGTGTGTTCTTCTTTTGCCATATATAGTTTTGGTCATTTTGTCCTGGCATGGCTCTTCAGAAACAATTTGCTAATGAAAAAATATTGTAGTGAGTCCTGTGAGAACAACTGAATTTTCCAGAGCCATTGTTGTAAGCTTGTTGGCTGGGAACTCAGTAATAGATAAACATCAACAACACCCTTGAAAATACTATAGAATCAAGTTACTGAATTGATGAGAAGTGATGATCAGATCAGTTCACCTCTGATCCATTTGTTTATGAATATTTAAAGCAAGGGATCCAAACAGTTGAAATGCTGTAAAAATAACATGCTGCGCACACAGAGCCTAACAGGCTCATCAGACCAGAGCTCTGTATCCACGGGTAGGTCATACTGGGAGAAAGAGTTGTCACCCAGCAGCCTTGTATAATTTTATGTTTATAATTAGCATTCATGTTGTTGTTGTTGTAACACTCCTGCTGTTCAGATCTTGCAGGAGAAGTTGAATCAAAATTCAGCAAACTGCCCTTTTACCTGAGAGTGTTATCCAGATGCAGGTGAACTATGAGATTTGTGCTGGCTTGAGACTTTTTAGATATCGAAGGGGCTGTTTCTGCATTTCACTAGCAATGTCTGAATGCAAAGCTTGTTTTGTTAGTATTTTGGATTACAAATTGTCATCTGTTTTACTTTTCTCCTCCTGCTCTTTCTCTGCATGTTGGTAATTAAAGATAACTGCAGCTCTCTCCCACTTGGCACTGTCTAGAGGCAGCCCTGAAATATGGAATATATCTGGTGCTGTCATGCTATGGGAGATTTTTTAATGTCAAGTCATTTGGTAGGAAAAAAGCTTAGATTCCATAAACTTGAAGTGTAACTATGACATTTTTGTCTGCATTATCTTTGTCAGGGAATCTTGAGTGTTAGCACTTTTTAGTAGTGCTAACAGGTAGTGCTTTAAATAGTTCGCTGTCCTTTTTGGTGTGTCTTGGTAAGGTCTACATGGAGATGCTGGGTGACTAAGAGATGACTCCAGTAAACCGCTGTTTGCTTCTACCTGCTGTGGTGCCCAATTAATTTTATCCACATCTTACCTGACCAGGCTGAGGTACAAAAGTGGGAGTAAATATCTTGAGGATCTGGAAGCACATATTTAGACTGACTGATCTGAGGCAGGGCTATGTGCTGCCTCGCTTAGTAAGGCTGCAGGTTCCTTAACACTATGGCAAAATTTGGTTTTAATATCAAAATTTATTTACCAAGTTTTTTGGTGTAATGGTTACCAAGTGTACCAATGGTGTAATTAACTATTACCAAGTGTAATGGTTAATTTCAGCAAGAGATTGAGATTTCAAGCAATTTATTGAGAGAAAGATACTACAGGTGACTTCTGTGATGGAAGACACTCAATAGGTTTAAGGAGAAAGGCCTAATTTACTTAAGACATCTACAAAATGTTTTTATCTGAACTCTTAAAAAGAAAAGCTGAGGAAGTTTTCAGAATTTGTGTTCTTTGAAAATACCTTCAAAAAAGGTTTTTGAATTGTTATTTCCAAAGTTGATAGAAATTGTAAAAATTACAAAAATTAGTCTGTGTTGGTTTGTTTATTGGGGTTTTCTTAGGTAAAGTATTTGGAAACCTGCTGCATTTGTCCCCATGTTACAGGTTTACTTTTTGGAAGCTTAGAAGTAGCAGGTTTTAGCATTTGTAAGTAGAGCCGTGTAGCTCCTACTGGTAACTGAGAAGTGTCTCCTTAATATTTTGTAATGCTGTGCAGATACTGTCGGCAGGTCATATCTAAGTGGGTCTTACATTCCCCGCCCCCTCAAGACCTTTGGTGCAAAAATGGCAGGGTATTTTTCTGTTTAGTTTTTTTTTGTTTGATACTGTGTTTTACCAGATTTTCAGAGCAGTGGTATGAGCTAAGGGAGTATGTCCCCAGTTACACTGAAAGCACAGAGTGGCTGTCTTCTGAAAGTCATGGCAAATCTGGGAACAGACGTTGATGTATTTGATTTCAAGTTGAGTGAAATAACCATCTAAAATGGCTGTTTGGCTTCCCTCCCTTCCCTCCCCCCCCCCGATTTCTCAGATGTGGTAGATCAGGGAATCAGACAATTGTGTTGTTCAGAAATTATGATATACTTAAATACTAATGAAACCATCTTCTTTCCTATTTTTCTTCAGCGCTGCGTGGTGCTGCGGTTTTTGAAGTTCCCCCCAAACCAGAATAAGGTAAGATTCAACGTGTGCTGTTGATAAACCCCCCCCTCACCGCCAGGTAAGCTAATAAAAACCAGTCTGAGGAGAAACAGGAAACCTGTGAACAAACTCTGACTGATAGGAGGAAGAATAAGGGGATGCTGTGAAATGTGCCCATGTTTCAGGAGTTCTGGCAACAGGAGGAAATTTGAGGTCTCCTTACGTAACTAAGAGTACGTGAGCGCCGATACCAAGGCCTTGGTGCGGGACGGACTGTAAGGTCGCAGTGTGCAGAAGGTTCAGCTTCCTGTAAGGAGAGCTGTGGCAATGGACAACGTGTTAGTGTTTGTGTATGGACGTAGGAGAGTGCGGTGATGCTGAGGGAGAAATGACAGTTTTCCTGACTGTTGGTAGGTGGGACAAGAGGATCAGCACGGCTCTGGTGTCTTGATACAGGTCTGCTGTTGACTACCCATTCAGTCGCTAAAAAGCTGTGAAACTGTGAGAGACATCAATTATTCACAGAATAGCCTTTGTCAGTGAGGGATTTCAGTGTCTGTCGAAAAAAACCATGGTGGGACACCTTCTGCCACAGTCCAAGAAACTGGTGGACTGTTTTCCTGCTCGAGAAGGAACTGAAGCAAGTTACCTTAGATTTAACAGGGATAAAAAATTATCAGGAATCAAAGGTGGAGGGTAAAAGTGAAGTGTTAACACAGT